>JAWNNP010002614.1:1200000-2400000 GCA_035044805.1 Leucophenga maculata | reverse complement strand
AAAAAAAAGACAATAAATACTTTATAACTCTTAACTGTAGCAAAAACGTGACTGTTCAATCAGCATAAATTTTTTTATAGCTTACAAACGAGACTTTAAGGCGTCATTTTGTGCTACATAAACAGTAAATATGTAATAATAGAGTGTAGACGACTATGAGATACGCTGTTTTGAAGTATACATACAAAGTGGTCCCTGCTCGAGCACCATAAATATTTGTATTAATTTAATTTCCAACATTTTATACATTTTGCCTGCGCATATCCTTGCTGCACTTTATTTTTCCGCAGAAAATTTCACACAAAATTACAGAATTCCAAAATTAAGTTATGCTCTCAAACTGGTCGCTGCTCGGGCGCCAAAAAAATTGTTTTTTTTCATGCGAAATTTGTAAACCGGGCCAAATACTTTCATTCACAAATTTTTGCACTTCACACTTAGCAGTCTATGTTACCAACTTCAATGCTTTACCAACTTTCCGCCAAATAGTTAATGCCCTACTTACTGTAGTGTACCTTTAAAAACGTACACTCTAAGCTTGATTATGTTGTTCCATAGCAGCAGCAGCAACAACGTCGGCGCGTACCAAGTCCAACACTTCAAACGCACAAACATAACTTCAAAACGTTCGAAAAAAAAAAAAACAAAAACCAAAAATCTCATCGAGTGTGTGTCATAACAGCTAGAGTTGCCTCTAGTACACACACATTCAGTCAGTCAGCCAGTCAGCTGTACCAGACAACCTGGCCGCAAGTGTTTTAATAGGAAACCTGCAATGTACCGCCGCCTGCTACAAAGCGGAGCATTAAAGACTTCATAGGACCACTTCTTAACACTTCTTCAACTCAAGTTCACTCCTCAAAACTCAGCTTCGTCGTCGTCGTCGATTTATTTTTCACTCTTATGCACTGCGCGCATCTTTTTGAAGATTTTTATGTATAGCTGAAGTGAATTATTTACGGTGATAGGCAAAAATATTTTTATGTAGAAACATGAGCCTCGAAAGCTGCCTCTAAAACATAACGCTTAAGTGGTGATAATGCAGTTTAGGCCGCCGCCGTCGAAGTCTGCCTTCTATATATGCTGCATTTAGTTTGTAGAAAAAAAAACCGAAGCAAAATAGTTTCAAATAGTCTTGTGTCTCATCTCCAAAAGTAGTAAACCTCACACATGCAATATGGCTCTTCTTTTTTTTATTTTAGCTTTGACTTTGAATTGTTTCAGCGCTGAGCTCTATTGAGTTAAGTTCAGTTGAGTTGGGTTGGGTGTGTGAATTTGCGCCTTTAACTCAAGTTGACGACTTGAAAAGTAAAACGCCGCGCACTGCCGAAAACACAGAAAGGGAGATAGAGCACAAAAAAAAAAAAAAAAAAACATTTCAAGTACAAAAGCAATTTCGCTAAAACTCTTAAAAATGATGAGTTTATGTTGAAGTTTATTGGTTGTCCAAACAATTGATTTATATGTTATACAACAACAACAATGAAAAAAAAACTTTTGACTGAATGAAGTCTTAAAACAAAAAACTTTTTACTACGTCAAGTTTTGAAACAATGTAACTATTGAGCAGCGCAAAAAAAAAACAAAAACAACAAAATATGTCGCTAAATTGAATCAGATTATTAATGAATGCTCTGTGAAGTTGACATAAATTATAGAATTTGACAGCACTCTAACACTTTCCATTATTGAATAGCTTTGTTTAATTGAAATTTGTAATTTTTTATGGAAGTACATATAGTTGTTTAGGGTGCTTGGTAGTACGAACTGGTTTGGCTTTAAAGGGAAATAATTTGGCTTAGCTTAGATTAGTTCGCTCATATTAGATAGCTCAATAAATTACTTAAAAATTATTTAATTGAATATATGAACGCCAAAAATTTAAATTGAATTATTCATACAATTTATCCCTGCTCAGGCACCATTAAAGTTTGCTTAATTAAAAAAGAGATAAAATAACTCTTCAGTGATACAGTTAATCGGTTAATTTTCACAAATAAAGTTGAATTATTCATTAAAACCAGCTTCTGCTCGGGCGCCAGTTTTTATTAATTTGTTTAATTATTAAGTTGGAAATATCGACGCCATCACAAAGAAAGTTTAATTCAATTCAACTTATTTTACACAAATTTATTCCTGCTCAGGCGCCATAAAGTTTATTTCAATTTAAGCAAAATAATATTATATCAATTAAATACAATTAAAGTGCAAGAATTTCTGTACAAATCCACAAATTGCCTTTCTCAAACACAAACAACTACGTATGTCAACTTATTTTATAGGACTTAGTATAATATATAAAATATATAAACTGACAGCATTATATAACTGCTGCTCTGCGAATTTGGCTGCAATATGAAAATTATCTACACTTGAATAATTTAAGTGAAAATTTTACGTTAATTTAAGTAAGTGAGAGCGCAAAGGAAGCGGCAAACCACAAAACGTCGCGATAAGCAAGGAAACAGCAAGGAGCAGCAAGGAGTGCGCGCTGTTCTACTATAGTTCACTTGAGTTGCTTTCACAGATACGCGATGGCGTACTACATTTCAGACGCATTGCAAATAGATATTTCCTAACAATTTTCATTGCAACGTTTTCTTTTTGCCTTTTTTTTCTTTCTTTCTTTTTTCCTTAAACGTAGTGAACTGAATTGAGTTGAAGTGAAACGAAGTGAAATGCGCTGTGCTGCGCTGTTTCCTTCCGAGTAACGCAGAGTAGTCAGGAGGACATCAGGCGCAAATACGACAAAGGAATTCCGCTGCAGCAGCCTTCTTACGTTCTATGCTAGCATGTTTCCTGGCAGCAGCAGCAGCAACAAGAAGAAGAAATGTAGTAATTTTATGCACGAATTCGTAAAATGTTATTCAAATGGAAAATGTGATTTTTATCAATTGTGACAGGAATTTTGTACGCAGAAAAAGAATGGGAAAGAAAAGTAAAGAAAAGCTGCTGAGGACGTAGCATGGAAACCACTGCTGGAAAATAATAATAGACAAGAATAGTACAGACATTTTTCAACAGAATTACAGAATAACACACATGCGACGACGCGACTCGCCCCATATAAAATTTAACTAAATGCAATGAAAATTAAAGCATATCGCATTTGACATCATAATTGTGGGTTACATGCAGCAAGCAGATACTATGTAGCATCTTTTTTTTTAATGCGTTAATTACAAACGCATTCGATTTCGACACGCTTACGTATAGAATTCTACGAAACGCAACAAATTTTGTGTTACTCCAATGCGGTCGCATGTTGAACCTATAATTAAACTTGGCTCAAAACGCCGAAACCGAAACAGAAACAGCAACAGAAACATAAATGTAAACCCTCATCATGCTGCGCTGTGCCAATTAAAAATTTATTTACACTAATACCAAAATTATGGGTTTCTATGCTCAAAAGTCAAAGCGCGTTAAAGCGTACGAGCGAGTGCGGAATGCAACAGTTTCGCGCTTGCAACACAACGTAATACCGTTAAATGGCCGATAAATGTCAGTGCTATGAAAATAGGAACGCATCGAGTGATGCATAACGCTTTCAATATGTCAGTCACTCAAATGGCGCTGATTTGTTTTTGTTTGCATGCAGCGTGTTTAAATGCAAATCAAAAGCAACGCAGTTTGATTTTCTTAGCCAAAAAAGAAAATAAACAAATCAGCAGGATGCCAGCCCTCATACGGGTCGATCGGTCGGTCGGTCGGTCGGTCTCGACAATAGCAACAACCCCTTTTTCTTTTTTTGTTGGCAGTGCCAACTAATCAAAACGCTTATCAGCAATTTTTACATTCAACTTGCTTTAGGCTGGCAGGGTGTGACGCTGCTGTTGTTGTAAGGATTTTTGACATTGATTGAAAATGTGCTGCTGCGTGACGTAAATTAACTTTAGCCTCAAAGGCGTTGGAAGGGTTCGTTCGTAGCCTTATCCTTTTTACTTCGGTTTGCCGCAGTGCCAAAATGCAATTGTTACAATTTTAAATTTTTACAAAGTTGTTTAACATTTGCAGAGGGTTGTGTCTGAGGTTAAATCGGTTTTTTTTTTTTGTGACATTGTCGAAAGAAAATTTATAATCAAAATAAGGTATATGTGGTGTATCAGCAGTCCTGGCGCTAAGGCGATTATTTTTTTTTTATTTAACTTACAGTCACAGCTTGTTTATTTGCATTGACCGATTTTGTTGTTGTTTTTGTAGGCTAAGCCACACCGAAAATGGTTTGTTATTCCTTTGAATGCACTATTAAACAATTTTGATGTGAAAAAAAAAAATATATTTAAGACTATTAAGGAGCAGATTGATGAAGCTGTTATAGAGATGACATTATTTGTATAACATTATCTAAGAGTACTAAGCAGCAGTGCGTGGCCTTTTAATTGGCTGTAATTATGGGGTTTTGTTGACTTGATTAGAGATACTTGCCAGGAATAGTTGAAATTCTAAGGCCTGCATGTCAAAAAATTTGTTTGAGCTGAGCTAGTTAGTAAGGAAAAAAGAAAGAAATATTAATAAGACATAATTTTCAAAGAAAACTCAACAAATGGGGCTACGTCCTCTCCGATCTGGACCAATATAGCTCTTTCAGCTAACTTTTTAAAGTGATAACATGCAAAAAAAATGCTTTGTTCGGAGAAGTATTCAACCAAGCGTCATAAAAATGACTAAGCTTCGATTTAGCTTTATAAATGCAGGTTGGGCCACACATATTGTGCAGATTGGGCCACGTTTAAAACGCATAGCTGCCATTTTTAGGCTTATTTATATGCATTTAACAATAAACGTGTGTATCTAAATGTACTTTCCCAAAAGAAAGCTACATATTACAGCTTTCCAAGGACATCTTTAAGATATTATTTATGCATTTGAAATATTCTTAATAGCATAAATATTATACGACCTCAAATACAGCACAAACTGTCCGAAACTAAGCTCAACAAATAAATTGACTTAACTAGCAACGAATAGTTGCACAAATTTTTATAAGCACAAAATACCAAGTCTTACAACAAGCCACGAAACAAGAAACCTTAGCCAACTTTGCTCACTCATGACTTCTCTAATGTACAACAATAATGCAAAGTCAACGCCAGCTGCGTCATACAATGTCGACATGAATATAGAATATTGTGTACCGGCAAACCGTCATAATCAACACGGCTGGGCGCTTATGTAACATTATGTCAATTCCGGACAAAAGGCAATAGATCTTCAACCCTCAACTCGCTCATCATAAACGCGGCGAGAGTACATTATCATATTTCCTTAGACAAACGCATCGAATTTCCGCAGCGTATAATACCGACACAGAGCAAAAAAAAAAAAAAGGAATATATATATAAACGCATCAAACTCAGCAACATCAACAACACCAGCCGAAAAGGATTTCGCAGTGGAACTTCGAACTTCATGCGACATTTGTGACAGATTCGAGTAGCAAAAGTGCTCAAGTTGACAAACAAGCAACACCAAAATATAAAAAAAAACGAAACTATATAAATTCATCTAACAACAACGACACCAGTTGGGCACCATTTTCAATGGATCGCCCCCTTTTTGCTTTTCGCTTCTGTCTCATGCTGAACAGGGTTGGCAGCGCATAAAATTAGGGGTGCGTAACAAGAGTTAAAAATCAGCCGAGCAGGACTTTTCACAAAAATTGGAAGGCAAAAAAAAAAAAGGAACGCATAGCGAAAGCAACGAAACACTTTTGTTGCATTTTGGGTGCTCTTCCTGCGAGGGTTGTTTTGTGTGTTCTTTTGTTTGCATGTGAGAAAAAAAGCAATTCTATTGAAATAAAATCGCGCATGCTATGAAAAAAAAAACAACAAAAAAAATCAGTGTTTATGCGCAACGCAGTAATTCGTCTTTTCATCCGACTACAACTAGCAGCAGCAGCAGCAGCAGCAACAACACGAATTGTTACTTTTGTGGCAGACCATTTAGAGATGCATAGATACATTTATTGTGTACTCGTTGTTAGATTGATCTCTGTCTGCGCGGCAATTTTGTGGCAAACCGAGTACGTATGGGGTGGTACAGCAATCAAAGGCCTAGCATTTATATATATATATATATATATATATATAGATATATGTATATCAGATCTTTATTTATAGCAGTTAGCAGTAATCAAAGTGATATCCAAAGCGAGTACTCCTCCACACACATACACACACACACACTCACACACACAATAGCTACAATTAAGCAGTTGCCAATTGGCTAACTGAAATGGCTAAAACGCGACACAGCCGCCATTTGAATTTAATTTGAATTCCCTTTACGAGCCGCTACACACAAATCACAGAGAAACAGTAGTAAAAATTAGCAGCGACTACTGCTGGTGTCGAGCTTATCAGCAGCTGAACTGGGGCGGGTTCAAATGTACGCCGTGCACAGCTCAACTTTAGTGCGAAATATTTCATTTTGTTTTTAATTTGTATTGCTTTGGTTTATGCTGCTCTTGCAGTCGCGCAATATTTTCATTTCACGGAAAATAAAATATTAATAAATATAAAAAAGAGAGATATTTCTGTGGAATGCCGGCCGCTGTATACAATAATAGCGAAATAAATTTCATATACATACTATTATATGGCATACCTAGCCAATGTGTGCGTGCGTGTGTGTGTGTGCGTGAGTGTGTGTTGTATTCATTTGGTTCGAAAAGCGTCATAAAAAATCATGTCTTTTCTGACTTTTATTATTCATTATATTCGCATTTAATTTTAAACAATTTTATTGTGCTTGTTGCTTTAATTGTTGTTGTGGCTTTTGTTGCTGGCGAAGCCGCTCTTCTTTGCATACAATCACGCCGAAAAAATTTAATCAAATAAAAATTAAATTCAACGGAGTTTCTATACACTACACATGAGCGCCAAATGTGTGCTAGTAATGAATTTTAAAAATAAATTTCATTTAGCGAGAATTTAGCTGGCTTGAAGTCACTTAGCAGATAGCAACAACTTTTGTTCGGAAAAATTTGAGTACTAAGAAGACAATTGTTTCGGTTTCAGCAACGAAATTTTAACATTCCGTACGTAGACTATATACGATATAATCTTTGTTTAAATCATAGTCATGATGAGTTGCTTTAGCCAAGTTTACAAAGCATCAAGTAGACAGCTGAGAACAGGCTTCTATAAACTATTCAATGGAGGGCAGACCTAAGCGGACAATACAAATCGGCAGACATGATTATAAGGTACTAAGAATGATCAACTTTATGTCGCTATGATGTATGTCTTTATCGATATTTTATCGAACAATATCAGGAATATTTTTGGGTCAGCCTCTAAGTGTGGTCAATATTAAATATGACCAGAGCAGCTGGTAACAGCTCTCGATGCAACATCACATGGCTATACCACATAGATGGAGAATCAATAATTCTTCATTTTTAGTTAAAATAAGAAAGACCGCTGCAGTCGCGTGGGTAATGGTTAGCGTGATCACTGATTAAAAGTTATCTGAAGAATGAATCTAATTAAATTTCCACTGTATCGATTTTCATACGGACAGATCGACGGACATGGCTTATCAAGTCAACTTTCGATGTAGCTCAAGAATTTCAAGCCTTCTTTTGTCTGTTATATAAAATTTGAACAAATTTAGTAAACCTTTTTTTTTGCCTTTTGAGAACAAGGTTTAAAATTTATGCATTGACTGTGGGAGAAAAATTATCATTATCATTGAGATCCTTGTCCATTATTATTATTTAAGTGTTTATATTGGAGCTTTGCCTGTGATAAGTCCACCTTTATACCGATTTTTATTGCAGTTTGATAAATCCAAAAAATTAATATGTTTGGCTCCTTAATATGCACACAATTGCACTGAAATTTCTGAAGGAGAGGATAGCTATTGAACTTTACAGAAATTTTTAGCTTCTATGTTCTCCATTTATCGTTTCATGTTTTACGTTTCATATATTACGTTTCATATTTTACGTTTTATATTTTACATTTACTTATTGTTGTTTTTTTTAACATAAATTTAGCATTATGGCTTCTTCAGTTAAATATTGAAGTAGCTTCCTGTGAAGGACTCAAATTATATTCGTCGCTGTTTGGCTTAGAGATATACGTATTAGCAGCTACACACAACACTGCTTGATCGTCTTTTTTATTACATTTTGAACAAAATATTATTCCCCAATTTATCTATTTACACTCAATACAATAACAGATACTGAAGTTTTTCCTCCATGAACGGAATTTTAATAGATTTCGTCATTTTATGTTTCATTAGCTCTTTTTCTAAGCTATATACTGCTGCTTTATACCAGTCATTCACTATCAGTTACTGCCTGTACTTCATATTTTACGTTTCATAATTTACGTTTCATATTTTACCTTTCATTAGTTTCATTTTAAACGTTGCTAAAGCAGCTACACATCAAGCTTCATGCCTATTAGTCTTCTTCAACACCTACTTTCTGTTACTTGGCAAACTTAACAGCCAACGCTTAATACCCATTTTCACAGCATATGTGTAGTGTATACATATATAATAAAAATAAAATATATTTCTTTGCATATAGACATATAAACGTACAATTCGTATAAATAATGCCGTATAATTGTTATTGTGTGTCGGCAAATCTCGCTTCGTTTTTAATTATTTAATGTCGCTATTTGTCTTCAACGCTCGTCGTCGTCCACTCAAACTCAAAATGGTAATAATATCTGCGCTATTATTTATAATAATAAAAAAATTAAATATGTTTCTTTTTTTTTTTTTCTTTTTTGCCTGCTTGGCTGTCGACATCGAAATAAAACAAATTGATTATTTGATTAGCGCCAGCATAGCATAGTAAATCATTCGATGTGGCTGTTGATTTTTCCCTGCTGCTGCGGCTACTCTATATGATGATGTTGTGTAGGCATTTCTTTTACTTCGATTTGTTTTTTTTTCTTTCAATTTTTTTTATTGCTAATAATTTTATATCGCTAATAAAGCCATCCGATTCAATGTGCTGCGTTTATAGTAGCTGTTGTAGCGTTTAAAACTGCATTTCTCAACACTTTGCGTCGAAAATAACGCCGAGCCATGCAATCTCGCACAACACTGAAACTCGCACACAAATCATCTACTCTGCTGCTGCTGCTGCTGATGCTGAAACCCTCTGAGTAGCAAATCGTGCTACTATCTTCTGAGTGAACGGCAAGTGTCATTAGCGTCACTTGGCAGCGTCCATTCATCTCAGCTCATCTCATCTCAGTCGAACTGAGTTTCTATCTGTCATATATAAAGCCGCTGCCGCACAGCCTGCAATCAACGTCATATGAAATATTTATCAGTAATTATAATTATATGTGTATTAAATGGTAGCGACCTATAACGACCTGCATGCCATAGCAGTTTTAGATTTATACACAGAGACACACTTAAGTCGATGCGGAAGATTTATTTCAACAAAACATTCGCTCGAAATGGAATCAACTCAAGTTGAGATTCGAATGTGTACTAAATGCTTTTTTAATGCCAGCCTGTATGTCGCTCTATCTGTCTGACTTTCTCGATTTTCCATGAAAATTAAGCAACAATACTTAAATAGCGTAACTGCCAGCAAAATGTTATCACCGCAAACACCCTACTTGCTGCCTTTATTAAGTCTATACACTATAATGTGTTAGCTTGAAGGACAGCTCGAGTGCACACTCCTACATTGTTATTAAATGAAATTGTATAGTTCCGTGTTTTCTTTTTGTTTTTTTTTTACATATAACAATTTTGTTCTATTTTTTTTTTAACTTGAGGGAGAAAGTGGGCGACAGGTAACACCTAAGACATTAGCATAGGTGGGCGTGTTAGATAGTGTAGGCGTAGGCGGTAAACCAACAACATTCAATGACAAATTATGCGGTTGCGGCATACTAAAACTCAACTCAGCTCAGCTCAGGTTCGAGGCGTGTGTGGCGGCTAAATTTTTGACATTTTGTAACGAGCAACAAAAGGAAAAGCCAGCCAGTCAGACAGACAAACTATAACGACTACGACGAAGCAAATTATCTTACGTCAACAAGACGTAAAATACAGAAAAAAAGAAGAAGAAAATGTAAATATTTGAATAGGGTAGAAAATATTGAGCAGGCAAGCTCGAAAATACGCTTAATGATAAACGACATTAGTGTCTGCGAAGCGAGTGAATAAATTGAATGAGTGTGCGAGTGCATTAACTGCAGAAGGTGGCGTCCTCGTCGACGTCGTCATTGTCGTCCTCTAATGAGCGCCAAGTGCAAATTAGAGTACAAAATTAAATATCCATTAAACGTGCCAGCAAGCACAGCACAGCATATAATGTATACAAAATACTTTCTCGCTGCGAATTGAAATGGTGCTACAAACGCACAAGAAACACATTAAATTATTATATACTATACAAGCATTTTTTCTTCTTCATATAAATATTTCAATATTTAAAATAAATTTACGCTGCTGCGTCTGCAAATGCGAAGAAGAAGTGCATTGAACTTTCTTTCTTTCTTTCATTAATTCGTGCTGAAATTGCTTGACGTTTGGCTGTTGCACCCAGACAGCTGTTCGTGCGACATTTGCTTTCACACATTGCCAAAATAAATGTTTTTTAATAATAAACCAAATTGTTCGATCTACATTTGATTGAAGCTGTTTGTCTTTAATTAAGTTTATATAGAAACAATGAAGCGCATGAATCACAACATTTTGCGCAATAAATTAAAAATTCAGCAGAATTGAAGTTTTATTTCCGCTTTACATAAGTACTGCAGCGTAGTTTTCTTGAAACAATAGACAAGGTCAGTCTGCACAGTCTCGTCGCTGATATTTATGTATTACACTATTTCCATTTTAGAAAGGTTGCTTCGATATGTACTTGTTTGGCATTTAATTTGTAATAATTTTGTTATGAAATAATTACAAAAAAAAAACGTAATTAATTAGAAGAAAATTAGTGGAAATGAGTGAGGTTTAAAACTTAGATCGCTGAGTGACTAGCAGTCGAACAAGTGTATTAAAAACAGCTTAAATAGAATGTATATAGGTGGCTTTTTTCCAGAGAATACTTCACATAAAGAAAGTCAGACAGACTAAACTATGTACATAAAAAACAACAATTCATTTTTGTGTGAAGAGTATACAATTTCCCATAGGAAAAGGATTTAATAAGCTTTTGCAAATGTAGCAGAAGAAGGCTTGATACTTTCCATAAAGTAGATTTATTATTGATCAGCATCAAAAATCGAGTTAATATAGAAATGTCCGTCTGTCTGCCTCTCCGTAAGAAAATCGAGATCTTGCAGACTATAAGAGACAGAGCCTTAAAATTCGCATATTTAGATTCTCTTATTCATTCTTTAGATAACTTGTTTTCAATGAACACTTCCCCCTCTCTTTAGTCCCCTTTCCCTAGAGGGTTGCTGCCACTTAACATGCAAACCTACATCTTATTCATAGTTTTTGTATAAACAATATTTATTGACGTTGTTAATTTTGCTAGAAACACCTAATTTGAGTTACTTTACGAAAATTAATTACAAAAAATCCATTTAATCTCAGATCAGACCACTAAAATGAGGTAGCCTTCATACAAATCTGCCCAGCCTTTCTGAGTTTTTGTATAATAATTTTTTTTCTCAATTTTCAAGATATATATTAGAAACTATATAAGGAGTTTTTGAGCATGTGGAAAGTTTCCCCTGGAAACACTTCTTCTAATTAAAATATATATATATCGCCCCACCTTTGTCTTCCTTTTGCACCGAGAATGACATTTTTCAAGAGTCGAATATTACATTTGATTTATCATGGCATGCTACGATTCTTAGCTGACCCTACATCCTTTTGTGTTTCTTTTTGAATGGGACCACGTCACAACATATTTGTAGTGACTCTAGATTCCCTGATATCTGTTGTTACTTTCTAAGCATAAGGTAGGCTGCAAAGTTTATAATTTAAAAAGAATTGTAATCCAGCATACATCCCTCAATATGCTCTTCCCTCTACAGTACGGCCCAATTAGCGTACTTTTCCTTCCTCGCATCATAGCCGCGATTTACAATATTAAAAAGCCCTATCACTCTCACATACTTAACCGCCTGTGATACGCCTTTTAGACAACCGCTTATCACAAACACCCACCATCACACACCGAAACCTAACGGTTAAACAGCCACAAATTCCCATTTTTATGTCAGTTGAATTTGATTGTTGTTGGGCTCCTATGTGTCTACTATTTGAAGTGTGCCCATTCGCAGCCTTTTGATCTTTTTCTACTCAGTTTTGAGTAGAATTGCAGATTCTATAAAGTTTTATAATGTTAAGAATAAAATATCTGAGCACAGTTCATGATTCATTTCGAAGTATTGGCAAATATTTTAAAGCCAAAACATTCCTAAACAGCTTCAACTTCAACACAATTCAGCTGCTATGATTCATGCAATGCCAAACTTCTTCAGATGACAGCATTTACCCAACTCCATGTTACTTAAAAACAAAAACAAAAAAAAGTTTGTTAAATATTAATCGAGCTTATTTTTGTTTGTCGTACTTTTTCCGCAAATAACATTTCATTAGTAGGTACGCATATGAGTAGACAACGTCTGACAAGCGCCCTCCAACAACAGCAGTTCCTGCCATTTCATACATTTATTCGCCTGTCTGACTTTCATTTAAATGCAAACATAATTTCTAATTTGTGCGCCAAAATTTATGGCATTCTCAGGCATTTTACCCAAGCACACACACCCCACCTACCCACCGTTTCACATGCATTGCACAAACTTGCCAATTTACTGCCGAAAATGAAACAGAGAGAAAGTAAGTTAGTAGCGAAGAAACTTTTTTGTTTCTTTGGTTTTTCCATTTCCACATTCGCCATTTTGGCTCTTTACGAAATAATAAGAAATAAATAAAGCCATTTCTTCTAATATAAAAATCGTTCGCCTTATGGTGCTTGTTGTTGTTGTTGTTGCTGTTGTTGCTGCTGCTTCTCCTCAAGTAATGGCAAAATTACTTTTTTATAAGTACAAAATGGCTTTTTCTGCGCTCGCAGGCCAGGCAAGCCGACCGACACCTTGCGACGACGACGACATACAGACATTCGATGGCATATAAAAAGCAAAGTACATGGCAAACATTGCCTAATTTGAAATTGCCTACAAAATGTGCATTAAAATAACTAGAATCTACTACAGAATGGTTTGTAAGCTGTAAGGGGGGGAATCCTGCCACACGCACGGCAGCGGAGGGTGTGAAAGTTACAAAAGAAAGTCGAGTGGCAGCGCATAGAAATGAATAGAATAGAAAGTTAGCTAACCAAAAAGGTGTATAATAAAAATAAATGTCAGTCGTTTGTTTATATCAAGCGACATTTTTCGCAACAACAAGTGAGAAAATCTGCTTCGAATAAAAAGGGCGTTCGAAAAATGTATTTAAGCGTTAGCTAGCAGCGCAAATTAATGTATCCCTAAAGATTTTTATTTTTCGTATTTCGTTTTTGCTAATTTGTAGCTTAAAGCGCACTTTTGCCAATATTTAAGTTTGTACATAAATTCAAATAAGATATTAACTTTATATATGTACATATGTGGTATATAAGAAACGGTGTGGTCCCAGCCAACTAGAACGCTCGGCCTTTTAATTGTGCTATACGTGTAGTCAAATGAAGTTCCTTTGCTGTTTTGTTGTTGTTGTTGGTGTAGCAATCAAAGAAAGAGTGCTGCTACGAAAGAAACAAACGGAAAAAAAATCAGTTCGAACTATGAATTTTTTACGAGCGAGTATATAAATTTTATGACAGCTCACATAAAGGTAGCAAGCAGCCAACACAAAGAATTGAAATATAAAAGAAAATTGTTTTATTAAGTTAAACAGCAGCTTTTATACGCTACGCATATGTCTAGCAGAAGTACATAAAAGCATTATGGTGCAAGTTTTTTTTTTTATAGTAGAGCTAAGACAATAAAGTTTAGGATATAAACTAAAAAAAATAACAAGTTGTTATAGAATTGCACGAATTTTCTAGCTTTGAAGTTTTGTACAAATTATTTTTTGGTTTAGTTTAAGTTTAAAGCGCAATGCATATTGGCACCCGAGCATGGATATTTACAAGCTTAGCAACATTTTGCTATAAGCTCGGTTTGTAGTGCACAAAAATAAAATGCCATGCAGAAAATTCTTCATTTTTTCTTGTATTGGATCAGCTCTAGACTATACACACTATCAAAGCTAGTGCGGCAGTGCAAAAGTCGACGAATGCAAAGGAAATCAATTTTATGAGCTGGAAAAATAACAAAAACAAATAATTTCTTTTAATGCCAAAAAGCAGTTAAAAGCAACAACAATCGAGCAGTTGCAACCACAAAAGCTGCACAAAAACGTTTCGATATAAAAAAATTAAATTCGAGAAATGAGAATTTTATATGTGAGAACTATTAAAAAGACATAAAAAATCTTTTACCAACGCAACGAAAGTGTTTTTCTTTTGAAGCGGCTACACAGTAAATTTGTATCTGCGTATCTGTAGCTGCGTATCCGTAAAGTCATAAAATCGAAATCTATGCATTGAGGAATTGTGTTTGGTTGCTTTTATAGCGGAAATTGTGTAACACTTTCGTTTTTTCTTCTTTTTTTTATGCGACGACCTTAATAATTTCATTAATGCATTTATTGTCCTTGGACAACATTTGTACAACGTAATTACAAAGTACAGACAGACAGTAAGGCGCGTAAAGGATCTACATTACATGCTGGCAAGGGTTGGAGTTTAATAGTAAATGAAAAAAAAAGAAACGCAATTACTTCGCGCATTGTCATTCACACTGAAACATATTATCTGCAGCATATATGTATATAGAAACTCCACTCTGATCCGTCCATCTGTCTGTACTAGCGGCTTTTTGATGGTGATGATGATGATTACCGCTTCGAGTGTCATAAAGATCTTTTATCAAAACGTTAATGGATTGAGTCATATTTGACATGCATTTCGTCGTCGCCGTCGTATCGTCTTTTGGGCGAACTTTGTGCTCTTTTACTTATTATTCTTTTCACTTTATTTTTTTTATCACATTAATGTATCCAGCTACATGCACAATAGTACGTGTATAATATACGTATTTATGCTGTTATGAATGTGTTATTTCATGCATTTGTCTGTAATATAATTGTTGAAAATGTTATTAATTATTATGTACCGACTATTATGGGACGGACGGACAGGACAGGACAGGACAGACTACTGCATTTATATTGAAATTACTAAGCGTGCTTGTAGAGTGGAGTTCCTATTGTAGTCGAGCTGTTATAATAACTTCAAACTTGCGCAGTTAATCGATATTTAATGAAATGAAGCAACACGCGGCATTGTGGAGCTATAAGACAAATACAAATAGTACTGCAAAAGGCAAAGTGTGCCGAAGAAATGTGTATTTAAATGGAAATTGTGTAGGCTAGCTAAAGAGTAGAGCAAGATTGTATGCCTGCAAATGTTTTAGCATTTCATATAGGCACACGAGCAGGGTTCACTTAGATAGCTAGCAATTCTATAGACTTTGCAACACTAAATTCAATGTTAAAGTTGACAGGTGAGCAGGAAAGCACTAAAAACTTAGTCAACGCATATTACAACAGGCATAGCATATATGTAGATGAGTTATAGCAGTTCACAATTTAAAATATTTTACATACATTTGCACATGTATATAATATATTTCTAGTATTAAACTACTAAAATGCTGTGCTATGTTCGTTTTAATTTTATTTTAAGCTTAACAATACACTTTAATACAGTTTACTCAGACAATCCCTGCTCGGGTGCCAACTTATATATCAAATTTAACGTTGATTTTTAAAGAAAACGTAGTGGATCTTTCTGTAGTCAATTTATAAATTAAATATTTAAATTTTAAACAAGTTGTTTTGTTCAGAATATTCTTATTATCTCTCATTTTAGTAAACAAATATGTCCGCGCAATGCCGCCACATTAAGCTAACACTTTAGAAATAAATGCACTCGACACTGGCTGCTATTTTATACGAGTACGAATGTGTTTGCAGCTCTACGGAATGCCATATTAGATTTATGTCTTGTTTGCTGCATATTTATGTAGTTCGAGAGTTACTTTTTGTTTATTTATTATTTCTATAGCAGATTTTTTCTGCCCCTGTTTTTTTTTTTGTTGTGCGCATACATTAGCATATTGCAATCAATTATTTAAAATTGCAAAATCATGTTTTTTGTCAGCGGCAAACAACCACAAATAAAATTTTAATATAATTTAATATAAAAGCCAATGTTAGCCTATGAAATGGGCGGCGGCGTGAGTAACAGAAAAGATGCAAGAGTTGACAGTTGCAGCCACAATTTTTTGTTTAATATAATTTTTTTCATTTTTTATATTTTTTTTTTTAAATAAAATAAAAATATTCGCACAGATAAAACATTTATTAATTCATATGCAAAATGCAATTAAATGCAGCGAAGCGCGTGGCAAAAAAAAAAACGAATCGAATCTATAGAAAAAAATCACTCGAGGGGCTTTGTGGCAAATAACAAACAAAAAAAAAGAGTATAGTTAAATTAACAAATTGCATGCATATTTTAATAAAATAAATATTTTAATAAGATTAAATTATAATGCAGCCAAATGTCAAAGCGGAAATTAAAAATGGCAAAAAATTGCGCTGCCAGAGTGAAATGGTGATAGCATTTGTATGTGTGCGAAAGAGCGAGTTACGGCAAAATAAAAATGGCGTAAAATATGCGGTTTTCAATTACCTACAGATAGGAATTTATGTGCAGCAATTTTGCTTTTTTTTACACAAGGGAATTAAAAAAGAAATAAAAAAAATTAAAAAAAAAAAACATGCAACAAACTCCGCCCCAAATAATTGCAACAGCAGCTTTGCATCTTGTACGCCAAACAATTATAAATTGCGCTAAAAGCTAAATGCCTGCAACTAACAAGTAGAGTGACTAAAAGATCTTAAGCTGCTGCAATTGGCATAGTGCAGCTCGAGTTAGCATGCAGCACAGCATTTTGTATTTCAAATATTTTTTACAATTTTTTTTTCTTTTTCTATAGCGCACATTGCTGTTGTTGTTGTTGTTGTTGTTATTGCTCTTATTGCATGCAGCATTCAATCATTTAATCGGTGCAGCACAACAAGCCAACAGCAACAACTAAAAAAGAAGAAGAAGTAGAAAGAAAAAAAAAAACGATTTTCTCTAAAATAGTTACATTTCCACAACAAATTCTTCATGATAAAAAAATTTCATGCTTGTGTAAACCATTTGTCGACAATTTTGTCTATACAAGTCGCGCTGCCAACTCGTCTCACTCTCGACTCGCGCAGCATAATTCAATCCATGTTGCAACAACGATTTGAACGGAGCAGACAACATTTGCAGGCTGAGACGAGACGAGACGCGCCAAGCAGAGAGTCTAATGCAGCAAACCGTAAACACGAGATCGATGTAGTATATAGCCAGACCTTAAGAGCAACAGAGTAGGCAGCCAGTCAGATAGAAAGAAAGCAGCAACAGCAGCAGCAGATTTGCAGTTGCAATCGTAGAAGAAGACTCACTCAGTCTTAGACTCAATGCATGCGCATTTGCTGCACTAATGACTTGCTGCCAAACTAAAGTGCATGCACTACACTTTGCTGTAGTCTACAATCAGCAGCAGCAGCAGCAGCAGCAGCTCTAACAGAACAACAACAACAAGAACAACAAATTGCAACTTAAATGCAGCCAAAGGTATTTAGCACAGCGCTGCAGAGTGCAACTAGAAGTCAAATAAAAATAAAAAGAATAAGAAAAAAGCTTAGTTGGCATCTAGAAATCGCTAACCATTAAATGAGACAATGATGTAGTTGGCCCCGGCTTAGCCGTTTGTGTCGCAAATATACCCTTTCAACCATTTTTACTACACATTGCAAGTTGCACGCGCTTTGGACTCGCGTAAAATACACAAAATATGCAAATTACAACGATTTAAATCAATTCTCAATGCTGCGTCGCCAACGTCTGTTGTAGGGTTGTGTCTTTTCTTCTTCTTTATTCTTTATTCTTTTTTTTTTTTTTTTTTGTACAAGTAACATATCAGTTTGTGCATAATTTAGCACCACAACGCATCCGATTCGTTGGCATCCAAAGCAAAGCAAAGTAAACCAATCCGTTCCGTTTTTAATCCAATCCCTACAAAAATATACAACAACAACAGTACGACCGAGCCAACAGTCATCAGTTTCGGCGCGTCTCGTCTCGTTTCGGCCATGGCTGATGATGGCTGTTAGCGCGTTTTAATCAATGTTCAAGGTGTGTCATCCCGCCGCCACCGATTTCGAAATCATTTCATAAGTAAGTTTACATGTTCAGCGCATTGAGCGATGTGATAAGGCGCCGCCGCCGCGTTCACTCAATGCGTCCGTCAGTCAGTCAGTCAGTGCAGACGCCGCCACTGCCGCTGCAAGATTTGCACGAAACGCTGTGAGACAATCTGCATTTGGCTTGAGATAAATTATTTAAAATGGTGAAATGCGCCGAACACAGCGTATGCAATTTTATTTAATTTTGGAATGTTTAATAAGAAAGAAACAAAACAAACAAAAAAAACGGCGTAGAATTTATTAACTTCCTTGGCAGTAAAGCTGAAATAAGCTTAAACATGTTTCGCTTGAATTTGCTTGTTTCTTTAAAAAACATTTTCTAAAGATACATGAAATTTATTTGTTTTTTTTTTTTTGTTTTTTTTGTAAGAAAATCAATTAACTTGTTAAGGAAGAAAGGAGTTCTTGAGACTTAATGAAGATTCCTGTCTTATTTATGCACAAATACCTTGAAGTTAGGAACATGTATTTGATAATGTTATGTGATGGTAGCGGCCTTGTATGGACAACAGCTAATGCCTTGGCTCTGCGCAGGACCAAGCTAAAACCTCTTCAATGTTCCGGTATAATTAAAATACTCAACGTAATCACTAGGAAAGTATGCTATAATAAGCACCTAATACTTAAGCTATTGTTCCGGCACTATATACCCTGCATCGATTGCTCATCGATCCCTATCGGCAGTAGTCAACCATTATTCAAGTCTTTGCAGTGTATCATTCTGCAGCATTTTTAACAGCTTCTTTGCCTACTATCCAAAATGCCTTTGGAAATATATTCTTACAATGTGCCTGCTGGAGATCACGTCACCATAGCAGGCTATAAGTGCAATTCTTATAGGATCTTCATCAATAAAAGAGCCATCCAAAGGTATGGATTAGATTCCTTTCATGGCTCTAAGTGCTTATCCTTATCCTTCCAAAATCTTCTCTAAATATCTCTCGACAGTCTCTTTTTTTAAGTATAGAGTCCACTTGCAATAGTCGTGGATAGCCTCTATTCCAGCGGTTTCTTTCTCGCTTCGCACAGCCCACGCTCGGTCCTAACGCTATATGGCTGAATTCTGTTCCGAGGCAGCAATCTCGGCTTGCCCTCAGCTTTTACCACTGACATATCTGCTTGTAGTCGTCATTAGTTTTCTGGAGGAAGTGGCACCAGCTACATATCAGTATCTTTCGCAGAATCACTTCTATCATTCAAGCCTATACCAGGAAATGTATTGCGCTGCGACATTAAAAAAATCTGGGCTGCCTCTATTCACAATTTCTGCCAATTTTTTTGTAGTCTTATTCAAATACAAATAAGTAGATCTCACTTATATAGATGTCCTTAGGTTCGTTTTATAACTCTTTATTAGCCTTTATTACACCCTGCCGGCCAGTTATTGGAGAGGACCCGTGTAAGTACAGCCAACAATATTACTTCCGGCTGCAAACAAGTAAACCAATGAGCATGGTCGCATGGCATGGGCGCTAGAGGTTCAAAATAAGAGATATTTGTCGTGGAGTATAGGATAGGAGGTGAGGTTTTCCCTTTTTTAAGAAAGCGGACAGCTCAAGCATTTTTCAAGTGTTGCACATGCACATATACTCCGCTTGCCCGGGATTAGTTTCTTGTCTGATCAATAGCCAATATAATTCCAATTTCAGCCCGATTGATATATGCAAACCACAAACCTTGCAGGTTTCCTAGCCATAAAATCTAAATAGATATAAAGTAGATTATTTGAGTGTGCAACAATTTTTGTTGAATTTTTTTTTCGCGCCATAATGACTGAATACAGTTTCAAGGCATTTATTTTAAAGATATAAAGTTAATATAAGCCTTTTAAAGCTGCCATACATCAATGACTATATCCGCTAGTTTCCTAATAAATAACTCAATTTTGTGCCATAAATTCTATGCTATAATCCCGAAAAACCAAAAGCCCTCCATACAAAAGTTTCCAAAACCAAATTCCGTGCAACAAATTCCTTTATTTCAAAGTATCGCATAGTTAGTCAAGTATGTCTGCCACCTTCATCTTACATTTTTTTTTTTTTTTTTTGATTATTTTATTTTGTTAGTGTTTTGGGCACTACTTAACAAAAGACGCTTTGCTTTATGCCGCAACAGCTTAAATTCTTACCGCCAACTTTGACTTTGACTTTTTTGGCTTAATCTGCTTGACTACACAAACAAGTTCTTCACTCATGTAGCTACGACGACTACGAGAGAGAAGTATCTTACAGTTTGTTCGTTAGTCGTCATCATCATCATCATTGAGGCAGGCAGGCAGGCAGGCAGTTGTTTTTACCAATTTTTTTTCTTTCTACTTTACGCTTGGTCAATTCGTTTTTTTTTTTCTTTTCTACTACTCTCTGTTGTGCTTTTTGAGACGCGGTTTTTAGCCTTTCTGATTAGGTGATCATCGTAACGCATCGGATGCCATGTTCAGCTGTTTTTTGAGTTCTGAGTTGCTGTTTCGCTGGCTGGCTGGCTGACTGGTTGGTTGACTTGGTATGACTGGAGGCTACTCTTTTTTAAATATGCAAAATATATACTTAGCCATTTGTACCAACACTGGCCCTCGTCGTCGATGTCTGCCCTTCTATAGATACGGAGCAGTTGCTAGACGGCTGTTGTTGTTGCTGTTGCTGATGATGGCCGCTATGCATTAAAGAATGTTTTTAGATTTTTAGCAATTCGCGAGGAGAGTAGGCCTAAGCCAATCTGTGTGTGCCTCACTGGCTGGCTAACTGACTGACTAACTGACGATCTGGTCTGGCCTGGCCTGGTCTGGCTGAATAGTCTGATCGAAACGATTCAATGTCGTCAGAGTCGTTCACAACACCGTACTCCATTATAGCTCATTATCGCCTTGAGCGTATAAATTATGTTGATGAGATTTTTTTTTCTGCTGTACACTGCTGCTTCTTATTTAATGTTGTATTTTGTATATATATACGCTTTGATATTGCTTTTAAGCTGCTAAAGTTAATTTAAAAAAAAAGTTTTTGCAGTTTTGCTTGTACGCTTAATGAAGAGAGAAGCAAAAAAAAAAAAAAAAAATCATCGAGTCGAGCATCAAAAACACAAGCAAGCCGAAATAAAAAATCTTGTATAATTTGTTCATATTGCTAAAATTTATAATGAATTTTAATAGAATATTTCTGTCTGTCTGCAGCGAAAAATGAAGTATATCATAAGGCATGCTGCACTCCGCCTCTTTTAATTTCTTACAAACAAAAAGTAAAAAGAGCAGAAATACGTGAAGTAAAATTGAGTTTCATTAATTGTTCAGGCCGGTTCAGGTTCTGGCCGACAATGACAATGATTATTTAGCGAATGCATTTTGCAAGCAGCATGGCGTGCTACTGGAACTGAAGACTACCCGCGGTTGCAGCAGCCGCCGCATACAATAATGAAACGAGTAAAAAAGAACAGAAGACACAATTTCAATTTTCAACGACAGGTGATAAATAAATCGAATCGAAACGAAACGTTTCGAATTGAATACGTATGAAATGAAATCGTTCGCTCGATCGTTCAATTTTCTGCCATATTTGGGCGTTATTTGTTGCTGCAGCAGCTTCTCAACGATCGGCAGCATCGGTGTGGCATTTAATTGCGTTCCCCTTCGACACTTGCCACATGCTGCACACAGTCAAACACACACACACAGCCCTTCTGCTCCACTTTGATATTTTGTAGCATTTAGGCAATCAATCGCACAATCGTACGATCGTACGATCGTACGAGCGATCTTGCATTCGATACATTCGAAGGTGTTTGTCGCCAATTTCTGCGCTCGCTCGCATCGCATCAAGTGCCAATTGACATTTTATATAAGATTTTTGACTTTCATCAGCGACAATGTTGCTCTTCGTATACAGATTTTTTGTTTGTACGAGTATTTATTCAATCGATCAGTCGCTCGTTCTCTTTCTTTCAAAATGATTTAAGATGTTCGCCTGTCAATGTTGACAATATATTGACAATAAAATTATTTCAGCGCGTTCTCGCTTGCTCGCAGGTTAATTATCTTGATTTATTTACAAGGCGTTGATGGCGTTGATGATGACGATGGCGTCGTCGTCGTCGTCGTCGTTGATTCTTATTTGACGTCGTCCAATCTAAAATTAAACATTTTATTTTTACTAATTACTCGAAGACAACACGAAATTCCAATGCGGCGCTTTGCTTTGCTTTGCTATACTTGCTGCGGCGGCGGTATTGAACAGCGAAGTTAATTTCAATTGGTCAGCAGACTTTTTTGTGCATTATTTATGCATTTTTATGATTGGCTAAACTGTGTTGCATTTAAACGCCTACTTTTGCATTTTTTATCAATTAAATAGTCGTGTAGCCTTTTATCTGTGGTTTTTGCAAAAAAATAAAATGACACAAAAATAAAAAAATTATAATAAAGCTAAAGGATTAAACAGCAAACGAAGCTTTGAGTTTTGGCATCAACGAAGCTCATATACACTTTTAACATTAAATTACGACACATTTAGATATTTATTAAAAACAAATAAAAAATAATTTAAAAATGTTCGACAATAAAAGTCGGCTGAGCAGCTCTGCATATATCTATATACCAGTATGGCCAATTATCGACACAATGGACCCTTATTGCCACGTGCTTTCTTGTTCTAACACAATTTTCCTTTTGCTTTTTCGAGACACCAGCACTATGTTAATGAAAAGAGGAGAGTAAAGGCGAGGAGGAAAAACATGTCTTATATCAGTGTTAGTAAGTACTTCTCATGCGTAGCTAGGTGTGTGTCTTTTGCATTGTAGTATGAGTCTAGACTTTGAAAGCCTTTTACGCCGAAATTATTAAACCGATTTTTATAACATAAAATTTCTTTAAGTCTACAAACGAATACCTTCTTAAATCGTATAAATGCTATCAAAATAATTTGTGTAAGAAAATTGTGGCCTTTTCAAATCTGTATATCCAAAGTTTCAATTAAATCATGGTTATTTGAGGTGATCCCTTTCAAGTAAGTGTGCAACTAAAAGTTCATTTATACTGACTGACCAACTGGCAAACCAAGCAATTGTGTTCATCTTAAAAGGAGAGCTGCATATAGTAAACCGATGTATTAAAGTTATAAACTGGTTTAACAGAAGTCACGATGTTTTGATGCACATCACTCGGCTTTATTGACAAGTGGATCCTTTCTGTGACTTAATTTAGGCTAAAATGTGGAAATGCATTGAATAGGTTTCAAATTGTCTATTCTATATTTTATTTGATTTTTGTTTGTTCAGCGCGCATCACCCCTAAACCGCTTAACCAATTTGTATAAATTTTGGTACAGGAATAGATGGGACGTTTGGAAAAGAACATAGGCTACTTTTGGTTTAAATCAGAAGGGACGATACCCCTTTATCCAATATAAACAATAAATTTATCTTTATGTATTATCTTTGCATCAATTTGAAGTACAGAGATGATCTTTGATGTACGTGGTAAAGTGACCAGAAGAACTAAATCTATTAAGTTTGGTTAAAATCGAAGACGGGAATACCCCGCCCTACATAAAAGCGATAACAAATATTCATCATTTTTGATTTTTCATCACTTTTCACTTATTTGGGTTGCACATGTTAGTGCGATCGGGGGAAGTACTTCTAATTAATTTGCCAAAAATTGGAAAGGGCGCTGCCACGCCACTCATAAGAGCGATATACAAAATTTATTATTATTGCATCCAATTGAGGTATACATGATAATGGGATCGGAAGAAGTAATAATTTTTATTCCGAATCGGAGAAGGCTATGTCCCCATATAGGCGAAATATATCTATTTAAGATACATAGTAATGGCATCGGAAGAAGTAACATCCATTGTATAAGTGTGAATTGTTTTGCTTTACTGAGCGCGAGCGAAGCTGGCGGGGTTCAGCTTATATACAGTAAAAGGCCATATTCAAAGAAAATATTTCGTACTTCATTAGAGCACGCCTCATAGATAGTTAGATAGGTGTAAATGGCTGCGGGAAGGAGTACCAATCTATGCTGTTTTGAATGTCCTTTCAGTCTTTCTCGAATAACTATTTTATATGAGTGCAATAACTTTCCTCCTCCTTCTTTCAGTTTTTGCATTGTCTACTATGCAATACTCTGGCATTGGAGTGGCTATATAATCGACGATATTTTTTTTTGTTGTAATTTTGAAATAGTCTTCTCAATCATAACGCTTCGAAGTTTAGCCAAATTAGTCGAGCTTTGCTACAGCAGTTCATACTTTGTCATCAGTTTTAAACTGTATTTTGGCAATAATTTCGAATAATAATGAGTCATTGGCACTTACTGGGAGAAAGAGCAACTCAAACTCTAGTCGAATCGCCAAAAAATTTAAATATAATTTTTTTTGACACTTAATACCCCTTTCAAAGACCAGCTCACATTTATGCTTAACTATCTGCAAATTTTTCTTGATTACATTAAAAATTTTTACACAAACTATTACTACTCACTTAACAATAATAAGTAAAGGGTATTAAAATGAGCAATAAACATGCCAGCGTGATTTAAATTTAAGTGCGAAAAATTGCATTAATTTGCATTTTTGCTATTTTTATTTTTTTTCTTCTATTAAGCGCCACCACGTAATGCAGAAAAAAGTCTATATAGATATGAAATTAACATTAACAAGCATAAAAAAAGAGAAACATAAAAAAAATTGTGCGCAAAATGTCAAAACGAATTTAAAATAATTACATTATAGACAGCGTATTAAATTAAATACGCCGCCGCCGCAGCAGCAACAACAAAAACAACACCAACAACAATAATAATATTAATGACAATAAAATTAATAAAACAGAAAAAACAGACAACAACAGCAACAACAAAAAACTAAAGCATTAAAACACTTTCAAAGAAAGAGAGCGAAAAAAAATGCATAATGCACAAATTATGCAAAATGCTCGAATTTTATTTTAATTTGATTTTTTTTTTCGCTTGTTTTATTTTCATAAATTAATTATGCAGCAACAATAAAAAAAAAAAAAAATATAAAAAAAGAAAAGCTGCACGCATTATATAATTAAGCGCCATTATTATCAAATGGCATTATATAATTTAATTAAATTATTTCAAACGGATTTAAATATGAAAATTTATTAAAATTTAAATTTTTTGCTCTTCTACTCTCTTTACAGATGGTAAGTTCTTATCATCACTCAATCCTACAGAACTAACATACGATGGTAAGTCACAAATTCATCAATGCATACATTAACATTTAGTTATTCATAAAGTTTTTAGTTCATTAATAACTGCTTAAAGCATTTTGAAGTCACCGTATAATAAGAAATAATAAGAAAAATGAGTTCGATTTAGTTACTTCCTTTAAGAAAAAAAAAATCCAGTTTATGCGTAGTGCCAGAAAACATTAATCAAGCAAACACTGCCGCTGTCATCCGTTGACTTCCGATGTTTAGACCTACCTACTACTACTACGTCTACTTTAATCCGATTACCAAACAACTTTGCAATCGATCAATCGATCGAACGTACGTTCGTTCGATCGATCGATCGTTCATGCGTATATATAATAGCACGCCTCTTCGCGCGTCAGCTCTTCTTCAACTTTATGAAAATGAGAAATTTCTTTTTAATTTAGACTTAAACTGAAAGGACAGCTGATAAAAAATCATTATAATGTTAAATTTTAATTAAAAACCAGCAAAGCATTCGATACGCAAACCATCCTTGGCTGGTGCTGTGTGCCGCCGTTGTGATGCGATCCGATCAGTTCATATCGCAATGTATGGGCTGGCATCAAACTCTGTCTGTCTGCACCTTGAGTTGATGCTCATAAATTGGCAATATTATGCCATCCGTTCGTTGTGTATGAAATGTCTGGACAGCTCCCGCAAGTTGCTTGAATAATCACGTAACGAATGAAGGCGTTAACCATGCGCAGAACAGGCCGCTTTTCGAAAACAGAAGCTTTTATAATGAGTACGCTGCGATTTTTGATGAACTTGTGCCAGTTTTGATGTCTGGTAGTCTGCAAGTGGACGTCCTCAATAGACTGACTGACTTTATTCATTCATTATTTTGTATTACGTTTAACCGTTAAAAGCTACCGCAGACGCATACGTGCAGTAGAACGCCCCGAAAAGTATCTTTTTTTTTGCTTAGAAGTATCTACAGCATTGGCACGTGATTGGAACGCTTTTGTGGGGAGACAGCGCCCTTTGATTTATAGCAGACTAGACTATATTTAAGACAAGCCAAAGCATCTTCAGTTCTTGTACTCCTTAAGTTCATAAATATTTTTACGACTGCACGGTGTGTTAAATGAAAAATGGAGTGTAAAAGCATTTGTAACATAAAAATTAGCAATAGTTGTAAAATGCCAAAATGAAAACAAGTCAGCCGTAGCAGACTGCATGGAGCGTATGTCTTGTGAGAGAGGCACAAAATTCAGATTTTGCTTAAAGAATCAAGCGTTGCATCATAAAATGTATTGCCGTACTTTACTCTTATTGCAGACAGAAGCTTTTTCACTTAACAACTGATACGAAATGAAATTACACGATGCTTAAGCGTAAATTAGGCGTACGCAATTGTTAAGCAGGAAGAATTGCGTACAGTGAAACCTTAAATAATGAACTTGTTTCCTATAAGAACTGCTGTAAACATTCAAAGCACATACTGAAGCCAGAGGCAGCTCAAGGGACTAGAAACTACTGGCAATAAATAATTGAAAAACTATTCTGAGATTATCCTTTGAGTAATTTGATACTATATCATCTGAGAAAATTTGCTGCATGATGATGGGGCAAATAATGACAGGATTTTATTGCGGATTCTGTTAGTACATAGTCTATGGTATTTTGGCAAAATATGCTCTCAAAGAGTTTGCAAGGATATGCTTAGCAAGCAAAGCCAATTTCAGTAAAGGCTTACATGACAAAGTTGTTTCAATTGCATTGAAAACTCGATCAGTAATCGTGCAAACAGCATATTTTAATATTGATATAAACTAATCTGCATTTCTTTGGATGACTGAGAGAGCTACCAAAGCTTCTTCATTCATTAAAATAGACCAATTACTGAACTGTGTAAATCTAGAAACTTATAATAAAGAAGCTGATTAACATATTAATCCAGGTTTTAATATGTAATAAATCTCAGCTGCGCAACACGTTCATTGACCGGCAAAACTTCCCAAACACACACACACACACATACATACACATAAATCATATGCAAGGGCGCACAAGGAACACTGACCTTTAAATTGAAAGTCTGCTATATAAATCGCAATGGAAGGGCTTTTTTGTTTGCCACAAGACGCCGCCACAGCCAACAACAACACCAAACCACCAACGTCGACGACGATTAATAGATTGCCCATGGGGCACATTGTCGCGCCGCTCTACTAACCTAGTAACGCATACAAAGTCAAGCACGGCAAAATATGAACTAAAAAAAAAGTGAATATGCCACATTTAGCAGCAGCAGCACGCCCGCCGTAAGCCGAAAGTGCAATTTGTATTGCAGCGCTGGCTGTGGCGGCGGCGGCGAATGTGACTTATGACTGCAACAACAACTACAACTAAGTCTACCAAAACGCTTTCGTTTTGGAGCCCAACTCGAAACAACCCAAACAAACCCAAAACTGAAATCGAAATGCTGCAACGTTTAGACGGTAGCAAAAAGCGTTATTTGTCTTTAGTAGCAGTGTACACTGACTCCCGCCTGTATCTGTGTGTGTATGTGTGTGTGTGTGCGGCGCAGCATTTAAGCACAACTTTAAATAATCGTCTGTCAGAACTGTCAAACAAGTCGGCAAGCGCTAGAATTAATGGGCGCAGACTCGGCATTCGGTCTCATACACAAACACACGCACATACAGAAATATATATTCTTCTTGTTTTGGTTTCTACTGGGTGCTTTTTTTTGTAGCTGTGTACGTTTTGGCTTCTATCTCTTTCCTGCGCAAGCGCAAGTTGTTGCTGTACATTGAACCTGAGCTTGCAGCCCCCTGCCCCCCTATGCAAAAGCGCAGGGGGGGGCGCCTTTCATACATACTACAGTGCTATATAAACACGTATGTATAACAAGTTGAATTATTGTTTTTCGGGCAGCGCGCTTATTTATTTATTATGCCAACGTCGCAGTCAACAGCGCTGCGTTGTGCAAGCGAGACAGCGTTCGGAGTGTCTACCGCAGTCGTTTTGGTGCTTTATCACTTTTGCTGCCGTTGCTGCTGCTGCTGAAAATAAAAAGTGAATAAAGTTTACTAAAATTAATGCGAAACGCAACGAGCGGGCTGGGGCGTTGCGGCAGCAGCAATAGGGCTTCGAACTCTCGGCTGCGGCAACTGTTGCTGCCTCAAGATGAAAAATTATTGCTTTTAATTTATTGTATAAACAAAGCAGCAGCAGCAGCCATGAAAACTGTTACAAACAGCTCTCAAGGTCATGGTTAAAGTGATTTTTGTTTATGTGCCACCGACACCGCCAACGTCGACGCCATTTCTCTTTTTCGAGACGTCATTGTCGATTCCTCTTTTTTTTTTTTGTTGGTTAATAGTAGTTTGAGGGGCTTTCCCCAAAAATGCGTTTACGGCTTTAAAAGTTAACTGTCAAAAATGATTTAGTAGCTCAAAAGTTGTTGCGTTGTGGCATGCATGCCGTGTGGCATATTATATGTGACAAGCGCAACAACAACAGTACAACAAGTGGCAGCGGTGAGCAAATCGCTTGTCAAACATAAATTGTCAACGATGAGCGCGAAAAAGTGGGTTCAAACCTGTCAAAATTGAATTGAAGTGACATGTGTTGGCACAGCTAAAGTTCAACGCTCAGCTGGCTGCTGGTTTGTTTTTTGGATACGCTTTTAGCTGATATGAAGTAGGGTATATTAAATTTGTGCAAATTTAGGTTACAGCTAGAAAGAGGCGTGGCATAGCTTAAAACATTTTTAGCTATATATGCTTGAGGTGTACTAGGAAGGTAGACAACTAAGCTGTGTTTTTTTTTTCTTGGAAAAATTAGTTAATTAAGGAGTTGACCTTGAGCTCGGTTGCCTGTATTAAAACTTATGTTTAATGAAGTCCAATCATGAAAAAAATGTGAAGAAAGATTTTACACAAACATGCAGAGCACACACATATGGTGATACAGTGGTGTCTACTTCAACATATCTGCTTAATTTGAAAGCGCTTAACTGAAGTATAAAACTATCTCCAAACTTGAAGCATCGCTTTACAACGGTATATAAATTAAAATGTTTCTAGCTAAAATGTACATTTTTTTAATAATCTCATATTGCTCAGCAGAAGGTTGCAGCACCGATCAGCCATGAAAAATTTATTATTTTTACTAGTAAACCTTTGATGTATTGCAGTGGACACATGTTCCATGCACCAAATACTGCATGCATTTCTACAAAGTTGTCAGACGATTGCAACTGATTGCTATTTGCCCGTCTGTCTGCCTTTACTGCTTGCTTTCGTTGGCTCTCAAACTATAAGCTAATGATGCAGTTTGCTCAAAATGTTACCAAAATTCAACAATAGTCAATACTTAACAGAAATGCACTGCTTTACAAAACTTCAAGCGCTATATCTTAAATTTGTCAAAGACTTTTCAACCAACACTCGTACAAAACTCATTTCAAAAGTGACGACTCACTCAAAATTAAATCATTTATTATAGGCCTATGGTACAAGGTATCTAATAGTCGTCGTGTACATTCGCGCATACTCTTCCATAATCGTTCTTCTACTTGCTGTTGTTGTTGTTCTTGTTGTTGTTATTATTGTTGTCGACGGTCAGTTGTGACATTTGTTAAAGTTGTCAAATGCCGCTTGACAAGCGTCGTCAACAACGACAACGCCGACAACGACGACGTTGACGATGATGATGATATTCTTGTTGTTGTTGATCATACGCTGTCATTTGCAAATTGTACTCTCGCTTTCAGCGTACAAAATGGCGTCGATTTATTGCTATCAATATACGCGTGCACAGCTGTGCTGTAGCTGTCTCTCTCTCTCTCTCTAACACATACTATGTCGCATCGCACAGCTGTCTGTCTACAAAACTGTCTGCTGTCACTCATTCACACACCGGAAACGGAAGTGCGGCGCAATGTTTTGCCTAAATATGTACTAAAAAATGTTTAAAGGTCAACGCACACACACACACACACACATAGAGTGTGAAAGAGACAATACAAAATGGCGGCAGCAGCGGCGGCGTACACATTGCGACGTTCATTCGCACTTTTGACAGCTACTTTGACAGATTATGAACAATCAGTTAGCTGTCAAGTGCACGCTTAGTTGTTGTTGTACAACGTACACTCTCTCTCGGTCAGTGTGCCACCGGCACGGCCCGTTCATCTGTCTGTCTGTATGTCTGTCTGTCTGTCAGCTGTCTGCGCACCAGTCTAGAGTGTCAAAATTTGAAACATTAGTTTATAGTTCAATGGCTTGTTTATTATAGCGCAGCGAATATATAAAAAATGGCATTTAGTAGTGCGCGAATGAAAGCCGACAGGCAGGCAGTCAGGCAGGCAGGCAGTCTGAAAAGGCGAAAAAGCGCTCAAAACTTAAATCAACAGAAATGGAAAAGCAAATGAAACAAAATTAGTTGTTTTTTGTATACTCGTACACGCGTTGATAGGTCAGTTTCGAACTTTGATTTATGATTTTGATAAATGAGTATTTAATAAATGTGCTTTTGCATTTAAACAAAACAAAAATAAAACAAAAATAAAACAAAATAAATGGGAAATGTGTAGCTTAGCAGGCAGGCAGCGCGCACAGTCAAATCAATTAAAATCGATTTGATTAGTCTTTAATAGTTTTTTTGTTTTTATTTATTTATTTTGTTTTTATTTTTTTTGGCATGCGACAACAAATGACAACTGACAAATTATTATTTAAGCCTGTTTGTATTTGTGTATCTTAGGCAAGTTTATCTCTTTCAATTTGTACATAAATCCAAAAGCACTTTGTAAGATACTTTTGCTGGCACTTTTGGTGGTGGTTGCTGCCGCTCGTGAATTATGCATGCAACAAATTGTATAAAATTGTTACTTCTTCTTTTTTTTCTTATATAGTTACGTGCAAAAATTCGAAATCAACTTTCAGGCGTTCAGGCCTGTCAATGTGAGCAGCATAACTAAACAAGTCACAGTCCTGTGCTGTGTTTCTGCTGTGTGTTGTGTCCTTTTTTCAGCATTTCAGTTCAGTGCTGCAACAGTTTACAAAGTGATTACAGTTCTTTAAATATTGATGGCTACAAGCGTCTGCAGACACGTTTTCAATTTTCCAAAACGTTTCCGAAAAGTTTTGCGTTTGTAGAAATTGTTCGAAGCAGTTCTAATAGAGAAATTGTCGTAAATTGTGCGTCAAAAAGGTTTTCGAGCTGCTGCTGCCCATTTATGTAAATGTTTTAAATAATAAAACTAATGGCACGGTTTATAAAATGCTTTTTATATATACTTAAGCCAACTGAATTTGAATTTTATGCCCCGCCATATAACAAGTTTCGCTGTTAGTTTGTGCCAACATTAAAATCAACTTAAATTCGCTCATAAAGTGTTGGCTGTCCTTGACTGTTTATGCTGCATTTAATGGCGTCAATCAAAATTTTAACGAGCTACGAATTTGTATTGTGTATCGTCATCGATATCATGTGGCATCAGTCAAAAAAAATTTGTCACTTCATCTGTTGAAACTTTATGGCGCATAGCGGCTTCATAGAAAGCTAAAAATAATATAAAAGAAAAAAAACTAAGCAGCTGCTTCGTTGACTTGCTTTTATGTGCTCGTAAAATCAAAAATAAATAAATTATAAAACAAAATTCTTTTGCGCTTCGTTTTTAATAGTTTTTCGATTTTAATTACTTTTAATAATTAATTTTAATGCGCTGTAAATTAAATGCTGTCTTTAATTTACTAATTAATAGCTGGTTTATTTCGGCAAGTATATGTCCCAATGTCTGCTAAATAATCCCGCCGTGGCATGAGTGGCGCAGAATAGAATGGAAACGCGTGAAATATGCAGGCACGCAAGGAATTTTAGCATTTAATTTTGTTGCAAAAGAAGAAAATACGAAGGAGAAAAAGAAAAATAGTAGCAGAAAAACATGAAATTCTAAGTTAAGCGAATTCCTCATTTCGCCTCAATGCAATTTCAACTACTTCAGTACACATTCAACGCCAATCCTTTGAAATAGCTGCTGCTACTACAGCTGCGAATCCTTTTTCCGCATGCCAGCGTTTTTGCCTCGACTACAACTGCTGCTGCTGCTAAAAACATTTTTTGGGTATTAACTAAGCTTAAAGCAACATTTAATAGCAAACGAAGAAGTAGAAGTAGAAGAAGAAGGACGCATTTACGAAGGACGTAGCTCAACTTGTATATATAGTAAAGTATATATGTATGTGCATATATAGAGAAGTTATATACAACTCCTTCTGTTTCTACTTTTTATTGTTGTTGCTGCTGCTGCTGGTTTATACGAAACTAAACAATTTTTGCAATTTCCCGTTGGAGCAAATGAAACTCAGCGGAAGTTGCAACAAATACTAACAAAATAAAATCTAAAAAGAATTAATTTCATTCGAACCGAAGCTTTAATACACTACAGACAAAGGGATTTGAAATAGAAATCGAACTCAAATATGCGACCGCATTCTTCGAGCTCATTTGAACACAACGTGTTCGCGTTCATACTGTGTACTTGTAGCCGAGTGCATAAGCAGTGAGCAAAAGCGAATAAGCAGTTGGTCTGTGCTCTTTGTCATATAGCAACTGATAAGCCACAAGAAAAGCCATCTTACACATTTTCATAAATAATTTTAAACTTTAAAACAGCAAAACAAAAAGTTTGTAGTGTATAAACTATTTGCCAGACGCGTTCGTGTTTACAAACTAATTTAATATGAAATCCAATACTTCAAGCCAGCAAGCAAGTGAGTGAGTACAATCCAGATTTAAAATCGAAAAAAAAAGTTTATTACATTTGGGAGGAAGCCAGCAACAAAAACAACAAATAAAAGCCACAACAACGACGACGACGACGACGCCATCTTGCATCAAAAGTATGCGCAAACTTTTCACACACAGCAAACAAAAAAAAAAAAAAAAACTATCCCAATCAGTACCAGCCAGTCAGTTCGTCAGTCAGTCAGGCATATAGCCAACCCATTGCTTCTACATATATATATACTGCAAATCATACTAGAACATACACTCGTACATTCATCTATTCATCCATCTATTGAAGCGTCCTTTTATATGCAATGTGCATCCTTAGTGCTATGCAACCACCAAAAAACAATCGATGCCAGCCTGAGTGCTGCATCGCATCAGCGAAAGCTTTGAGCCAGAGTTAAAGTGGCAGCAGCAGTAGCAGCAGCAAGAAGGACAGACATTTAAGTATTTTTGTTTTTGTTGTTTTTGGCATGTCATGCAGTGCGAAAAAAACGCCGTCAAACATACAAACACAGCAAGGCAGCAGCAAAATACAATGGGAAAAGAGTTTTCCTACTCAAACTTTGCTGAATGCTTGCTGCAAGTTTTTCATTTCATTTTATTTTCTTTTAATTTTTTTTTCTGCACTTTAGTAGTGGAAAACGGAAATGCATTCAAAATCTAATATGGCAGCCATGGTCATGAGCAAATGCCACTACTACAAGAACAACAACAATTGTTGTTGTTGTTGCTATAATAGTTTCCCAAAGAAGCAGCAGCAGCAGCGGACGTGTAAAAGAAGTTTCCGAAAAGAAAAGCTGCAGCAGCAAATGGAAAAGCAAAAAAAGAAAAAAAAAAAAAACTTCCACAAGAAAAGCAAATAGTTTTGTATATAAGGAAAATGCAATTTTCTGAAAAACCCATTAAATGTTTGCCATTAAAAAAAAAAGAGAAAAATGCAAAAAAAAAAAAATATAGAGAAGCAAAGAATGAAGTAAATTTTACGAAGTAAGCAAAAATGAAAGCGTTGAGAATTTAGTATATACTCTAATAGTATAAAGTATTAGAATAGCTGCATGACAGCGGGAGGACATGGCACGGGTTGTAAGCGCAATAAGCGCCATACAATGACTTGTTATTGTTCGGCAGCACATATATATGTATTTGAGTTATATATATCTAACTAACTATAATAATAGTAGACTTTATATAAGCGCATTTGTTGTATATATTTTTTTTTATATATAGTCTAAGCTTAGACATATATAGTTAGACAGCTAGCAAGTAAGCAAGTATTATACGTTGCGCTTAAAGTTTAGCGGAAGTGCATGGAATGCAATTATATTGAAATACATTTCAAGAACTAACTTAGTTTTAGATAACTGAAATAGCTTTTGTGTAGGAAATCAGTAGAAAAAGAACTCTTCAATCGATATATGATGAAGGCACACAATTAAAGAACTGTGCGTATGCATGTAGCAGACTTGATCAGCATCAGCAGCTGAGTCGATATAGTCCTTGTCCGTCTGTTCAATAGTATGAAGCAATAGATCAGGCAGCCTATAAGCGCTAGGGACAGCAAATTTGTTTAATAGATACTTCTTAGTTATAAGCAAATTAAATTTTTTTAATGTCAAGATGACAACTGCTGCACTGGCAACTTGGGTTTCCACTTTTGAGTGCATATTTTTATAGCCTGTATCCCTACGTAAAAGGGTATATAAGTTTGAGGAAATGTAAGTAACACTCAGAAGAAGTTGTAGCAGATATCTTAAAAGAAGTTGTAGCAGAACGCTTAATGCAGAACTCGAACAGCATCAAACTTCGAGTCATTATAGGCATGTCCGTCTGGCTATCTGTATGAATAAAAAGTTCTTATTAAAGCCTATAAGAGCTACAGTCTTTAAATTTGCATATTTAGATTCTCTTATTTGTACTTCAGATTACTTGTATTCAATGAACACACTAAGACCTCTTCCTAAGGAGTGGTTGCCAATTACCATTCAAACTTACTTCATATTCTGACTAGAGGGCATAGCCCTCGTACAAATCATTACGAAACTGGATAACTTGTGGTCGAGCACACTCGAATACAGGGTCCTTGCTTATTTTATATTGCCGTCCACAATATTTTCACCATATGTCTCTATAAATTTTCACCACATGGTGAATTACAATTAGTATTCTCAAGTTCACTTGTTGCTCTATTTTATATTCACAATTTGTGCATAAAATTTATAGAAATACTTTCTCAAATGTCCTTTGTTAAAGGTGCATCATGCATACTCAGTAACTTTAAAACAGCTGACTAATGTGCAACATTTTAAAATCATGTTTACAAACTAACATTTTGTGTCTCTCTCGCACATACGTGTCAACCCAAAGCAAGTTCATTTCAATCCTTTACTTCAACTAAAAGCTCGTCTGTGCGAGGCAGACAGTAGATAGCTAGCAAACAGGCCTACAGTACTGCATAAAATTAAATTTTAAATTAAATTTCCATTTAAATACAATGAAAAAAAATAAAAGTAACAAACTGCAAACATGTCAAGCAGTTTAGGTTTATTAAAGTCAAATGAAATATATTTTAAGCTGCAGCTACTCCACACAGCGCTTCAAAACTTAATACTCAAACTCAGACACAAAAATAAAGACTTTAAAATAATTTAAAGCTTCACAAAAAAAAAAGCAAACAAAATGTATGTAGACAGAGTAGCAGCCTGTAAGGATATTAGTCGATAGAGTCATTGTATGCACATATTCATGCCGCCAGCGGAGTCAAGATAGCAAACAGGCAGTCAGGCAGGCAGGCAGGCACATATCAGCAGCCAACTTACATAGCTATAGACTGTATATGTATATATAGACGACTACTGCAACGACGACAAGGACCAAAAACTCGACACCGAAACAGCGACAACAATGGCAAAAGCCTGATGACTGCTGTTGGTGGCTAACATGCTTTGCAGTGGGTGCCAACTACATGAAGCGAAGCCGAGAAATGCCAGCCAGCTATGAGTGAGTGAATGCTGATGGAAATGAAACGAGAGCCAGCACAACTACACCTAGTGAAGCTGCTGCTGATGATGATGATGAGGCGGCTGCTGCAATACTTGATAGTAGTAGTGCATGCAGTATGTCAGTCTAACTAGTAGAGTGCCTCGAAACAAGCCAAACCAAGCCAAGTAGGCGAACAAGCAAGCAACCACAATAGCAGCTGCCAAAGCGCCTAACTCGGTGTGTATCTCATACCAACTCAACTCACACACTTCACTACACACTCTTGGCTTAACTATGCGCGCGCTAAGAAGCACATTGCTTGCTGCTAGTAGTATATTCTGAAATGAGAGAGCGGAGCGAGTAGTAGTACTACAACTACTTGGCAGCTTTGCTGGCTAGCTAGCTAGCTTGCTACTACATGCTCAGCTCAACGTCGCTGGCGATGGCACAAGGATATATTCCTGACGATGAAATTTAATGGGGTGCTTTGATGCGATTGGTTTTCATATAACGCAGGCGCTTAAAATCATCGAATCATTCAAAAGAAGAAAAGTGTGCTGCACACACACACACATACAAACACAGTGCTAGATGCAGAATCACACACACATATACACAGCATACTTGTAGATACATTTGAGGAGGCACTGAGCCAACTTGAGCAAAGCGTTAACAAAAAAAAAAAAAAAAAATACCAAAATAAAAATAAAAAGAGAAATGCGAAAAAATGGCGCACAACATAGGAAAGAAAAAAAACGACAAATAAAAAAGAAAAAAATTCACGCCAAAAGAAATATCGTAGAAAAATGCGAAAAGCTGCTGCAAAGAAGAAAATTTCGTTTCGTTTCGTTCTTAGTATGTGTTGCAGATACTTTCGTCGTCGTATATAGTAGCGCCAGGCAACAACAAACTTTTGCTGAAAAGTTGAGTCTTGTTGTAAGCGCACCAATACGTACACAGACAGCTGCCACACAATGCCAACCAGTCAGCCAGCCAGCCAAGCGCTCCGCAAGAACCCCTACAAGCTATAGAACACGGTTTGACTATGTGTAGCGCTGTGTGCTTTTTAAGCGAAAAGCTTTTCTTCATTTTATATGAATTTCATCCATCCATCCGTGCTTCTTTTGGCTCATGCCGCCTCTTACTGCTTGTTATACATTCGTCGTACTTGTGTGTCGTCGTTCATTGCTCGGTTTTCTTGTTGTGCCATGGCTTCAATGGGCGATTTGTGGGGTAGCACTGCTATATGTATCTATGCTATGCTATGCATGTATGTGTGTGTGTGTGTGTGTGTGTGTGTGTGTTAGTCAATGTAAAGCACACTTAAGCATTATACTAAACTTTATGTGCTGGCATGCGTCTGTCTGTGTGTATCTATGTATATATATTGTATCTACAGCAACTAACAACACTGAACACAGACCAAATCAAATTAAATTGAATGAATGCATGAACAAATGAATAAATGCTTGAATGAATATGCTACGCTGACTGCCACTTCAGCTGTTACTGCCTCGGTGTTGGCTACACCTCATCGTCATCATCGTTTTCTATTCATGAACAATATATATGAAATATAAACGAGCAGAAATGTATCTAGATACAATGCTGACATAAAGCAATTGCATACATATGTGTGTATAACAAGTTATTTGCCTAATTTTCAAATCGCTGGCATAGTGTTAAGCAGCAGAGTTTGTTATTAAAGCATAAACTTAAAGTTGAAGTATTGCAATAAAGAATCGTTGGAAAATTGGATAAAGAAATAATTGATCTAATTAGAAGAGGCAAGGATGCAATTAAATGAAATGAATTAAAAACAAATTATATAGAACTAATTTTTAAGCATACAGGCAGGCCATCAAAATAAGTAATAAGCAGCCGCTTATAAGCTTCAAATATTAATAAAGTTTTTTATAATATTTCCAATACAAATGAAGTTCTTAAACACTAAAAAAATCAACAAGTTTCCAACGTACATTTCTTCTATGCAAATGAAATGCAAAAAATAATTTTCACAGCCTATGAAAATATATACAAGTGCATAAATTAAGAACAGCCGACAGTTGGCAAAAGGACGACGACGACCAAAGTCAACTCAAGCATGCAAGCTTCAAATCAAGTAAGACAGAGAAAGACTGCGCGCTGAAACATAATTTCAGTAGAGTCATTAATTTTCAGCGTCTGTAAGAGTTCGAAAACTGGCCTAGAGAAGTGATAGACAGATAGTCAGACGGACAGACTGATTGTGAAGGCGGCTTTTAAAGTGCGACTATGCAGTAGCAAAAAATAGCAGATGCAACTACATAAAGCGCTAATAATTGCAAAAATACAAGTTAAACAAAGCGGCTCTGTATTTGGGTGCACAGCAGCTATAGGCAAAAAAGGGCTAGACATGGCAGACTGACTGACTATAAAAGAAGTAGACAAGCACACACACATACACACACATACACATACAAAGAGCGAGAGTGACACACACAAAATGCTTTTGTAGGCTTTTAAAAGCGAGTAAAACAAAAGAAAAACTGCATATTCATGCAGTGTGAACAAAAGCAACAGCAACAGCAACAACAGTGCACAGACAGCAACAACAAAGTAAACATTTGCAGCCATTTTCTTTATAGCCGGCAGCCTAAAAACTCACAGACGCCATTGCCAAACGCATACAAGTATATATGTTTATATATATCTATCGATTATTCAGTTTGGTTATTTGCTTACATTTGTTATTTTTGTTTTTTTTTTTGTGTAGCATACTTTTTGGCGTTTTGCTTGATGAATTTTACATATTGGGTGTATTAGAAAGTTTGGGCTTATTTTGTTAAATAAAATATTATACACAAAGTGCATCCTTAGCTAGGATATTGTGACAGCTTACAGTTGCCCTGCAAATATTTGCCATATACAATTTAAAATCATTTTAAATCAGATGTTATGGATGTGAATGGTATTGAATAGTAATGAATCTTTGTGAATTACTTTTATACAAAAGAACAAATCATATACTTAATCATGTGCATACTGTGCAGAGCTTTGTCAGCTTATGCGGTAAAGAAAAGCCACAGCATAGATGATCACACTGAATCACATGAATCAATATGAAACTATTCATTCATACAACGATTCATTGTATCTATTTTTCTATTTTTCACTACTGTGAACCGTGAAGGCCAAACTTATAGAAATTTCTGCACACATTTAAGCTACTAAAAATAATTCAACAAATTACAATTTCTCTGCCATCCTTTCATTATATTAGTTTGCTAAAAAAATCCAACTACTTTCTAATACAGCCTATATTTTTTTTTTTATGTGTATTCATACTTAGGCATAAAATCGCTTAAGCAGCGCACATTTATTACTCACAAGCAGCACCGACAATAAGAAATAATGAAAATCATATTTGCTCAGTCGCTAGTGCTCTCTCGCTTGCCTTACTACACGCTTACTCCTTGCTGCCTGCAACAGTTTTACGCAAAGTGAACGCCATTTATTTTATTTTATTTTTGGTTGTAGTTGTGCCTGAATATATGAATGAATCGCACAACTCGTTCATTCGTTTTTGTAGCTTGACTGCTTGGCTGTGCTACTACGTCTACACAAAGCTTGTAATTTTTATGTAGTCTGCTTTTAGGCTGCCCAAGGCTGCTTAAGTTGTCTGGGCTTTTGCGGAGAAATTATTCCATTTGCCGACTTTCGTAAGGACTTTTCTAGGCCGTGTCGTGTTTTAATTTTATTGTTTTTTCGTTATTTGTCTTTCTGGCAAGCAGACAAATTTAATTTTTCTTATTTTTTATTTTTTTTTTCGTGCGCTCAAAGTGAAAAGAAGTTTTTAATTATGTTGCACAGAAATAAACCAAAACAAAACAAAAACAGCCGCCTACAACAGAGACACACGCGCTTTAACTGCTCGTTTGTCCAATTGCGCATTTATTGCATTTAACTGACTCGGTTTGGCTCGTAAAAAAACACTGAAAAAATAAAATAAAACAAGCAGCGCAACTGTGGCACGTTGCGCATACGCACATATCGGAAAAGCGTTTATGTTTATGTATATGGCTGCCACTTAATGTGGCAGTATCTTTTACTATTCGATGTGTGTGTGTGTGTGTTTGGCTGTCTCTTTTACACTATATAGCACGCGCTCGGTCGCACCGATGTTAGTTATATGTAGATGCCTGCACAATGGAAAACCAGTGTCAAGGTTAACGACCAATGAATTTATTTTGCTTGAATAAATTTTACGATAATGAGGAAGTTGTCGTTGCCGTTTTGGGTATTTTTAATGGTAATGGTTATGTTGTGTAGTGTAGTGTGTGTGTGGGTACTTGTGTGTGTTTGTGTGCGACTTTTCGCGTGGCAAGTGTAAATTTTAAGTGTCTGTGTGTCATATATGCATGAAGTTGTAGTGTTGCCCGTTTTTAAAGGATTTTTTTTTTTTCATTTTAAATTGTTAGGCTGCCCACGCTGCTGGCTTATCACTTATCACAGCGACTTTGCCAGCAATGACTAATGCTACACACGCACTGCGCTCATTGCTCATCGTCTAGCACTGATTTCTGATTTTTGCACATTACAAGCGCTAATAAGAAAACTTAAGTCCAGTCAATTTTCTCTCTCTCACACACACATAGCTAAAGCGACATACACACACTCCATTTCACGTAACATTAATTCGGTGATTTATTAGGGTCACGTGACCGTCAAATGGACGACGTTCTGCAAAATGCCCATGCACATGTCTAGAACGCGCGCGCGTTCAGCATCCGCCGTCGTCGTCGTCGTCGCCGCAACGACAAACATTCCACTTCTTCTTGACTGAGTGAGTGAGTGAGTGACTGACTGACTTTCAACGTTCAACGCAGCAAATTAAATATTTAAGTTTACCAGGCAGTCACCCTGCTCGCCGCCATTAATGCAACCACAACAAACAATGCCAAACAAACCAAGTCAAAAGCAGCCATGCCAGGCGATATTATTATCCATATCAACAGCAAATATCCTTAGCAGCAGCGCAGGACATTTGCTGTTCGTTTGCAAATCCGTTCGTTAGTTTGTTTACTGGCGGAATACGCTTGCGTGATTTCCTACTGCTGCTGCCTTCTTGGAGAGCGAATTGTTGGCGGAAAATTGTCGACAATGGCACACTCTGCATGTGTCTGTGTGTGTTGAGGAAATTGCACAGCAAAAATCTTTGTTATTTTTCAAAGCGATAAGCCAGGCAGGCGGAAGAATTTCAGACAGCAAACAGCATGAAGAAAAAAATCAAAATAAAGAAAGCAAAAAATCAATAGGAAATTCCAAGCATATATAACTTAAATCAGTCACTCATATATGTACATAGTTGTGCGCTGCTTTAAGGCATTTTTTTTGGTGAATTTTTATACTTAAAGCGTTTCACAGTTTATAAAGTTTGTACAGATATATGTAACTAAAGTAAAAATGTATATATTCGATGCACATAATTTACCTTTATGCAGCTTGTATTACGAAGAATAAGAGTAACGTCTTTCAAGCTTAGCGAAATATGTAGCAGCTGTTAAAAATTTGGTGGGAAGGGGGAAAATTTAAAAATAAATTCGTAAAATTCCGGAGAAGTTCTAGCCGAATGCAAAAAGAACAAATTCTCTATCTATTGCCGTTTCCGGAATCATTTCGTTCATACGGAGGGACAGAGGGACATGGCTATATCGACTACTCTATCGCACCAGACCATAATGGGGGGGATTTTGACCGATTTTGCAGAATCAATTTGACGTGACTTTTTTCGTAATCCGGCCTTTCAAACACAATCGCGGTACAAACCCATCATTTAAGCCCGACATGTTCCTTTGAGGCTCATGCCATGAATATTTGACCTTTTTCACTTGGGGTTGTCGTAATGGATCCACCTTTCATCGCTAGTCGCAATGCAATACAAAAAACGAAAAATCGCCTTTCGAAGAAGCTAATGGCACCCCGCATCCTTGTTGTTAAATTAATCAATCTTCAAACTTTTTGGGTTGTCCCGGAAGTTCTTTGACTTCAGTCGGGATCGGGACAACTGTAAACAGTTTGGTTTTCAGTAATAAAATCGTAGACAAATTTTTGTTTGTTTGTTTGTGCGTACATCACGCCTAAACCACTAATCCGATTTGTATGAATTTTGGTATAGAGATAGAAGGGACATAGGAAAAGAACATAGGCTAGTTTTTGTTAAAATCGGAGGAGTGGATCGAAGACTGCTTAAAAGTTTTTATGGTTTTTTTTAATAAACAGAAGCAATTATTAACTCATGAAGATCGCCGTGTTGTGGCCACTAGAAGGTATAAGCGCACATAGAAAAATACTTCGAATTTATTTTATTTAAGCAAACATTTCTAAAGTAATTGTGTTGCAAATTGTACTCCATTTTATATTGCTTTCTGTTGCTTTAGCTTTTGTTCCAGATATTTCACGATTTGCTTTTTAATATGTAGCGTATCTAAGCTTCGCTTACACTATAAAATTAACAATTTCGCTTGTTAATCTTTAAGTTTATAAAGACAGTCAATATATATTTTTGTTGAAACGTTCGACGAATCGCGCCAAAAGTTTGCAAGGTGTCATAAAGTGAATTCACTTGAATGCGATAAAGTTTATTGTCACCTTAAGACCACAACAACAACAACAACAAATCAGCGAAAACAACAACAAACTCTTTTTAAACATAAAAAAAATTAATACCTGTGTTCTTTTGTTGTTGTTGTTGCTGTTGTACTTTGCGCGTTGTTCTGCGCCGCCTACGCAAAACATGTCGCAAAATGTCATTTCGGCTTAAGTTGCCATTGTACGTTTATATTAGTCAGCCTATAACAACAAAAACAACAACAACAACAACAAGCTTGGACAGTGGAATTTATTAACCAAAAAAAAGATACTTCAAGTAAAAAATCTTGCAAGCAAATGGATGAAGCCAAAAAAAAAAAAAATTTAAGCAGATAAAGCACAAAAGATGCTGCAATGACCCACACAAATTTTAACAGCGAAGCTGAGGTGTATATGACTAAATATATGTGTATGTGTGGGAACACGATATGCCACATTTGCAGTTGATGCCAAGTTGCATACTCCTTGCAGCAGACGGACAGACGGACAGACGAACGCAGTCAAACTGATCACAGACGACTGCAAGAATTACGAGCGAGACACTCCGCTGCACTCAGTACACATATGAGAACGAGTAGACATTCAAATTATTTTGATGTGTAAAGTGATACACTGCTGCACAAAAAAAAATAAAAAAAATAAAAAGCAAAATTTAACAAAGTATCTTCTTAAAATAAGCAAAGAAAGAAAAAATATTATATAAACACTATCTTAAGTTACTCGAAATTTGTCGCACGTGGCACTGTCAGCTAAAGGTGTGGCCGGTGTGCCGCCTGTGGCCTGTAACTCGTAAATTGCATGAACTGCATGATGACATGTATCGCATGTCCTTGCACACGTACCATCGATCGATTTTTATGCACTTTTCAAAATTAAATTTCAACTTTTATTGAATTTTGTTTCAATTTTTTATGCATTAGTCGGCAAACTATTTTTCGTTGCAGTACAAAATGCACGAAATAGCGCATAAATCTCTGTTAAGCTTAACAACTCATCTTTAAGCCATGCTAAGCGTATCGGCGACATACAGCAGACAGTTGAAACTCATTCATTCGTGCACGTTGATGGGGCAACACTATACACGTAGTGGAGAGAGTCGAGTCGAGTCGAGTAGGACTGGCTATATTCATTCATACCACACAGCTACAAATGCCGTCGCAGTACGACCGACGGCAAAAATGTGTTTTTAATAAAAATGTAAAATTTTTTTTGTTTTGGTTTTATTTTCATTTTGGTGCGCTTAAAAATATATTTTTTCCATTGCATTAGGACAGACATTTTGGGCGGAAAAGTAGATACAGTTAAAAAAAATATCTAGCTACAATGCAGCGGTATATAGCAATGCGCGAAAAAGCTTTTTCATTTAAATTTTTTAAAACAAAAGCCAAAAAATATAAAATTTTTTTAAGGGCGCGAATTTGTTTAGCATTAAAGGCAATAGGGTACGGTTTTTTGTATAATAAAGTTTGAGTAACTTAGTGCTAGAGTATGTTAGATAAACTTATGCAAGTAGAAGCTGCTAATTTACGGCTTTAAGCAGTTCTGTTTCAATTGAAATGTAATTTTATTTGATTTCAAATAAAGCCAAATCATGCTTAAACTATTTAATTTTAGCCTCAATGTCTTAAAAGTTTGGTTTTTTTTTTTGTTGAGTCCAACATTTGGGCGCCATTTCTTTATTGATTTAAATTCTGCTGAAATATTGCTATTTAAAAAATTTCTATGAGCTATCTAAGCCCACTATACACAGTTTTAAGCATATTGTAACGCGCCGTGAATGGACAAATCCTTTCTTTTTTTTTTGTTTTATTTGCAATCGTAAAGCATCTGCATTGCAACTTCCGGCAGCAGCTAAAGCTGAAATGTAGCAGATAAAAAACTTTAAAAAAGGAAAAATCATGCACGTGAAAATTAAAAAAAAGAAAAATGTCATTTATTACACACACACACACACATACACACAGTGGGCAGTCAGTTTGTAGCAGTGTGTCGGATTGTGTTACACATTTTTGCATTTGCACTGCACTTGCACTGCATTTGACGACAGCCAACCCCCTTTTGTCCCAGTACTACTTTTGCACAGTCTACACCTGAGCTTGCCTTTGAACTACAGTGCGGCAAATGTCCGCCACAGCTTCCGGCTACAGTTAAAGCTGCTGCCACCCTGTCACAAGTAGCGCCTTTAATATGTTTATCTGTGTGTATGCCGCATGTGGAATATGTTGACCAATCGCTATTGTTGTTGTTGCCGTTGTTGCTGCTGCTGTTTCTGTCTGTGCTATTTTTTAACAACATAAAAAATGCATGTTTTTCAACCCTTTTATGCTCATTTTTGCCTCTATCTCTCATTCGCGCTCACACATGGACTATTTTTTTACGCAAATTTTTCCACCATTATACGAAATTTGCCAGACGCAGATGCGTTTCACTTTTGAGTAGGTATAGTAGGTACAAAACTCCCTGCTCTTCTTCCTGCAGCTACAGGTAGTATAGTCACCATGTTTCGTTTCTTTTTTTTTCCATATTGAATTTAATGCCATGTTTTTTCGAGTATATATATTTATTTATTTTTTTTTTTCTATGTCTCCTCCACGTTCATGAATTTTATATGCGTTGCGGATTTTTCGTTGGCGTTTGCGTAATTAGGAAATTAATCTGTCAGGTTTTATGAGGCACAAAATACACTCGAGACCATAAACACCACGCCTCAACACAACACAACACAGCTCGGCACAGCACAGTTCAATACGCTGGGAAACCTTTTACCACGACTCTTTCAGCTTTGCCTACTACTTCTACGCTCAACCATTTTCCAATTTTTCGTGTAATCAACCAATTGGAAAATTTACACGTAAAAATTGTGAAAAATTGTTGTGGTTTGCGAGACATGATAAAAAAAAATGTATAAAATAAAAATAAAATTCGAAATTTTTGCAGTACTTAAAGTCATTTGCCAGTTCGCATTTAGCTGTAAGCAATTTGCTTGCTAAACTTTGTGTAGGGTATATTAATTTTATTGTTGAGTTTGATTTTTTTATTGCTAGACACTTTGTTTGTTGCTATAAAGTCATAAAAACTGTTCTTCAAAAAATAGTCAAATTTAGCGGAAATAGCTAAAAAATCACCAGATTTGCTTTCACATTTGTGCCTAAACTGCTGAATATTTTGTAACATGTAATATGTCATTTGAAAGCTTGTTCAAATAGCTTTTCTATATAGCTGACATAGCAATTTAACTATTTCTTAAGTTATTAAGAAAAATAGTTTTCGAAATACATTTTTTTTCGCATACAATTGTCAAACAAATTATTGGCTTAAATAGCTTAGCAAATGCTTTAAGTGCTAAAATTTCTTACTTTTCTGCTTAGCACATACAACATTAATCAAAATCATGCAGCGCATAAAAAATCGGTTTAGACAAACTTAAAAATATTTTGTATTTATTTATTTTCTTTCTAATAATTTACATTTTTGTAGAAAAGCTGCATAAATCATTTTCTCGCATTTTTACAACGAAAAAACACAAAAACAAAAAAAATTTATAAATAAATAAAAAGCAAAAATCGAGCATGCAACAACAAACAAAAACGACAAGCGAGAAATATTACAAAAATTTTTAAATTAGCTTTTAGAATGAAACACGAACAACAACAAAAACAACAACAGACAACAAAGTTTCGCGCAAGGAATTAAATTTTCATATGAATAAAGACAGCAACAACAACAATGAACAACTGCTCCAAACTGCTCCCGCATCTTCATCTTGAAAAAAAGGCCATCCTCTCCATCAGCTAAGTCAAATAGAAAATTGGAAAAATAAAGTAGTCTGCGGTGACATTAAAAGGGGCGAGCACGAAGTAGCACGTCGGGGCGGGCGTTTGTCGCACAGCAAAAGCAAAAGCAATTTTCAATTTAATTTTTTTTTTCTATACAAATTCCGAACATACTTTGGAACGCATTTGCTTGCGAGTTTCGATGGAAAATGGAAAATAAAAAAGAAAAACACTTGCGCTAAAAACTTTGACGACAGCAGCAGCAGCAACAGCGGCGGCGGCAAAAGTGTTTGGCGGGCAGCAACAACACGCTATATAATATTTTAGAGATAACTTAGGGTGGCGCTGGGCTGTATTGGGCTACTAGTAGGATGACACTCTCTGTGCAACACAACACTACGTAAAGCGGACAGGGGGCGCAGGGTTGTGCGCAGCGCAAGTGATAAATCATTTCAACTGTCACTTTCGAAATACAATTTTATCTAAACAAAAAATGCTGCTTCTTTAGTTGCTGCGACAGTAAGAGTTGTTGTTGGTGGTGTTGTTGTTGCCGATATAGGGCAATGACAATAACAACAAAAACAATGATCTGCTGCCTCATACAGTAATAGCCAACAAAGTTGCACAAAAGTCCATACTAAAAATCAACTAAGAAACTAATGCAGTATGTTGGGCTTGTTTGGGTAAAAGGGGTGCCGACGCACCGCATTTAGAACAAATGTTGAAATGGAAAATTAGAACGTGAAGCGTGAAGTGCAAAATGCAATTTTGTGTCGCAAAAAAAAAAAAAAAAAAAAAAAAGAGATACATATGTAGAAAATAGCAACAACGCTTAGCAAAGTGTTGCAGAAAAGCAGAAAATGGCTGCGCAACTAAGCACAGTGAGGCTTTTTAATATATGAAAGAATATATATTGCTTAATCACATCAAATGTCGAGTCTATATAGACTTAACCGTCTGCAAAAATATTTGAGCAGCTAGATCTTGAGCTCTATAAAAGTTAGAGCTCTCAAGTTTAAAAATTTAGACTATACTATTCCTTTGTGTGGTGAAGTGTATTAAGTAAAAGTGCTGAAGGTTGTCGCGCCTCCAGAAAAACGCATAACTTCGACTGCTGCTTAATCTTCGATGGTTTGGGAGTGTTTACATATCTTTCCCGATAATAAAATTGCATAAATATTTTTCCAACCGGAATTTTTTACCGGAATTCTTGCAATTTTTGCAGTTTCTTATAGACAAGTTTCACTGTATCTACATAAACATGCTAAAATTCTACACTCATAGTCATTTAGACGTCGTCGTTGCATTCATCTTCAGTTGTTAGTTAGTTAGCAACGCACTTTGGACTCAAATGCAATCTCAAATCAAATGCGATAGAGATCAACTGAACTGAGTGGAGCGGAGCTGATTGCAATTGCATTGAAGCGCTCATTCATTCATTCATTCATTCATACATTGGCTCGTTCGTTCGTTCCGTACATACTATGCAGTCAACCGCTTGCTGCGCCGCTCGACTCATTCGTTCAGTCAATCATGCGCTCGTTTGCCAAACGTCAGTCAGTCGGTCATTCAGCCTGCATAGAAGGAAGTGAAGCGTCGAAAAAGGCGTCAATGGCGGCGGCGGCGGCGGCAGCGGTGCCTGACTTTAGCGCCATTTGTCATTTTTCCACTTGAGCATGCAAAAGTCAAGCGGAGTCAATTTTGAAGTCATGCAACTAATGCCTTTTTAAAGCTGCTGCTGCTGCTGCTGCCTATATAATCTCGTTCAGTTTACTAAATTTCCTAAAGAAAATATATATAAATAAAATGCTTATTTATAGCCAACATTTAGTATAACAGAAAACAAAGTATTTCACGTCCACATAAATGCTTTAGCAGTTCGTATTTCTAAAGCAATACATATTAAAATAAATATATGTGTTGTGTGTGACAAAAATAAATTCAAAATTCCGTATAAATATCTTGTTAGCGCTTCAGCTGCCAACACAAGTTCAAAAATTTCAGTCTGAACTCATAAAGAAATATTTAAAACAAAAATTTAAATTTTATGACAAGCCTTTGACGCTTTTCAATACATTTCTTGCTCTGACGCACAATATTTCATTTTCAAAGAAAATCCAAAATGCTTATCAAGAAATAGAGTTCAAAAATTCAAAACCAATAAATCTTTGCTTGCCGGCGGCAAACGCTTTCAAGTGAAGCGGCCCGCTTAGTAAATGCATTTTAAAGTAAAGTTTCTCAAAATATTAAATGCTTAAAGAAATCAAGGAATTAATAAAACAAAATTAAAATGCAATAAAAAACTTTACTGTATAAAATATGAGCACAAACGAAATATTATTTAATTTTTTTTTTTGAATAAGCAGCAAATCGCCTTGAAAACGCTTGACTGCTACGCTTTGTCTTTGTATTAATTATAAAAAAACTTTATTTGTTATTTCTTAAAGAAACAAATTTTTTTTTATTTGTTTTCTTATTTTTAGTTTATTTCTATTTGTTTTTTTTTTTATTTTAATTTAATATGGAAGTCGCTTCGAATTCGCCCACAACTGCTTTAGCAGCATCTCGCTTACACTGCGTGCAAAATATGCCAAAAGCATAGCGCGCGCTCGCTTGCACAAAATTTACGATAAACTGTTTGAGAGCGAGTGTGCCGCTCTTTTAATCTACGCTCTTTTAATTTACGATATGCAAGCAAACGCATACAATGACAAATGCCGTAATTCGCCTCAAGGGGAAATGCATTTTGCGCTCCGCTCTCATATTGTAGGCTCTCTCGCAAAGTCAGCGCTGTTTATTTTGCCGAAGTACGAGCAGCGTAGTCTAGCGCGCAAAGCAAAATTCAGCTCGACATCTCGACATTCAATAAAATAAAAACGACAATAAAATTTTTTTACCAAAGATTTATGTGTGAACAATTTTCATGCGTTTTGCTTTTGAGTTTTTGTTTTTATTTTTGTGTTTTTATTGTTTTTGAATTTTGTTGGTTTGACTGATTTTTGCTATTTTGGAGGTCGCTGTCTGTTGATCTATTAATTTTGTTTTATTTGTTGTTTTTTATTTTATTAGGTGGACACCCGCGTTTCGAATTTGCATTAGTTTGTGGGTTTATAAAGCTTTGTTTTTTAGGTTTTAGGAAATGTTTTTGAGTTTTTGGAGTAAGGAATATGTTTTTCTAGGCATGAAAGTTTTATTTGTATGGATTTGAATGAAGAAATATTTGCGAAGTATTGCGTGTAATTTACTTCAGAAAACTGCAACAAAATAAAGAAAATATAAAGCAAATATTGCATATAAAGCGAAGTAATCAAGTGTAAGCATATGTGTGTGCTCTACGTATAACCGTCTTTTATATGAGTCGTATATGCTCTCAAAAGTTGTTCCCCTAAGGCCAACCGTCAAGCCCATGCCTGATGCATGCCATTTAGCGACGGATAATTGTCTTTTAATTCTGCGATAGTCATAGACTTGGCGACATAGTTCTTTAATTTTAAAGAAGTAGTTCATTGAGTGCCATTAAGAATCACAATTCCCATAGTCGTTCTTGCAGCGTTTTCTTGGAGGAACTGCGTTCTGACAAGGCTTTCTGCATAAATTCCGGCTCTAACTGTAACTTTTAATTGCCAGAAATTATTAAATTATTTTAATGGATCATCACGTTCAAGGGCTGACGCTTCGAGTGAGTGCAGATGTAAGCCGTTCTTGCAATATTTCATCAATTTCTATAATGCTGAAGGTTTTTATAGTCACCCTTGTACAAACCATTAAGGTTTGCTTTAAGAATAATTTCAAGATATGGAAATATCATATAATATTCAGAGAATCTAGTAGCTTTGAAAAAGATATGTCGATAAAACCTCTTTCTTTGAAAACTCAGACACAAAATATTTAATTTTTTTATTAATTTTAATTATATCCTTCAATAATTGCTGCATCAAAAGTTTTAAGCCAAGATATTGAAGTATTCTATATGATTTGAGTCTGATAATTCGTGATCTGCACAACGAGACGTTGTGGATTTAGCTGTGTCCGTTCGCCTCTTCCGTTTCAGTTGGTTTCAAAACAGTTTTCTGTGCCGTCATAAGCTGTTCTCCACAAAACTTTATGAGTTTGTTTATTCCTTTTAAGCCATACTGCAAAGCACTAAGCAGAATCGCAGTTCCATTTAAATCAAAAAGACACATTAATTATATTTCTATTAAATTTCTAAGACCTAACTGCATTACTTTTAGGTCAGTTAAAATTGGTATGCCAACTGCTGCAATTCGTAATTTAATACTTTATTAAAATTTATTTTTATGAACAATTGCTTTGGAGAGGCACGAAGAAAAAAAAAATGTCACCCTCAGCAGCAGCAGAAGTCTTTTGAGGTCATTCGCGTCCATTTGCTTGTATCCCCCACATACCATTTTTTTTTTTTTGGACGCCCTGCTCGTTGCGTACATAAACACCCCACAAAAGTGTCTATAAAACGCGCCCATTACACCCAAGAAAATTGCCCATTAAGCAGCAGAAGCAGCAAAGTAACAACAACAAGCGCCAATAATACTTAGCAAAAAAAATGTAAGGACTCCGAAAAAAAAGCCAAGTATAAAAGAAAGCAATTTAAATAAAGGTGCGTCGCCGTCGTCGTCTGCAACGTCTTATAAAACGAAAAAAAAAACAAAATTATTTCTACTGAGGGTTGAGTTGAGCGACACCCATTCCAGACAACGCAATTCTATTTGCATTCGCAACGCTTTTGTTTCACATTTGGCGCGCCCAACGCCTCCTGTTTACAGCTCCTGTGCCTTCACTTCATCTCTCTAGTACGACATATAAACTTAAGCATTTTGTATAAACTTTTCCTGTTTCTTATTTTTTTTACTGTCTTCATTGCGAATTAAGGCTAATAAACAAAATTATTATTAACGCCATTTGCTGTCATTCATTTTATAGGCCTGACTTTCTTCTTGGAATATATATAAATTGAAGTCTTTGTCAGCGTAGTAGTAGGCAGTTGATAATTTCATGGCCAATGACTGCATTAAGCATTGAAAGTGCGCAAGAAATAAGTCATTTAGACGAAAATATGACACCCGCATATATTTTATTATTCATACACTGCACACATATGCAGATATTTATGTCTTGTGGTATATTAGTATTGTAGCAGCTGTTGGAACTCAAGAAAGCACGATCTCTGCTCTGAGCATATACTTAGTTTGCAGATATTTCAGCGTTTTATAGATTTATATTAATAAAGCTTTTCTCTGTTACTCTACATGCCCTCTCATAAAATTGTGCAGCGTCTAATATAGTCGTACACAATCGCCTACAACTCACTTATTAATACATTCAGCGATTAATGTCAAACTACAAATCACAGCTCATTTGGCATATTGCGTAGTTTATATGCATAAAATATTTCATTTTATTATTTTATACTTTAAATGAATTCATCCAGTTTTAAGCCGACAAGTGTTACAAATTTTAGCGACTTCACAATGCTTTATTTTGTTTAATAATTATTTCCTTCTTTTTATATTTTTTATTCATTTAGTTTTTAAATTTTCATATACACTACAAATTCTTTGCTAATAAGCGGCTTTTCCAACTCAATTTTCAGGTCGATGGTGTCGAAGGGAATGGTCCTCACCTGCCGCCGATGCAAGAAATGCCGATGCCTCACGGCGTTTATATTCCTCAGTCTTCCTTGGTAGTCCTGGTAAGTGTAAAACAAATATGCTAACAAAATGTTTTAGTTGATAGTTGTACGTCCGTCTGTCCGTCTGTCCGTCCAACTGCCTTGATAGCTGTGGTAGCTTCACTGTCATAAATTTCCAATCAATTATTTTGTAAAATGAATGTTGCCTGTAAATGACAGTTACTTAGTAAGTATCTACCAAAAAAAAAAAACTATCTTTATATATAGAAAATAAAGCAGCGTAGAATACTTGTTGTCATCTTGTTGTAGTAGTTGTACAAGATCTACGCCTTTAGATTATGATATGGTTAACAACAACAACAATAGGAAAAGCACAAAACCAGCCGCAATTCAGACAATAGACTCTATATATACTATCTGTATAACAAAAACAACAAACAATATTTAGTAAAATACACTTGGCTCTTATGCTATCTCTCGACTCGAGTTGAGTCGACTCGCTTCAACTTCAAACTGCAAACTGCAATCGCTGTAATTTCTGTAATGATATACGAACTTCGAGACAGTCTAAAGCTGTAGTAAAGTGAAGCGAAAGGCATAGATACGTAGTAGATGCTATATAGGCAGACATATAGACAGACAGACAGAAAGACAGACGGACAAACACAAGCATTATGATGTTGATAATGGCGGCAAACTGCAGCTCAACACTGACTCTTCTGACCAAAACTAAAAGACAGACAGCGCACAGATGCGCCTTTATTTCTTTGCCAAACTGCTGTATGGCCCTTGGGCCATAAAATATCTCCTAGCTGGCTTGCTTGCTTGGTTGCCATGAAAATACGAAAATCAAAGTACACTAAAAGGAGTAACTAGCCAAATGGAGTCGCCATACTACATACTAGCCATGCTGCGCAGTAAATGTGCTGAGGCACATCAAATGCGTCAATGGTTTGAACACAAAACTCAACGTAAAAGCTGTATTTGATTGCTTGAATGGCAGTCCATACTCGAAGGAGTATATGAAGTCTTAGTTGGTGTAGCAGCAGACTAACTGGCTGACTTTCATTGTTGTCGCCATAAAGCGTTGAACGCATAGATACACACACACACACACACACACACACACAGACAGACATACTCACATACGCTTGAAAAAGAAAAATGGCGTAGACAAAGCATTTGCTTATGATATGCGGGTGTCGTCATCATCATCTCGTCGCAGTCTACTCTAAAATAAGATAAAGTTATTTCTGTCGCTGCTGTGATTAGTTGTAGTTTACATACGCATAGCAGCAGCATTTGATTATGCGCAACTTTTGGAGAGAATCTTCATTAGAAAAAAGCTGTGTAACTAGGCAAATATTATGACAATTTATTTATTATTAAGTTAACAGCCAAAGAGGAGTTAAACAATTTAAATTAAAGAAAATAAAATAAAAATAAACGCTGTACACATTTGTATAGCTGCTACGCTTTATAGTAAAGTTGGCACCTTTACTTGTTATAAGTTAAGAGTAGAATTAGTAGAGTCTAAATATCTGAACTTCAGCCCCCAAACTTTTATAGTCTCCAAGTTTTTGATGTTCAAAGAAACAGACAGACGGACATGTCTATATCGACGACAGTTTAAATGTTGATCAAACATATCTAGATATATATAAACAGTATATATAGAATGGGCTCTGTTATAACTGCTTCTGCCTGTTATATACATTTGCATAAACTTAATACTGCTGACAAACCTGCATCCCTAGGCCTATAGAGATACATTATAATATGACGGGGATCTAATCGTCTCTTATAGTTCAAGGAACTCAATTGGAGTAGTTCATGAAGCCAAATAGCATCTGAATCCTCCGATTTGCAATACAATCAGCTTCTACAAACAAACAGTACCCAACATTTTCTTATTTTCTGTTGGGTTTGAGCCACTCTTCATTCAAGCAGCTTCTAAAGCAGTCTTTGTGTTGAGGTCCAGTTTGCTTCTTGTGAGTGTTAGTAGCTCCACCTTTCAATATCTAACTGTCTTAAAATAATAGGTGGCTGCATTTATTGTTGACTTTCTGAGTATCCACATATAGAAAGGACACTTTACCGCTTGAGAAACACTGCAGGAATACGGCATTAAACTCCATTAGTACTGAGAAACTACAGCCAGACTTTCTAATGCATTTTGTTATGTTTAGATACTTCAAATCTTATGGAGACAATCCCTCCCGACACAGTTTTAACTGCTTCCTAAAACTCTTCTTGAACTTTTTTTGGAACTCTCAAGCAGTAATCCATTCTGCCTGTTTTTGATTTCATGTTTAGGAAGCCAATTTCTTTGCGCTTGCCCAGTCAGTAATCAAAATTCTATGCATGCAACTATGTTGCGCGCAACATGCAAAATCTTCTACTACTACGTTTTCGTCTTAGCAATTCGTTAAAGTCAATTTGCAAATCATTTTTCCATTGAAACTCAATCTGCACAAAGTGTAGTCGCGCTTTGGAAATAATGATTTTCTTTGAAATACATACTTCAGCCATAGAAAGAGAGAAAGAAGACTTAAGTCGCAGGTCGTCAATATGCGCCGACAATAGCCGCCACAAAAACTGCATGCAAAAAGGCAACTAGGACGGCATACAGCATCATCATCATCATACAGCATCATCAAAGTCAAAGCCACGAACTGCAAAAGACTCCGCGCCGCAGAGTGATTCAAAGCGTTTCTTTTCATTTTGGGATCAATTCTTTTCGGTACAATGCAATGCGACGAGCCGAGTGCAGCCAAGTGTAGTGATCTTGATCGTTTCGAACGTGGTGTAATAATACTAAATTGTTGCTGATTATCCTTTTGGCGGTGTTTGCCATTTGGCTTTCAATATACTCGTTCTGGTACTCGCATCGAACTCGAACTTGAGCTCTTTTGCATATTGCCAAGACTGGGATGCCGTTCAAAGTGATCGTTGTTGCTGCTTGAAAATGGCGTTACACTCGCTGCACATGCAACAACTTCCTTGCAGCATTTACTGCATGCGGCATGCATGCTGTATGTTGTATGCTGTATGCTGCATATGTGCAACTCTATTTGCCGCATCTTCATTTTCGAAGCCATCTACACTGAAGTACCTCGCGTCTATGCGCGCTTAGAGTGATTTTGAAAGAAATCAAGCAAAAATCAAAGCACTAAAGCCGACTACGACGAAGACGACGACGACGACGACACAGCATCCAACCTCCACTTCACTTTTTGAGGGTTTCTGCTTCTAAATACTACCAAGAAATCGTGTGTTGACTGCACTTTTCGGTCTTTATTTTTTAGTTCTTTTTTGTAATTTTTTTTTTTTTTTTGTGCATTTTGTAATGAAATGTTTCACTTGAGCGAACGCGCTAGGCTTTTGTCGGCAAAAATGCTTTTACGGCAGACTTTGAGGCGGCCTTGTTCTTTACAAAAAATTTTGTGCTAGCTCTAAATACTAGTAGAACATTTTCACCCAAAAACGAAAAAGAAAAAAACCAGCTCAAGTGATGTCAGTTATTGTCAAAAATTGAAGCGCTGCTTGTCACTTATCGAGTGTCAAGTTAAGCCAAGCCAACTCAACTCAAGCCGTGCCCAGAAATAGACGCCACAGCAGACGAGAAGAGTATCACGCTCAAGGCTGTTTGTTGTCGTTCGTTGTCTGCAAATTAATTGAATGCCAATGGAGCGGATTCTACGACGAAGACGGTAACAACGACGACGACGACGACGACATTGCTGGAGGACTGACCTTTCATGTTGTTGTGCTGTGCTGTGCTGTGTCGAGATTTCACAAAATCCATCCAAAGAAGTAGACGCCAAAGCCGCACAGTTCCAAAAGCCCGAAAACCAATTTTGCATACGAAATGCGCGCGCACACAAACAACAACTTCAAAAAGCCGAGATGCACTTTGCATTTTAACCATTTTAGCCAAGCGAGCTCAAAACAAATCAAATGCGGCGCTGCATTCGAAGCAGTCAACATTTAAAGAAAAAACTGAAGAGAAGTAGATACATTTTCGTTGTTCGCAGCTTTTCGAAAACGCATTCATTCAGACTGTGACTGTCAGCCAACGAAACGAAAATCAATTAACAAACAATAAACGTTTGTTTCTCAAGCCAGACACGTATTTTATTTAAGTATCTAGAATATTAAAATGAGATCAAAATATCAGCAGATACTACGCGTACAAAACAAATACAAATACAAAGTAGTAGGAGGTAAAGAAGTATCGCTGAAGTTGTAGCAAATACAAATTAAGCGAAAAAAATTGAAGCAGGCGACATTTAATGAAACGCTTACAGAATAATTGAGCAGCAGCAGTAGTGCGCGAGGTGCGAATGAGAAGGAGTTTGCATATGGCAAGCAGTGTCGGTTGTTGCAGTTTTTCTTCTTTTTGTTGACAGACTGTTAAAAGTTTTTCAATTTGGCGCCCCATTTGCATACATCTACGGATTTTAGCAGAAAGATGCTAGACAGAGCTCATAAAGTGTATTAATTCGAGTCGATATAGATAAGTCCGTCTGTCTGACTATCTGAATGTATATCAAGATCTTGGAGACTATAAGAGATAGCGCCCTCAAATTTGCATAATTTGATTCTCTTTTTCAACCTTCAGATAACTTATATATGAACAATATTATATCATATATGAACATGAACCTACTGCTCAATCCAAGATCGGACTTCTAGGAGAAGTAGCCCTCAAACAAAGAATCTCATTGTAGAGTCCATTCGATTCAAGCGATCTTTCCTGTTATTTATTGATTTCTTTTTTTCTTCAGTGGAGTTTTTTGTCAACTTTAAGTGCTGACTTATGAACAACAGTCAATAAATCCAACTAGGCCCACTTCTTACTAATGTGCTCCTGTGCTGTTGCTGCTGTTTCCATTAAAACAAAATGAAGAAAGTGTAACTCAGTGCACAAAAAAAAAAAAATAAAAATAAAGCAGATCTTGCATTATCAGCTTAACGACAATGAAAATTTCGCAAATCAGTCGCCGTAGTTCATGCTGGAATTCTGACGACAATAAAAACAAAAAAAAAAACGCAATCTTGTGCAATTTATTTATTAACTGAGGCAATACCGCTTCACAAAAATTAACGAAAAAAAAAAAGATCGTCGAAAAAACCGAGACAGGTATTATTATAGAATGCGCTGTACTTCAAGTCAAACAACATGGTGTACCAATGCATGTTCGATGACTACAAACTGACAACGACTCCGCCGGAATGCGAACGAACGCTCAATGAAAATCCCGAAGCCCGCAAGAACTAACTGAAAATGCGCGTTCGACTTAAATGCTTAATTTTTTCTTTTCATTTGAACTTAAATGTGTTATTTTTTTCTTTTTATTTGGCTGCTCAAAAACTAAACTGTTTCAGTTCAGTGCGAGTCGTTCAAGTTGTCCCAAGTGACATTAAGGTGTGTTGCTGAAATTCTTTGGCGACTGTTTGCCCCTTTTTTTTTAAATTTACTTCTCGGTCATTCATTTGAAACTCCAACTCGTTGCTGACTACAGCTTCAACTTTAGCTGCTGCTGCTGTTGCTCATCATCAACATCATCTTGATTCTCAGCCAAGTTCGAACGGATCACATTTCATTGAAGCGCGAAATTATTATGCCTAGTTGGGGATTTTGTTGAAGCGAAGGAAGCTAAAAAAAAAAAAACGAATAAAAAAAATTAACAACTTATAAGTATCAAGAGCGTGAGCTTTGGCTTTATATAATGCGCGTTGCGCTCTAGACTCCCCTAAACACGCTGCGCTGACCATGTCTTACAACTTCACGTTTAAAAATATTTTTATTGCAAAAGCGGAAAAAAAGAAAAAGGAATTTATGAGACAAGCTTAAAGTAGTTGTGCAAAATAACGACAAACTGAACAATCCGACAGACAGACAGACAGACGGACAAAAAGACTTATCGAACGCAAAGACAGACAGACAGACAGACAGACGGACAGACATATGTCATGGCTGACGCTGACGCTGACTGACTGTCCACCAACTTTGGCTTGCTTAAAAATTCATCAGGATTAAATTTGTCTTTAATTCCCGCACAAAATACTTGAAAAAATGTTAATGCGCTGCAATTGTTTTGCTACTAAATATTTATTTCGCTTTTTTGCCTAGAACGCCCAAATTCAATGATATGCCTTTTACTTTATATAGCCAGATATATATATATTATATACATTTATCCACTTGTTCTTTCACCATTTCTGCAACACTGTTGTATTTCGTTTTTGTTTGTTTCACGCCGCGCAGCAGTTTGTTTGATTGATTGACGCGTGCAACCTACGAAAATTCATACATTTCATATTTTTCAACACCCAAACAAAACGTTTGCGGTTTCACATATACAAAAAAAAATATTTAAAAAATATGAAGGAGTAACAAAAAAATTTCAAAAATCTATAAAACAAAAAAGCTGAAGTGTGTGAACTATATTTTTATTTTGTCGCTGCTATACGCTAGGAAAGCCATTGATTTGTTTCGGTTTCTCGGATTTTATGCGCGGATTTTGCAGCTCAAAGCTTGGAGCGCAAATATGGCGAGATTTATTAGTTTTGTGCGGCTTTGGGTAGCTTTTAGTTTTTAGAATTTGTTCGGTTGGGGTTTTTTTTTTTGTTGTTGTTTGTTATACGCTGCGGTTTAATGTTTGTTAGTTTTCGCTTTGCTTGCGCGTGTTAATTAAATCACCCGAAAATGCCAAAATGAATAAGTGTTGTTTTTTTTGCTTTTTATTTTTTTTTTTTGTCGGGTTGATGTGAAATTGAAACTGCGAAAACTCACTCAAGGCACTTTGTATGAGTATGGCTTAATAAATTAGAAAAATTTATTTTTTTTTTGCTATGCATTGACACATGTCTAATTTGGTTTGCATACTAATTGAGAAATTTTCTAAAGCAAATCTCTAGAATAATTATTACTCAGCGGAAGCAGGCAAACTAAGCGGAAGTTATTGGAAAATAAATTAAAATACATATTAGAGGAGGAGAATTTAACTAAAAATTAGAAGCAACAGTATTTATTATAAGTGACTATTTGAATAGGAGAATAAAATCCTTTTCATATCAAATGCATCCGATGGTACCTCTCGAAAATCTCGGTTAAAAGTATAAACAAAAAACAAAACCTCAATTGCAATATTAAACAGGAAACAATAAAAAGTTTTCTGATTTATGTAAAATTTCTGTGTTGCAGTCTTCAGCCCGAATTGTTGGGGAAACTCAGCAGCATTTTTCAAGCATAAATCCATGACATGGAAAGTTGAACCCGAACAACATTAACATAGGGTATTGTAGAAATCAATAAATAACAATATTAACCTTCAATTCAATGAAGTTCAAACTAAAATTGAAATACCTTGAATAAAATAGTCAGTCTGGAAAGTTTGAGTAGAGTAAAGCCAAGTTGGATGCCCAGTAATGCGGATATACGTGATAACAATGAGGCGGATCCATTACTCGAGTTAAACCAAAACTCTTTTGTGTTCTGCCACAAGAACTGTATGGAATCCTTGTGAAAATAAGGAAAACTGTGGCATGTATGCATTCTAGAATAGCTACGATGACAGTATTAACAAGAAAGAATGCTGCGGCTAGTGGATTCCTGTTTCTAAAAATTTGTATGTGAGCTACCCCTTATAGTAGTCAATTCTTCGTCTATATGGCATATTTTCTTAGGAATCATGCAAGATATATAAAATTTGACGTTTCTAGCTAAATAAATAACAACAACAAAACGAATTTTCATACAAAATCTTATGAAGTTTAGACAGACTTGTTTGGGGGCTATCCCTTTAAGTGGTCCCATTTGGCCCTAAATGGAATATTTGATAAGAATAAATGTAAAATTAACCAAATTCAGTGTTTCTAGTAATATTAGTAACATGAATTAATATTTTGTTTATAAAAAAACTCAGTATGAAGAGTAGGTTTGCGTGGTAAGCCCCAACAACCCCTTAGGGAAGGGGGTTAGCGTGTTCATTGAATATAAGTTATCTGAAGCATGAATAAGAGAATAAAAATATGTATGCAAATTTGAAGGCTATATCTCTTATACTCTTTAAGTTCTCGATATTCAAATGAACAGCCAGACAGACGGACATGTCTATATCGACTCACCTTCTAATACATATTAATCAAGAATATATAAACTTTGTGGCGTCTATCTAGCTACCTTCTGACTTTTACATACATTTACACAAATTTAGGACATCCTATGTCTCTATGGGAACAGGTTATACCCTGTTAAATCCTTATATTAGCAAAAAAAATAATTATGTCATGGTTTTCAAATGCTTATGGCAAGCTCATAAAACACCTTAAAAAAGAAACGAAAGAACTTGAAGATTTTTTTTTTTGAAAAACAAGATTCCACGGAACATTTACTCGAGCCAAAATATTTACTCGAGCCAAAATATTTACTCTAGATCAATATTCAGAAGTCGAGTCAATGTAGACATATTCGCCTGTCCGTCTGTCTAGCTGTACGTATGAATAAGTAGAAAATGAAGCCTATAAGTATTAGATCCTCTAAGATTGAAAATTTAGACTCTTCTATTTCTTCTTTAAATAACTTGCATTTAATATAAATATCAACTCCTCCAAAAGGGTTAGCCTCTATGTAAATCTTCCCCACTTTCTACCTCAATCGTAATAAAATAGATCACAAGAATCCAGATCACAATTGACCGCACATACAGATCAAACATTTAACCCTTGATGGTCATCCTCATTTTGCGTACATTAAGGTCATCTTTCGTCGTTTTAAAATACTAAGGAAACATAATTAATTTACGCAATCAATAATATTTTTTTATTTTATTCATTTTTAATCGAATTCAAATGAAAAAGGATAACAAATATTTATTCTATGTATTTAAATTAATATTTCAAAGCCTTCTTTCAAGTCAATAAAAATCGATAATTAAATCTCGCGTCGTCATTTTAAAGAAGTATGACCATCTAGGGTTCAGGTGATAAAGAGTACAGCACAAAGCTTTTTTGTTTTTTTTTAATAAAACAAAGTCCATATTTGATGGCTGCCAAATACTTGTGAAGCCACATGCTGCTGCGTCATAAAGTTTTGTAATTTTTAAATAGTTATCACCTGCAATAAAACACATATCTAAGCGAAATGATCTTAATTACTTTATAAAGGACTTAGGAGCGTTCAGTTGACATATCGAAGTATAAATCTAAATGCTTCATTGTAATAATACAGAAAATTCTAGAAAACCCAGTATGCAGAGAACATATTCCAGACATCATTGATACATCAGGTCCAAAAACAAGCGAACATCTAAAATTATGCTTTAGTATAATATTTGAAAGCTTCATAGTAGATGGCAATTAATGCTGCTCAGTTTATATACATTTTTTATTAATTTCTGTTAATGTTTGAAGCACAAAAGCATGGCGAATGAATATGCGCAAATAACATTAACAGACTACAGCAGAATAGAACTGCAAAGGTTGCAACCAATGCACTACTACCTAATAATAATAAACATGTACAGACTAGTCTATAGAACAGTGATCAAGCTCTTACAGCTTAAATTGATTATTTTTTTTTTCTATTCATTTATCTATTTACTTATCTGATTATTTATTTAATTATTCATGCTCCAACTAAGTTAATATTTGCAACACTTAAACTAAACCAACTAAAAAAAAATATGAGTTTAATTAAATAATTTACTTTTATCTATTTTCAGATAATTTCGGAACGAGTGCAAGTGGTAAGCAAGCAACTACTTAAAAATATTTCTTAGATACAAAAAAGGGCACTTTAGACATTCTATGCGCTGATATGCTTCGATATAATATTTTTTTTTTTTTTTCACTTCGCGCATACTATCTCGCTTACGCTACATAACAAACGGGCTGTGAACCTATGGCAAGCTTAAATTGTATTTTTATGTGCATTTCATTTAGCGTTTGACAGGACCTATAATTATAAACGGCCATAACCCATCATCAAGAAAATCATGTTGAAGCACTGCCTCAACTCAGCTCAGCTCAACTCAACTCGGTTCTTCTCCATGCGACTGCACTACACGCCGCGCACGTCTCTCTCTACACAAACGCTGGGGATATAAATTTTCTGATTAAGAACCATCTTATCATTATTATAGACTCTGACTACGCATGCGACTCGCTCGAGTAGTATTGTAGATGAGCTGAAGTGAAGTGTGTTGTTGGAACGCGAGGCTGAACCCGCACCATTGACTTTTGACTGTGTCGAAGTGGAAGAAAAAATGTATAAAAAGAAAAAAATCCAAAGATCAAAATGAAAAAAAAAGAAATCTCTTTCGAAACGTGTGTTTCATTATGTGCAGACCTCCGCCTGCTCCGACTTTGTGCGTTTAAAATGTCTGTTGTTGCCCCTTTAAGGCATTATAGGATTTAGTTTCGGGATTTCTCACACACATACACTCAGCTACAGCTACAGACAATCCGTGCGCGCGCGAAGCGTTTTCATTTTGGGTACGCTTCGATTCCAATTTCAGTTTTTGGTTTTTGGACCAAAGCAAAAATATATTTTAATACATTGTTGTATTTGTTGGAGTTCTTTTACATTCTTTTTGTTCGTTTTCGAGTTTTTGAAGATTTCCTGTGAAATACTTTAAGCCATAGGAGATCTCTTTTGGGTTCTTTTTTGTTGTTGTTTCTTTTCGATTATTTGTTGTTGTTGTTGTTGTTTCGTTGCTTTTGCGTTTCGATTTCAGAAATACTTGAAATTCTTGTTTCTCAGTTCAGTTCGGTTCGTTTTGGTTGATTTTGGTGCGGTACGGTTTGCTACATTTGCGGAGCTCCGTATGCATATGGGTTATATATCTTTATATGTACTTGTATGTGTGTGTATTTGTTTGTTGCATATGTATGTAATTTAATACGCTTTATCGAAACAATTCCAACAACAACAATTCGAGTATAAAAGGTCACACAGCAAAGATTTAAATTTGAAATTAGTATTTTTGGTTATACACTTCATAAATTAGTTGGGAGAAGAAGTATAAACAATTTATTAGAATGTTTGTAGCATATAAGTGTTGAGGTTTTAGTTGAAGAAGAGTAGAAAAATTATTCATCAAATAATTGTCTCTTAAAAGCAATAAAAAATAATAAATATTATTTTTAATTTTTTTGAATTGCTTTAAGCAATTCTACTGAGCTCAGAAAGCTGCTATTTCTGTTTAGCTTACAAGTGAAATATTTTAAAATATTTTTGATTATGATGGTTGCTGGTTTTTATAAACTTTTGTTACTAGTGATAATTCATACACTTTCTTCTACTTTTCGCAGTCGCCTTGAGCACCCTAAAAAGTGTATTAAACTTCATTAAACTTTAGACAAATTAAACAGCAGAAGTTTAATCTTATAAAACAAATTTTCCCATAAAAACTGCCAGATTTGCCAGCATTTATTTATTTATCACTTCTGTAATTTATTTCACTACCAAAACATGCTACTAAAGCGTATTAAATATTCTATGTTGCCGTTGCTCAATTTTTTACCCCATATAATTTTTGCTTTCTAATATTTTTCCCATTCTTTGACGGGCATCGAACTAACTAGCTCTAGAGCACTCAGAGCTATGCCGCCGTTGATATTTTTTCTTTTTGTGAAATATTTCATTATTATTAGACAGTTCTTGACATCGATGTCCAATTTAAAATGCTTGCAGCTACATTTCAGTTTTATAGATCTTAGATTGAGAAGAGGTCATTGATTTGGGAACTGTGTGTGCCCCACTCTTAGTATTTATTTTTCCAGCTGATAACAAATAAAGAAGAAAACAGACTTCAAACTAAAGATTTAATTTATGCATATGCGGCGGCGGCGGCGTCTAGTAAACATATTCAAAATCTAAAAGAAACTCATGGAAAAAAAAAACAGATTATTTATAATATCGTGAAACACATGCGCAGCGTGTTATTAAAGTCATTTGCATATTGCTGCCATTGTGCTAACTAAAAAATCTATTCAAGAAAACAAAAAACTAAAAAAAAATGGTTGAATTAAAAATGTGTATAAATTGTTTCGCTTAACTAAGTTTAGCACGCCATCATCAACAGCGTAGAGCTACAGCGGAGTCGTCGGCGGCATTTTTTTTTATACTTTTTAGTTTTTATTTTCAGTTTTTGCACTATGTGTGTGTGTGTGTGAGAGTTTTTCCAAAGCGTCTCAGCGCAGCGCCTCATTTCCTTTCTTAATAAACCATTTTGTTGTTACATACAAAATCTGAAAATGTGTGCTGCATGCAATGGCCGACTGAGATAGCGTAATATGTGTATATGGATGTGTGTGTGTGTGAGCGGGAGCAGAGTTTGAAAAAGAAAAGCAATAAGTTTGCAAAATGTCTTCGCTGGCTATGCTACTATCAGGGGCGGATCTGTATGCGAAGTTGATGGAGCCTAATAAAGTGATAACAAATGCAAAGTGAAGTCTTATTTTGGCAAAGTGCAAATAATTTATTATTAATATTAATTTAAATATTTAATATATTATTTCCACTGTTGATAGAACTTTCCTTTAGTATGCTCATATATAACCGCCTTCGTTTACTCTCTGCACTGCTCCTGCTTCGATACTTTGTGTTGAAAGCAGTTTTTCACAACCATTCAAAATGCTTGCAGTTGAGGATCAGGAGAAATATTTTTATTTTTTTCAAAACATAGCATGTTGCTTGCGGATGTCGTGACTTATGCGTTATAATTTTCATACACTCTTATGTTGCGCTTAAAAGCAAACTGAAGTATGAAGTATTATTTTGTGAAAAGCAGCACAGCTGTATAGTATAGAAGCTGTTGTTGTATACATATGTGGTATGTGGCCTGCCGAAATTGCAGACATGCACATGCGCAAACACACATGTGAACTGAGCTGAACTGAACTGAACTGAACTGCACAGTCAAACAGCCATTCAAGCAGCCAGCCAGGCAGTCACCAAACCAATCCAGAGAGAAGCTGCCGCAGCAGTCGGCAGCAAAACAGCAACCACGGCAGCCAGCCAATGCCAATTATGATGTCAAGTCTAAACTGCAGACATTTATTTTGTTTTGATAAACGAAATTACACGCTTCGGAATTACTTAAATAAGCGAAAAATGAAAGACAGTTGTGGAAAAATAAAAGAAAAAAAAACCGAAGGAAAAAATATAAACGAAAAAACGTGACTTTAAATGGACTTTGCATTTATTTTAATTTTCTTGACGCAGTACAGCAGAATGTGGCGCTTTGAATGATCTATGAAACGCTGCTGAAAGTCGGATTTTTGTTAAGATATATGTGGGAAGAATTCTAGCAGAAGATGTGCTGGATAAAAGGGCCTACACTAGTTTAAAGAGAACTGAATTATATTGTCAGTGATGCGCAAAGCCAATTAGATTTGAGTAAAAGTTGTAGGCTTTGTCATAGAATTTAAATAGAATTATAATCTACAAATTTTTTTATATATAGGTGAGGCATCATCGAGATTGAAAATTTTTGTATATACAATAAATTGAGGCATACAGTTTGAGTAGCACATGTGTCACAGATGTGAAAATCGCTAGCAAACAGTTTGATTAGCATTAGTGGTTAGCAATTAAAAGAAGAAAGAAAAGGAGAGAGAGAAGGAGGAAGGTACAATGCGGGTTCAATGTTATTAGTTTTATTGAAATATCAACTATTTCTGTTTTTCCGTCCATTCATCCACATATCTAACTGAGAGACAATTACTCAGAGTAGAGAGTAGCCTCTCTAGTTGCAGCACTGTTGCAAGTTAAACTTTTAAACTGTTATTGCAAATCAGTTCATACTGTCTATGCAGATAAATTTATTTATTTTTTTCTACTTAATAACAATAAATTAGTTGTTGTTGCTAGCTTTGGCTATTTGAGCTCATTAGCCTTGAGCAGCTAATTACAAATATTTTTTCCTCGCTCATATTTTTGCTCATCTTCACTTTCCATTCGTTTCGTGTAAAAATTATCCTTTTTTGAAACTATCTGCTGTATTTATTTATATTTTGCATATTTAATGCCATAACTGCATAGCACTATAAACTAAATTCAGGCACATATACAGCACCCTACCGCACTTCCTGCTGCAACAGACCACACCATTTAAATAACCATGCGCATTTGCGTGCCATGCAATCGGCAAACGACTAATGCGCGCACCTTAGACTCATCTCATCAGCAACAGAACAGCGCGTAGAATAGACCCCCCTTCTACCAAAATAACTAGTGACTATATGCATCGCCCACGTTGGTTAGTTGGTTGGTTGGTTGCTTGGAGAGCTGTTGTTCCAGCACCTTCAACGGAGGAACTGCAGACCGACCGACCGACCGACCAGACACCAGCACACCACAGTCGATTGCGTTGCGTTGCATGCGTGTCCATGTCATTTTTGTCAACTGCAAACACGTTTCTTAGCTGCTATGCTATGCTATGCTAGTGGCTTGCATGCTTTATGGCAACGTGTGACGAGTTCATATTTCCCCAAAACATTTGCTTAAAATGCCAACAAGAGTGACAGTCATAGCGAGAACACAGAACGACACCAGCAGATACAGACGTTGAGGCAGAGTCGTCGACTAACAGACGGACAGACAGACAGACAGACATTTGAAATCGAGTCGAGTGCAGAGAACACCCAAAAACAAATTAAACTCGCCGCCATTAATCTTAAAGGCGGCAGTGAAGAAGACGATGATGATGACGACGACGACGATTGGGCGCGCATGCGCAGCCTCATGACTGAAAACGTCGTCGTCGTCGTCGTCGCCGTTGCTGAGATGCTGAATTTGTTGCTTTAACTGAATCCATGCCACGCCATAACATAATCAAGGTGAGATGCATTTCAGCATGTCTCATAAATTCGTGCAGAGCGCAGCAGAAATCGAGAAATCAAATTTGCATATTCTGCATATCTACTTGCAGCAGGCAGCAGGCAGTCAGGCAAACAAATAGTCAGACAGACGGACAAATCGAGTGTATTTGTTTTTGTTTTTTATTTATTTGTTTGTTACACTCTAAATATTTTACGGCATTCATAAATTTGCCAAATTTGACAATTATGCGCATTAATAATAAATAAAATTGACAATAATTGAATTTGAATAATTCGCCACATACAGCGTATGGCAAAGGAATCGCATATGGCAGGCAGCAGGCAGGCAGTCTCATACTTTGCTGGGGCTGGGCACGATTTCTCTTTGCTTGAATTTTTTTTTGTTTAATTTTTTGTATATGATTTTAAAGTATATATATATATGTATATATAAGCATTTAAGGCGTGAAAACATGTGTCGTTTGCTGCGCTCTTTTTGTCGAGTGGAATTTTAATTTATATTTTAATTCGCACAAAAAGTATAAAAAGAAAAAAAATAAATACGAAATATTTTTAACATGCAAAAGACTTCCGCAGGGCTTTATGAATTGCAAGATTTTGAACTCGTACACTGCTACCTTTTGATGAAAAAAAAAAGCACAAGTGTGTGAATGAGAGAGCGACACAAGTTGTAGTTGATGAAAAAAATTGGTAAACTGCAGCATTTTGGCAGCCTGAGAACCTCAACGAACCGCAAAAATCATATAAAAATAATGAGGCATGAACATGTTGAACGAACGAACGAGCGAACGAATGAACGGATGGATGGCCAAATGGTTGAATGGATGGATTGTTGGTTGGTTAGCTGGCTGGATGGATAGATGGCTGGCTGGATGGATGAGCGGCTTCAATGGCTACATGCCACTTGAGTTGTATTGGCTTCGACGGATGAATGCTGATGCTGCAAGCGTTTGCAACATTATTACAAAAAAAGTGGAAAAAAAAAATAAGAAAAAATTGGCAAAAGCAAAAACAGATTTTTAGCTGCAACCCAACAAAACAAAAAACACAAAAAAACTTTGCTGCAAATAAATACAAGCTACAAAAAAATTGTTCAATGTCTGTGGCGTTGGCTGCCGCAAAACAAAAACCCGCAAAACAATGCAATACAATATTGCAGCGGATCACACAAATCCGCCATAAAATCCATAAAAATGTATGAGAAGTCGAAGCCGAAGCCGCTTTTGCGTTAATACCTGATTTTGAGCTAAAAAAAAATCAAATAAGAAAGACAAAAAAACTGCTCGATTGAATATGTAGCTACAGCAGTTGGAAGAGTGCTGAGTAAAGGGGGGGCTTCTAAAAAAAAAAGAGAGCATTTAGCTTTGTAAAAAAAAAACCTCAGCAACAACAACAAAAAAATGGCTATTGATTTTGTGTGTTCTGTACGAATGTTGAAAAAGAAATTGTTTGAAAAATATCTAAAATAAAATAAAGCAAAATTTTTATAAGCTTACAGTATGGTCTGCATAAGTTTATTTGTTTTGAGAAGCAATGAGTGCGAGCTAAATATACCTCATACTCTCCTACACACTATAAGCTGTGCGAGTATACACTTAATTATTTCATTTTAGTAACTGCAACAAAATTTACAACAAACTATTAACAACTTGTCACAGTCAAGTTCTATAGCTTTGCAAAAAAAAGCCACAAACTGCTTTAAATTTCGCTTATATTTTTTTACAATACATGAAAAGTTTATGCCATATTTTTTAATGTTTAAAAATTTTATGACTTTGCTTGATTGGTGATCCATCAAAATTTATGATTTGTTGCCTTTCTCGCAATAATTGCGTTTATAGTTTTTTTCAAGTGGAAAATGAACATTTGAACACATAAATTGGAAGCATCTTATTTGATTGTTAACAAATCTCAATTTAATTTTCAATTAACGCTCGACAAAAGTGCATTTTCAAGTGCAACGCAGAATGGCTTTCAATCAAATTGACTGATAGACAGGCAGACAGACAGACAGACAGTCAGAATATAATATAGGACCACCACTGCATAAAAATGAGGGGGGGAAATATATGAGTTCAAGGCACATGTTGCACTTAAAAATAACAAATTAAAAATGCATTTGCTCATCATAACTTTACACTTTACGTCTTCAATATGAGCGGAAGCAAATGTTGTGTGGAGCACTCAAAATGCATTTTTGTTCCAAGCAAAAACTGACACATATGGCATACAGCGCCACAGCTAGACAGACGGCTGCCATACTTGAGGCAGCATTCATTTCATTTGCTGCATTCATAATTTCAATTAGTTTTTAAATAAACTAAAAAGCGAAAAATAGCTGCACACAATTTCTTCGCTCTTGAGCTGTGTTTTCTTACTCAATGAGTTTTCATTGCGCCTTACAGCAAGAACAATAACAAATTTCGCTGCGTTTGTTTATACAAAATCATGCCAATCGTCTGTCAATCATTTTCCAATTGGAGAAATCATACAAAAACATGGCGGAAGTCTGCTTAGACTCAATGCGAATGTGTGTGTGTCTTTCAATGCATAGCCAGCTAATTGAGTTTGCCTATAAAAATAATAAACAAAATTTTAATATTTTTATTTTTAAATGAATTTTTTTTTTTTTTTAAATTAACTCAGACAACATGGGTGGTTTGTCACATACAAAAAGCTGAGCAGCTTAAGCAAATACTCAACGTGTTTGTTTGTAAATAAACTTGAAATGCGTGAGTCTAGTGTTGAAGAAGCTGCGCTTCAAAAACCACACTTGAATGCTTCTGACTCAAGTGCACAGCACAGAAAGCATACTCAGGCACGACACATCACATCAGCTTAGCTAGCTGTGTAGTAGGCGTGGCTTTGTGCAAACACTTCAAGTGGGTGGCAGAAAACAAAGTCAAACATTAAATAAATAAATAAACAAACAAACAAACAAAACTCTACACACCAAGCCGCATAATTAATAAAATTTATTTAACACAAATAAATTTATTTATTAATAATTTGACCAATTCGTATATCAATTGTGCCACGAAGCGTTACCCATTTTATAATACATTGTCCAATTGAAATTGATCACGGCGGCATGATTTATGCGCAACTCGCGCAGCTCAAAAGCACGAATTTCCAAGCAAAGCAAAGAAAAAAATATGCAAAATGAATTATGTGCAAAAATTTATTTATGCACATATTTTTATTAATCAATTGTCAAAGTTGCTACTTAGCGAGTTTTAAATATGATTTTGATAAAGATCTGCAATTTATTTATTTTTATTTTTTCTTTCGTTCAATTGTTTGCAAATCTGCAACAATTTGACAAAAGTTTTGACATTAATTGAAATCAAATTAATATGGCTTATGTAAATGGGAAAAAAATAAATGAATAATACATAGTTTAATTAATGCTAAGCAATTTAAATACTTATTAGACGAATTGCAATAATTAAATTTTGCAGCAGCTCTTAAATTGCATAAAAAAAAAGTAAATTAAATGCGGGTACGGGACACACATGCAGTAAATATTTTTACTCTTAGACAGGAACAACTTATTGCAGTGTGTAGTAGTAGGAGTCTTCGGCAGCAATTTTTTGGTTGCTGTAGAAAATATTCGTAGTTGAAATATTTTGTATGTCGTCGTATGAAAGAAAATCGCAAAATTTACTGCAAATTGGAATTTTGCGCAATTCTAGAATTTAGCCAGCAAGAACAACAAAAACAACAAGAAAAAAAATATATAGTATATATAGTATACTATGTTAGGAGGAGTATGTAGTGCTGTCTGTCGTATTCCCTTTTTTTTTTTATAATAACAGTAGCAAAGCAAACAGTAAAGCATGGCGCAATACTAAACGAAATTTTTAACAGAACTCAAGACTCGTCGGCGAAAACGATTTGCTAGGATGCTGCACAAGGACTCTGCTATACTCTAACTACATGATGCCACACACTTAAAGCCAATAATAAATAAAAATGCTTGTTAAACAAACAAACAAGAAAGCAAGCCAGCAAGCAAACTGTAGAGGCAAGCTGAAATAATAGCGCCAGCATCTGTGATAGAGTAAAGTTGCAGTAAAGGGTGCTTCAAATTGAAGACAAATACTGAGTATTTTAAGCTTTTAAAATATTTTAATTGTAAGCAAGTACTTTTAATGCTTTTTAAAATTAATTATTTGTTATTAAATTTGCTGGAGGCTTCATTGGAGATATGAGAGCAATCTATAGAACAAGAAGAGTAATAAGAGAGTGATAAGGCAGAGTAATAATGGGAAGCAAAGTGAAATCTCTTACGACGACTTAATCGAAATCCTATCAATAACCAGCAAGCGTATGCAATTCATTTCTTATAACACAAAATAAATGAATGTACTCATTCGATAGAATACAATATGAATGATTCTAACTCATTCTGAAGTGAGCCAAAGAAATAGAGTGACACTGAATCAAATGAATGAATGATATGATACATATGAGACAGATGAATGAGGGATTTTTTCAGTAGAAAAACAATATATTCGAAGTACTGGCTCTCGCTGAATATGCAAGTTTCCTTTCTCAAGAAGACTTTGTAGACACCAAGCCAAAAAATTCCTTCCCTTTCGCGGCAAACCATTCATGCAGCCATTTTCACACATCTTCATAAGAATGGAAAAGCTGCTCAAAGAGCGTGTGGCTCATCGACGTAAACAGTAAGTAGTAAGAAAGGACCAGGACTGGTAAATAAGCGGCATGTAGTAGCACTCCTCAGTTGAGCGCCTGCAAGTCCTTTTCGACCAATCTTGACATGACATAATCAAGATCGACTTTCTTTTTTGACTGACAAGCAAGCTTTTTCGAAGTTGCTTCATCTGCCTATCGTATAATTCTGAGACTGCCGATTTTTCCGATTCTTTGCACCTTTCACATGACACGAAATCATATGGAAATGGCTGGTTGAATGCTACAGCCATTTCGTCTCTCAGTTTAGATAATATTTGTCAAAAATAAGCAGTGATCTCATCAAGATAGTAGCGAATGTCGCATTAAGATAACAAAAGTGTGGCGATATGATATTGTGACGATATGATGACATCAATTCGCTTCTTTTTGCTTTATATACATCAACTTTATTTTAATGGACTTTTAGTAGCAAAAGAAAAATTAAATTAAAGGACGATGAATTAGATGGCATCAAACTAATAGAGTGGCACAGAATTTTTGGGGTTTTGCATGAATTTATTACAAAAATTCAAGCAACACAGGACAACCTTTTCCAAGTATATGTATACTCCTCCAAAAACTATTTAAATTTTACAAGCTTATAACAAATGAAAGACCCTTTACAAGACTTCACTCTATTTTGCCAAGTAGCAGCAGAAGAAGCAGCAGACTGCGCTTAGAATTTATAGACGCCCAAAATTGTGAACGAACAAAAAAAAGAACGAAGAACAAAATCAAGTCATAAAGTCATCGAAGTTAAGGCACACACGACAAAAAAAAAAGCATATGAAATTAAGAAAAAAAAGGACAAGCAAACAAATTAATGAACTGCTGCGAAAAAGCAAATAATGAACGCAGTTTGTTGCAAGCTACTTGCTGCTGCCTCATGTTATGCTGGCAGCTGTTTGCAGTTTTAAGTTTACATTTCAATTAAATTACTATCAAAACACCAAAAACCACTTCAGCAAACAACAACAACAACAACACCACCACCAACTCGAACAACAAAAACAAATAGTCAAAGAACAACAACACTAAATTGTATCGAAAATGATGCAAGAACTATGCATGTATCGTATGTAAGAAAGTCAGTCTATAGATGACTATAAATAATGCGAATGGATGAATGAATGAATGGTTGAATGGCTGAATGACTGGATGCGATGAATATATTGTATTGTATGAATATATGCATAAATAGTTCAAGTGCTTGCGGCACCAAACGAACGACGAATGAGTGAGTTACCGAGTGGGGTGGTACGACCGACTACTTGCGAGTCTATGTAAGAGCAGTGAAGTGCTTTTGCACATCGTTATTATAACAATAAGCAACACGCTCACAAGATTAATTGTGCAACTAGAAAACTACATAAAGATCAGCGAGAAACGCGCAGAAGAAACAAAAAAAAAATAGCAGCGATATAAGGAAAAGCAGCAAAATTATATCAACTTGAGGCAACTTGAAGCGCGCGTAGACCGTCTAAAGTAGTAGATTGAAGTGTTGCAGCAATATAGTAGAGTGGCATGGTATGGCATCATGCACTTGGCTGGAATTTACATATCAGACGTTGTAGATACTGGCTTTGGAGTTTATGGTAGAGCAGAGCAGTAAATGCATTAATCAATTTCATGTTTTCTTAAGCGTTGCACTGAGCAGCGTAGCAGTGAAGCGCCCGATTGCAGCCGAAGTGGAATAATCAATTTCGAGGATCATAAACAACTTTTAATGAAGTTGTTAAGTGGCAACAGAGCGCGCGCGCGCGCATATATAGCGAAAGTGGAGTGTATATTTCTTGTACAATAAAAATAAAAAAAAAACTTTAAAAGCAGCCAAGAGCAAAAGCAGCAGCAGCAGCAGCAACAGCAACAGCGATAAGCTGTCGAGGCATACCGCTCAAAAGTTAATGGAGCTGGCCAAAGTCAATCGACGGCATTTCGCAAGGCCTTATATTGTTTTTTTTCTTCTTCTTCTTCGTTTAACATGCGTTAAAAATTAGCATAATTTCTGTTTTATTTAACATTTCACTGCTACTTTCCATTGTTTATGCCAGCAACAGCGTGAAAATTAATTTGATTTTATTTGTTTAGAAAATCATTTTACGCTGCTGCTCACTCGGCGACTAAATTAATCAAAACAAACTTCCGGTTTACGCAAAAAACCAAGCAACAAGCTTACTGCGTAAAGATGGCGCGCTATCTTAGAGCAGCGGCGTGTGAAAAACTTTTGTGGAATGCAGGCCGAGCTAAATGGAAAGAAAAATTAATGAATGAGTTAACGAAAAATTAATGAAAAACAGGAAAAGGTGTTGCGTTCAAAGCGATAAAGATAAAGGTGAAAATTTATGAAGAGCAAAGCGAAATCTTTTTGAAGAAATATTTACTTAGCTTTTTACTTTCATGTAAAGTGTTTGCTAGAAGTTAATTTCCGTTTTACTTAATATCTAGCTTAAGCATAAATAAACAAACAAATAACATAATATTATAAATAGCATACTCAAAGCTAAGTAGTGCACGGAGGCATTAAGGAAATTATACAATAGCACAGCCAATGCTGCCCAAAACTATTTTCTTGTACAGCAAGTAACTGCAGCACACACAAACAATTGTCAAACAAAAGATAAACTATGAAAATTTAAATTAACCAAAAAATTATGCATGAACATTACTCGACTTGGATAAATATTAATATTATGTTCTAGCATATACAAAAAAATAAACAATGTGAAAGCATATTATCACAACTAAACAATGTCATAGTGGTGGGCGTTTTGAGTAAGCAACTATAATATATTTTAGCATTACACATATGTGTGCATACTTAAAGCTAAAACCAAATTTCAATTTGTAGCCCAAACCTTAAACCAAATCATAGCAACCAAACGAGCAAACAGGCAAACAAACCAAACCGAACCAACAGAGTAGGGTAAAGGTTCACTGCTGACTGGCTGGCTGTATGGCTGCCTTGTAATTTTATGCTCATTTTATAAGCAAACAAACATTTAATTTATATTATGTGCAGACATATTGACATAGGGCCAAATGATATGTAGCATAGTGTACAGTAGCTACGCATTTTAGTGCGACATTTTATGAATGAAAATAACGATAAGCTGACTCAAAAATTTGCCGCTCTTTTCTATATTCCAGGTGACGCCAGTAATGCCAGCATAGGCAGCGGAGAAGGCACCGGCGAAGAAGATGATGATTCAAGCGGCAAGAAGAACCAAAAGAAACGTGGCATTTTCCCAAAAGTAGCGACGAATATATTGAGAGCGTGGCTGTTTCAGCATTTAACGGTGAGTACTACCCAAAAAAAAAAAAAAAAAATAATTCAATAATCTAAATAAATAATAAACAAAAAAACAAGCCTGTTTGCAAGAAACTCAAAAAAAATAATATTACAAGCCAAAATAATGGGCAACAAATTTAAACAGCCAATGGCGTTCGCAAAATGGCTGCGCAATCGACCAACAACAAAAAAAAAACAAAATTAAATTATATGCCTCACAAAAACAAAAACGCAATCTCCACCTACAAAAAAAACAACAAAACATATGGAAAACTTGTACTAAAAGCAATGAGCGCGCAAAAAAGAGCGAGTGAGAGTGTGTATAAGGGAGCGATTGACTAAGTAGATAGTAGCAAAATTTAGTAAAAATATGTTTAGTCGCATTTATTGAAGGGGCGCGATAACAAAATACAAAAACTGCGCAAAAAGAAAAAAATTGCATAGAGACAAACACGGCGTATGAGCAATGTGCAAAAGTTTGCAGTAGTTGTTGTTGTTGTGCAAATACACGTCATAATTTTTATTGTTGTTGCTGTTGTTGTTACTGACATTGGCCACGTCAAGCCTAATCGTCTGCGATCTTATCTAAAAACAGCAGCAGCAGCAGCAGGCGCAGTGGTAACACCCTGTATTAAATGCGCAACTAACTGTTTAAGTGAGTGGTTACCCGTTAACTAGCAGCGGCAGCAGCAGCAGCCATATTTGCCATTCGCTGCTGAAGCTGTTTACAAACGCATGCAAAGTTAGCGTAAGCGCGAGAGTGAGAGGGAGAGAGTGAAGGCGCAAAACTAGCGAGTAGTTTTGTTTAGACAAGGACAGACATTTAATAATGGCGTTTAAGTAACGGGAATTGACTAGTTTTGATTTGTTGTTATGAGTTTTTTTTGCTTGCTTTTTTTTGTTGTTAATAATTAGAAAACAAACAACTGATAAGCAGTTTTGTGCAAAATTTAGAGATGGCCGTGTTAGCGTTTATAAATTAGAGATGGGTTCGTCCAATTAAATGCAAGCAGTTCGTATGAGTAATGAAAATGAGTTGAAGTAGTTGTTGGTTCATAACTTTTGTTAGAGTGAAGATATAACATTAATTTAAACTTTGTTGGAAAGCAGATATTCACAGCTTTTCAATATATGTTCATAAAATAATAAATTTCAAGGGAATGTAACAAATGATGAGCTTTAAAAAAAAGAAAACCAATCGTTGAAAAAAAAATAAAATCAGCAGAACTATTACCATTTACTAGAAGTATTATTTATTAAATTGTCTTTGGTTGCCAATATTGATTAATGCTTAATTCACGTTTGACAGATGTCGGAATCAGTGTTTGATGTCGTTTTGATGTCTTTATTATAGTTAGACAGTGTTTCTAGATAGTATATACTTAATTAAGAGGTATAGAAAGAAAAATGATGCGCAACGTGCTTACATAAGATGTACCCAACATGCACTGCGGATGCTAAAATGCAAAGCGAACTAAAGTTACAAAATTTCTTTACTTGCAAATTATTTTGGGCACAAGAAATGTATATGATTTAAATTGCTATGTAACTGCCAATCGGACTGATTTGATTTGAGAGTGGTCCACTAGTGGACCTCTTCTAATGGCCCAAACTTGGCTTATATTAATAGCTAAATAAACAACAACAATAAAAAATATATATACAAAAACTCAGAAAGTTTGAACAGATTTCTATGAAAGCTATATATTTTAGTGGTCCGTTCTACACCTTAATGGAATATTTAATAAGAATTTACTTAAGGTAATCCAAATTTTGTGTTATTAGCTAAACTAAATGCAGGGTAAGTTCCAGCTGCCTCTTAGAGAAGGTGGCTAACATGTTGATTGATTATTATCTGAATTATCTGAAGAATGCATAAGGGAATCTAAATATATAAATTTGAGAACACTTTCTCTTTATAATTCAATCTCGATCTCAATATTCATACATGCAACCAGACAGACGGACATGTCTATATCGACTCGCTTTAATGCCATTGAGTCAATTGACGCCTTTTTTATATTATTGCATTTCTTGTCTTAATTTCGGTAGTTTCAATTGCTCCCTTCAATTGAACTTCCCACGTTGCAACATGCTTTAAATATTTAAGCAAAATTAACCATTTTGTATAGCAAAATATTACTGAACAACTTGCTTAATGTCTTTAAAATCGTTGCTAAGCCTTTCAAAAAAAAAAAAAAAAAAATCCACACCAAACATAACACTTGAACCCTTTCGTTTGTCCATAACACACAACACTATGCAAACTATTGCCAGCTAGCAACATCAAAGCGCTTAGCTTAATGGCTGCTTATGTGCTAGCTGGCAGCCTTTATTAACTACTACTAAAAACAAATTGCTTTCAAAGTACTGCCACACACACAGCTTCCTACAATAAATTCGAATGTTCGGTCAGCAAGGATCGATCGATTGTACATGAGGTGAAAACACAAACGGCATACGAAATCAGGCATACACTGACCGAAATGAAAACGGATGCGCAACGCAAATAAACAGATTTGTTATGCTCCATTTTACTTCATATCATAGTTCGGACTACTATTTACAATACGTAAGGCCGGATGTCCTTTTACTGTGCTGGTCACATAAAAAATTGAAATTTCATTTGTAAACGACTATCAAAGCTGCCATTTCTATTTTATTTTATTTTTTTTTTTCTATTTCAAATGCTTCGTGCAGAGTTCTATATATGCGTATGTAATTTGGCAAAATCCTTATGGCTGTATGGTGTATATTCTATATATTAAGATAAGCTACGAAAGGGTTCTCACATGTGTAGCCTGCGTTACGCTTTGACTCTGTTGCAATAACAACTATAAAAATTTATAGACTCTAAGCAAAACTTCTTTGCATTATTTGTTTTGGTGTGCAACGCTTTTGATTTCGGTTTCAGTTTCGATACAGAAAATTTTTCGCATTGCGTAAAATGATAAAAATCTTAATGGAATTTTGTAAATGTGTTTTGGCTGCTGCTTCAAGGTGGACAAACGGAAGATATAACCGCAAAGACGACTACGTTCCGTAGTACATTAAGAGTGACCACTAAAACGCATAAAAATGCTGGGGGATTGAGATAGAATGGCTGTCCGTCCGTCTATCTGTCTCGGTGTAGTGTGGGCGTCTGCAGATAAGCAAGCAATCGGAAATTAAAGTTGAATCTTCACATTTATCTGCGCTATGCCATATTTGCTTTAGTTGTTGTTGTTGCTTTTGCTGTTTGTCTGCATGTAATTGACCTCAAAGTTTAAAATAGGAAGCAAAAAAAAAAAAAAAGAAAAAAAGGCAAGCAGCGTATTTACTTAGCTGAACTTAATGCAATCGCCACCACCAACGCAATAGTAGCAGCCGCCGGGAGCTACGTAATACCATACCCCGCTGCTGTTGCTAATGCTCCCTGCTACCCCCGCACACTGCACAACTACCTTACATGCCTGACATTGATGAATTGCCGTTTAAATCAGCGCATCACTCATGTATGCGTAGAAGCCCAAACAGACGCCCCTGCCGAGTCAGCAGCCAGTCACATAGCTCATATCCTGTGCGCATATCCTGGCTGGCTGGCTGGCTGGATGTTCTGTTGACTGCTGCTAGCTACTGCTGGCGGCGGTGACGGCGACGGCAATGGCATAGTCAGCAAATGCGCTTAATGCCATTAACAGCGATTTGCAGAAGCATTAGGGAAATTGTTTTCCACTTCGCCCAACGCTTTTTGCTCGATTTCAAGCGTTAACTTTAATTTTGTATTCAAAGCTAGTAGTCCGCTCTGTAACACAATAGATAGATTTTTTCATGGTATTGGGGTTGCCTAAAAGCAAACCTCTAATGCAATTTCTTTATGCGACGTTTGCGAGGGGAGCCGGGTCTGTCTTTCATGCCTTTGCACTGCCAATTTGATTTATTGAGTGCTTGAAGCTTGTATTAAGATACAGTTGTGCTTTTTCCATTTTCAATCAAGCCAAATGCATATTTAAATGCCACCATTTTCGTCTCTAACGCCATATTATGTGTCGCTTATTAACTGTGCTGTTCAATGCCAGCCTTTTGAATAAACATACAACATGGAACATGCATATAAATATATCTGAAACTTGATTCGCGCAGACATAAAGTTTGTCCAAACGATTCGCGAAAAAAAAGAAAACAATTTAAGACAGCTGAGCTGCGCTGGCTGACTGACTGACTGACAGCCTGAAGGCTGACGAAAGAGTTGCGGTGACGAGTTGTGGCAAGCAAAGAGTCAGGCGGGAGTGTTTTTCTTTATTTTTATTCACGCTGGAGGCTGCAGTCTGCATTCGCTAAGTCGTTAAACCAGACCCCAAGATATGGTGCTAATGAACAGTATCAACAATAACAACAGCAACAACAACAACAGCAGCAAAACACGCGCTAGCCAACCAAAAACAAAAGCAGCATCTGTCCCACTGTCTGTCCGTCTGTCTGACTGGCTTGAAACTTGCGTGGAAGTTGCCATAATTATGGCAGGCGCGCGTTTATTTAGCGTTTATTTGCAGCGTTGCATAGGTGTAAAAGAGAAAGCAAATGAATACGCGAATAGTTTTTGTTGCATGGCAGAGGGAAGCCGGCTTACAGTGGCTTCGGAACGAGAAGAGCTAAGCAAATATCAAGAAAATAAATTTTTTTAAGAATGTTAAAAATAAACAAATTAAAATGTACAAACAGTATTTATTCCTCGACAATGAAGGACTTACTTATTCTAAAATTATTTGTAAAGCGAAATATGTGTGAGTTAAAATTTTTGACCAAATACCTTTAAGCTCTAAATTTAATTTGAATTTCGACGTACAAAAATTGATTTATATACAAAACAAAAAACTTAGTTCGATATTTCATTTACAAAAATTGAGTATTTGTAATATGCGTACTCACCCCTCACCCCCTCCAAATGGGACACTGCAAGTCAATCAAAAGAATTAATTTTCAGTTTCAATATTTCATTCTCCGCTCAGTTTATAAAATTTACTTTTAAACAACTTTATTTGGCAATCTGAACCACTGTGCAGCTGTAAAGGTTTTCGCTTTTTTTTTTCTTTTTTTTTTGTGCTTTTTGCATGCCATTCAGTCAGCTCCGCCTACTCTTCATGCCATCATGCATTTGTTTTTGCTGCAATTTCTTCGCGACGATGAGGCCTACTACACACACACACACTGAAACGCACAAAGAGCGTAAAACTTAAAGTAGAAGCGTGAGAGAGAGAGCAAGTGCAACGAAAAGAGCTAGATTAACGCTTTTGCAGTATGCAAGTGTAACAACAACGAAGAAAAGTAACGGTGGCAAACGAAGCGCGGCAAGGCGTCATATTAACAGCAACAACAACAACAATTGCAGCAGCAACAACAACACAAAAACATGATATGTGCATGCCATGCATTCGTACATTCGCTCACTCACTCACACACATTACATATATATATATATATATATGTATGCGCCTAGTGTCAGTTCGTCTCGTGCTTTCGTTGTTCGTGCTGCTGCTGTCTGTCAGCGAAATGTTGCACCTCAACAAACAGCAACAACATGAATTGTAACAACTACAGCAGCAACAACAACAACAACAACAACGACGACGACGACTAAATGCGGCATAAAGAAAAAAAAGACGCAAATTATTTTTGCCAACTGCAGCAAATGACGTCGCAGACTTTCATGGCTTGCGAACGAAAGTGTCAGAGAGAGAGACCGAGCAGCGGCTGGGCCAAGACGATGGCGGCGACGACGCGTCGGTAATGGCGACGCCACACGTACGAACTCATTTGGCTTTGTTTAGACATGTGCAACTGGAAAATTTTTCATAATGGCCGCCAGCGGCGTTGTTGACGAAAAACGGTGGAGTTGGCGGTATTGGGACGGTCGACCCGACTGACTGACTAACTGACTGACAGTCGTCTGCCTACGCTGCTCTGCTTTCCCTGTCCGCCTATTGTAACAGCACAAACACCCACACATGCATAGTTTTCGCACTTTATATACCAAATAAGCACAAAATTTAACACAACAACAACAACAGCTGCGCGGGGGCAACTGAAATGAAGAAACAATTTGCACTGGTGGCGTTTGCAACAACATTGTCATTTAGGCGACGATGACAACAACAACAAAACAACAACAACAACACACGGCGGTAAAATACCAACATGCTGCACCAAAACATGCGCGCTAAACACTGCGCCAACGTCAGTCAGTCAGCTAGTCAGCAGTGAGCGTGTGTTGTTTCATAATGATTCAGAAGATTTGTTAAATATAATGGGTGCTCTAAGTAGTAGGTACTAATAAGCATTGCAATATCTAATGGTCGATTCGTGAGAGTATGAGAGAGAGAGCGAATGAGCAATTGGTACAAAGGTGTTTGTCAATAATTGTATGAGTAAAGATTTGGAAAGCCTTTAATGCAAAAAATAGGCAACCGATTTTGATAAAAAAAAAAAACATTGTAAATAACTGCAAATGCATAGCTTCAAAATGGTTTATTTTTAGTCATAAGCGCTTGTTTGGAAAATAAGAAAAACTTCTTGCAAAAGACTTTTAAATGATTTGAAAGTTCAGCGCTATGATGATTTGGAATATTATATAGCAAAATCCTTATCATATATTTCATTTAGGTTCATATCGAACCACTGAAAGGGTTAGCCGCCATACAAATCTGTCCAAACTTTCTGAGTTTTTGTATGAAAAATTGTTTACTGTTGTTGTTTAACGAAAAACGCCAAATTTGATGATTCTTATATGATTCCTAGGATGATATTCTATGTAGGCCATGTAGATTCGACCACTAGAAGAGGTAGCCGTCATACAAATCGTTAGAAATAGAGTATCTCGATTTGCATTTAAATTTACAAAAATTGCTGGCATTTCTTAGCAGCCGTAGTAGTCGGAGGCTTAAGTTCCATGCCATGCAAACAGTAATACTCGCGTGCCCCAATTTATCTCCAGCTTTCTGCATCTCTTTCTTTCTAAAATTGTTTTTTTATGGTTCTTGCAGGACCTTAGAACAACTACAAGGAAAATAGTGCTACTACAAGGAAACCAATATTAAAATTAGCAAAGCTTCTAAGCCTACCAAAACTATTAATTTTTTATTCAATTATTTATTGGATTAAACTTAGCGCACTTTCTCTTGATGCTCTCCATTCTTACAACAAATGCTACTCTTGATCATCGTGCTATCCCAATTCAGCTTGTACTAAACAAGTCTTAGAACATTGCATTTATTAGTAAATCCTAAAAGATTCCATTTCTCTCCGGCTTCCCTAATGAAACATGCTGTATACGCGCCAAATTTGCTTTGTAGCGACTCACTTGCAATGTTTAAGTATTTGTGTAGACAGGCCTTAATAGTGCAAAAGAGGCCTACCGCATCATGTTTTTCTCTACACTTCTCGCTTTATATATTTTTTTTACTTGCATATTTTTCTTGGTTTTTCATATGTTGTTGTTGTTGTTGTTCGTGTTGCTGTTGCAGTGCTTGTTGTGCCATGTGTCACTCTGCTGTTGCAATCATGTTGACATGTGCTGAGCCGACTCAACTCGACTCGACTCGATTCAGCTCAACTCAACTCACAACTTGCAACACTGTAGCAATGCAATGGATCGCATTTTCAGACATCGTCGCCAAGTTGAGTTGAGTCGTCGAGTCAAGCCGCAGGCCAGGCCAAGCATTCTGTAACGGCATAGGGGAGGCACTCGGGAGGCCCGTGAGTGACACCTAGAGAACAGAGCAAGCGAGCGAGCGAGCGTATATAGCACTTGAGTTGATTGTTTTAAATTCATTTGCCAAGTTTAAATAAACAACAAGCAAAACAAAAAAAAAGAAGGAAAACAGAAAAAAATTGCAAAAAATAAAATAGAGAAAATTACTTGACAACGCTTGCGGTAATGGCTAAGACAAAGCCACAGGCGTCGACGTATGCCAACGTACGGCTGTGGGCGGCACGGGGAAGCGACAGGAGCAATGTGTGATGTTGGAAAGCGTTGAGCAACTTACTTAAAGGCGTGACAGTAATTAATTATTTTGTCGTATGGTAAATTAATAAACCAAATGGACTTTGTTTTCACTTGACATTTTGCCCATTTGCAACGTCGACAACGACGACAACGCCGAAGAAGTCGAGTGACGACGATGAGGAAATAAAGCAGCAAGGCAGGCAGTCAGTCAGTCAGGAAGCAGCGAATTGTTGTGTGTTGTTGTTTTATGCATTTATAGAAAAGTAGCTGTGACTGTGTATGTACTGCGGTGCATGCATTATGGTAATTGGCGCAAGTAGGCGTCGAAAGTGCAGCAATTCAAAATTAATACTAAATAAATACAAGTATATATATACGATTTAGTTCATTGACCGATCATGGTTTTAATTTGTCGAATCATTGCGTAAATTATACATAGTTAGTAGTTATACACACACAAAGCAGCCTGCTTACTTGCCGCAAAGTATGCAATAAATTCCATTTTAATTTACCTGCCATGTAATTTATGCCATTTGACTGCAGCGTCTTCTTTGTCTGTGAAATGCCTGCGATTGCGTGTGGGGACATTTCATTTTATGTTTAACAAGCGTCAATAGAAATTTCATACACACATGCATCCAGCTATCTCGTATATGCACTTTGGGGACGCCCACGCAGCAATCAAATAGCACAGGAGACAACTAGGAGACATGCTAAAATTTATTAACACAAACAATAAGGAAAATGCATTCGCAAACAAATATGCAGTACAGACGACAATCTTTGTACACAATAATGGGTGTGTACCAGTACAAATAGAAGTAGTCGAAGTAGAAGAAGGACACTCAAATACAATATACAAGTTGAACTAAATTGCATTTCGACAGCGTGTGCCAAGGATACTATGGCTATCAAGCGGAGGCGTGTATAATCAATTGGTATGCACAATATTTTCTCTGACTGGTATACAGAAATACTGAAAGGATAGGATAATACAAATATTGTCAATATATTGCAAACACAATTGCATAACTGTGTGTGTGTGTGTGTGTATGTGTGTGTGTGCTGCTCACTATATAGATATTTATTTGAACATGAAGCAGCACAACAACTACGACGACGACGACGTTTGTTCTGACAAGCAAAGGCGTGTTTCAAATACTGCAATCCTTTGGACAACGACCAAGGAGCAGCAGCAGCAGCCGACAGCACAAGAAAACGGTAAATTTCACGCAACAAATGACAGCTACTAAATATCGATGCAAACAAAGAGACACAGAGTTACATACAGACATACATATGTATGGTGTGCGACTAATGCAATTGGTATTGTGCAAGGACAACTATTTTGGGGCTGTGTCCACAGTTCGTCCACAGTTCGTCCAAAGCACCAATAGCTGAGTTTTAGAGTTGCAGACAATACAATTCTCTACAATGCAAGTAGATGACATATGCTAATTTTAAAGTATTTGGAACTTTGAACTTTGTGCAGCAGCTAAAAAAAAAGGATATAAAGCATATTCATTGAAAATTAATCTTAGGTAAGACATACTAAAATATATACTCAAAGCAAGAGCTACAAGGATTCTTAATGCAAGGAGATACTCTTAGGAATTATGCAAGATACACTAAAACATGTTTAGCGCGACTCTTCAAATAGTTCAAGCATATATAACTTACTTCATGCGATTTCCGATTGACAAGAAGTTCATCTATAGTCTGCAATTTTAGTTCATTCGCAACTCCTTCGACGCCACCAACGCAAAGGATCAAATTTCGCGTTTTTGAAAACAAAAAAAAAATTTTTTTTTAATAAAACACAAAGTCATACAGCTAAGCTGCCAAATTGTAAACGCCCACAGCTGCCGGAAACCGAACAACGGCGACGTGAAACGCGTGCGGATATTCTTAAAGGGTACACGGCGGCGCACAAAAGAAGTGCGCGGCGCATGCGTTTTACTGCCAAATTGTATGGAAAAAATTTTAATAAAAAAAACTTAAAAAAAGGATTTCAAACAAAGCAGCAGCAATAATGATTGTTTGGCTTGACAGCTACTTCCGCTGTGCATACAAAGCGAAACAAAAAAAACAGCTGTTAGCAACAAAAGCACAAAAACAACTTCAAATGAAAACAATAATTAAAATTATTCTTCTTGTATGCTGTGTAGTACTACAAGGCAAATGAAAAACCATTAAGGTTCATTAAATGTTTGTCAAAGCAACAAGCATTAGATTGAAATCGCCACCGAACAAGTCTCGACCCAAGCGCGATAAGTTAGTTGAGTTTTTTTTTTTGTTAAACTGATTGGAAATCATTAAATAAATATTTGCGCGGAGTGTGAGTGTGAGTAGCTAGCTAAACAACTAAGTAAATAATCAAATAAATTGTATTAAGCGCCAGTTTTGTATTTTGGCTGCTTCAAAATTTTCGACAACTCAGATTAGATATAGAGAAATGCATTGCATTGCATTGTGCTGCAGATAATGCGTTTGTAACAAGTTGTGTGCAGCAGCAGATATAGATACTATATACTCGTTGACTCGTACTAGACGACTACTGCATATAGCCAGGCAGACGCCGCGTTCCATTTCGGTCAGTCTTTGTTTACCCACTGACGCCACATTGGCGGCAACCGTGCTCCAAGATTTATGAGGGCGAGCGTGTGCTTATTTGGTTTGCTGAACTGCTTGCCGCAGGAAATTTAGGACACGCTGAGTGGCAGCTGATAAGCGTGCGGTGCGGTGCGGAGTGGTGTGGAGTGATGAGGCAGTTGGGCGCCGCCGCCAGTCAGTATTGAACGATAGCAATTAAAGTGCAACTGAATCTTTCACTTGTAACTAAACGCAATGATTGATGGCCGCATTGAAAATCTAATAACTAATGTTTAAGTAAATAAAAAGCAAATTAACTAAACTTTTTTTTCTTTTTTTTTGTATTATTTACAGCATCCATACCCTTCCGAGGACCAGAAAAAACAGTTGGCGCAGGACACCGGCTTGACGATACTGCAAGTTAACAATTGGTAAGTTGTGCCAGCACAGGCAAATAGTCTTACTTGTCTACATAAATTCATAGCGCACATGCTGCATAATTCAGACAGTTTTCTAAGCTCATATTACAGCATAAAAATTTACTATGGACAGCGCATTGTAAATATATATGAATGTACGAGTATGTATGAAAAGATGCCATGATGCAAATTTTTGCTACGGATTATATGCAAAAGACAGCAAGCATACTGTGTGTGTAGGCAGTGCTTAGAGTTAGTGGCAAAGGCAAAGTCTTTACTAGCTGTATAGAGAGACGGACGGGCGGACGGACGGACAGCTTGCTATGCGCAATGCGAAGGCGCTTTGGCTTATGTTGCACACACACTACTTGCTTGCAACTCTTACCTTGGCCAACTCTAACAACTTCATCAAATTTGCTACGTTATGCGACAGGCTACAACAGCTTGACACTTTTTGAAAACTGCTGCAGCAACTTCAAATGCTGCTGCAACATATGCCACATACGAGTGGCAAGCTAGAAAGGCAAGCTAGTTAAAAGTGCTGCTGCATCTTTCATGTGCTCGGAATGCTTTTAAGCACAAAACAAAAATAGGAGTTATATACAGATAGACAGCATAATAAAATATATAGAAATGCGCAGCGTATATAAGGACAGTATATAGCTTATAGCAGACAGCAGAAGCGGCAGCTCAATTAAATTGAATTTCGCGCTTACCGAAGCACACTGAAATTAACAAATAGCCAAAAGACTGAGCTGTTGTATAGACCAACGAACAGCCGAGACTACTTAAGCGCAAGTTTTGTGCAGGCAAGCGTTAAGTAAAAAAGAAAAGTCTCAAGAAGCTGGTTCTATAAGAAAAAAAAAAAATGAAAAAGAAAGAAAAGGCACATGGAAAATAGCATGTTGACACTTTTGGTTATTTATGGGCAGACACCTTCGTTAAAATGCGTTGGACACTGCACAGCATTGTGTGCGTTGAGGCGTTAAAGGCACGCAGCATCCCAAGGGATTATAAAAAAAAAAAAAAAAAAAAGTAAACCGCTTGCTACCACTTCCACTTGTGGCATACTTTAAGGCGCAGCTACTAGCTTTTTTAGCTACTAAATGTTTATTTATTTCACTTTAGCTAAACAAAAAATGGCCAACACAAAAATCCATTAACGCCCGAAAATAACGAGCGCGAGCGCGCCGCGCCGCTCTGCCAAAGTATGCAAAGTGACGGCGCGCTTGTAATCGAAAAAGTTTTTAAATTGATTCACAGCAAAAGTTTTAAATATTTTCACTTTTCCAGCAAGAAAATCAAAATAACTGTAAGAAAATAAATAACTAAAATAAACTTTTCATTAAAGATATTTTTGCGCATGAGTCTCTCAGCTGACAAAGGCAAGACAAGGCTACTCTGCTACGCTTTCTTGATGCCAGCCACCTACCTATACACACACACACACACACACACACACACACACATACACACGCATAAATAGCACAATCACTTTGCAGAAAATGTTTTGCCAACGGCTAAATCGATTGCAAAATGTCAGTTTTTAATACACTACGATGAAGAAAAAGAAATGCAGATCATTAGTTTGTTAGTAAGTTTGCAACAGACTATAGAAAATTTTAAAGAGTTCTTGCAGTATAAAGCAAAGTCGTCTAAGTTGAGACAGTACTCAAATGCGACTGATGTCGTCTAGGTTGGGACACTTAAAAAAAAAACAGTAAACACAACTTATTAAGAGTTTGATTAAGAGAAACAGACAACAGACACGGTAAATATAGCCATACTACGTGATCCACTTAATACCGCTCTCCACAACCTCCTCGGTGACTTCCCGTACTATATGCCAAGATCGCCACTGTGAAGACCTACCATACTTTTCTCAATATCTTTCGAGTAGCTACTTAAAACTTCTTCACTTAAAACTTAAAAGCATTTATAATTCGCAACTAGTTTTAAAATAATTTTTTTTTTCTTAAGCAGCCAAATAGTGCTACACTAAACAAGTTAATACAAAAATTTAGTAGCGTATCCAAGTTTTCTTGCTTGATTTTCTTTCTTCATTTTATCATTTTTTTTTTCCTTCTGCTGCTTTGTTGGCAAACGTTATTATTTTGCCATAACTTGGCGGTCATCATGGAGCAAATGGAATAAACGAGTGATACAGATAACTGTGCATCCTGCCGTCGCCATGCATCCTTACAAGCTACATCGCGCTCCGTTCTGCCTGTCTGTCTGTCTGTCTGTCTGTCTGTCCGTCTGACTGCTGCTGTAGCGCTTAGTTGCTTGCTTGGCAAGTAAGTCAACGGAACTCAATTCCATTTGTCGTTTGATAAACGATTTCAGGGCGTTGCAACAATTTCCGCCCAGAAATGAACACAGCCACATTTCATTTTCGTAAACAACCAAAAAAAAAAAAATATGAAAAAAATTATATAAAAATGTCTGAAACGTAACACAAAACGTGAAACTTGCGCAATTCAATGGCAAAAGTCAGCGCGAAAATTGCAAGAAAAAAAATAAGAAATTTATATATGAAATCTTTATACAATAATAAGCAGAATTCGCAGAGTCCGCGCAGTGCATTAACCTCAATTTGTAATTTGCCAAAAAAAAAAAAAGCTAAAAAAAAAATCCGACAAGCTAAACTCAAATAATACAAGTTAAATTTTTTCTCAAAGCCGCGAAGGCGACCGACCCTACCTGTCTCACAGTCACAGAGTGCACATTTTTTTCTTCATATTGCCTAATGCAGCAGCTTGGATTTTATATTTTTTGCCGCCTGCGCTGATTTTGTCAACTAAACTGACGCTGAGCGGCGGATACTGACCGCCATTGCCGCCGCCGCTGCATTTGATCTTACTTTGGCGGCATTTTGCTTTCATCACTTTTATATATTATTATATATTTTTTTTCTACTAAAGTTGGCGGCGGCGGCGGCGGCGGCGACTCCTGTGCAACACGAATCCTACGTATCGCACTTTTTGCTGCTATGCGCAAGTTCAACTACGTCCGCTGCTGCGGCTGCATATTATTTCTTATTGCATTTATTACCGGCAATCATAACCAAAGTCGGACTTGTCGCCATTGATGTGCCCGACTTATCAGTCAATTGAAAACGTAGAAGAAGAAAAAAAGGAACACAGTAGCCGTTGCAGATTTGCTTTGGTTTATGGCTAAGTTCGCACATAAACCAAGTTAAGCCCTACATCGACAGCGGATCGTCAGCGGCTGCCGGCTCGATAGCTTGTTTATCGATTCATAAATTATTTATAACGTTAAGTCGCTGCGTTGAGCTGCGTTTGTTTGTTTGTTTGTTTTCGTTTTTCTACTTACTACACAATTAAATGTACAAAAATAAATATAAATATAAATGACAGCAGCAGAAAATAGTCGCACACACACACACACACACGCTTTACTAAAAAAACGAAAAAAACTTCTTTTCTTACAGGTTCATCAATGCGAGACGAAGAATTGTGCAGCCAATGATCGATCAGTCAAATCGTGCAGGTAATTAACGCGAGGAAACGCTTATAAAGACATCTTTAAATGCAACAACAACCTAACAACTTTTTCTATTATTTTTAATTTATTTATAGTTTATACACCGCATCCTGGTCCCTCCGGCTATGGACACGATGCCATGGGTTATATGATGGACAGTCAAGCGCATATGATGCATCGTCCGCCCGGTGATCCTGGCTTCCATCAAGGCTATCCGCATTACCCGCCCGCCGAATACTATGGACAGCATTTGTAATGCGAAGCGCCACGCGCGGATGTCGCCGGTTTAGCCGGTGTCAACCACGCCTTAGACGCCGAAGCCGTAAGTCCCGCTATTGCATTGGAGCATGAGCAGGAGCCAAGTAGAAACCAAAATCAGTTATAGACAAAAATATACAAAAAAAAACAAATCACTGAAGTTATGATGATGTAAACTTGATGTAAAGAAGAAGAAGATGAAGTAGAAGCAAAAGCCAAACCCGCAACAACAAAACAAACACAAAACGAAAAAAAAAAAACAAATGGAACAACAAGTACCAGATGCAATAGAGTTAGAGCGTGCACCTTCAACTAACTAAGGATATCATACAACATACAACTTAAAAAAAAAATATATATTGAAAGAATTTCTCAAATGAAAACCTCGGCATACGTAAACGAAATTTAATAAGCGACTTTTTTTAATTTATTTTGCACTGCAAGAAATTTTAATTAAATTATTAAATTCGAAATGAAATTGATTTTCATGGCTGCATTCAAAAGTATTTTGAGACAGGTAAGCATTTTTACAAATATTATTAAGAAACCTTATAACATTAGTGAAATAGCTTGCTTAACTTGCTATTACAGTTCCTCAAATCTTGTCACTGAGAGAGACTGACAGGCAGGACTTAGCTGATTAGTTTTCTTGCGCTTATCTTGAACAAATTTAACCTGTATTGCATCTTCAAAGCAAAAGCTATTCTTATTAAATTTTAGCTCAATCCGAACTGTAGCAGTGGTTCAAAATAAATTACAAAAATAGACAAATATCTACCTGATATGCGGTATGTTGACTAAATTTTGATCTAAGCAGTTAAAATATGCATATTGATATGCCACGCTCACTTCTTGTAGCACCTTCCAAGAAACCCACAGGCACTTTAACTGTAAAATATTTCTTTATTTAAGTCAATATCAGCTTAAAACTCAAAATTGTGGCTTTTTAAGGATGCCTTCTCACATAAATTTACTTTTAGACATGCTCTCTCAAATCTTGGAATAGCCTCCAAATAAACGCCCGCTTATGAACCAAGTCAAATATAAATTTTTTACTTTTTTAAACTTAAATTTCTAGTATTACAAAATATTTCCTATTAAAATATTTTTTACTAATTGTAACCATTCTTTATTTTTTTCTTTATCTTTCTAATTACAGTGTTCACCAAGTGTTCGTCTGTCTCGTACACTCTCACACACTCACTCTACAACTACATAACTAAGTATATATCTATCTATCTCTAATGATATCTGGCGCTCAAAATTTTTGCTTATCAAATGCGAATTTAATTTTTCTAAAAAAACAATTGTTAAACTGTTAAAAAAATAATGAAAAATCTTAAGTGTTAACAACTTCATTTTTGTGATTGTTTATAAAAAGATTTTTTTATTTTGTTGTTCTTCATTTTGTAAAGTTTCTTTTTAGGCAATTTAAATTTTATTAAATTTAATAACCAATCGGAATACACAGATAAAACTTTATAAATATGATCTCCTTATTTAAGGCGACTAAAATGGGTAAAATGCTATAAAAAACAAAGTGAAGAACAAACACAGCTTAGAGAAGCAAAAGAGAAGGAATAAGAAGTTAAAAAAAAAGGAGGAAGAAAAACAAACAGTGGCAATATCAGAAATAACAAAACATAAAATCTTATAGGCAAAATACACTACAACTGTTGTTGATATTAGCTTAAAAGGCTTCCGGTAATCAAAGCAAGCTGTAAAGAGAGAGGAAGCACTGTAAAAAATATATATATATACATATAAATATATAAGTATCTATTAAATAAAAGATAGAACAACCGAAAAAACAAAAACAAAAAAGAAAACTTTAAAGAAACTATTTGTGTATACTTTAAAAATAATAAACAAAAAAAAACAAAACAAAATAAAAATTAATTTCAAAACTAAAAATGAAATATTTATAAATATATAAATAAACAAGAACAACAACAAAATATAGATATAAGCCTCAAATCATAAAAGAACAACAAAAACACATACCATACATACACACACACATAGACACACCAACACACACACACACACATAGCAAATACTAAACAACCAAAAGCAAGGAAATATAAGTGAAAAATTATTAAAAATAAATCTTTGAGAAAAAAAAACAGAAAATTAAATAAAATAAATTTTTGAAAGAACTTGAAATACGCAGCAGCTGTGTAAAAAAAATTATGAAACGCATCGAAAATAAAAAAAAATTATTAAAATTAACAAGAAATAGAAACAACAAATTAAAGCAGCATATAAAAAAAAATTTCCATATGAATTTATTTATAACCAAAAAAAATAAATATTTAAATTTTTAAACAGTTTACATATAAATTTTAGAAGCATAAAAGTTTGCTGCTTTAAATTATGTGTAAAGTGTTTTAAAAAGTTATACACTAAATGTTTTTTTGGTTATAAAAAAATTAAAAAATAATTCATATACAATTTTTTATTGACATTGCAGCTGCTCTATTAAAAATAATTAATTATTTCACTTAATTTCTTTGTTAAATTGTTTTTGTATAAAAGAAAAAAGAAAGAAACTTAAAAGAATTTTCCCAAAAAAATGAAAATTTTATTTCGTTAATAGAGAAAGAAAAAAAAAACATAAAATTGTTTTGTATTTATTTGTTTTAAATGTAAATTTTAATTTTAAATTTTATAATTAGCAAATCGAATTAAAAATTGCCCCGCCATGTGTCAGCACTAAAATACGCCAAACTGCGCAAATGTGCTGGCATTTGCCTAAGTTTCAAAATTAACTAAAAAAAAAAAAATGAAAATTATTAAAATAACAAAAATCGAAAAAAATTATGCAGCAAGTTGTCTAATTTAATTTTAGTTTTAAACATTTTAGACTCTAATTTAAATTTACTATTTGTTTTTATGAATTCTTGATAGTAATTGTAAAATCAACTGTGTTTGTTTTCTAATTTTATGCGTTAATTGATATTGCATCGATTAATTGGGAAACGATTAATCGATACAATTGAACAATGATTTTGTGTGTAGTATTATTTCCAGCAGATTATTTGAATATTAAAAAAAAACAAAAAAAAGAATTAAATAAATCTAATGAAATGAATGAAATATTTTTTAACTTGATATATATACATATGTATGCTTTGATTATATAAATAAGTATATATATATATATATATATGTATATGTCTATATGTATATGGATCGAACGAATTGTATCTGTATGTGTAACTGTATCTATTTAATTGTATTTTAATTTTATGCGTTATATTTAGTTTTTATTTCTATTTTTATTCTAATTATTATTATTATTATTATTATGCTTATAATTATACTTAATTAATTAATTAGTTGCGAGAAAAAATGAATGAAAAGCAAGAAACAAAATTTTATGAATGAATTAAAAGCAAAAATGCCGTGAAAAAATACAACAACAAAAAAAAACAAAAAAATTAAATGTGTTTTTATTTATTTGATTTATATTTAGTTGGATTTCTTTGATTTATTTATGGACAACTTTTTTTTTTAGCATGCTGCTGTACTGATTTTAATATTAAATAAAAATTTATATATATGAAGTGCGTTTAAACTGAAATAATGAATTAACGATATACGTAAATGCAAATGCAAACAATTTCTTATATGAAAAAAAAAAAATAAAATAACAAATATGAAAAAACTTATATAAAACAAGTAATCTATGAGCAAAAAAAAAATAGAAAAATAATAACTAGCGACGAGTACCTTTTTAAATTAAAATAAAAAAAACTATTTACGATTTGATTGGATTATAACTTAGCGCTGACTTTATAGCTAAACTAATTGAGCTTTCTTCGTGTTGAGTTTTGCAGCTATTAAATGAGAAAAAACGTGAAAAAATATTAAGTTCGGTACAACCGAAGCTTAGCTACCCTGCACACATGCATAAGGAATATTAAAGAGTGTCCGATTTAAATAAAAAATCAAGATAAATTAAACAAAAAAATTAAAAATTACAAATTAAAAAAAAAATAAATAAATAAATAAAATATAGTATTCATGTCTAGATGTGCATAATCCAAATCTTAAAAATTTAATTTAAAAATTTTGCGAATTATATACAAATATTGACTAATACAAGGCCTTTAAAAACACAAACACAAAGCATATGCGAGCAAATGTTTCTAACAGCATTTTCCATTTTATTCAACTCTTTCTTCCTTACATTTTAAGTCTTTTAATGTTGGTAAAGTGAAAAAATGAAATATGAAGGAAAAAAAAAACAGAAGGAAAACCAAGCAAAAAATTAGGCATTATCGTAATTTTTTTTCATTTTATGGCCAGGATATATTGGACAGAGTGTAGCGTTGGCCTTACTTAGTAGTAGTGAATGCATGCTGTATGCAGTTGCAAAACTTTGACGCATATTTTAAGAAATATCACACATCAGCAACATATACGAGTATAAATTGCAACAGAAGTTTAAGTTTTATTAGGCTTATTAAAGGAGATGCTATATTTTAGCTTGCTAGAACTTATATTAAGTGAGTACATTGATAATGGCTGAACCTGTAGACGATTTCTCGTTGTTCGTTGTCACATGTGTACTCTACAAAGTCTCAAAAAAGATGACAAAAATTATTAAACTTCACCATACACACATTTAGCCGATTGCAAAAGCCGTACAAAAAGACAACAACTTCGCCACAATTGCAAGAATCGAAAATTACTGGAAATTTCAACCGATTGCTTCGATTTGTTGTCTGTGTATGGGAGAATCAATTCGAATAATAGTTCGTGATATTTAGCTATGTTAAAAAATCAAGTCTTGACGAATCCATTTTTAGGCACAGTAACGAACTTACAAGAGCCTATTGGATATGTGCAAATGATGTAACAGGTACAAATGATGGTCTGAGACGGCCCATAGTTACCACCATTATGGTCAGGAGTGTCAGAGGAGTCGATATAGCCATGTCCGTCTGACCGTCCGTATGAACGAAAGGATCTCGGAAACTTTGGAGACTACGTTTTTTTGCATTTGACTAGGTCTTCGCCGAAATTCTTCGAGTTTATTTTAAAATTTTAAACATCCACCTTTTCTTCGGCACAAAGTATAGAGAAACCGTCTCTCTTAGCCAAAGTCCAAAAATTTTATTAAAATCGGATAATAAATGACGATTTTATAACATGTGAAGTGAGAAAAGGGAGGAGCAAAATACTTTTCATCAGTACCAATTTGTCTTATACCAATTTGTCTTATTTGATTATTGATTTCATACCCGAATTTTAATTTAAATTTTTATATTATTCTTTTTTAACCAAATCAATTAAAACTGGTTTTCCCAACTGTTATTATTTTTTCACTCATATGCACTCAAGGAAATCTCAAAAGAGATGACAAAAATCAATAAACTTCATCATACACAAACAACTGATTGCAAAACCCGAAGAGAAAAACAAAAACTTCGCCACACACGTACAACCGATTGCAAGAAAGACAAAACTTTCGTTCATTGAAATTTCATCGATTGGTTGTCTGTGTATGGGCTACTTCAGAATTCAATTCGAATGATAGTTGGTGATATTTGAATACATTAAAGAAGTATTGTTGAAACAAACTCTTTTTCTTTGCCATCATTAGAACTGCAGCATGTCTCTTTCTCAGTTCACTGTGGGTGAATCTAAGACATATAATAGAGGACCCTTCTGTGTTCTATAATAATGAAATTCGTATGAAGTTAGGAAACCAATTTAGGTAAGGAGGAACAAGTTTAAACAGAAAACGTTCAGTAAAACAGAGCGAAGCAATCTAGTGTGTTCTTTCGGGCTTGCCATTTGTCAGTAAACTCACACATCAGCAATGTTAAAAAGACAAAGCAACTTTAAAAAAAGATAAGTTGGGCCATCGATAGAAGGATTGTAAGATGTTTGTCCAGATTGGAAATTTTAGAGTGTTCGTATCTGTCATACACATCAGCAATATTAATAAAAGTGAAGCAACTTTAAAACGTTTATAACTTAAAAGGTCCCCCAATGCAGACACCGAGAGAAGAAGTCTGGAAATCTGAATTTACACATCAGCAATGTTCAAATAAATAGCAAAGCAACATTGAGGAAGGAACACTGTGTTTTAACTGAAAAGTTCTAAATTGGGCCACCGAGGGGAGGTCATTCTTTGGATTTGGGATTTTTAAGATGTTCGGATTTGACATGTAACAGTAATCTCAGCAATACTTCAAACAAATAGTAAAGCAAATTTAATGATCGGATTCTAAATCAAAAAAACAATTTTTTACTTTTATTTCTCCGAATTGGGGTGCTTTAAAGTGTTTGGATTTTTATGAATAATTAAATAAAAGACAGTTTTATGTGAGGTATTTGAACTAATACTCTGTCGGTTTAGTTGGTTTCGAAAACGTATTTCGACGATCCTAAAACTTTTGAAAAAAAATTAACTACATATTAAATATTTCCTGATATCAAGGATAAATATATTTATGTCATTATGTGTGTAGGGTATAATTCAAAAATAACAAAAAACCAACCAGCACTAGACTGCATTGTATCTAATAAACGATGCATCTATCTATTAACTGTTTAACAATCATGCAAATGTATACGACTTTCTTGTAAAGAAACAAATCATTTTCTAATTTATTTACAAACGAATACGAATTACTGAACTATATCACAACACGAGACAACAGCAACAACAAAAAACAAGACACGCTGCAACTAATTTAAAGTATATAAGCTAGTATTTGTATACATTAAATTAAAAAAAAAAAATAAAAAATGATTTAAAAAAAAAGACAAGAGTATACATATAAATAAATAAATAACTAATCCATTTGTTTAGCGCTTAAGTCTAGCATAATGTACAGAACGCCTTAAAAACAAAAGATGTATACGAGTAAAAACCGAAGGAGATGAATTTGAAATTAAAATTTTTAATGCTACGAATTAAAAATACAAAATATGTATAAAAAACTAAACTTTTACTTAATAATGAGTATGATGATGATGATGATGATGATGGACGACGAGGCAAAGGAACCAAGTTTATGACTTTAAGTATTAAGTAGCGTCAGGTCTTGAATGCAGTGCGAATGTTTGAAAATGGTTTGTATTGAATGTTGAATGGCACAAAAAAAAATAAAATATTTAAATAATAACTATATAAAATATTTGAATAAAATAAATATTGCAAGCTTTTTGTGTTTTATTCAAACATATTTCGCTGTTAAAGCAAACCAAGTATTTAAATTTTTAATTGAAATGTGATTTTTGTCGAAACTTTAATGTATACGCAGTAAATAATTGTAAAAAAAAAAAACAAAACAAAACAAAAAATAAAAAGAATTTTTGCATTAAACCATTTGTAAATATTTATAATTAATTATTATAGTATATAACACTAAATAAAAAAAAAATTATAAATTATAAACATTTATAAATTAAAATTATGACAGAACATAAAGAATGATTATAGACTAAATGCAATATTTAAGTAAATACATTATATAAAAAAAAAAACAAAAACAAAATCGGAAAAGTTGAGGGAAAAATATTAAAACATATAACAAGCGCCAATCACAGCGCAGCGCAGTGCAGCGACGTCAATGACGACGCACACAGATTTAAAATTAAATTAATTATAATATTTAAAAAAAAATATATATATTAAAAATAAATTAATTAATTTAAATAACTGTAATTTAGTATTTGTGCGTATGTATGTATAAAACAAATTTATAGAATTAAATAATTATGAAAAAATTCAAGAAGAAACAAAACAAAACAAAACAAAATAAAATGCAAAAATATTTAATATAAAATTTAAATAAATTATCAGCAACTAATTAATATAAACTAAAATTAAAAGCTTCTATGTAAAGAATGACAGTGAAATATAAAATGAAATAAATTGAAAAAAGAAAAGAAAAGAAAAATCAACATCAACCATACGATCGATCATTATGATTTTCAATTGTAATAAAAATATGAAATAAAAAAGAAATAATTAAAAAAAAAATAAAAAATATGCATTTAATTTTTCTTATTTTTTGGCTATAAAAAAGCTTGGATTGTGGAGATGCCATGATATTAACTAAGACAGCGTTTTCCATGAGAATTACTGAGTGTTCCAATATCTTTATTGATGTAAAGCCAAAACCATTTTGTATAAACTGTTGATTAATCTTCTAGGCATATTTAACTTGCCGCAGACCAGTTTAAAACATGCCTCATGTAGCACTAATACCTAAATAAAATGACTTTGGCGAGATGGCGTGTCAGATGGCCTAGCATAATAACCAACAACGAACACGCAAACACGTAATGGAAATTTATTTAGGAATGCACGGCTGTGTATTCAGCACAAACTGAAGTCTGGAGCGTCGCACTTTACCTTGCATCAAATACAACAAAGATCTCTAACTCTAACACAATATGCTTCTCTTCATAGATATGTGGACATAAAACATCTGATATGTTAAATCTCCAGGCCTACGTTGTTGCTGTTTATTTGTTCGGCTCAAAGATGTACAAAGTTTTCTACAACATTAAAGTTGAAATATTTCATCGTCACTTATCGCACAAGACGCAATGAAGGCATGCGAGAAGATACCAATTACTTTGTCTTGTCCTCATTCGTAATAGACCCATGTGCCAAGACACTTCTTCAATTTCCAAAAACTCATTACTTACTCGGCATTCTTGCGTACCAATAGGTGGATCAATTGGAGGATCAAGTCCGACATTTTCTGAATGTACTTCAGTGGCGTAAGATGTATGCCATTAGAAGATTGAAGAAATCGCACGACAGCGCATCACTCTGTCTGAAACCTCTCTTGGTACCCTGTGTGTCTGACAACCTTAAGTGCTGTTGTCATTTGGTTGAAATTTGGTATGTGTTTTGGTATTTTTTAGTATCAACGTACGCAGAACGTTTTGATATTCGAACTCTATTTATGACATATTTTTGATTCGTGAACATTTTCGAATAATTTTAGCTATGAAGTGTCACGATTGCTTACTTTCGAACATAAGCGCAACCGTGTAACCACTTAAAAGAAGCAGCTGCAATCCAAATGAGGTTACCGTAGAATAAACATTAAACCATTGCACCACACTGATGACCAAGGAACAATCATGAGAGTGGGCCTGTTTGAGTGAGCAAGGATCTGACGGCCAACAAGGTCATGGCTACAGTTTTTTTTAGATATACGCGGCGTCATTAACATTGGCGAATATTATTCCGATCTTTTGAACAAATTTGATTTTGATTGAAAGCAGAAATGAACACATTTGGCTGAGAAAAACGTGCTGTTCCACCAAGACACTGCATGAATGCATACGTGTGTAGTCACCATTGCAAAAATCCATATATTGGGCTACGAACTACTACTCCATCCAGCATATTCTGCAGATTTAGACCTCTGTGACTATTTAAATTTTTCAATCTTAAAAAAATTGTTGGGTGCTAAGGTTTTGGTGTCGAACGAAGAGATGATCACTGAAGCAAATGCCTATTTTGAACACCTGGAGGAAACCTATCGTATATGCCTAAGGACTTTCCAGTGAAATGTACAAATGTCCGACTAGAATTTCAACATATTTTGGCGGCTTACAACATAATTTACTCGAAGTACAACGAATTTAAATATTGAACTTGCCAACTCATAGGCTCTAGCAATGTCTAATTTAGACGCATTTTTATGCAACATTCTATAACTTATTTCAAAGACTCAAATCAAGCAACCACTTAAACTGAAAACCATAAAATAGTTTCAAAACAAGCATCTTCTTTTTATGTTACCAACTTTTCATTTTTCAAACTAGATTGATTATATAAAGTGATATTCCTATTAAACGAATCTAATGGCTTAAGAGCTTTACTTTCATTAAAGTTAATTTTTTTTTTCCTCCAGCATTCAAACTGGATGCGCGCTGCAAATGTGGCAATAGTGTAAACAGCTAAATCCCTTGGCACAGCTGGTGTCACATATGCGTTGGATTAAACTATGCAAGAGAATTATCAAGCGTTATAAAAATGGGAAGAAATGGTACACTGCAACCCTCAAACAACGCCGGAGGGCGTCAGTTGCATGATGTTGAGCTAGCGAAAAAGGTACGAGGGGGCGGGGAATGTTTACAATTTTAAATCAAATTCATATGCAAAGCAACACCAACAGCAACAACAATAGAGCGTAAAGCGACAAAAGCCAACACCAAACTTAACATTATAATAACAATTCAACGATGGACGGACATGTCAGCCAGCCAGCCAGCCAGCCAGCCAACCAACGAACAACAACAATAAAGCCGGCATTACGAGCATCAAAATGCGCAATGAAAATAAATTAAACTTCCAAAGCGTTCCAAAACAAGACCAAAAGAGGCAAGACTGTAAAATTTTCAAGCATGAGAGGGAGGTTTAAAAAATAAAATCATTATATGTATCTAGTGGTGGTGGTGTATCTCTTCTGTGTGTGCCTTTGTATTAGTCGACACCTCTTGGCGAGCATTTCGTGAAAGTTTTTCAAATAAAAATTTGCATAAATTGACAGAAAAAATATACGAAATGGCCACAAATGGACACTAAAAGCTGTAAACAGCTCGTAAAAGTAATTACCATAAGCATTGCAGCAAGTTGCAGAAGTAAGAAGTAGGGGAGTTGGGTGTGTGTGTGTGTCTGTCTGTCTGTGGTAAGTAGCGTAATAGTATGTTTGCATGGCTTTCATACACTACCACTATACCTGTCTACTAATGCGCTACTAATTACAACCAAAATGCGTCTAATTTCCACACTTGGCAAATGATTAAAATGCCATTTGCCAAGACACCAAGAAACGAACTATTATAGTATTGGCTACGAGTATTTTGCTTTAGGATTGCATGCCGCCACGCGTGCTAATTAATATTAATTGAATTTCTCAGGCAGCAGGCAAATAGACAGAGAGACGAATGGACAGACAGACGGACAGACGGACAGGCAGACGTACGGACGAAAGATGCCAACGAAACGCATTTCCTTCTTATAAATAAAATTTTTTAATTTATTTTTGTTTCGTTTTCTATCATTTTAAGTGAAATGAGCTGTACATGAAATGGATTCCCTGCAACGCCAAAGGCATTTGAGTGGCATGTGAGTTTTCGTGCGCCTTGCAGCTGTTGAGGTGTTGAAAATTGGCTGACTCGCATTGAGTTTATTTGGGAATAGTATTTTCATACACACGCACACACACAGACACACACACACACGAGCAAACGCAAATGCATGGTTAAACTGACCACAAAACAAGATAAATATATTTAAATTCAGTTAAAGCGAAATTTTAATACCCTGCACATGAATAAATACTTTTTTCAGAGTTTTTTTTCCAAAAATTGTTACTTTATTCTGAAAAAATTGCAAAAAAAAGTATATATGATAGCATACGATTTCGGCAAAGGAAGATTTACTTCTCCTTAGAGGCAATCCAAGAATTTAACAATTTTTTTTGTTATTCTTATATGAGCTGAACCGCTGCTTAGATAGTATTTATTCGGAACCATTACTTTAGGCCTTAACAAGTTTCTAAGTCTGAAGAATATGTATTTTGGGTTAAGACGTCCTCTTTGATTGTTTTCAAGTATGTTTTGATTGGTTCTTCGATGTGCGAAAGATCATTGTCTTCTTTACCAAGTGATGTATGTAGGATAAGCTTAGATTTATCATGATTGAAGAATCTTCAATAAAAATTGGTTTTTAATACCAATGAATTGATGGACTATAAAATAAAATTCAATAAAAAAAAAACTGTGGTCTTCAAATAACAGCTTAGAATAGATTAGAAGTGTTCAATATTTTACTTAGCGATTAGTTTAATCGTTAATTACAGTCACTAATAGATGCCTCCTCGGGTCTTACAGTAGCACGACTTCAGCTGGAGTATGGCCAAAATATTGCTAGTTTAGCTTTTTTTGTATGACTATACTCACAAGTCATGCGAGAGAGACAAAAATGCTTAATATGGATAGTATGTGTTGAGTGTTTGACCAAAAATTCGCTATCAATGATGGCTCTGAGAGATGTCGCATTATGCATGATAAAGAAACCATGAATTGTTGCTCCACAAATCCGGACGTCTACGTTGGATAGCCTCTCGCAAGTGCCTCATACCAACCACGTAATACTCTTTGTTGACCATTTGACCACATGGATCTCAGGATTTCAAGGTACACCACACCACGAAAATCTAAAAAAAAAACATTGAGCATCACCATCACCTTTGATGAATTTTGGGGCGCCATTCGGCTGTCATTCGGATGATTGTTCGTTCATAATTGTGTCCTACTCGTACACCCATGTCTAGCCGCCAGTAATTATGCGTTCCATGAAAGTAGAATTCAAATTGACTCATACCCAATTTTTCTTGCATAATCTTACGTGTGATATCTCCATTACACGACCAATCTCTATCAAGCTCACATGCTTACTCCTCAATGATTTTCTTCACTTCAGAATGAGCCATGTCTTCGATGATCTCCTTGAAAGCTTTATACCACTCTTCACAAGAAGACTTTTGCTACATTTTCAATGTTTCGTTGATCAATATTTTCACCCGAAAAAAATGGCAAATACTACTGAGGTCGACTGACTTATGAGCTTCTGAAAAACACACTGGTTGACAGAATCTGCAAAAAAAAAAAAAAAGAAGAAGAGTGTTACAGTAGTAGTTAAGCAGAAACCGTTAATTTCTTGACACCAATACACCCTGTATACAGGTTCAATCATTATCCAAAAAATAAACTTTAAACTAAATGTGAATTATGAGCGCAATCAAATTTTAAATGAAAAGAATTCTATTCCGCTCACAACTGTAGAAGTGTCTGTATTTCAGCCTCATTTTTATTGCAGCCAACAATTAAAAAATCAAATACCACATTTCAGCTAGGCTGGTTCCTCAACCTATACATGGCTATAATATCTCCTGACTAGAGCTACGGGATGCAGATATATGGCATTGCTAGGTTGCTTCTTAGTTTTTAAAGATGAGCGTATTCCAAGCGAAGTTCATTCGCAATTATTTAGGCGCCCCCTGATATATGCGAAAGGTGAACCTCGAAGAAGACATAAATGTTTCCAAAATTGGGGACGTTCTTAACCAGCAAGCTGCTGTGTACTTAGAGAGACTTAAACATTAACCTAATCAACTAGCTTGGCTAATCAAGTCATAATCTAATCATGAGGCATAAGATGACAGAAGTCATTATGTCATTATGGCTTCAGATCAGTAGTATTCGTAAATAATAATAATTATAATACATACAAATCCAAGTAACCAACGCTTCTACTAAGATGTTGCAAACTATTCAAAAAACTTACCATACTCTTGCCACACTAAATGCGCAGCGTAACAGTTAGCAACGCTGCAAGCAGAAAGCGTGATAAAGAGAGCAGGAGCAGAGCGGCATTTAGTTTAAATTCGCTTCGATTATTTTCCATTCAAGACACGCTATGCAGACCTTTGAACAGTTGGCCATAATTCTGCTCGGTAGCCGTTGGTCAGTTTGCGCTACAAATTAGTTGCGCTTTTATACACACAGATACACACACATACACCCAAGAACATATACACACACAGAATACACAGTTCGACAGCTGTTTGAGTGAGGCAAAAGAATAAATTAAGCCCACATAATTTTTTGAAAATTCTATACAAAATACGAAGAGTAAATATTAAATTTAAATCAACTCATCAATTCATTAAAGTCAGCTACATCATAAAGCCTAGACGTTCATGACGATAATGTCTGAACGCGTAATGTAATACTTTAGAAGAACAAAAGCGGCTGGCAAAAGCGCCTCAGGCTATGCTATAATTTTCAACTCAACTCGCACTTTGTGTCTATCCGTCCGTCTGTATGTCTATCTGTCTGTCTGTCTGTCTGTGTAGCTCCTTGCAACTCATTAATGCACTTTGCATAATCGCAAAATCATTTACAACAATGAACAACAATGCCACAGCGTCTGCCACAACAGCAGCAAAATGACATTGAGATGAATTGCGGAGACGACTCGCGCGCGCAACTTTTTCACTTTGAAATTGAAATGTTTTCGGATAATTTGAGTGACTTAAATTATGTAAATTGTCGCAACAGACAAAAGTTTGTTGTTGTCGTCATCATGATCAGCAACAACAACATCATCATCAACATCGTCGTCGCCGTCGTCATCGTAGTCGCTGTTGTGTTTGTCATTGTTGCATGCAACATGCTGCGGGGGCGACAAACACACTCAGTTGAAGAAAACAATGCCTCATGTCGAAAGAAGGAAGCGCAACCCGCACTAGATTCACTTACAAATTTAATTAAGTTCAATTGAAAGCAACACCATTGCCGTTGATATTCTCGCCGTCGAAGCAGCAATAGTAAAAAAATTTATAAAATATATTCGAGTATGTAGATATGTACTTAGTATAGCACTTTGTTTTGACAATTGATACTCGTACAATGAATTATTTAGCAACAAGCGTAGGCAGTTTCGAGTGAGCGATATTTGTATATGTTACAGTTGTACTCGTGTTGTAGTGAAAGATACAAGCGAGAGGTGACTGAAGAATTTTTTGCTAAATACTAAATGAGTAGAAAGAGCAAAAAAGTAGAAAGCAGACTGCAGCAATACGGTGGCTTAATTCTTTGTAAAGCTTGTAAAGCTGGCCAAGTCTATAATTCTACATTTTGTGCAGCCTTCTATCTATATCTTCAAGTCTGTTATCATTTGCATAGATTTAATTCACATTGAAACCGTAAATTTATCAAACGTTCCTCGCACTTACATGCCTCGCTTGTGCTACTCTATATTTGCGCATAAAAATTGCCAGCGTCGCTAAATTCCATACATAATTCTCATTTCGAACGACTGTTTGTCGATAGATAGATGGATGAATGAATGAATAGATGGATAGCTGCCTATATATAGTATATCTAGCTATATAGATATTACAGCGATTTAGTACGAGTAAATTTAGTTGTGGTCGGCGGCGCGGCTGCTCTTGATGTTGATGTTGTTGCTGCTGCTGTTCTGATTTTTAGTATTCATGAATTTACATAATTGAATTTGTTTCTTTATTGCCGGCGGAGTGACGATGCAGTAGAGTGGAGCAACGCTTCTTCAAAAACAATTGACAGTTCCGGTGTGGATTTGTACGTTGATGATGAGGACCCCCTGCCAGCAGAATACCAACGGACGATGAATTTGATGACGGCGACGACGACGACGATGACGACACTGCAGAAATCACCGCAATTTGTCAATAAAACTGTAACTGTTACTGGTGAGTCTAGTAGAGTAGAGCAGAGCAGAGCAGAGCAGTGAAGTGCAAACTCTCTTCGCTTCATATGATTGATGCTGTGGATTAGTGCCGTCCACGCAGAGATACAGACATATATTGTAGATACATTTACACGTACTATCGTGCCGTACGTAGCGTATCGTATCGCATCGTAGTATAGCGCGTTATGTTCAAGTGGAAATTATTTGATTTGATTTGAGTCACCACTCAAATGATATTCAATTGAGTTATATACAATACATTCTATAATGCTCTGGGGGCACTTGTGTATGCATTTCACGCAGTAATAAAAGTACTTTAAGCTATCAATTTTTGAGTTAGATACAGCTGCATACTTTTATTGTAATTTTATTTTTATTGTACCGAACTGCAATTGAATTGTATCTAAAAGTTTACACGATTTATTTCGCTATCAACTTTAATGCATTCGACTGCAATGAAAATTTGCAATAGCTCAGCCATCGACACGAAAGTCTTGTAACTTGCTGAAAAACATGCAAAATTCATTAAGTGTAACATTCATTCTTTCATTTAGTCAGGAATTTAGTCATATACACACACACATGCAGGCATACGCATACGCATACCAAATCGAAGGCATTTCAATGACTTTTAACAATTTACATTTATATACTTTAATATACGAGTATGTATATATATATGGCAAGCGAGGCTAACAAAAGATCGATGTGTTGCTAAAATTTGAGAAGTTAATATATAACAAATTCAAAGTTTTTAGGCAATAGCTTATGAGAAGTGATGCAGTGATGCAACTATCTCTGCCAGCTCAACAAGAAACCCTTATCTTTTTGGGGTTAGTTTGTTTTAGTTTATGTCGGTGAGTCGTTTATTTTATGTCTTAAGCAGCACCTTTTAAGATTATTGTTTTTTACAGTCAATCGACTTTAAATGTTTTAATTTCTTTTATACCGATTAAATGAAATGAGTCGAGTATTTTGTTTTGTAGGTTGAAGGTGGTATAGGAAAAGATTGGCTGCTCAGAAGTCAGCCTAGATTCTCTCTAATAAGGACTCGAGTGAGATGCCATTAACAATATGACAACAGTATCGCAAATACACGTTGGTTCAGTATCTTTAAATATATCCAAAATAATACAAAACTTTGAGGTGAAATAGAATTATTATTTCTTTTTGTATAGGTGTCATCACATGACACTGATTCATTGAATCTTTCCTGTGGTTATACAAACAACGGTCTCTCTATGGAGAAATTTATCAAATGTGGAATAACAAAGGACCAACTTGGCCTAACTGATGATGGTGTTAGATTAACACCCTTGGTTCAGCGATTGGCGGCTATCTTAAGCTCCTGTCTGTTATAGATAAAAGAGGTTGTGATAATAGAACTGCATTGGATGGTTAACATCGTAAAGAATAACCGCAGTTGGGTATTAAACTATAGCCACCACGCTCCTCAATCAATAGTCAATATGAGCCGAGGGTAATTAGCTTCCTGTGGCACTGAATAAGTCATTAGTACTGCTGCGTAGTCAAATTTGATCAGATTAAACCAGACAACTTGCAAGATTTAGGTCCAGAAAACAGCCTACGATTATTCACGCAACCAAAAAAACGCAAAAAGCTACAAGTTGTACCACATAGTCCTGGTGAAGTGATAAAGATGGTCGGTCATCATGATGAATCTATAATGGATAATTATTATATCTACCTCGTCAAGATTACAATTCATACCTGAACTGCAATCTCCATTACACACCCAAAATATCATGAACGGCAAACGAAAACTTTGTGAACATGGTAACGCCATCCTGATTCACTCATGGATCACCGTTTCATCAGCTTCGAAACTCGTCAACGATCAACTAAGTGCTCCAGTTGCAGTTTGTTACACCCTAGCACCGCGTTGAGTTTGTATCCAAGTTAGGTATATGCTATCGATCAGTGGTGAGGCTTTGGTCTGTGCTTGCTCTATATCTGGTCTCGTCTCGTGATATGAAGAACAACTTCATCAACAAATTAGAAGTAAAGCCTTCTCTCTGAAGATCTATAAGACGCTGATACTACCGGACCTACTGTATGGGACCGTGATTGAGTCAGATCAAACAGCGTCGGAAGTCTTTGAGAGGAAGATATTCCGCAGAATTTTTAATCCTATTAGAGTCGGCGACGAGTTTAGGTCCGCTACGAACCGCGAGCTGTATGAGCTATTCGATGATGTTTTAAATAGGGTTCAGTGTTATACTACAATATAAACCCAGAGGAAGTTAGCTGTTCTACAGTTGGTTTCCGAGTTCTCCGACAGCCAGGATAGTCTTAGATTGCATAGGTAAACTAAGAAATTTAGGAAGATATATAGATGCCACTTGAGTATAGCGGAAAATGAACGAGCTTATAATTTGACAAGAAGGGGAGCGGCCTATTCTTCAAGGTACTTTCAAGATCCTTGTAATTGACCCTTTTTGGGAGAACTGTGAAAGCATGTATGTCAGGGAAAATAGATGCTAGGCCTTTAAAAGTGATCTGAAATAAGCAATAGACTTCGGAAGACCGCTTTAAGAATGATAGCCGGGTTTCAGACTGAACACTGCGGACTTTAAAGACAGCTATGTAAAATTGGGAGCGATAGCTTCTGTAGATTCTATTTGGGTGATGGTACTCCTCTAAGATATGAACTCTAAAACATATCCTAGAGAAATGCCCTGCTTGGCTATTACCACTAAAAATCTCGCAGGCTTCTTCAAGCCTGCAGTTTTGGGTGAAGTGTTACAGGTAAATTCTACAGATACGACACAAAAGAACTACATAGGTCACATTGCCTACTGCCAAATACATAATATGAATCTATCAGAAAAAATTGCAATACTAGAGATCATAAGGCCTTGCTCCAATAAAAGTTTTGCTGCCGCCAATATTGCAAGAATATAAAACTGAAATACTTTAATATTGAGTCCAGAAGATGGAATGAAGTTTTGATTTCGAGTGTAGCTAGAATGCACATATAGTAACTAGTAAACACGTATTAGAATCATGTTGCATTTCAAAACAACTTAACGAACTCTCATTGCACCACTCAAACATTTATGCATATTTTCGTATGTGCAGCAAAAATTTTGCATAAAATTTATTTTTGCAATTGTTTCTATAAAATTTTGCGTATGTCAACAAATTTTTGCATGCAAAAATACAAGACAAGACAAAAGTATCTTTGTATCTTATGAAGCTTAACTACATATCTATGTAGCTGGCATACTTGCATGTGTGTATGTGTGTGTGTGTGTATGTTTTAGTATAGCGCATCCTTCTTGCATTTTATTTTATGTTTCCTTCCGCTCAAGTTGTGGCTTCTTTTTCGTCTTCTTCTTCATTGCTCTATGCAATATCCGCACTTAATGCTTAATTCAGCTGCGTTCTTTCAGTTTTTGTTGCTGCCGCTCGTGCTGCTGCTGTTGTTCTTCTATTGACAATGACATCATCATTATTGTGTTGCAACATCTTTCTCTACGACTTCCTTTTTGACATTTCTATATAGATACACAGACATAGATATACGTAGTTGTGCTATTGTTGCTCTTATTAGTATTGTCCTTACAGTTGTCGCATCCTTCTGAAATACACCCCGTTCCTTTCTTACATTGCAAAAATGTCACATTCCAGCTATAATACAATATACAATATATATATATGTATATGTAATTTCTTGCCAAAATAAATGAAGTAGCGTAATATTATTGCACTTAGACCGCATTAAGCTCGTACGTGGCAATTTTCACCCGCACACTGCGTCCTGGTTTACTTACTTCTTTTGCTTCCTGGCATCCTATACAGAAAAAGTTTTTATTTTCTTGTTTTTTGTTTGTTTGTTGTGAAACTAAAGTGCTAGAAAATAATATCAAGTCATTGCAAAGTGTGTGCACTCGCACTTGAATTAGATTTGCTTGCTTATAGCTGTTAAAGTAGTTAGATACAGGGTGTTGCTTGACGCTACACAATGCATTCATTCAGCAATTTATTGTTAGAGCATGGAAAATGCATTTCTAATTAGTGATTCTTATTAAAGTTCTGTTTAATAATTGTTAACCCGCTTTGAGCATGCGGCAGGCACCCTTTACTTACGGTGTGTACAGTGCAACCCTAAGTAAAAAAGTATCTTATACACTCACCCGCTTGCTATATGTCGCAATGCTCTGTTGCTGCTGCAACAAGCGCAACAGCAACAACAATGCCATATTGCTGTTGACATGACTTTGCACTTTCGCATCGACTGCATTCGGCAATTAGATTTTGTCATACCGAGTGCGCGCAAATATACTCATAGATACATAGATACTTTTACATAGATACTCGTAGATACATAGAAACTGCAACTTCAGCCATTCTCCTGCTACCTTTTACACTAAAAACATTTTTTCTAGAACTCGTCGTCGAATAAATATGAATATATGCTTGTGATATGTAAGATTTTTTTCATCTATGAAGGGTTCAGATCTATTACATTCACTTTTAAGTCCTCTTCAGGCGCAATGACGTTTAGTTTGTTGGGTAGCAGTGGGCGATATATGTCAAACTTAAGGATATACTATTCAAGTGGCGAGTAGTGTATATCTCCTGTTGAAATGATATTCTTCCAGAGCTGATCGACCTCTCAACATCTTCAAACTCACACCTTTCTTGCGTCAGAAAGGCGTTTCTCCTTTCTCCGTTTCTCTTGATGACGCTCTCAAGCTGCTCGCGTTTCGCCCCACTTCAGAGTGCGTTTATAGGCGGCGTTATTCTCTGCAGTAGCATTGCTACACTCCTCATCGTTCCAAGAATTAGTCACAGGTTTTGTATAACCAATGACCGCCTTCGCAGCTCTATACATGTAGCGGATGATATGTTTCCAATGCTCACATATATCTTCAGAAGACGGTGAGGTTATCCGGAACAGTCGTGAGAGTGTGTCTTAGAAACTTCCACCCACTAGGGTCGATATACTCATATTTTACGAAATATTTTCTCTCAGTGTAGCATGCAATGTGCGTGTATATAGTATATACTAAAAATTGTCGTCGTTTCATTGTTGTTAGAGCATTATTGCATTGCATTGCATTGCGTAGCTGTCATTTTGACAGTTGTATATGCAGCACACATTTGGACATTTGTATTAATAATAATGCAAGCGACTCCACTCCAACTCCAACTTGAACACCAAACGAACTCTAACTCCAACTATGACTTCAGCTTTAAGTGCAACTCCAGCTGTCGCTCCTTGCCAGCATTGAGCTGTAAAGCGCGTTTAAGGCATTGTTTTGCCCATTTTGGGCGCAAGCAAAAGTTTCATTGCTTTTTTATGACTGCAACCATAAAACAAAAAATGTATTGAAGCCGGCCGCTTAGAGCTAAAACCGTGCCGCTCATAGGTATACCATATACATTTAGATGCAATGCAGCAAAAGCCGACTCAATTCATGCAGCGCGCTCGCTTACTAAGCCATTGACTCTGTGGTGGGTGTTACCAACTTTAATTAGCCTATGTCAGAGTTATTGAAAGCGCGAACAGTTTCAACTTCAACTTCTCCGTCCAAAAGAAGTTGATGAACTGCACAACAGAATGGCAAAAGGAAAACATTTGCAGACGCTTGGCCGCCAGTGTACGTACGTTCGCAAACAGTTCGTTGGTAATTAATTTTTGCAACGATTTTTCATTTCATCTGCAAAAATGCAACTTAGCTCCATTTTGACTGCGACTACTCCCTCCAATTGCCGCAGCCAGCAGCAGCAGCAGCAGCTCATTCATACAATGCGACTCGTCGTGTTGCACGCGGAATACATTTGCTCAATGAAAAGTGCCAAAAGTAATTAATTTCATGCGAAATGCTGCGCGTAGTCACCGCTGATGTTCATTCTTTTCTTTGCTTCTGGTGTTTTTTTGTCATGCGGCCATGTGCTGCAAAATTACTCATGTGCTGCTCCAATAAGGAATATAAATGGAAAATAGATTTCACTCTGTGCTTTCTTTTTGTACCCTGCAGATATGATGTGAAACGAGTTTATCAGTTTTTCGCTGAGTTTGTAGGTGCATTGTAGATGCCACAAACTTTTTACAGATTTGAGGTCAGTAAGTCTGTCATCCAATCGGTCCGCTAATTCGTTTATTTGTCAAAGCACGCCACCCATTACAATCTACGTTCAGCTTAAGTACTTGCAATGCCTCATAAACATTTCCGATATAATACCTGCCTATTCTTGTGCAGCGCATTAAGGTTTCGATTTCACTGAAATGAACGCATTTTCCTTGTTCTTTTTTTCTTCATTTGCTGATTTCCACTGATAATTGCTTTAATTTTCTATTAATAAGCACAAAAATGAGACGACGCGCTTGAGTAGCTTCGCATTAATGGCAGTGCAGAAGATTGGAATGGGAAGCTGTTGGCGCTGGGCGCAATTAGCCGCCAAACGCTTGTATGACATTCACGGCTGCTGCCCTATGCCGCCCTACCGCTACCGCTACCGCTGCAGATATTGTCGACGACGACGACAATGCGCTGACATTTCACTGCGCGATTTCTACTGAAATGCGACGAAAATAACGCGACGACAGCCAACGAAAGATCGCCAATGAGCGATGTACTATATAATATAATATTATACTGCATAGGGAGCGATATGGATGATTTTCTTGATGATGATGAGGTTGAAGATGAGGATGCTGCTGCTGGCGGGGATTCTGGCACAACATGGCGACATTTAATTCAATGCTTTTCATTCTTCTTGTTACCATTCGTTTACATTTGTTCAACGTTCTTGTTGAGCTGGCTGGCTGCAGTTGTGGCAATTAATAATATTCGCTGCTCATTCGCAATTAATTACAAAGTCAAACTCAGGAATTTTTTTGCGTTGTTAAGATGCAGCAAACAATTTGTTTTAACGCTTTAAATAGCTTTAATCTGTTGCACTGCATATGAGTTCTACATTTTCCGATTGTTCATACAATGTCTTTCTGTTGTGCGAGTACATTTATTTATTCCTTCGACTGACTCGAATCCCAATTGGCAACTGGCATTCGCGCGTATTTAATTTCCATTCACGCCGCACTAAGCATTCATTTTCCAATTAATTGAAGTACTATGCTCGTCGCTCGATACTTTCACTTCAGGCGCAGCAGTCACAGCAGCCGCTTTGGAGACTTTCACTTTCGAGGAACGCGTAACGTACTCGTTGTACATATACAAAGCGAGGTTTGTTAGAGAAATTGATGAGCCTTTCTGACTAGAGAAAATAGTCCTATGCAGATAGAAATCAAAAGCATATAAATTATTCGAAAAAACTTCCAGTAACCACCACAGGCTACTACACAGATTATCGGAAAACACTTTTTACTCATGAATTTATTACAGAGATGTCCTTACCATTCAGAAGCTAACGCACTCGATCAAAATAAGAGTAGAGCGTAATATATTATTATTTTTTCTCTTATCGCAAAACTGAGCCGCAGCAAATATCATGGTGCCGCCAATTCACGACCAATCACACATTAAGGCATCAATGGCGGGAAAAATTTTACTAGAAGAGATCACACTCGATGCAAATTAGTTCCTTAGTTCAATTTGAGTGTTCGTTCACTTTGCTGGAAATGAAAATCCGTAAAAACTGGCTCATACATCTTATCGTTTCAAAGGATGAGAAAACTCCGTAACACCTTTCTTTCGTTATAAAAACTTCATCAGAATCAGTCACTTTATATGCTGAATACTCATGAATTCGCTGAAAAAGAAGCAAAGTTTCTTGGAATCAGTGAAATAGTTGAAGATTTTCAAAGTCGTTCTGAACGGAGCTCTGCTCTAATTGTGGCACGAAAGCAGCATCAAACTAAATAGTCACCAGAACTAGTTCGAAATGTCAACAATCGACAAAAAATTTAATTCCAAATCTAAAGTGTAAATGTTGTAAATGGAGTCTAAGCTGGTGAACTCTTTATCTAAAACTGCTTTGATCATGATACGAATATGATGCATCACCAGGGTTTTCATTTGATCAATTCAGATTTAATTTTTCGTATGTTAAGTGTATTCTAAAAAAATACAAACATGTTCATCAGCGTTGAACAAATGGAAAATGTAGACCTACAGCAGTAGAGGTAGCAGACTCATGCACGCATCTAGTTTTGTAGTAGATGCGGTCGCAACCATAGAGCTTCACGCAGTAGCTAACAGTGAATCAAACCAACTATCGAGCAGAAAGCCCTTTCGTTTATATTTGTCAAGCAGTGTTTTACATATAGACGAGCTGACCCGGTTTTCCTTTTCTGAATTATTATCAATGATTTTTCACGATGTAATATTTCTTATTGCATCACATCTAGTGTTACTGCAAGTTCTTCTGTTGTTTGGCACGAATCTTGATTTAAAAATACATACCGCGTCTTCATACACTTTTGGACTTCCGCTACGTTTTTTAGGGGCCACATATCAGCCCACTCTTTGGCGGTAGGTCCAGTAATAGCAGAGCGTTTCATTTTGCCTTATTATTAACAATGATCCCCGTATTCTCCTCAAACTATATAGAGACACTATCCCTTCTTCTGAACGACTTCCTTCAGCGAATGATCACGGATGGCGAAACCTTCTTTCTGAGCTCAGAATGATAAATTCTTTACAGTGGCGACAAACATGTCAGCTGGTAGACGATTCAAACGACCACGGATGCCATGCACAGCAATTCTTGGTAGCTGTGTTGGGAGCACAGCTCATAACTAATTTTCGAACTTCTGTCGAATGCATTCTTATCACTTGGACAATGTGTTTGTTGCCGTGTACGTAGTCTTCGTTTTCGATAAGTAAATCTCTAATTTGACTGATGTACAAAGAGTAGTTTGTGTAGGATACCTTTTTGTCTTCGAGTCAGAGTAGCTATGTCAGCAACTTAAGCGCAGAACTAAGCGACGGTTCATGCAAACTCAAAATTAATTTGACAACAGAGCGTTCAAACGGGCTGCCATTGAGTTGCGAAGGTTATACTTCAAGTCGGAAAGCAACTTCCTTACTTGGCAACGCAGACGCAGACAAACCTCACAAATAGTCCATCACAGGCTACTTGTTCATTACTAAGTCTTTTATAACCGAGCCATGTTTCCAAGTGGTACTTAGCAGCAAAGAGACTGCGTTAGTTTCTATGTAAGTTGCGTCTAAGCAATATGGTTCCGATTTATAAATCGGTTATTGCGCGAACATGAAGGTATGGGATACATCTTTGGAGTACTGCTTCAATAACTAAAATTTAACATGTACAAAAGTTACAAAATAAGACCCTTCGTGTCATTTGTAATGCTCCGTGGTTCGCGCGTAATTATGTCACAACTCGTGATTTAGATGCATCAACTATTTTTGACGAAATCAATCAGCATAGTTCGAGTAGAATGATCGACTCCGCACTCTCATAAATCCACTGACTTCAGCTCTCGCTTCTAATAATAAAAAGGGCGCTTTAAGAGCCTTCACCCAGAATATCATTTAACACGGCACTAGACTCTAGGATTAATGTTTCTAATAATAAATTTTCAATTTTGGTCAATGCGCTCATAGTAATATAACAGTGGTGCAATGCCTCTCGACACTCATTTGCGATCTGACGACATTAATTAAACCAACCTCGTACGAATATGTTTGTACGTGAGTGGGTGGATGAGTTTGGATCCAAAATCGAAAAGAAAAAATATATATTTTAAATGGCTGCGTTTCGCTTTTTCTTTCTTTGCTGTGGAACAGCCGCTGCCAACAACAACAACAACAACAACAACTACATACAATGACGATGATGACGTTACGTCTGTTTGATAGAACTCTGTACTCAGGACTTTGGCATATGATAGAAATGGTTTAATGGCACTTGAAAATCAAATTGGTAAAAGCAATTAAATGACGCCCCAAGGACACATTACAACAATGCAAAAGCGGCGGCAGAGGCGGCGTTGAACGCCCACCATACGCATACATACATATATGGTATATAGTTATAGAGACAATGAACGCATGTTTGCCTATAAAAATTCTAATTATAATTTGCTAAAATCTCATCTATCTAGCTGCGCATGTATGTATTTCTGAGCGGATGTGTCTGTGTGGGTTTTGCATGCGAATTTCCAATTGGTATTATTCATTTTCCGAACACATCCTTCTACGCAGTATTATTACATTCATTCAACTTTATGTTAAACTCATTTAAACGTTGTAAAAATCATCAGCATAAATTTTGTATCTGTTCGTTGCCACCCTTGGTGCACGCTGCTGCTGCTGCTGCTGCCGCTGTTGTTGTTGTAGGTGGTTAAACTGTATTGCATGCGGCCCCTGTTGCGCTTAAGCAATTCTTATTGTTGTTGCCTGTTATTGCCGGGCGTTTGTATTTACTTGGTACTCTCTCGCTGGCTTACAATACGCACATCAATTGCAGACTTTACTGGTTTTGACATTTTTTCGCGTTATGCTCGAGCATCAACAGCGGCGGCGGCAAAAAAACGAGAACAAAAAAATCAGTGCAAAACGCTTCAAGCGCTTCATTCAAACGAATCATTCAAGCAGCCATCATTGATTCATTGAAGCAGTCCAACAACAATCATTCAAACGAGCGCACAACGCACATTTGCGGTCTCGGATTTCTTTATTTAGATGCAAATATTACGTTACTTCAGTTACTTATTTTTCTCGGGAAATCTCCATGTTTATGTTTAGCTTGAGACAGCATTGCATAAAATGAATTCTTAGTAGCAGACGTACTTACATCATTGTGTAAGAACAGCAGGATGCACACGGTTTTCTTTTAAATATTATGCAATCTTAGAAATTGAAAGTAGAATATTACGTTATGATTATTTTATGGATGATTGGGTTGATGACATGGTTTGATACATGGTCTGTTGCTTATTTATTTAGTTAGAAACAATTTTGATGAGATATCTGCTAAAAAATTATTTTTAAGCAGTATCAACTATCGTTGTTGTCTGGAAGGACTAAATATTTATCACATTGTAACAGAATTAATTAATTAATCTATTTGAGTGTGAATGGCACATTAAAGTGAATGGCAATAACTCTAATTCAGCTTATACACTGTTGCCATTCAATAGATAATTTGAGATGTATTCAGATTAAAGCGTTACGTATTAGTTGTGAGTGTAGCGTAGCCTTTTTAGCACAATATTTCAATTGACTACCGTCAAAGAGTAATTTTCCTTCTTCTCCTGCAAACATAATGAACGGCTGCTAGCTCACACTCACACTGCTGTCCAGACCTTTGACCAATGCAGAACGAAATTGAAGAAGCCTAAAACGTCGCCAATTTTCGGCATCTCATATACAAAAATAAATTAAGCAAAAAACTTTAGTAAATAGTCCTTCGCATTTTCTCCAAAGGATTTTATAAACTGTTTGCCTATAATTATGCGCCAAATACAATCTCAAATCTGATTGCCACGAAACTTTTTAATAGAAATTTTTATTCAATGGAAGGATATTTCTGTGCATAGATTTGAATTTTAAATATTTTTGTCAAAAGTTGAAGACACTCGTACCAACAGCAAAATAATGTCACTGTAACTTGCAACGCATCTAAATTTAGTTTAGAATCTCAATGTATTTGATATAAAATTTTCGGGACAATATGTTGGATTGGGTTGGGTGTACAACTTGGTACATAACTCCGCAAGACGCCGCTTTGTCTTCTTCGCTACTGTTTGCTGTTTGTTTATTAAAATTAAAATGAGCAGCTTTTCCAATCTTATGCTAGGTGACCCACTCTCTTCTACGCCGTCTCTGCCCAGTAATACACCACTCCATCGCGCATAGTACGCGGCCATGCGCCATTTTATAAAAATCCATTAAAAGCCATTGTCTTACTGGGCAGATTGCTGCTGTTGTTGTTTTTGTTGTTGTTTTGCTAACCATTAGAAAAAAATATATATACATATAAATAAATACAGAAAATGGAATATGTATTAAGAGTGTTTCAAATTGATTGAAACCGAAGCATAGATACCCTTCACAAATATGAGGAATAGGTCTATGGCTCACAAAACCGATAACTATCTATGAAGACTCTAAGCGGAATCTAATCGGAATTAAAGCGTGTAGAGTGGATTATTGTGTGCTTTTTATATTATTTCTATACGTTGGCTTCGGTAAATCGGAACTGAAGAGCTTGAAGTTAGGCTTAGAAGTCAATAAGGCTTTCGTGCTTTTTTATTTTCTGTCCATTGCCATGTTGCATCGCCTCTTAAAGTCTTTTGTTGCATCTTTTAGTTAGAAACGCAATAGAAGCTTGAATATCAGGAACTATCTCCGTCTACAAATCAGCGAAAAAGTATTCGAAAAAAATCTAGAGGAAGAGGTCGGTCCTCCTCTTCCTCTAGATTTTTTTTCTTTCTCGTCCTTATACAAGCAACTCGTGGAAGAGATATTGTGTGGGATACTGAATGTGCTGACATGTATATTCTTCCGCCAATGTCTTGTTATCACTCGGAAAACTGCTGAGCAAAGTCTTCTGCTGAGACTATAAAGTTCTTCTGAATATTTTTCATACTCCGGCATACTTCTACTAAACTATTAATACCCATTTTCTGCACAATATGTGTAGGGTATTGAAAACGAAGCAGTTGGAGGATTTCACTTGTTTATTTTCTATAATTTTTGTGTTTATGCTGCTACAACGCTCCTGCAACAATAACAAATACCAAGAAAAATCCCAGAAAAAAAAAACTAAGTAAAAATATTCTCGCAAATTCGCATTTTTGTTGAAAGAGCGAAAAGCGAATGAACAAGAAAAAAAATATAATAGAAAAAACTGCCAGCATAAAATACAGCAAATGAAAAAGAAATAAAGGAGCAAATGCCGCGCGCGGAGTGAGAGCGGAAAAATAGAAAAGAAATTGTATAAATTGAAGTCCTTTTGGACCATATATCACTTTACTTGACAGAGCAATTCCCTTATCTTTGAGAAATCCTGTCGACTGGAATGTAAAAAGGACGTTCAGAACGAAGAGGACGGACGACGTTGGGCGCATATTGAAGCTGAAAATGAAACTGAAGCTGGCTGCTGGCTGCTGACGGCGCCAGCGAACGCTGCTGAAGACTGAAGACGGTGTTCAGCGCTAAGCTCAAGTTTAGTTTTGTCGTAAGTGGAAACTGGGCGGCAAAGTGGGCGTGGCGGCGGCAACTTCACTTTGCTTAAGTTGACAGCGCGCGGTTTATTTGAATTTCTTATTATGCGCGCCGTTTGCTATTTTTTAATTTTCTCAATCCCAATAAGAAATGAAAATCCTTTTTTTGGGGCGCCCCATTTTACACACAACACTTTTTTTTTTGCTTTCAAATATAAAAAAAAAATATCAAAAAAAAAGAAAATAAATTTGACTTTAAATCAGCGTAAAACAAATCTTGAAGACAATGTTGAATTTTCAATTACAACACCTTCAGCGCAACGCATCCAATTCGAATTTCAATAAGATTCAAACCCAATTCTGTCGAAAAAAAAATATGCAAATGCAGCACATCGCAGTTCAATTCAATTGAATGTCGTACAAGGCAAATCAATTTAACGAGTTGCAAATATTCGATATTCAACACCTAAAACAGCAAAGGACTCTCAACGACAGGATACGACGCAGACATTGAGCAGAGCAGAGTATGTAGAACAGCGTCATGAACAACAAATCAAGGTAAAACCTTAACGACCATTAAGCGTCCTCCATGCCGTGCTTTGATTTCGTCTCAAGCTATCTTAAGGCAGGCAGCGAAATCTTTTCTTTAGACTTAAAGCAGTTTTCTTCTTTTTTTCGTCAAAGTCAAGACAAAGGCGGCTTGCAGCCTTTTTCATGATGATGCCTTTTTTATTACAGTCAAGACGCATAGACAAAGCCTGCGAAAAGGTAAGCAAAATACTTGCGAAGGGTTCCATTCCACTCTACTCTATGAGGAGTATACTTGCTCATCTGCATTGTCGACCGACAAAGCGGAATTAGTTTTCTAACCTGCGGCGTTTCTAACTGATAATTAAAAACGCAATTTTTTATATTTATTTTCTACGGATTTCAAACGCAAAATGTCGCCCATGGGAATAACTTAAGAAAGTGGGGGTGGCAGCAACGGCAGCGGCAGCGGAAGCTGTGGTCGTCCCCGCCAAACACAAAAAAGCCAACCAAATGTACATAAAAATGTCTTAGCACACGCAAATCAATCCGCATGCAACCCTTTACTATACGAAACTCCTGCCAACGAACGTTCAACTGTCTGTTGGTGTGTCTGTCTATATGTCTGTCTGCCACCAATAATATCTTCATTTCGTTGTTATCCTTTATGGTAAATCTGTAATTTTCGCTTGTTTCACTTGCCAACCTGGAACCTGAACCCTAATGCCATAAAGCGCACATTCAAAAGAGGGCGCGGAAATGTTTCTATTGGGAACAGTTTTAATGGCGAAACTCCTCCTTGTCGAAGCAGTTTTCCGTGTCATTTGATTTGGTTTTATTTTTGTCTTTAAGATCGTATCGAGTCATTATTTGATGCTTTGCTGTGTGGAAATTTGCTTTTGAAGAGTTTTCTTTTCAAATGGACAGCAAACTACATACGATGTGAAGTGAAGTTAATATTTTGCATCTATGCAGTAAAAATTTCGAAGTTTAAAAACAGATAATATGAAATAATAGTTGCCAGCTAGAGTAGTAAATGAAGTTGATGTTTGTTTAACCTGTTTTAAATTTAGTTCAATCGTCGAACTTAGAAAAAATAAAGAAATAGAAGTTGTGGCAACAAAAGGTTCGACCCTGAGATCAATTGTATTCTAGAAAATGTTTCATGCTTTTAAGAGAGAAACTTTGGAATTCTGGCCGTGGTATCGAATATATTTTCTAGACTTTAACTGCTGGTCCCACAATGCCCAAGAGTGCCATAGTACCACGTTACGCCAAAAACCGCCAGTTGTTGCTGTGCCTTTAAGTAACCTTCAAGGATAATTTCATAGTTTCCAGAACTGACTAATTAACACAGCTGTTCAGGACATAAACAACGCTCAAAGGCGATAGTATGGATCTCACTGTAACTTTTGATTGGGCTTAGCACTCTGGATTACTTGCAATTAGTAAAGTCAAAAATGGCTTATCAACGCACCACTTTGCCCTGATACGATGTCACTAGAAAAGCGACTCAGACTGGAGTACTCGAAGATATTGTTTTCGTCCTCTTTCTTACGTCGGATACTGACGACCTTTAATTGACAGCTGATAGCAAACACAAATGATGTCTGCATGATACAGACATGAGCTAAACTCTCGCTTTCCAGCGGTCTTCCCTGATATGGCGTAGGTGAAACCTGGATATACTTGCACCACAGAGTCCAAAACTTTTAATATTTTAGCTTTATAAATAAATTTTGCTGCAAAAGTCGCTTTTATCTGCCGACGAATCCATTGGAATTGTTAAACATTTTTTCATATTCGTCTACATCTTACTCGCAGCGCAAACATTTCGCTTTCAGCTTCATCACAACGCACAATTTACTGTAATGAAATAATTTTGCGCTTTGAGTAAAACAATTTGTGAATTATAAACCCTTTTAAGTTTTAAATTTTAAATTCAAGGCTTAAAACTAATACAGTTAAGCGTATATTTATGAAAGAAGTATAATTTGTCGCGGCTGTTAATCTGATGTACAACTTTTTATTTTTAGGATAAGCTAAAATTTTAAGTTTCCCAAAATTTAATTACGGTACTTAGAACAAATAGAGATCTGAAGAGATTCAAGTAGGATTCGTATTAAAGTATTTATTCTGCTACGGCAACACAATTCAGTTTCTTTCATGAAATTCCAATTTTTCTGAGTGTATACGAAGCTACTGTATTCATTTTAATGAGGCGATAATTAATTGCGCTGCTGCTGCATTTTGACAACAGCAACAACTGAAGAAGCAGCAACAACAACACCATTGAGTGGACACAAGCGGCAACAGCAGCAGCAGCAGCTACGAACCAAAATCTACCGGACGGGAACACGGGGGCCATCTGCAACGGCGAGCGAAGACAAGCCAAAAGATTTATTGTTGCTTGCGATTTTTTTTGTTGTTGTTGCTGTTGTTGTTGTTGTCTTCGTTGGCGTTTGTTTCACAGACGCTCAAAAGTGTTTATTAAAATATTACATTTGACATAATTGGAATTTATTGCCGCGCACTGTATATGTCTTTCTCTCTCTCTCTTACATATATACTTTCTATCTGACTTACTCCTTCGCTCTCTTTATGGCATTTTCAACTATTTGTAGTCTATCTTATTTACTCGAACCCTTTCACTGTTGCTGTCAACAACAGCACCAAGAACAGCCCATTCACGGAAGTTGCAACTAATTATCGCCGTGTAGTGTCAGGCTAACTAAATTGCTGCGGCAACCTCATTTGCATATATGAGGGGGCTAATAATAATTCATGTGAAAAGTCACTATTAATGAAGATGTGATACAGTAAGAGACGGACAGATAGCTGTACCGATCTTTGAAAAGAAACCCATAGTGGCGATTCCGATGGATGGAAATTGCACAAAAGCTCCAATGAAATACTGAATATTCATGCTGGAGTGATAACTGGTCCATTGATCATCTTATGGTGTCACAGTTTTAGTTTACTTCTCCGTTAAATAGCTATCTTCATGCCAGTTAGAATATCCAAGTAATTCGCCGTTTTGGGTAAGCGCAATGCTCTACCGTTACGGTAGATTGACAAATGTATATCTGACTTCGGAGAACGACAAATGTTCATATATCGCTGTTGAGTGTGACAGTCCAACTTTTGCCTAGACTACAAAGAAGTGCAGCTATTCATGAAGTCCGTCTGCTATCTCCTACTGACATCTTAAATCATTGATAACGCTTGCCGATGATTTGGTTAATAAAGAAGCATCATAGACGGTGTGACGTTCATCACCTTAACATCTGGAATAGAGAAAAACGCTGTGTATATTGAGTATAGAATATATTCCAACTATAACTGGATGAGTGGTTGATGGTTCAACTGCAATTCTACGTAAGGACAGCACGTCAAGTAATAAGGAAACGCTTCTAGGATTTAATTACCTGCTGCTCGTCGATGAAGATATCATTGTTAAACTGCTTGCCCTCGAAAGGTTGTGTGCCACCTTGTTTGAGATATTTACTTATAGTCCGGCCGGATTTTTGATTTATAAAACAAATTTCAAACAATATTAACTTTTGTTAGCGCCAACATATCACCAAAGACAGAGAAGAACAACATTTGCAAATGTCTTAAGCGAAAAATGGGTCAACAAATGCAACAATAATCATAAAGCTGTCTAATTAGAAACAATTTGGCAAGCTTTACATACAAAAGCCAAAACGGTGACGATGGCAACTGATATAGCCAATCATCACAACCAACAACAACAACATCAACTGAAAAGAATGAAGAATAACAACAGCAACAAAACAAATAATAATAACAATGCAGGATTTAATGCTTAAAGCTATATAGGATGCTATTGTCAACTTAAATGTTGATCTCTTGTCTAAATGCACATAAAAGTCATCAAATTCACTGAAAACAACATTTTGTATTATTGTTATTGTTGTAGCCGCCACGCTCTGCTGTTGTTGTACACTGCAGTCATAGTATATATTAAGGCTTCCTTAATTTGTGGCAGTGTATGTACAGGCAATTTGGAAATGTTGCAGAGCACAGTATTTAATTTATAGACTGTCTGCTGGTCAGTCTGTCTAATTGTACGTATAATAGCTGGGATCTCGAGGATTAATAAAATTAAAGCCACTCAAAAACAAGTATTGCAACACTTTAAAAGCTGATCAAATGAAATCAATGATGCAGAACTAACAACCCAACTATAGCTTACTATACTTTCTTAAGATAATCTTTCCTGCTACTGTTAACGTTATTTCCTATAAATTACTCCACTGCAGCGTATCTCTTAGTCGAGTATAAACGTCTATTAGCTTCTCATCTTAATGTTATTGTTCTTGTGCTTTGTAATTTTCAAATGTTATAACAACAACATCAGGCTTGAATGGCAGAGGAGGAAGGTGTTCCACCCTATTTTGCAATCAAACAGAGTGCTAGCGTTCAGGTCCTTTTTCGCTCACGTCAACTGCACCAACGAACCAACACCAAACAACATGCTGTTGTTGGTCCTCGTTGTCGCCGTCGTCGTCGTCTTTCCTCAGGGAAACGTCAAACAAATGACAGCTGATTAGACAAGCATCTCCAAAAAACCCAAAATGCGGCGGCAAGTAAGTGAGCAGTAGCAGCAGCAACTATAAAAACGTTAACAAAACGAGCATCAAATGGAAAATTGTAAAATTATGCAATTCGCCTGCGAGCCTTGCTCCTGCTTCCTGCTGCTGGTACAGCTTGCTTTTGCTCCTGCTCCGCAAACATCTTGATGAGTACCAGCCGTAGTGAAATGAAGTAGTTTGAGTGATGAAATTGAGCCTGTGCCGTGTGCCTGCCGTGGCACTACACAAAAAGATCTTAACATGGCGATAAGATTAAATCCAGCAACAACATTTGAAGGCGCAAGTCCTTCGAATCGTGCACATCCTCGGCGCATGGCTTACGGCTGCAGGCATTTAGCAGGATTTGGCTTCAATTTCGTGCAACGTAAAATAATTGAATGGAATGAGTTGATTTGATACGAGTTCAGTTAAGTTGAGTTGAGTATGAGATACATGCCAACATGGCGTGGCGTGGCGCGGCATGGGTTCGTGCTGCTTGATGTTAAGTGTTTGTGAGTTGCAGTATTTGGCAAACAAGATCATGTCTTCGATTGCTTCATATGCGCTGCAATTGATGTTGATAACAACAGAACAGAACGCTAGTACGGCAAGCTTATGCTACAAGACAGTAAAATCCTGCCAAAGGAAACACATGCAATGCATGCTATGCCGGCCAAGCATCCTGACATAAGAATTCTACGTTTTGTATTTTGTAGAGCAATGTTAATGCAGCACCTTTACAGGCAACGTCTGTTCTGTTTGCTGACGTCTAACAGTGGCTCAAAGTGTCTAAAAAATGGCAGAAAATCTATATAAGTTTCAGGCTCAATAAAGGCTTCAAATAAGAGACAGAAGTGGTTTCATTCCAGTAAGCAGTGGCATCGCTTATGTATTGATGAATTATGATTGATAAAAACTGTTTTCGAGGTCAATGATGTATCTTAGGATGAATTTAATATTACACAAAGTACGAATTATTGGTGCTATGGAGTGCAATCCCAAGATAAAAATCAGTTGTGTACTTCCACATTTACTACATCATCTTATGTGGCTGATCTCCTTAACAAATCTTGTCCACCTAGCCTGCTCCGTCTGTCTGTCTGTCTGTCTGTGTATGAGAATACAGTATCTAGTCCTCGGCATTTAATCCATCTATCGGTATGTTAATCTAGAATGTCCAACATTTAATTATAACTTTAAATTTTCATATTTTTCACCATTCTCGAGCAATTTTCTCCCACTGTACATCATCAGCCAACTCTAAACAAAGCCGCATAGAACGAACGCACTTTTCTGTTTTCTCTACAAATGCATTCATTGCGGAATCATTGTACGGAAAATAAAAAAAAAAAAAATAGGAATACAAAAACCTTGTAAATAAACTATATTGAAATGAAATGCTGCTTTTGTGCATTTAATTTTAGAACAACGACGAGGAACGATGCGCTGAGGAACGAACCACAACAACAATAATAGGTAAATTTATACAAAGAAAAGCTGGAATTGAAGATGTTTGTGCATAAAACGCTAAAAATCACCCACAACAATGGCATATTGTTGTAGTGGTACAACAATCAGACAGAAAGGACACGCCAACGCATGACGACAACACAAACCCCTTTCACTATGCTCTACACTACACTACTCTGCTCTACTCGACTCGACTCGACTCTAACCGCTGTAGTCCTTTTACTCTATACAAAATGCTTCCTCTTGCTATGCCATGCCAGTCATGTAAAACTCATGAAAGGTCGCACAAAAGGACACCAAGTGCAAAGAATGCAATTTGATCCTTTCATTGCGCAGTCGACAACGTCGTCGTTGTCGTCGTTGACAAACAATGCAGCCAGCATTAAGGACAACAGCAGCAACAGCGGCAATAACAACAATGGACAACAAAAAAAAAAAAGAAGAAATACCGAGTGAAAAGGGTTGGCAGCGACTTTTTAAACCATTGAAGATCCTTAATTATTGGCACGCGTTGCAATTTTCGCATATTCTCTATTTTGCATTCGGAGATTAGAAAAATAAGAAAAGAAATTAAAAAAACCTTGAAAGGAAATTGATTGTGCTACAATTTTAAAAATATTGTTTCTTTAATTTCACTGAAACCTACTCATTTGTCGAGTAGAAATATTGTACTCGAGTATAAATCTTTCCTCCATAGAAAACTGTACTAAAAAATCTCTTTGACTGAAAAGTTAAGCAAAGCCTGAATCAATAATGCTTAAAAGAAGGAAGATAACCACCTATCTGGGTAGCGAACATTACACTATATGTGACTGAGGGGGATGCTGCACTATAATCCTTGCTCGGGTCAACACAATAATAGAAAAAGAATCATTGAATCCGCTTTGCACAATCCAATACACTTAAAGAAGTTAATAACTTTGTATCTTTGTAATATTTTTAGAATAAAATTCTTCTAAAGTTAGACGGCCATAAATTACTGGTCTCATCAATCAAACAATTGTCCTTGCATTTTCACCCTAAGCTTGTGCTGCATGAGAATTTTGCTGTAGGCGTTCAGATAGACGATGGTGTCCATCCTCAAAAGTTATAATTTGTTTTTATAAATCGTGTCTGGACCATATTGAAATTGTGGCGTGTTGGTCTGTAGGACATCCCACCTTAAAAGCTAAAATTAAGCGCGACTATTATGTGAAGCCATTTGGCGACGACTTTCAACACCTGAAAAATGTATTAGTCCAGACTAGGTAAGGAAGACTAATCACCACATCAAAGTTCTTTTGGCTTTTGGAATATATGCCTAAAAGTCATCATCTTTTTTTTTATGTATATAATCATTTAATTATTTTAAATGATAAGAATATGGATTCGGTATATCCTATAACCATATCATATCGCACCCTTCTATTATAATCTCTTATGTGGTGTATGATTTCTTGTTCTATGATGTTCAGCCTCAAGTCTCGGTGTAGTGTTGCGTTGCGGACGTACCAGGGGCACCCTGTAGTCGCACGAAGAGTTCTATTTTGCAGCTTTTGAATTCGCTGCCTGTGTGTTTTGGCTGCCATGCCCCATATTTGTATCGCATATCTCCAAATAGGAGCCACCGCACAGTTGTAAACTGCTATCCTTACGCTTGCAGAGCAAGGATAGCTACTCATCTTATTGCGCATACAGAAGAGCTGCCTAAGTCTGAGGCGACATCTAGATATTAAATTATGGACATGTCGTGCAATTGTAAGCCTTTTATCCAGCGTCACACTTAGGTACTTGACATCGTTTGCCTGATCAAGGGCGATGTTGTTAAGCCAAATATGGAGCGAAACACATTTATGCACTTCCCTGCATTTAGTTTAATATTCCATCGCTTGGTCCAATTCTCCAGCTCGTGGACGTACTCCTGCACTCTGACTGCTGCGTCTTATTCGCATTTGGCGTTGTAGAAAATTGGGACGTCGTCTGCGTAATGACGTTCTTGGGTGGCATTACATCCTCATCGGGGACAGGGAGATCGGCAGTAAGCAGCGAGTACAGCAACGGTCCCAGCACACTTCCTTGTGGAACTCCGGCTCTCACGGGATGGACAGTTGAGAGCTTTTCTCGCATTTTCACTTGAAAGTGACGGTCTTCCAAGTAAGACCGAATCATCAAGTAGAAAGGGGATGGAAGGATAGCCTTGATCGGTCAAATGCTTTATGCATGTCCACAAAAACTCCATTGCAAATCTTCTTTTTCATTAGACTCCTTTAAAATGTGGTTTACTACCCTGTAAGCTTGCTTAACGGTGCCATGACCACGCCGAAAACCAAATTGGTGCTCAGGTATAGCCCCTTGGTAGACTCCCAGCTCTGTTACCCGCGTCGCAAATTTATTTCCCAAGCCATCGATAGTGGAGGTAGAAGGCTAGCAATATCTAAGGGTTGCCAGGCTTATGGATCATATTATCCTCGCTAGTTTCCACTTCCTAGGTAAATGCTGCATCCTCAACATTGCGATAAATATTAATGTTAAATAAAGAAACTTACGCCTTGGCAATGTCTTTAATGGCTTTGTTTCTGGGCAAATGCCGTATGACTTCCATAATTTCTTCTGCCCAGGGGATGCAGTGTCCTGATAAACTTCCTTCGCAGTCTTCGCTTTGTCCGAAGGAGCTCGCTTGTAGCTTGGTTAAAGGTGAAGCAAGGGCATTGGTTCGGGTGCTGTGTACTTGGAGTGTTGGCAATGGCAGCGGCATCATATACATTTTGTGTGAATTGATCCACTGCATCATCTATATCCGTCGCTCATGAGTCCTCGATGCTAGCTAGTTGGTGTGGTATTCCGCTATACATCGCAACGTCTAGGCACGACGCTCTTCCTCCTTTTCTGGGAACATTTAATATAATATTTTACAGTCGACACGCTTACTTGATCACAGAATACTCGACATATTTTAGATTAATGCGTTGAAGGACTAAAACTAATCGTAGCAATTTTTATGCCAAGGAATGCGAATAGGTTCTGACTAGAAGTTTGGTTCAGAAAGGAATTATTATCGATTAAGGCATATTACACGAATGTCGATTAAAGAGGCTCTTTGTAACGATTTTTATTAAGAACTGAGTACTAAGCCTAACTAGCGTTGTTGGCGCATATCGCTAGTTCATCACCGGTGTTACCAAATAACTGGGTAGTGTCTCCATTGCAATTCAATTCTAATAAATCTTGTCGACCTGACAACCGTCCATACAATTGCCTAAAGACTTTAACATTGGCAGAGAACGTGTGGTACGGTGTTGCATCTCGATCTCATAGCTAGTCGCTGTGTGAATGCTATGTGATATTTGCTAGAGAAAAGAGGATAACGATTCGCTAGAATTCGCAAATGAATTTGGCATGATATGCACCCTGTCAAGCACTACTGAGGTCGTTTGACGTTGACATATCGCGCTAAAATTTGGTATCATATTTAAGGAAATGGTTTACAACCTGAAAACAAAGAAACTCCCCAGCTACGACCCGAGAAATTTTAATTTATTTAATTTGCAATACTTTCTTGAAAGGGTGATATATACAAAGCTTCTACCATATGCCACTGTAATGAAACTTTTTCTATGACGGCTATGACTTCTAAGGTAGTTAAAACTTATCTTAGCTGATGGAATATAAAAAATTTCCATTCTTAATTTAAGATCAATATCTTATGATGTGTAAGGCCAGTTTCGACTCACACAGAAATACGAAGAGAGACAGCAAAAACGGTCTCCGATGCTAATGTTATAAAATAGATAAGCTCAGAAGTGTGAAAGTCCTCTGAGCAAGATGATGGTGGCAAGATTCTGTGAGTGGTGACGCTTCAGTCTCCTTATGTGAAGGCAGGCTGTAGACAGATACACTGCATAATGCTTCACGATGCATAGCTGAGCTTTCGACGTAGTTTGGTGCATCCCGAACATGAGAAGGATGTTTCACTGAAACTTCCAGAGTTGTTCACATTAGAGTCGGAAGCCATTTGCAAGACTGTTAACAATAGTGGATCTTCAATCATTTTACCTTTATATCAGAGCAATATATTCTACTATGGTGCTCAATGAGATGTCATCGCTATTGAGAAATGCTGAAAATCTGCTAGTGTACCTCATTAAGGAAGTAGGTGAAGCAAAACCTGTAGACGATAGAATATATCCTGAGCTACAGCAGCTCGAATGGACTTTTGGTTACATTTTTGAGTGCCCAAAAAAAAAAACGAAAAATACCGCAGTGTATTTCGCCTTATTGTAAGCGAAACCCCTCGGTGTGTTAAGTACACAGAAAACCATCAGAAATTGAACTCTGCGCACATCTTTTCGATTGCTGGACATAATTAAAACACGACTATAATACACAGCCACAATATTATATAAAACGACTAGAACTGTCACATGTAATGATGCAACAGTCGGAAATCGAATTTTCGTTTTCATTTCTTCCACAACTTTAGTTACTAGTTACATGTCTAAATGCTGCAGAGTGTCTTCAATACGGCAAAACTTTGTTCAAGATGCGCTTCAATACGCTGAGTTACGCATAGCTAGACAGCAAACTGCTAGCAAGCTGAATAGTTGAACAGCAACAACAACAACCACAAGAAGAACATGCTACGGATGTCCTTTGACACTTCCTGTTTTTCTTATTCACTGATTTTTATTCGCTGTTTGAGGATACGCAAATGACCCATTTGGGGGATGTTATTACACTTTAGCTGGCTGGCATTTCTCGCTTACACTACCCGCCTTCATGACATGAGATGCCCTCTCACACACTTTGTACTGGTGGTCGTCCTGGTCGCTCAGTCTATCTCTTTTACGTGCGTTCGTCGTTATGGCACATGCCAAATGGGCACATAAAAAGGATAAAGAAATTATTTTCGCATTGAATACACGAGCACGATAAGGACTTGTACAGCTTTGTTGCCTTGGTTAAATCCGTTTATGTAATTTTTACGTTCATTCATTCATTCGCACTCCTTGAGTACTGCTACTGCGGCTGCTCCTGGCTTTGTTTCGGCAACTTTGACTTTGAAGCTGCCACAAAACGAGCGCACGGGGAGTTGTTTTGCTGTTGTTGTTTAATAGTTAGTGTTGTTTGCTTGCTTGCTACTCGACTCGTTGACGTTTGAATACATTTTAAAAACGCTGCTGGAGACTTCATGCTTAAAGTTGTTGGCTTTTTTTTTTTGTTTTTAATATTGACCGCTGTCAACGAAAATGAAAACAAGTACGAAGCAAGTTACTCATACGCAATGTGTATTAGGAAGGCAACTTGTTTAGAACTAATTCTTTCATATAGGTTAATGAGTCATTTAAATGTCCTTTATTTACATATATATATTAATTAAAATATATTTTGGTATATAAATGGAAATCTCTGCTCGTGGAGACGATTTAATAAATGTTTACTTAATATCCAGGCAAGCAATATGCAAGTTTATCTTCCGTAATTCAAAGAGGTTGCATTCTGCACATTACATACTAAGAATGCCTGCATTAAATATTGCCAAACATTAAATCTCAAGAAAATATTTGAAGCTTAATATGAAATAAATTGAAGAGCATTTCTTCAATTAATGCAAGTCACTATATGCTATACTGTTCCCATTTTATTCAGTTATTGTGATAACATTTGGAGCTTTTACTGTACTTACCCTCCTAACAAATTGATACTCCATATTTGCCAAGTGTCAACACACTAGCCAGCCAGCCGTAGAGCGTCTCTTCTGCCTCCTGCTGCACAAAACTTACCGCTACTAAGCTACTGCTGGCATATACTTCATCTAATTACTGCTGCTTGTGTTGCATGATTGCCTGCAACCGTAACGCATGAATTCATGTGCATTGCCAAACGCCACACTCCGCCTTCTGCACGAAGTGTTCCAACTGAAAACCAATTCATAAGCATTGCATTCCATGCTGCTCGTAATTAACAACGCAATGAGCCACGAATGCGTGTCACCTCAGTCAGCAGCGCCGCTAGAGAAAACTTTGCGACGCAGGATTTTAGTTTTGCATTTCGCTGTGAAGATTAATGAAGAGCGCACGGAATAAGCCCGGCGGCGAGCGACTTATGGAAATTCATCATTACCGCCAATGGCGACGACGACGACTACGACGATGGTGAAGATTGCAATGGAGCTCACAGTTGATGAAGAGGCAGGCATTGGAACTCGGTGTGTAATGAGTGCGCGCAAATGGAGCCAAATGAAGTCGAGTGGCGTGGCATGGCCTCGCATGGCATGGCGTCTATAGAGACGCACAGACCGCAGCGCAAACGCAGGGAAGCAATGTCTCAGCACTGGCGTATTTGTCATTGTCAACATTTATGTACATACTACTTACACAGAAACCATGGCTAGACAAAAAACATGGGCAGCAACAGCATTAGAAGTGTTCGCTTTCACGCAGGTGATTAACATAAATGCAAAATGTCATGTTCCAAGTTGGAGTTTACTTTTTAATTTAAATTTTGGCTGGGAATTTACGCAGGCAAACAGGCAAACAGGCAAACAAGCGAACATAAATTCCAATACACTTCGGTTTATTGTATTATTCTCGATTTCATTTGATTTGGGCGCGCGAATGTAAAAGGATTTCCTAGGGATCAAATGCCCAAAACCCAATACCCAAACACCCAATCGAAAAAAAAAGAAATTGCCGAAAAATCAACACAAGTCATAAATCACAGCAAATGCCAAACAAATACCAGAAATGCAAAAGCCAAAACTGAAATTGGCGACCAGCACCTTGATCAATGCAAAGGCACGCTTGCACCCACACCACAACCTCCCTCTGTTGTACTCTATATGTGTGTATATAGAAATCAATTGGAAATAAAACTTTTGACTTTTCCCTAAAGTTTTTCCGTTTCGTTTCACTGCTCAGCGCGATTTTGTCTTGATTGCATTTCTGTCCGTACGTCCGTCCATCCGTCTGTCTGTATGTGTGTCTGACAAAATCTCCATAATATATGCCGGAACATATCCTGTACACAAATTGCACAGCAACGGGTGGGCGGCGTACATCATTGACCGGTAGCTAGTCTAAGCATAACTTGAGGAGCCTGAGACACCATTTCGCACATTATAATTCAAATTTATACAAAACAAGTCAAGGCGTATCGAGTAGTGAGCAACCCTTTTCAGCGTCCTGCTAAGCTCGCCATTTTCTTATCGAAATCAAATCATTAAACGCATGTAGCGGCGCGCCTTGAGTCCAAAAAAAATATGTGGAAATAAAAGAGAAAGAAAAAAAAAAACGCGGCACATTTAAATCAAAGATTTTTCCCATTTCCATGCGCATGTTTTTCTTTGACTTTTCCGGCTTTCGGCGTTTTGTGTGCCTGTGTATGTGGCGCTCACAAATCATGCGGAAGCTATAAGTAGAAATCGCGCCAGGCAAATAAAAATGGCAGCAGTGGAAAACGAAAAACAAATTTTTCGAAATGGCAAAAGAAGTAGTATATCCTGTATATCCTCGTTGCGTATATACATAGCCTGTCAACCGGTATCGAGTTCAGTGGCAAGCCAAAAGCGAACGCAACCATTTGGACAGTCAAGCTGACTGCCACGCCCACATAGCTACGCCTTGCTCAGCGACATTTACGTGCTGAGTGCGGCAGCATCAATGCCAAATATCGACTGCTTCAAGTATATTTATGGCGATTTTAACCCTTTTTTTGAGACAGTCTTTCTTTTTTTTTTTTTTTTATAGATTGTTAGCGGAAAAGGACTTAGCATAGAAGTGGCGAAAGTGGCAAGTGTGCATTGGCTTTAACACAATTTGATTGCTACTTGATGGCTTGTGAAAAACGTAAGCCCTAAAATTGATATGTCTAATATGAGATATGGTCATACAGCAATGATGCTTTGGTAACTGATATTTTATTGTGAAGCTTTTTAGAAACTGGATATTTCTTGGCTTTAATTTTTGTTTTATGAATAACCAGTCTACTCTTTTGACAGCATTGCGTTTGGAGAATTCTGTTGTGAGCTACAGCGCGTCGAACATGGAGGTCTCGAAGGAAGAAATCCGCCATATTTTATGTTTTTACACTAACGAAGCGGCTCAAACGGTTGCCAAACCCGGATTGACGGTCAGGAAGGTTTTGCTGTGTTTTTGGTGGGATTGACAGGGAATCATCTCCTCTACTGTGATCAACTGGACCGCTTGAAGGCAGCAATCGCCCAGAAGTGGCCATCTTTGGCCAATAGTAGAGGAATTGTGTTCCATCAGGACAACGCCAGACCACAAAAAAGAGGCTTGCGAAAATCGACTGTGTCACTTTTTTGCCAACAGGGAAGCAAGGTTCTATGAGCGGGGCTTATTTGAACTAAATCCGCTGATTGTACGCAATATTACAAACATTTAATTAAGGTGAAAATACGAACGACTTTTTGTTCCAACTTAATATAAAGCTAAAGGATCGCTTATACAGCTCGCGGTTCACATGGTATCTAAACTCGTCGCCGACTCCAATTGGACCAAAAATATTGTGAAGAATCTTGCTCTCGAACACTTCCATGCCGGGAGTGTCAGTGTGTTGTAGATCTTGATTTTAGTGCATGCTTGCTCCGCCCCAAAATAGCATATATTTGTAAGTGTGATTCTTCGTTTAAATTCCAGTCTTATTTCTTATTTCGTATCGAAGGTAGATGAATTTTTTTACAACATTAAAGTTGAAATTCTCCATCGTCACAGATCGTCCAAGATGTCGAATACTCCAAGTACTTCATTTTGTCCTTGTCAGGAGACTTATTTCGCGGTCGTTGGTGCAAGCAACGGAGTCTCTTTTCTTTAAACTTGGGCAAAAAACACTGAGATTCCAGTCATTGGGTATACGTTCATCTTGCATAAAAGTTGGTGCATATTCCTTACCAACTCTTCGCCGCTGGTCCTGAATAATTCAGCTGGTAGCTCATCAGAGCCTGCCTCTTTCTATTTTTTCAGCTTTTTAATAACCGAATCGACTTCGTTATAGTCCGGTGGCTCTACAATAGTGCCGTCATTAACTGGTGGTTCCGGTGTCATTTCTCTATCGACGGAATTGTGCGCTTCATCGCCTCCAAATAGGTTAGAAAAATGACTCCTCCATAATCTCAGTGATCCGCAGTCATCCGTAACCAGATTTCCATTTTCATCTTTACAGAAAGTTACTCCGGGCTTAAAACCTTCGGTCAGATGCTTGACCTTTTGATACAATTTTCGAGCTTCATATCTTTCCCATAACTTCTCAACATTATTCCTTTTTCTTGCGCCTGAAAAGATTTTTCTACTCTCTCCGTTTCTCTCGATATCGCTCTCTAACAGCTCGCGTTGTTTCCTACTGTAGAGTTCGCTGACATGCGGTGTTCTTCTTTGCAGCAGCATTGCGATACTCCTCGTCGTACCGAGAATTAGTTACAGGTTTTGTATAACCAATGACCTCCTTGGCAGCCTTATCCATGGAGCGGGTGATATGTCTTCACTGTCTTCTCCGAAGCAATCGGAAGAGTGTGTCTAAGTCTTCGGCGGTCTGTTGTGATTGCATATTGGCGATGTCTAGCTTTCGTTGTGAGTTGGGTCGTGCGGAATGCACCACGTTGAGCCTAGTACGTACCTTGGCTGCGACAAGATATTTGTCTCAGTTGTTGTTGGGACCTCGTAACGGTCGTACGTCCAACACGCTCAATACTCCGTCAATTGCAACATAATATATTTGGTTGCGTGTAATTTGATCGAGACTCAGCCATGTAGCCTTGTAAATGTTGAGGTGTTAAAATTTGGTGCTGCTAACTACCATGTTTCGAACCGATTAGACAGTTTCGTTATTATAATCGTGACATTTTGGTATACATTAGATGTCTGGAAAATCCTTTTTATTAGAGTTTTCAACTCTTGCTTGCAAAATATTGATTTCGACCATCAAGAAGTAAGTCTGGTAGTTAAAGGAGAGTCTAATAAAATCAGTTTAAACGCTGTCATTTAAACAGTTTGAAACTCTCTCCTCCTACTACACTCACCTACAACATAATCACTTCCTCGTCGGCATTTAAAAACCAATTACAACTTCATCGAGTAGAAAGTACAAGGCTAGAACTCAATTGGAAAACCATTGCCAAATTTGTTACTCATCTGCATACAATAGCAATTGGTGAAAAATCTACACATATTTTACTTCTAAGACTTCTTCATCTGCCTCGTCTCTGTATAATTTTCGCATTTACATTTAACCCGCAACATGTCGCCGGCATTTTCATTAGCAGCCTTCGACTTCTTGTTCAAGTTTGGACACTCAAAGCGCTACGCGTAGAAGACAATCAACTTGTTTCAAGCCGAGCAACTGCATAAGTATCTGCATAAGTAAAAACCCAAACCGTAGACGATTGAAGCGCAGATTAATGCTGCAATTATGATAAGACGCTAATGGAAATTTCAACTCGCAAAATGTATATGCGTTTGCGTTGAACGGGGCGCCCGGTTGCTAAATCAGTTGGAGGACATTGTATGTGTACGGCTCGGCCACGGCAGGCAGCCATTATTGGCTACATCATTAGGCACTTTGGACTTTTAATGTTTATCTAGAACGATTCACAGCTTTTACAGTCACTCAGTAGTGAAGTCTCTTGAGTGGCTTGCAAAGAAGAAGAAGAAGCTCTGCACATATTTCAACAGCAGCGGCAGCAGCAGCCACCTTGATTAAGTTTGCTCATTTGAAGTTGAGGTTAGCTTGTCTCATACATTGTCGTCGTTCGTGGTTTGCTCATTTGTTAGATTAATTAAATTGCAAAACATTTTTGTCGCCAACAAATGTTAATTTTTTTTTTTTTTTTTGGATTTTATTACATTAGATGATGTATGCATAGTTGAAGGCGACACTGGTCAAAATGTTGCTGCTGCCGCTGATGACCTCATTGCATTATACTGGCTTCACTTTTTGGTGACTCTTCGATATGCAAAACCGTGCGCTGCTTTGTGCCAACCTGAACTGACTTCAACTCTGAGTTGTTCGTTAATAATTTCAGTTGTCCAGTTTTTCTATTATTTTTTTTTCACAATTTTTCGCATAATGACAAAAGTTTCTACTATACTATATGAGTATTTTTTTTCTGTTCAGTTTTTTGGTTGCAAAAGTTTGTCTTGAGCGCCATTACCGCTGCCTCCAGCCAGCCCAGCTCTGTTGTAATTGTATGCGCATGATTGTCCACTGTCCAGCATAAAAAATACAAAAAAGATGACAATCATTTAATTAGAAACTTTCCCATAGGCTCTTAATTGTAGTTGATGAGTGAGTGAAAGAGAGAGCTGTTCAGTTGTACACATATGGCTACAATGATGCAGCCTCCGAGCATGTCTATATCTTCCATAACATGCTGGGCTGGTTTAATATGTCGCTGGTTGCTGTTAATTAAGTTGTTTGAACAGGTGTGAAAAAGTTGCTCATGTGTAATTATAGTTTCGCCAACTTGTACAATCCGACAACGACGACAACAACTACTACGAGAACCACGACGACGGCGACGACGAGTTCTGGCTTTTGTCGCGGTAGTTTATGAGTTATTATTAGCTGTACAGATCAGGGCTTTGTGGCGGAGCGGTAGTAGGGAGCGAGCGATTTGCGCTGGGGTGGGCGTGAAACTTTGATTATCAAAAAAATCAATAGTTGCAAAACTGCGAATAAATGGATTACGTTTTTAAGATGAAGCACTTTTCCAACTAAAAATAATTAGCGCATATTTTCCATGTTTGAAAATATATTTTCGAGTAGTGGGGGCTTTTCTAAATATAACGAACACTGGGAACGCGCGTTAATATGCATACTAACGCCCAATGTGCTTTGGATTGAAATATGTCTATGAAAAATTCCGCTAATTATTGGCAAATGGAGAAAAGGTGTGCGACCACTGTGAAAACCATCTATGTTTCATATAACATCGAAATAGAGCTCAGAAAGTCATCACCACCCAACTTAAATTGTTCAAGGAACACGCATTATTACAAATCTTGCGGACAATTTTACGAGTCCTTGCAACAGAGGGCAACAATACTTTGACTTTCTGGACCATCCTCGCATGAACTATTGCAGAACTCAGTTTAATTAAAGTGAGTGGCTCAGATATGGACTCGTTCTTAACGGGTCAGCAGCTAAGGTGAAACAACTTGCATAAAAATCCTTCGCTTTAGTTGAAAATTTGTGTATAGAATAGAACATTTTTGAACAAAAAACCAAATTCTTGAATAAGTTTTATAATTGAGTTGTTCTTTAATAAGAGACTTGCATGAATAAATTCATTACAGCTGCTTTATGACTAATAACTCAATGCGCTTTGAATGCGTGGTTGTACGAAATATTCACTAATTTAGCAGGTTTTGGTCAGGTCAAACCAAATGTGGTACAAAAAATGAAATTCTATTAACGCCCGGAGCTGAAGCAGCAACCAAGGCGTTACACATTCACACACTCTACCAAAGCCCTGGTACAGATACTTACTTGCATTGCTATCAAATAGAGGCAATGTCAGCTCGACTCGTTTAATGTCCGCCACCTTCCATAGCAAGAAATTAAAATTCCGATTAAGATTGCCAATTGGTGATTAGTACAGCCGAAACAATTAAATATCATGGCGTCTAAGTGTACTTCAGCCGCATTGCTTATGAAGTTGGCATGGCATGGCTTGAAACAACCTGGCCTGGCCTGGCTTGGTCTGGTCTGGCGCTGTCGCAGCTACGTGACGCTCCAACGAGTCTTGGACCGAATGAACAATCCATCGAACGATCGATCGATCGCTGATATATCGCTGTATGCAGCAATTGCTTGCTGTATGTGATTTCTGTTTTATTTTTTTTTTATTTTTTTTTTTGCAATACGATTTTCCCTCATGCGTCTATTTTATTTTTTGTGAATTGTCATTGCTGTGACGCTATCGCTGGCGACAATCGCAGTCGCGTCCGATTTGACTGATGAACGCGATTTAATCAGCCGCGCACATTGGAGCCAAGCAACCAAGCGTCCAATCCATGCCATGCAAATGCATGCACTACACTATACTACACTATACACTACCCTATTCTAGTCAATGTGGGCGCGGCTCTAGTGAGACGCCATCGTCATCGTTGCCATCGATTGCTTGCATTGCATTCGCATACGCTGCTGCGTATTTAATAGATGACATTCGATCTGCGCGCGCTGATAGATACACTTCAATTGCGAAACTCAGAGAACTCAGCAAATCTGAGGAATGCCGTATGCATCTGTAGAGTGCTATGATATTTGATGTTTTCAGGCATGTATGGCAATGAATATATCACGCAAAACTAATACGTTTACTAATGATGGATACATGCATGCAAGCAAGCCGCTTTGATAGACATTCGCACCCATACTCTCATGGCATGCAGTGTGAAGTAAGTTTCTTCTCAAGTTTTATTTTGCTTGTACGTGCATTTAGTGGTCGGCGACAAAGCGCGCTAAGAAGTGTCAAATCCCGCTGGAACATGTTTGTCTACATAGGCAATTCACAGTTTAAAAAAGTATCTCGGAAGAGCATGCAGTCTGGCGTCGCGTCGCATTAGACTTGAACACTGCCAATGCGACACGGCGGCGTCGTCCTTTAGCGCTTTACTAAATACTAACTCACTAACTGTATGTATGGTATATATATTTTCATGCGAAGTTTGTTACGTTCAACAGTTACAAACATATAAGAAGACGGTCATATTACCCTATTGCAGCGACAGTGCACAGACAGGAAAATCAATTAGGTTATAAAGTTGTTTTGGTTGGCTGACAGTCACACATCTCTCAAAGTATTAGACTCATATTGTTAAACAAGCCTAACTAATTCTGTGTGTTATAGATCTCTTAACGAGATGGAACATCACTTTATCTGTCGTCGTATCCGTATATGCAGATATTAAAATTAGGAAGTCAGCTCTAAAGCAAAGAAGTTAGATACAGTGGCTATCAGCCGACCATACATAATATTTTATACAACTTTGGTTTCGTTACCAGTGAGTCTTTGTCATAGTAAAAAAAACCTTCGAAAACCGTTGGACATCTTCTTGGACAATTGTAGCGGTATCCCTCAAGAAGCCGCCCAACTCAGGTAAAATTTAATAAACTTTGTATTTGATGTAATCTGACACGATTTGGTTCACAGTTTGGAATCCCATTTCAGCATGATCTGTTAGCTTCTATCGCCTAAGATAAATTGCAAACTTTCTTATGGGTTGAATTTTCAGAAAGCAACTTCTCTCAAAATGCTCTCCCAAACACACTCTTCGACAACAATGCTCTGTCCGATCAGGTATATTCTTCACCCTATCACCAATATCTACATCAAACCCTCTACGGGACTTCCCCTTCAAACAATCTATATTAATATCTCTACTACACTCACTTTCCAAGCACAATCTCCCTTTCTCCGCACTACAACCACGACTTGTAGGTGTTTTTAATTAAAAAATAAAATCGTCTTAGCACTCTCACTTTATCGTCATACTCTCTTTGCCTCAGGGTGCTCACCCTCCCGTGACTTATCCCTTAGACTACAGGCTATCACAATCACCCACCATCACACATCTAAAAACACCTGAAATATTTTACATCTCTGAGAATTAAAAATATTCTAAGTTTAAGTTCCTAAAATGAATGCTTTGTAGGCATCTTTTCGTTCTAACTTCTGTCGTTCTTCTACATTGCTTAAGGCATCTGCAGCTATGCAGGGACTTTTTTGATATTAAGGGCTTTTAATTCATTCTCTATATTAGCTGTGCGCATGTACCTGTGCGCTCCTATTAGTCTGCCGAAGATCTTCCTCTGCAGAACGTTTATCTTGAGGTCCATTTTTTTGCAGCAATGCCATACACTTGGATCCCATAACGTCTAGTAGATGTGCACTTTGTATTTGATTCTGCTGCAGAGAGGCGAGCTTAGGTTGGCATATCTCAAGTAGAACGAGGGAACACCTAAGCGGATCCTCTTTGAGCTCGATTCTATACCATTGCGCACTAGAGAGAACCACTTAGGTAGGAAGATGCATTTTATTTTTTAGAGTAGGCTGTCATGCCATTCCCTGTCAATAGCCTCTCGGATTTCCATGTAAACTGCAACTTAATATGTCTTTGCCTGAACTCCTGCTTAGCGGTTCCATGTGATTTCCTGTAGCGAAACTGTAAGGGTGGCATCCTTTGACTAACCTCGCCGATTGCCAGTATACTCGTCAACAGGCATTTCTCAAACAGTTTCGCGATGAACGACAGCAGACTTGTGGCTTGGTATGAGTTCCGGCCTTATGACCATGTCTCATTAAAAAACAATACCAGAATGAGCCCCGCTTGGCCGGGTAACACTTTATAAATACAGAAGAAGAAACCCCTTCACTACTCATAGTTTAAAATGACTCGTGAAGCAAAAAGCATATTAAAATTATCCGCACATAGACTCCGATCTATGCGAAGAGTATAAACGCTCCAGTGCTGCTGTTGATATTTTCATTTATGCTTATTTTCTTCTTCAACTGCAACTTCTTGGCCGTTGTTGTCTTCACTCTCGGCCGGCTGATTATGCTTTAGCCACTTGTCAACATGCAATGACAACACACTCGGCTCGTTGCCCCAAAGCAAAAAGCATGCAAGCGCACAGACTCCAAACGCAAACCCAAACGACTCCAAAACGACGAAATATCGAGAAGTAGTCAATTGATTGCTCTTCGCTGCTGGATGCGCTTGCGTCGATAAGACTTGCTGCCAGATTCACAAACTCAACTAAATACACTACTTGCCGCCTTTTTCGAGGCAGCCAGTTTCTTAAGTAGAAACGCTCTAAGCGTTAAAGCGCTTTCCGTTGGCTTGTCTTGCCTCCACACTGCCTTGCGCTGATCATCATTAAGCGAACGTTTTGTATAAATTATGCTAATGATGCTTCAATTGATTTGTAATAAAAATCCAAACGTTGAAAAATAAGATAAATATCCGCAAAACACGCACTTTAAAGATACTCGTTGTGCATAAAGATTTTTTTTCTCCCTCTGTGTTTGGAACACTTTTATAAGTTTGAAGTTTTTTTTTTCTATTTATCATTTGTATGCATGGGAAAATTTACCACGCCTACTCGTTGCGCTGCAGTATTTAACTTGTTCTAATTAGAAAACTGCCACATATGTTGCACATGGCTACTCTATAACAATGCTTAACCCCCTAACTCCTCACACATCATTATCTACAACCCTGTGCTGTCTGTCTGTCTGTGTGTCTGTCTATAGATTGAAACAAGTTCAAGTTGCACTTTAACCCTTCTTTTGGGCATAAACATTTGGCAGCGTGGTTGGGCTCCAGCTGCCGCAATTAATCCCACGACGCTGAAAGAAACAACACCACACATGAGAGCCGCCGGAGTGTGTGTGTATCTTTTTCTGTACTTCAGTGATTAGATATGTGTATGTGTGTGTGTATGTGTGTGTTTGTCTGTCCGTGTGCTTTCGCAAAATTGAGAAAACATGCCTAATTTCGTGTAATTGCTATTTGATTTATTGCCATCTAGAAAATTTGACTTTTGGCGCAGTCTGCGCTGCCAGGCGCTACTCGTACTACATCATACCCGTTCTGTTGCTACCGTCACAGGACTATAAACTCACATATACGAGGGAAGGTTGTGAAATAGGTGGCTTTGTTACAAATTTAAATTTATTTTGTTGCAATAGACTCACGGTTGACGGAAATAATAAACAAATAATCCAAATCCATTGAAAATTTATTCAATTTTTGGTCACAATCTGCGGCAGACAAAAAATCTCAGGCCATCTAGCCATGGAATTTCTTATTGACATAGTCTGTCTCGTAAATGTATATTTACGTAAATTACGAAACATATTATTCAGATTTCCTTAAGAATTATGTATCTGATTTAATAGAGTAGGTCTGAGTATATGCCATGTTGTTCCAGTCTTAGTCAGTGTTGAATACTTTGTGTGGAGTGACGTTTGAAGTATCCTATTCTGTGTATCATGACGAGAGTTATTAGGGATATCCATCTTATCATAATTCTATCAGATCCATCGGTGCCATATAATATTGGTTTAGATGGATCGAAATAGAAACATAGTTCTATCGAGGCTTTCTGGTGTGATGACCGCTACTGAACGCCCTGCTCGCACATCATCAAAACGCTTCTCAAAATCGCATTTCAAATCAGTTGTTCAATACTTTATTCTTATTATTGTAGATAATTAATAAATGATGACGGTTGAAAATGTTATTTTTTCTTTGTAGGTGTGTAAAATATTAATTAGTTAAAAATCAAAATATATTTTATAAATTATTATCAAAGCTGTTTACTGATCAGCACGCCCTCTTCAATAGCACTTTATAATAGTATCATGCTACGCTGTTCTACTGTAGCATCCATGGCGTCTGTTGAGCTGGGTTGGGTTGGGTTGTCTTCTATTGGTAGCTGCCTACCGTTTCTCCTACCTCAGAAACCATTATACGTGGCGTTAATTTCCTTAGAAGCATTGCAACCGGGATGACAGACATCGTTGCACATCTTTACATGCGTTGACATTTCTGACGTCGCATTAGAGATTGATGAGCTGCAATTATTTTGCAAAGTCATAAGAAATCCGAAGCGAGACGCAGTAGAAGAGGTGTCTAACATGCGCTGCTAATGAACTAGTAGGCGTGGCATATGAGTCGTGCCTGCTGCTGCTAATGTTGCATATTAGTTAATTAAATGTCAGGTGTGCATTGACTTTAATGAAGAAAGTTATTAGAAGCTGTTGCGAATTTCTTTAACTTTAACAGCATTTAATTCTTTTTTTTTTTTAGTGGCAAAGGAGTTGCCGGTAGCAACATTTACTCACACATACACATACACAAAAGCGCACATCAAAAACTTCATATGGCAGCGAATGGCAATAACACAAATTACGCAGCATATGGTGCCAATGATGTTGCTGGCCCTTTTTTGGTGGCAACAAAACAATTCAATTCGTCGCTGTGGCACTGGCAGCGGCAATGCCAGCCAAACGGCAACACTTGGCGTTGTTGCATGAATGTATTGTATTGTAACTGTATGTGTGTAGCACCCATGCCTCTATGCATATACGCGTGTGTGTGTGTGTGTTGCCTTACAAGGCTTCACTTTCGACGCAATCCTTTTCGCTATTGCTGTCACTGATTTTAATGCCTTTATGCCAACTGCTTCGCAGCTTTTCCAATCCACCAATACACCAAACACATAGAATGAAATCTCACTTCATGCAACTCCTTTTCTTCTTTTGTGGGTTCTGTTCTGTTTTCGAGGGAGATTTTTATTTTTTAATCTCAGGTGACGCCGCTTGGGTGTCGTAAATCAAATAGACTTTGTACCATACAGAAAAGGGTTCAGCTTTAGTCCTGTATGAGTATCTGAAGTACATATCACAGGCTCTATACGTGTGTGCGTGTATATGTATGTGATAATTGAGTTGTGCATGTGTGCTGCTGCTGCTGCTGTTGTTGAGAAATTGATATGCTGAAAGATTTTGAAAGTTCGGAAAAATTATTTTGAATTATGATTTCTATTGAAGCCGCAATTGCAGCATAAACTTGAAGAGATGCGAGTGGTTGCTGCAGATGTGGAAAATGAGCAAACAATAAAAAAAGAAAACAATTTATTTGGTTAATTTTTGTAATAGAACAGAAGTTCATAGAAAAATGAAAAAAATGGGTGCTATAGATGTAGCAGAATTGTGGAATGTTAGGAAATTGAAGAAGTTTTAACTTCAAGTATACGTGCGGAAAGCGTAAGGTGAATTCTAAACGGAACAAACAGCTAACCTATTCGGGCATAGTCGAACAAATTGACACTGAAATAAGTAAAAGAAAGTGGAGATGCTTCATACATACATACCCCCGCGTAATAATTATGCCGTAGTCGCAACATCAAGCTACCAATTGAATCCGCAGGCAACAAGAAATAAGGTCTCCCAAAACCAACCGACCGACGCTGTTGAAATGGAAACGAACCTAAGTTTATGGATGCCTTTCAACAGCAAAGTCGCATTGCACTTAGCAACGACTGAGTCAACCGACCGTTGCTGTTCCATTTCACAATATAAAGTCTATTGTGGTTTGTCTTGATCATCAAACAGTCAGCAAGTATAAATGTTAATGCAGTTCGACAAGTAGGCATGCTTAGCCTTCATTGATTTACATTTACGAACACAAAAAAAAAAATGATATTCCTCAACTATATAAGCACACTTTTGAATTAACTCTCTCCATGAGCACCAAATATGATTCACGAGAAGAGCGAAATGTTGTGCACAAAACCAAACAGCAGCAACAACAGCATCTCTCTCTCCCTCTCTAACTCACGTATAAGCATTCATTCTCTACGCTTCAGACGTACAAGCCAATATATAGCCTCTATACGTTTCCTAGGCAACATCATCTTGAATTCCGTTTCACTTAAAAAAAAAGCAAGAAAGAACAAAACCGGCGAGTGTGCTCGACTTCCAGAAACTCTGTACGCTTATGGAACCTTTAGAGGATATTTTTCTATCTGGATCCGTGTAGGATATTTTATTGGGTTTAGTATGAGATACAACAAATTCATCGTTTCAAGCTAAACTAAACCACAACAAAATGTTTTTCTTAAAAAACTTCACAAAAAGGGAAAAACTTGTATGGGGACTATCTTTTCCAGTGGTCCTACGTGGATCTATATGAAATAATTCATTAGAAATTAAGATACACCAAATTTAGTAATGCCCCTTAGAGAAGGGTTGGCACGTTCATTAAATACAACATATCTGAAGAAGGAATAAGAGAAAATAAACATCCAATTTTGTAGGCTATCTTGTATAGTATCGAAACTGTTGTTGTATATAGCCACAGGGTCGTAGATGTCAAGCTGAATTAACAACAACCCATTTTATTTTATATAAAAAAAACACAAAAAGTTGTGACAGATATGTCGGACCTTCTAGTGGACCGATCTGGACCCACTAAAAATTAGTCTAAATGTGTTAAATCACAAGATCTAAGGCGGCCAATTCTGATCATCGAAACGAGGGAGTACACGATCAGGAAATGTGTCATGAAGTAATTAAATTGTTTCGCGAAGCTGTATGGCATGTGGCACCCTATTGAACAAATCATTATCATCCAATTTCGGCAGAAAGAACCGTGTTATAATGACGCGGTATCGAGTACCAGTAACAGTCACCGCTTGACCAGCCTCATTTTTAACAAAACATCCAATGATGCCTCTAGCTCAACAGTTCGTTTGTTTGTCGACAATTACATGTGGGTTTGGCGAACCCCAAACATGGAAATTTTTTGCTATTAACAAAGCCATTAAGTTAAAACTGTGCTTCATTGCTTAGGATAATTTTTCTCGAAAATCAGCGAGCACTTGTTGATATTCATGCTCCTTAGGCTTCAGCTGTTGTATTGATTGAATTTTGTAAGGACTTGTGGAAGTGAAGACTGCCATTGACTATGCTTGAGTTCAGCTCGCAATAAAAATAAACTTGTTCTAGTCCTACTATGCCTGGATAATATTGTCCACTACGTATGTATCTGTAACGAAGTTCATCATTTAGATTAATTATTTGGCACAGATTGTGATCAAATACAGTCGAAGTAGAATATATATTCAATGGGTTACTTCTGACATAAATGGCAGTGTGAAGTAACTCACATCAAACATCGTAGCCTAAACTAACCTAGTTAAACTATGCTGTACAGAAAATGTGACGTATATCATGACCAGCACATTTATATCAACCACAAGAGGTATATAAACCCCAACATAGCGCCATAATTCAGCAAGCAGTTCTCAGAAGAACAAAGGCGGAGGCGAGCCAGATTAGTAGTCTCTATTCGACTTTGGAAACAAGTAAATGATTACATAAGTAAAATTTAACTTTATGAGGCGTCTCATATCTTCTTCAATGCGCGCTGCCAACTCAGTAACAGAATTTTAATACTGTTTACATGCCATACTTCGACAAAAGAGTGTTTTCCGGAACTGTTTTAGGTCTTCAAGCTTTCACTTGAACAACAACACAACAATGGCGAAGTCCCGCGGTGCGCATCCGCCATTACAATAAAGTATTATAAAATTTCTTAATGGCGAAATAACAATTTTGTTAACAGAAACAAACAACAAAAGATACTGTGGCATTCGACAGCGAAGCGAAGGGATGCACACCAACGCTGTGGTATGGTGTGGTGTTTTGTGCTGCGGAAAAAGGCGACACTAATCGCCGAATGAAATTAAATTTACGCAAAAGTTGACTGTGAAAATATTATTAGAATAGCAAACATATATATATATATATGTAATGGTAAGAGGCAAAGGGTTGCAGGCCGCGTGTGGCAGCCACATTTGACAAAAGACAGCAGTTCCCTCGAAAGGTTACAACAGAAAAAAAAAAGAGGCATCACAGTGTCGAACAGCGCAGAGCAGAACAGAGACACCGGAAAGTGTTAAACATGCCAAAGGAATTTGTTTATTGGTTTTGCGCAGCAAGCAGTCGAACCGAAGATGTTAGTAAGATGCAGAGTAGCTTAATGTAGCGCAGCACTTAGCGACTAAAGAAACTAGGAGCAGTGGCAGCAATAATTACGCTAAAGGATAATAATAAAATGCCTGCTGTCGGCTGCCTTGCACTTGAATTATTTTATAATTTTAATTGCACAATGCCGCGCGCAGGTTTAATTAAAATCTAATGCGCCACTTAGATGTAGTATCTATTTCTGCGCGGCTTGCTCCAACCCTTGCGCAACGCACCGCGAGTTATGGACATTTTCATTAATTTTCTAAAAGCCTAAGTATCTGGTGTGCTGGTGTCTGGTAGCAAGACAGACAGGCAGCCGTGCTAATTTTTAATTAGCTGCGCATTTGATATTCGTGCATAAAATATAAACGTAAAACTGCAAAATTCCAATTGGGTATACTCGACAGCACAACTAAAACATAACCTCAATGGTCATTGCTTTTCTTCTTTCTCTCGCTCTCTCTTCTTTCTGTTTTCCATTTCAGTTCTTCGTATAATTATCATTAAATAAAAGTTAATTGACATTTTGAATGTGGATATTGTGCACATGCAAATAAATGTGACAAAAGTCAATTAAACAAAAAGCATCTCTATCCACTTCTCACTCCATAAGGATAAAACATTCGAGCAGCGCGCGCGCTCGCGCTCGCGCTCACATTCGCCAGTTGAACGCAAATTAAAACCCGAATTGACAATAATTTAACACTTTACAATGAGATACAAACAACGAGATACAGCATACATATATGCTATGAATATGCCTGGATACATTTATCCATTTAGCTATGCACGGTGTTGGGTAAGTTTTTTTTTTTTTTTTGTTTTGTTTTTTCGCTTAAATAGCTTTTTAACGCCAACTGACAGCTGAAAGTTAAAAATGTCCGCTTATCAAATTGTTGTCTACTAGCGAAATTATTTAAATATTCGCTGCTAATTAGACTGCGAACACAAATGCGTTTATTATTATCAGCGAACACAGTGACATTTCATTTCAATTGAATGCAATACATTTCGATGCGATACAATCCGATTCGATGTGTTATATTAGTTGTTATATGTGCAGCAAATGATATACATTCGTAATGAATACTATTTAGAATGAAGCCTGTGCTGACATACGGTTGCGAAGTCTGCGCTTTGAAGATTATGGATGCAACTTAGCTACTTTATATGTAGAGAAAGGTACAGAGAGACATTTCTGTTGCTGTCAAATGGCAACTACGCAATAAAATATAATGGCGAACTTCATAATGTAACAAATAAACTTTGCTTATGAATATTAGTTCCTTGCCGGTAGCTGATCAGGTAAACAAGGGGAATAAGATTTAATGCTGATAATAATGGTGTCCATGACTATGCTGGCTTTTAGAAATTAAAATTCTTATGTAGTATCTGTAAGTGAGAGAGAGCAAACTTTTTTAAATAATAGTCAATATGTCCTTCCTTAGACATAAGACAGGTTGCATTGGGCTAGTGATCCAAAAATAAAAATGTATAATTAACTCAACAAACGGAAACAAACCTCAGATACAACAACAACAACCATTCATCGAAGACGAATATTGGCGTTAATCATCTCGAATAGGAGTTGTAAGTTCGCGCAAATCGGAAGAGAGATGGAGGCAGATTCAAAATCTCGGATTTCTTTAAACAGGTCACTATTTCATCTACCCAAAAGCTTGAAATGCGCGTTAATAGAGTACATATCTCTGCCTTTCTCTGACCGATTAATTACAGCTCCGTTTAAAGGAAGTCCCGCCATTGTGCAATGATATACACATACTAAAACAGACTCAGACGATTCTAAGGACTTTACAATCAATTTGATCCCTAGTGCCGATGACGTTGCACTAAGTGACTTTAATGCAATGATTGGCGATAAGAACACCAACGTCGAGAGGCTCATGCGTCGACACGCGCTGTCGTCCGCCAGGAACAACAAAGGAGAGTGGCTACTCAATCTTTTCGCAGAAGAATTTCCTTCGATTCGCCTACTGGGTATGAAAAAATCCTGGCCTTGAGCAAGATGAAAACAGCAAAGCTACTGCGTAAGATAATTTACTAACTGAACTGTTTAAATGAAGCGCAAACGTCATCTCACGCACCCTACACCACATTATTTGTGAAGCATGGATATATGCAATCATCCCAAATAACTGGAAGATGCGGCTGATCGTTACTATTGCAAATAGACCGACCCCAGTTAATGTATAAACTGTCTCGATATAACACGTCTAAACTCCATACAAAATGGCTTTCATCATCTTAGCCAAAATATCGCTAACATTACGGCGAAAACAGAAGCGATTCGGACAAAATCGGTCTTGAGTAGAGCACAGCAACACATTACGTAGTATTGTGTACAATCGGTTAAGTGGAGCATCCCATCATACCTACATATTGTGAACTTCGAACGCGCTCTTGACACGATCAACAGAAACGTGAATCACTCAGCAGATGTGGTGTCCAGAATCATTAAAAAAGGGTCTTTATGAGGACAGAGCTACCACTGTGCCACGATTTCACCATAAAAAAAAAAATCTGAAAGAGTTGTATACTTTTAGAGGTGCCAGAAGGCCCACATTGGAGACTAAATCAGAAGTTTAGCGACTTAAACTATGCTGATGATATCTGCTTTATGACGTATACACAAAGTGACACTGCATCGAAGATAATGCAGACGCAACGCAAACAACTTCAGCAACGCCTCTGACAGTCGAACTTAGCAATAACAGCATTGAAGATGTTGACCGGTTCCCCTATCTTGGCGAAAGTTTGACCAAGTATGGCGCTCAGCATCAAACCTATCATATTATATGGCTCAGAGACTTGGATTGTTTCAAAAACGATTGGCGGGAAACATCCTTCAACAAATGTTTGAGGATTTTCTGCCGTATCTTCTAGCCAGAAACGATCTCAAACGCTGTTCTATGGCAAACAATAAACATATCTTCACTTTATGTGAACTTATCATCATAGAACTTTTATTAATTCTTGTCTGGTCGTATATTCTGATCTGATTTTTCTGCGGTCGCTCTCTTCAAACAAATCAATTGTGCTCGGAAAAGGTCCCCTTTGATCGTCTGACTCGATTTCAAGAGCTCATAATAAAACACAGCCTTGTGATCTGACCAAAAATAGAGCATTACATTGGCGCCATGGATATTCAACTTTGCCGTGGATGTTGATGGTTGGCCGAGCTTCACATACGATTACTTTCGCTTGGGATTATCGTAATGTATTCATGTTTCATCACCAGTGACAATTCGATGCAAAAATTATTTCTTTTTGTGGCGTTCAAGCAACATTTCCGACATGCAGAATCGGCGTTCAACGTCTCTAGGTTTTAATTCTCCCAATTTCCAAGCTTTTTGATGAATCCCAATGTTTTTTAACGTCTGGAAATGGTTACTTGATAAACTCCCAAAGCTTTTGCAAGTTCTTTTGGCGTTTGACGTTTCATTGAGCAATGCCTCCAATTCTTCATCTCCAAACATTTTTGGCTGTGCGGGTTTAAGCCGTGCAAACCACTTCTGGCACTTTCGTTCAGCAAGAGCATGGTCACCATAAACTTCCACCAAATTACGATGACTTTGGGTAGCACTTTTCTCCATGTTACTGCAATGTATAAGAACTCCCCGCAAAAACACTTAATCAGGCACAAAGTTCGACATTTTCAAATGAATAGAAAAAATGGTTGTTTACGCTTCAACCAAATGACACATACTAAAAAATACCCGCAATGATAGTAGCTTCCAATTGAATATGGTCACGGATGAACACGACAGAAGAAATACTAGTAACGCTCAAGAAAACCGCAAGAATGAATACATCCACCTGATGTCATCAAGAAATTTTAAAGAATATTTCTTGATATAATGTTGACAGTTCTATATGTGGAAACGAGTATTCCTTAGCATCAAATTGACTTCAAGCAAAACCATTTTAATCCGGAATAAGTTCATAAAGTCTTTCAGCAAGTCCTCTAGGGCTTTGAATTTAAATAGTAACTCTTGCAGAAGCTTATCGATAAATTCCGCAGTTGAACCAATTGATAGATTGTGGCCGTTAATAGCAAGTCCTATCACTGCACTTTTGATACACCATCTTGACTATTTGGCTTGAAATCCAAGCCTTGTTTTTGAACAAAGTTAAAGCGAAATTGGTTTGGCAATTGCATTTTTCTGACAATTCGAAATGTTTTTGATTCCAAATAAGCCATTATTTTTCTAGTGATACATTTAGGTAAACGTATACGGGACGCACTACATAATTTATTAATAATTGTTTTGAAAATTGAAGTAGCATGTTAGAGCGCATTGTATGTAATACGTAGCACATATAAGTAGCATCAAGTGCAGCATGTGCAATTAACAAGATAAAAAATATAAAAATATAAAAAATAAAATAATGAACTACATATATAAACGGGTATGTACAATTGCAAAAAACATTGCCAACATCTATCGGCAACAATGCACTGACAACTGAAATGTCCGATTATTTTCCATAATTCACAAATAATAATTCAGTTTATTTTATTTTAATTTTTATATTTCATTGTTATGTGTATGCTTCATTTTTTTGCTCGATTTTCGCAAACAACAGCAGCAAAAACAATAAAATGTCGAGCGAAGTCAAATGCATACAGATATATAGATATAGATACATGCACATCTGTATCTACATATATATGCTGTATAGTATATCTGCAGATGAGTGTGTGTCTCTGTTTTTCATATAATTTTGCATTCATTGCATTTGTCGGACGGATGTTAACTTCCACTTAAATGGGTTCGTTTCCGCTTGTCGTTTATTTTATTTTAATGTACATAATTTTTCAATTTTTGATTTTTCATACAAACATTCATACAATCTGTCCGTTCGTCCTTTAGTCATGCTGCACAGTGTAACTTGTTCGTTTATTTATTTATTTATTGTATTTTGTTGTTGCTGGCATGCATTTCATTATTATTATTATTATTATTATTATTTGAAAGCGCGTTATTTAATTTTCTTTTTCATAAAGCAAATAAAAAAATTAATGAAAACTTTAACGAAAATAAAACCGAAGCTTGTATACGCTTTACATATGCTCTACATGCCACAGCATGAGTAAAATAAGATGAAACTATCTTATCGAAAATATATATAATATGAACTATCAATATACAATATGAACTATTTACAATCGGAAGTTTTTATTTAATACTAATAAATAATTGCAAAGTTCTTTTTCTATAGGAGCTACAGCTTCTAGTGCCCTTGTCAAGCTGTTCAGATATATATATGCATATATAGCTAATGGCATACCTGCTGCTTACTATAATGTGTTGCAAACATTGTGACTACATTATAATACCATATGAATACTATGTAAAGCGTGTAAAAATATACAGCGTACTTCTTTTTAATAAAACATTTCATGCAGATACATTCGACTACTGTTATAGATAGCAAACGAGCATGAGTAGGGCATTTGGCATTTGGTGTGAGGAAATGGCCAAATAGCCATCAGCGTTTTTACGTTTTATTTTTTTCTGCTTAATTTTGCAATTTTCACAAAGTGAAACGAAAACCAGCGACAGCAGCTGCAACACTGCCATTGGCTGATCTCCGTGAGCTATTGCAGTGCACCCTACACAGCTCAAGTTGCAGCAGCACTAACTGATAGACTCCTGCTACTGCTTTACTCTGCTCCACCCAACTGCCAAACTCCCAACGGCAAGCTGTCTGTCATTGGATATATTTATATATATATATATATATATCCAGCGCGCATATATGTAGATATATGCAGATACACAGGTTCATTTCAAAGTATCTGCGTTTGCATTGTTTATGCATTTTCCCCGGCGATGCGCGTTTCAATTAAATATGAAAATTTGTCAATTATTTTCGCCATACATGATGCATTATTTGTTTAATTTTTAAACAGACTCGTCTCGTTGCATTGCATTGCTGGCGTAATTCGTAATTTTCATGAATTTCCTTACCTATAGGAAAATTTCTATCTTTAAAAGCAAACATTTCATTCATTCAAAAGGGGGTAAATGTGGAAATGTGAAATTCAAGAAAAGAAAACACTTCGCATATAATTCTAACAATTTCCATTTGTCCTGCCTTAGTCATTAATCATTCGCACGTCGCTGCACGATGGAAACGCAGAAAAAGGGAGAGCGTAGCGCTTGACAGAAGGACAAACGGACAGCGCAGCAGTAGCTGAAGCACAGATGCAGCTATACAAACTGGGAATTAAAGGTTTAAAAATACAAATAAAATGGATAATCTAACAAACTACACGTTGTAATATAACGATGAGGAGTTTTGGTAAGAGCAACATTTACTTTGACTACTTTTTGTACTACTGGGGCTCACTCCACTCATTCGTAGAATACTTTGCAGCATCCACCATTTATGCGAGTTAGCTAACAAAAGTTCGGAACAATTTGAGTACCACTAAATGGCGTAGCCTCGCTACAGAAATTCGAGTCGATATAGATATGTCTGTCTGGATGTTCTTATGTACATTAAGAATTTTTGAGAATATAAAAGATAGAGCCTTCAATTTTCCGTTTCTTTCTAAGTTTTTGCTTGAAATATTCTTGTCCATATATAAGTCCATAACAAACCATTAGAAGGTATATCTCACATACAAATCTGTCGTTCTTTCCTGTTTTTTTCACAGATACAAATAGGAGTATATATTCTACACAAATTTAAGATTCATTGTAGTACATGCTCATGTGTAAGTTTCTAGGCTTAACTTTGAAGTTTTCATATAATCTTGTAAATTGCTTTTAATTTCTAAGTCCCTAATGCAACACAACTTACCAAACTATTCTAAACACACTCGTAACTATTGTACTTTCACTTCGTTAACGCATTTTTGTGCTGTGCACTTTGAAAATCTTATTAGAAGCAGTCAGCCATGTGCCGCAAATTAGTTCACCTTGACGCTTCACTGACTACGAATGACAATCTACACGCTCCAAACATACACACACACACACACACACCTCAACAATAGAAAATGCTCAAAAACAATGTCCTGCGAAAAGGCTAACAAAGACTCCTCGGTTGAGAACATCTTCACAAAAGACAACAGAAGGCGGCAAGCGGAAAGGCATCAATCGCCTAACACTCATTCAGCAAACTTTCTACGACTTGTAAGATACTTCAGCGCGATAAAGCCAACAGCAAAAGATACGCGCAAGTGTTGCGGCTAAATACCGTAAAGCGTAGCCGCTGCCGGAGCCGGAGCTGGAAACTTATGAGCACCGAATTTATTTGGCAAGTAAATTTATTTATGAGTTTCGTTGCGTTCGCCCAAAAAGAACTTCACAATGCCACAATTGAATGCGCAGAAACAATGAACTACGAGTAAATGTCCGAAATGCCAATAAGAAATACCAATAGGAAAATCACTCGAGTGCGAACGGAAGGAAGCAGCGTAAAACTTAGTCCTAAGAAGATTTCCTTTGAAAGTTTACAGGAAATCAGCGTTTAGAAGTATTCGAAAAGAATGTTGAAAGCGTCAGCCAGTAATCGAAGTCGTTCTACAATAGTCCGAGAGGCGGCTGCTATGTAATTACAAAATTAATTGCCTTTATTCGCTCGCGAACCGATCGACTACATGTTTTTCGCTAACTTGTTTGTAGCTGCTTGTTCTGCTGGCAATCGAATCGCAGCAGTCTGACACTATAATCAAAATTCTTATAAACGAAACGTGGTAGTCACGGGCCTGCAGTATAGTTTAGTATAGTATACATTGCAGTTTGCTTTCTGCAAAGATAATTGCAGTATCTGACCAATTGGCGAATCGTTTCAGTTGCAATTGCTGCCGCTGGCGCTTCCTTCTAGTATAATTACAATTTGCAACGTTTTCATTTGTACTTCGCAAAGCGGAAGCAACAAAGTTGTTAATCCAACTGGATTAAGTGGAAAAGAAAGATGTGTGGCAGAGCATCAAATCGCTATAAAAACTTCAACGATGTAGGCAAGTGTAGTGGAAAAGTGTTCAATATAATATTGGTAATAGGGCGTTTAACTAGAAATATATGTGCTTCATACTTATACGCGCCTAAACCACTCATATTAAAGTTATTGTAAGCTGTTCTAGCTCTTATGGAAAACATGCAGAAGTGCAGATACTTTTAAATTAATTCATAATAATTTCAAACAAGTTGCAGCCTTAAATGCAATGTAAAATAATTATTAAACAATTTTTATTTGGATGAGCAAGAACTACTCATCCAAAAATTAGCAAAAGAAAATGGGTATACAACTTCTTTGTGTGAATGTGTGAGCGAATTAGATCTTGCCCAACAGTAAGATCTGGTATTCGACAATGTGGACGATTCCACTTTACGTATTTAATAACTACGTAGTACATTTCAGTAGGACCCTGAGCGAAAGAAAAACCTTAGATATCAAGGCAAAGGAAAGAGTTCTACAATGGTCAATTATATCGGAAGGGACTTAGTTATATTTTTTTATCCTATTACGTTTTGATGGGAGCAAATCGACCTCCCATTCGACTTGACCTCACTGGTTGGCTACTAGTGCCACTCTGAGCAATAGCAAGCGGATACTTTGGCAGCACACCACGAAGAGTGATTCATGCACTTCGAGTTAGCATCAGACGAAAAGGCAGATGCTACGAGTATCTCCCTCTCAACACAATATTTCAACTCGACCTACCTCGACTCATTTAGCTCCGAAGATACTGAAGCTATATTCAATCTCGTTAAAGCCTCGGGAGATGACTGCCGAAGAGAGCTACTGTCACTATGGTGTCGATTTTTAATGCCAAAGTGAGGTTGTAGTATTTTCCGACAGTGTGGAAGCTAGCAGCAGTCGCAATGATTCCCAAAACTGACATACCGGAAATGCATTCCTCCCACCGGTCTAGTCTCCTGCCTTTGATCTCGACAGTTTGGGAAAGACCACTCATTGCTAAGCTTGCGATCATTGCGAAATTCCGCAGCTTGATCCCGGATCATCAACACGAATTTCGTTCTAGTCATGGCGTCAATATTGCAATGTATATCGTGCAGTCATTCGATCGAGTGTGGCACCTATGCCTCCTGCGAAAGATTAACGAGAGACTCTCTTCGCTGTACTTTGCCCTGATACAGTTTTATTTGGAGAGCCGTTCCTTCAGAGTCAAAGTCAAAGTCGCAGAAGTGCCACAAGGTAGCGTTCTCCGTGCCTTTCTGTCTACATGCCGTTACGCTTATAGCTTCTCTGCTGTTGACCTCATATGCAGATGATGTATGCAGGTGGACACCGATATTATACAAAAATACCTATATTCTGTTGCTGACCAGGCCAATAAGTGGATCTTAATATTCACTGGGAGGGCAGCAGCCCCAACCTGTTCATACACATGAAAACTTCTTGGAACAGCCAGCTACGATCATCTACCTGGGTCTTAATCTGGAAAGGCGGTTTACCTTCAGTGCTCCACCCAAGCTAAGGTGTCCCACGTGCAAGAAGTCTTCGTGGGCCTCTTATAAGCAAACTGTAACTGAATTATATTCTGATCTCTTTACAGACATTTCCATTGAGTATTACTGAGTTTAGAATTCCGGATAGGAGCTCCCTTATAGGATCGTATAACGTTGTCTTTCGCGATTATTCTTCTTTATTGCGTGAGCCGAGAATCTAAGCAGGGGATCGAACGCTACAGCAAGTATCGTCGGCTACTGAACTGTAGGAATATTCAAGTCCGCAGAGGCAAACCCAACCCATCATCAATCTGAATAGACCCATCTAATCTCATAAAAAATAAGGAACTAAAAAGTCAAAAATATTTATATTTATTAATTGTTCTCCGTTAAACGAACCTGGATTAGTTTGATCTGTACATATAATCGTAGATATCTCTGTCGTGTCTTTACCTAGAATAATGTCACCAGTGGTAGCTTCTCTGGCCAGCGTATCTGCTCCACTATATTTTTCTACACTCCGGTCTCTAGTTTTGCTAACCTTCACATTCGACTGGAGGCGACATGGTATTTCTGCTTAAATTATTTGCCGTTTATTGCCAGCTTCATAATTTCAAATACGGATTATCCTAACAGATGTATAAGCTAAAAATAATGTTTTTCTCCATACTCGTTGGAATGTTTAATATGTTTCAATTGCAGCCACTCACTATTTAAATCCCAGGCCAATTTTCACCCCATATACTTATAGAAACATATAAGTAGTGCGAAGAGTGAGAAAAACACTTCAGAAAATCTTCCAAGATAAATGCTGAACATGATTTTCAAGCATAATTCTTGCTGTATGCTCGATTTAATCGCTTCATTCATGAACAAAATTTCAAAAGCGTAAAAAAATAAAAAAAAAAATACAAAAAAAAACATATATGAAAAATTTTAAAAAATTCCCGTGAGAATTTTCAATTTTGCTGTTTTGCATAAAAATTGCAAAAGAAAAGAAAATATATTTGAGGTTATGTAATCCTTTTAATGATACTCAACGCTCATAAACGACATACGCAGGATATGCGCGTCTTTTTTCGCTGAATTATGCAGACAGACAGCATTTGCACACCCAGCCCAACGAAAAATGTATAAGAAAATGCAAAGAAATAAACCGAAATCCACTTCACACATGTTTTTATTCCCCAATTTTTTGTCAACTCTGTGCGCTGAAAAGCTTTTGTGTAACATTTTCTATTTTGTTTAGAAAATTGGTTTCCTTTGCCATTTTGCGGGAATATTGTTTATGCCATTTTGTATGAGCCTGTCTACGAGTTGAACCCGCAGCAGAGCAGCCTGAAATTTATGCTCATATGCACGAGATAAGATCTAAATGTAGCGAATGTGTATTTTGATCTTTTTTTTCTATTTTTTGTTTTTTATTTTACTTGGATACGTGCTGAAAAGCTGCTGCTGCTGCTGCTGCGAAAACAAACAAGCGACATAAACATATTCACAGGGTGTATGAAGTTTGCAGCAGGAGTTGGTGTAAGGTGTTGCTGCCAAAAAGGATGCGCTGCCGCCTTTAGTCTCGCTGACTGTCGCCAATTGCGGTTTTTGGCAAAAAACTTTTACGCTGAAGGCCTTGCAAATATTTTATCAAAAATAAATCCATTATTTTTTGTTTTCATTTTTTTTATATTTTATTAAGAAAAACTTTTTGGTGCTGAAATTTGCTTTTATGAAGTCTAGAAAGTTTTTACACCACAGATGAATGACAACCAGTAGCCAATTTGAATATTCGAGTTTCTTTTGAGATCTGTTTTGTATTTGAAGTAGAATGTTTTACATTTTATATCAAGAGAGGAATAGAAATGGAAGAAATCTTTGAAATATTTTAAACATATGAAATATAATAATTTATGGAAAAAATATATAAGACAAATGCATTTAAAAGGTGGTAGCAAATGTAGACTGAAGTATGAAGATTCGAAAGTCTTTTACTATGACTTTGATTCATCAGAATTATCAGCAACAAGAAGTCTTCCTAAGAATTTCAATTTTCCTACTAATTGGGCAGGAGTCTTCCTCTAAAATCTGTGTGTACTGTTGGTATGTATACCCTACAGCAAGTAATGACTTTGACAATTGCCGAGCATAATGCACTCTGCTTAGTTTAAAAAGTTCTTCTGAGCGTTTTGCATGTCGTGTAGGCAATATAAATAGCATGATTTGATATGAATTGCTGCGTGCAAATAAGATAGAAGACTATTGACAAACCAACACAGTCTTTATCAGGAAAGATCTTTGTCATAAATCCTACGTTGGCAAGATAGTCAGTTAAACAGTTCCTCCTGAAACCCTATCACCCAGATGACAGTGATATAAAACTGCACAGTATCTCATTAAGAGATCTGTTACGAGTGTCAAGCCATTTCATAGCAACTTGGCAACATGAGAAAAGGTTGTTAGTTCTTAACCGGACTCTTCAGGTCCTTGTATGCTTATTGATTCTTAATTGCTAAGGGGGTGCTACCCATTGCTCGTATCCTCTCTTTTTGATAGTTGGATGCTCTGCAGTAGAACAACTTATCCATAGGATGCTTCTTAATCTTATTTTCGCTTAAAGAAGATCGGTAGCTTGATCTAGGCAAAAATATAAGTATTGATGCTGTTGCTCAGGTTCAGAAGGCCTAGCCTCCTAAACGTTGTGCGTAAGTACGTCGTCAATATCCTCTGCATAGGTCAATTCAGTATCAGCGTGCACTGCATTATCTAGATGCATTTGGAACAATCCGATACTGGAGCGCCTCGACAAAAGTCGTCCATCTCTCATTATGTCAGTTGGCCTCACACTTAATTTAAACACGAGTCCTAAGTGATCAAAAGGCAGGTCCCACGAGACTTGGCGAAGTCCAGGCACGAGGCTCTGCCACCTCTCCTTTTTGGGTGCCGAGTCGGAGATCCAGTGGGCAATATTTCCAGCTTAGTAAAGCTCAGAAAATAAGCAAGCTCCCTGCAAACAATATCGGCATTGGTCCAGAGACTTAATGTTGACTCTACTTTAAGTTCAGTCTCCAACCAATCAATTCAGTAAAGTAATTCCCATAACAAGAAGTATAACGGGGTAAAATAAACCGCGGTGTCTCAAACAGCTTTAAACCCCAACCAAAGGACGTTGTCTGCATTGGCTTCTGTTTCAGTATGAGTGCAGCTTCAAGAGCCGTCTCAAAATTTGTCAAGTGGATGTCTGCGTAAGGTCGAGTTCTTGTGAAATTAACTGTCCCAAGTTCTCCAATTCACTTTTCCAGTGCTTTGCGCCAGTCTTCTGGTCCCATTGTTGTTGCTGTTTGTGCGAATTTGTCCTCCGTATTACGACTGAACCCCAACTACAAAGCTATTTGGCACCATGGTATCTTTTACATAGAAAAGTTGAGTGGACTTCTGTACGAGCCTAAATGTACAGAGGGTAGACTTTTAGCAATGTTTCCTGGGCTAATGTAAAAGTAGACCTCAACGTCTTCGTGATGCAGACTAATGCATTCCGTTGTGTCGTTTTTATAAGCCTACACGGGAGTTAAATATCTTCTCTAAAAATCTTCTCTAAGTCTGAGAATTTAACTATCACACAGAGGTAGTGATGGACGAACATATCAAAGACTAATAGCACATATAATATATGGCCAGTAGGAACCATCGAAGTTCTGACATCACTATTGGTAGAAGCTTTATACAAGTAATATGAACCAACCATGTCACCCATGTAAAACTAAAAACAATAGGAATGTCATTTTATTGATTCAAAACTTAGCAGACTTAAGCAATAATTCAATTTAGCTCTTCATAAATATTACATTAAGAATTTATGCAAATTTCCAGATTTTAAACATTATTGCCTCCTCGAGTAACTAGTATGCATTTATTTAAGGCAGTTCTTTGCAAAAAAAAAAAAACTTTGACTAGGCCTACTCGCAAGTTATGTGAAAGCCAAAAATATCAGCGTGCAACAATCAGAATGCAACAACAGAAGGCAACAAATCCAAATAGGAACGTGACAGCAACATGTAACGGCAACAAGAATACTTGAACCATGTAGACTGTTGAACTCATTCCCTTAGCTAATGCAACATACAATATATACGCCTATGTACCTATATATAGCGCGATAAGGCGCACTGCTTGTTGGCCCCTCAAACGCGTTCAGCCACTCAACTGGCCCCGACAACTCATAAAATACATGACAGGACATTAGAAAATGGCAACGAAGACGAAACAGGCTTGTAACGCTGCCTATACGCGCAAACTGAAGAGAAAGGCTTAGGTGGCGGAAGGGCTGCAGTGCAACAGGGCATGGCAGCCAAATTGAGCGAGGAACGCGTTTGCGCTGCTGCATGCAACTCGAAGGAGACGCCTTCATATTTTAATATACAACTGCAAATACAGAAATAGGAACATGAACAACCATATAAATGTCGCCGTTCGTAGGAGGGCGGTTTGTTAAGTAATCGGTATACTTGTGCTTAGTGTTCATACAGAAGCTCAGTTAGCCAGGTATGCATTTCTGTTAAATAGGAACTTGTACAAAATTTTCCAGTGAATTTTATTTAATCAAGAACCCTTGACATATATAAAATCGCATACATCTATGACAATTAGTTGCTAAGCTATGACAAAATACTTCTAATGTGTGGGAATATATGTTGCTGTAGCTTATAAGTTGTTTTTTTTTCTTAACTCATCCGATTACTCATCACACCAACCTCGTACGTATGGTATGTCCGTTTGTGTCCTGCATGTAGTACTTGCCGCGCGCAAAATGCAAATTCAAATGTTACTCCTGCCACCGCTGACGCCATTGCCCTTTGACGTTGCTGCGCGTTGTTGCAAACATGAAATGGGTTTATATCGTCGCTAAAATTATTTGACATTTCTTGGACTTTGCGCATTTTTACGAGCGACGATGTTTGTTTCATTTGTCCATTTGTTCTTCAACATTGTACTTGCACCATGTAGCATGGCACGAGTAGTGCGAGCAAAGTATATCTATGTATGTGGTATGTACACATACTCGTACTATTTGACTTATTGTGGGCGCTGTTTGTTGTGACGTGGGCGTTGCAGCTGACATTTGCCTCAAGAAACACGAGCCGAGCAGCAACAACTGTGCAAGCAAGTGTCAACTGCTGTCGCAGACGTTGACAAGAAAACGCCATTTTCTGATTGAATGTCAGAGACACATCAGAAGACACAACCAAAAGAAAAACCATGTTCGCATAGCTTCAAAACAGCCAAGCAAGCACAGTTTATGTAATAAGAAAAATGTGAATGGTAGGGTATGTACGGCAAGCAAGTGCAATTTTTGCACAACTTGCCACATCTTGAGCTGCATTCCAATTGGATATGTGTAGCTGCCATGCAACATTGCTTATCAGAGACGCAAATGGCCGCACAACATTCATTGGTGTTGCGTGATTGTGCGGCATGAGGTGGGTGCAAGTGGGACTCGTCGATGGGCGTGACAGTGGGCGTACATATGGAACATGACTTTGCATGCAAATGCCAGCGACAATGCCCAACAATGGCGAATTATGATGACGTTGTTGCTGTTGATGTGTATGGAGCACGCAACTCCATTTAATCGCAAATTTTATGCATTCAGCTGGCGACCAACGAAATACAAAATTGAAGAAATTATAGCAGCCACAGCTGGTAATACAGGTCTCATCAAAATAATGCATCAATATCTCTAAGTAGGCAATAAAGATTTGTATTGGTAATACTGAGAAGTCATTGCAAAGAATTCTCCAATTTGTGCAAAAATCCTACAATTAGTTCTTATATAGTCTAATGTAAGTTTTTTTTTTTTCAATACCCAGAGAGGATATGCCGCGACATCACGCGAGGTAACTAATATCCTGCACGTTCCTGCATAAAATGCCCCACAAACACACAGAAAAATTTTGCAAAAATGCTTTTCTTTTTAAATTTTGCAAGTTTTCGATCTCACTATGTACAGACATAGAAGGGAGCCTGAGGCAGCATCATTTATCGGTTGTATTGGCATCATCTAGGCGGCGCATCCAAGAATTAGTCAAGGTACGCCATGTGCAAACAAATTGACAAATTGTCGGTGTGGTAGGCGTGGCCTCCAAAAATATTTCTAACATGCGTCTATATAAAGCGATTCTTAAAAGTTCAGTTTGAATGCTCAATCATTTAGAGAATCCCAGATCTCGACATCAAATATACTAAGAACTGACGGACAGAAGGACATAGCTATGTCGACTCGACTTCTGATGCTGATTGAGATTATATACACAATATGGAGCCTGCTTCCACAAACTTAAAGACAAAGGATGAATTGTGGATAATAATTCGAAACTGATTTGTTTTGTATATTGCCAGCGGATTGTGTCGTGTTGCCCGAATCGAGTCCAAAGTCCGCCCATGTGCATTGCAACAGCAACGGAATTTATGTTTTGTGCAAATATATGTAACAGGTAGAACTAATGGTCGGAGACCCCCCAAAGTTACCCCCAGGAGCAATAGAGGAGTCGATGATGCCATGTTCGTCTGTCCGTCCATATGAATGTAAGAATCTCGGAAACGGTAATATATAGAGACTTCGTTCCATTATTCATTTGACTAGGTCTTCCCCGGAGTTTTACGAGTTTGTTTTAAAATTTGGCCCCTCATGTTCCCGTTCATGGCTACATCGGTTTAGCTTTCGATGCTTATAAAGGGCCTATTTAGGGCATCGACATTGCTTAAATACTCGATTAAATAAAAATACGCAGAGATTTCATTATTTCCAACGATTTGAAAGTTACTACGCCTCGCGAAAATCATCATTTAAGCCAGATACTTAAATTCTTACGACTCGTATATAGAAAATGCGGCTACAAAAATTCAACAGCGTAATATATCGAGAAGACTTGTGTATAGAGTGCGGGTGTCATATTTATTATGGCATCACCACTTTATGCCTTGCTTAAGCCACTCTGCACTGCACTCCTTACTGCCAGTACTTCTTTTCGCAGCAACCACAAAGCGTTTACCCTTCTCAACAGCAACAGAAATGGCAGTAGCAGTTCCTCTTGAACCGAAAACCGCAAACCAGGACAAAACAGACACTTGCTCGCACATTGCAGCATAGAATAGAACAGCATATAGAACATAGAAGTACACACACAGCGGTGTATCTCCTACTCAAACACAACTCATAAGCAGCAGCAGCAGCAGCATCAACTGCAAAAGATCTTGAAAGCCACTACTACTGTTTGTACATATTACGCTCATGAGGGAAGTAGCAAGCTGGATATTTCACAGCAGCGGGATGCAACAGCAACAACAGCAGCAGCAACAACTTGAGTTGAGCCTGTGCCAGTTGCTGCAACACAATTCGAGGTCCGTTGCATTGTCATCTAAACTCAGCTCAGCTCTGTTTAGCTCAGCCGCACATCAAGCTAATGCCAGAAATGCTATTCGTTGCTGCCGCCTCAAATGTTAGAACAAACAGCAGCCACGAACAACCACGATATGTTTGCTTAGATGTTGACGACGTTGCTGCTGATATTGTTGTTATGCCCGGATAGCAGCTGCATTTGATTGCCAAGGATTTTGATAGTTTTTGTCTCACCACAAAAGATGAGTGCCAACCCGACCTAGCAACGGACGGGCAGACGGACAGAAGAATGGTTGCAGCACAAAACCATGCGCATGGATTGAAGACTGCCGCTTCACATAGACAACGTTAAATAGATATCTCTATATAATAATATTTTTTTTGCCTTTTAAGCTTAGTGGAATTTTGACATTTGCAACTAGATTGCTTGCAACTAGATTGCTTGCAACAATTTTCGCGTTTATGATTTATGTTGCAGCCAATTATTTTGATAGCAATTTTCGTTGCAAACTATTTTCAAGCAACAACAACAAAATTATTCTACTTCTACGAGTATGAGCGGGAAATATGACAAACTTTTTAAATTTGCAGTAAAATGAATGTTTGGAAAAGGAATTGAACTTCCAATTGATCGAAGCAAATGCACTCTGCATACTTTCTCGGGATTTATTTGACATTAAGCGAATGCACGGATGCACACGTTTGTACTCGCCATGAGCTACGAACTTCTACAGGATCCAGCATATTCTCCAGATTTAACTTCCTGTGACTTGACGAAGTGGCTGGGCGCCAAAAAATATCATTTTTGCCTTTTTTAGATGAACTTTATGTTTGTCATCTCTGAGAAGCTCAGTAAAGTTCATAGCCGAATATGAGAGAAGAAAAATAATTATTCTTGGTGGGTTTCAGAGATGTGATGTAAAAACGATGGCATTTTCTTAATTTCAACGAACCCAGTTACTAGTATAAACTCTGATAGGTGGAACTACTTCAACTTGTCGGAGAAAGATGTTCGATGTATCTTTTTTAAAAAAAAGTTTAGATTCTACTTCAGGAACATATTTCACTCAAGATGAGCAGTTTCTATAAAAAGGATGCATTTTGGGTCATGACGAAAGGAACATGTTTAAAGCTTTGCGCTGCTTCTTAAGAAGTCTTTCGAAGTTATAATAGTTCTAACTGCAGATTTTCTTATATTTTACCATGAAGAATATTAACCAAACTTTTTATTTTAATACATTTTGAAGGGTACAAATAAAACTTCAAATGTACAAACGTAGAAGCCCAAAAGGTTTAATTTCCGATTAAAATGAGCAGCACGAAAGCAAAAAAATATGGCAAAAGAAATTGGCAGCAACAACAACAACAATCAGAATACTGCAGCGACTAAAAATAATAATAGCAACTAGTATCATAATAACAACAACAAAAACAAAACAAAAAAACGACAACAACAATAATACGAGTAAAAATTACAACAAGTTATTACGTCGAAGCCGCCTAAAGTGGATTTGAGACTCTTCCTTCTTAAGCTGCTTCTTTCATTTTTATTTTTTATTTTTTCTCCATTACTTTGCGATTTCATCCAATACGAAGCAAGCCAGACCGAATGAGAACGAAACACTATCATCATTTTGGAAAATCTACCTTGAAGGTAATTATAGTAATTACTTCACGAATCGCAAGTAGTCGACGTGCTTTCCGTTCTCCTCTTCGTCGTCGTCGTCGTCGTCCTACTCTACTTCAACATTGTCTGCAGTAGTTGCATAGAACCCTTCATTCTCCACCAGTTTATGCCGGTAAAGATGAGTATGATGACGACGTGCGACCGCCTAAAACATCAACAGTTGGCCAAAAAACGCGAGCAGCAGCAACATTGCAACATGGCGCACCAGGAACCACTTCCAATGATACCATTGCTTCGGGGTGCGCAGTCACAGACACAGATACGTACAGATATGTACAAACGAAACCGTCGTATTCAGCCGTCTCGTCTCGTCTCGTCTCATCTCATCTCATGTAGTCATCCAGCGCTCCATTCCAATACATTGTCGAGGACGCATTCCTGCTGCTGCTGACGCTGTCTGTCCGTTCGTCTGGACTCCTACTGCACAGCTTATCTCTTCAGGCTGCAATAACAACACAAGCAGCCAAAGAGTTGAGTAGCTCATCTGCCCCGGCATACCGCATACCGCATGCGATTGGATTTGGCTTAGCCCTTGATTAGTTTTCGCTCTGCACCGCTCACTGCCCGCCGCTCATCTCTTGCGGCCTGCAGCAGCGCGCTCAAGTGAGCGCCTTTTTAAGTCTTATTATTATTTTTAGTATTATTTCTTATAACGTTTTTTCTACTTTCCTGACTGCGCCTGCCTGCACCGCCATTGTCGTCCTTTCTCATCTGCAGTGCAAACTGCAGCGAGACTAATTTTCTTGCACACGAAGCAATTTGAATCCAGAGCGCATGGGCGCAGATCGCCAACAGATCGCTGCACGGCGGAGCACCGTGGTGTGATTATAGTTTGGAGCATCATGTAAGTTTGGCATATAGCATAGTAGGTATAGTCGCCTAAGTTGCTGCATAAAGCCTTCTCAGTTTGTCCGCATTTTTGCAAATAATTTGGTTTTGGTCTACAAATTGGCTCGCTTAAGTCATGGCAAGATTGAGGATTGCACCAATATTACGGGTTCCTATATTCCATTGCCAGTAAGTTTGGATGAGATATTACTATTCGCTTCTTACCATATAACTCATTGACCTAGCAAGTGAAGAGATCTCTCAGAATAGTAGAATCAAATGACTGAACGGGATAGCGAAACGAATAAATAAGATGAACTAAATGAACGGGGAACTAATTTGAAAGACCAGATAAAGAATGTGCTTACCAGTTATGACAACTAAGAGACTAGTTACTTCCTAAAACACTGTTCTTAACCTCGAATCTGAGTGAAGCCTTATTAATTCTCCCAAATAATTCTCCATGTGCAATTGGCTATCCGCATTTATGTATGGTGCAAATTTTATTATTTCGTAGAGGTGATTAAATGATTGGTGGCCTTATTTATCCGCGCTTTTCCGCGGTACACAGTATTTCATATTTCTTACTCAGTCATTTTTGAATGTCAACGCCTTTCAGGTGATTTATTTCAATATAAAATACTAGTTTGCATAACGCATTTCAAAGTTGAGGCACTTTGGTAATATCTAATAGCAAAAGAGATGCTTTAGAGCCTTTGAAATGACCCACCCGGAACTGAAGATTGATGGTTCTTTTAGGCAACACAGAATTCATTATGTCTAGGAGGCCGCACACTCTTTGAAACAAAAAACTGGTGTATATAATCTCGGGTAGACAAGCAGGAGTGAAATCGCAGGACTCATGCAGCAATAACCCTACAACTTATACCGTATGCCGTAGGTCCCGTTTCAAACTAAACAAGATCCATTTAGAGAGAAATAGATGGAGATAAAAAACCAACAGACTTACTTGGCAGAGATACTATCTTAAGCGTTCAATCATATTGTTTCATTGCCTCATAGAAAGAGACTTCGCAAAGGAAAAAACCGTTCTGTACATCTCTCAGAACAAAAGAAGACTGGCTTTATTTCTTCGGAAGTCTTACTGATATATCTATAAAAAAATAAGATTAAATATGTATCAAAGTTCTTGATACATATTTAATAAGTTTACGCCAGGGATGCAATAGGCATAAGAGAGATCATATAGTAACACAATGAGCCAGTACTGGTCAGTAAGGCGAGGCCCACTCTTGTTAGCCTGCCATCGTAATATAACCCAATTTAAACTATGGTTTAAGTTCCAATCGTTCCGAAAGCAAGCGATTGTGACAAACGCTAATTTTTTTTAATGACTTTTGAGATCGTTTACATGCCTTCCGATTAATTTCTATTTGATTTCAATATTCCTAATTTGTAACACGGTGCAACGACTCGAAATATTTCGACTTTGTTGGTTGTACTTGATGTTCTTTTTGTTGTTGTTGTTGTTGTTGCTGTTGCTGTTCCTGTTGCAAACACTACAGGCGCTTGTTGTCGATTTGTTGCACTCTTTCTGCAGCTTGTTGGCCAGACTTTAGTTGCGCTTGTTTCCCGTTGTTGTTTAGCTCATGGTGTTATAGTTGCAACAACAACAACAAAAGCAACAAAAACAACATCAACAACAACAGCGCAACAAAATTGCTCTGAACTCTGGGCACCTCTTTCGAAAATTTGCAGTTTAAGATCACGATGTAATTTCTGAAATTGCCATGTTGCATCTGAGCGCTGGCCAACCAACACAAAATGCCCGACTGCCCGCCTCTGTCACCGATCTCTCAGTTTGTCCGCTCGACAATTGGCTTGGCCTGGCCTGGCAGCAAACTTTGTGCCTGTTTTCTTGCATAGGAATTTTGTTTCAAGAGTATGTGTTGCTGCATGTTGCAAATCCTAATTTGTCCAACTACAGCATAAAACAGTTTAAAAATGAACAAAAAAAAAAAAAATGAGCAGAAAAAAAAACGCTGCACCGAGACAGATAGCCAACCGCGACGATCTTTAAACTTTTTTCACTTCCAATTAGAAACACCAACCCACCGCTCACCCATTAACTGTTGTGAACTCTTATAATAGCGTATATAGTCGGTCGGTCGGTCGTATAAAGATCAGAAAAGTTATTACTTCCTTCTATCAATCGCTGCCATAATTGAAGAATTATTGACGCAAAACGATCATTCGCTCGGTTGCGGTTCGTTTGGCTCATTGATAAATTCTAATTGTTAAATTTAATTGCCATAACGTTTGCTGCAACATCGATGTACGACAAAACGACAATCGTTGTCTTTATAACGTTGTCGTTGTCGTTGCCGTTGTCGTTGTTGCAAGAACAATAACAATTTATTGCAACAAATGGCCACATTAATGAGCGCCGCCAATCGATCGATCGTTTCATCCATCCATCCATCGATCGATCGATCGATCCATCGATCGAATGATTCAAGCAGCAATGAATGAACAGACAAGAAGATACTTTCTGCGGCGGCATTTCCATTGATTTCTTTTTTTGATTTTATTTTCCTGCAAACATAATAACGAAATTTTATATGCCGCATATATTACATTGCAGAGTTTATTGAGTTCTCAATTTCATATTTTGGAGACAAGTGCACAAGTGGCATCCAAATGACTAATGCCGAGCGCATTTTTTTAGATGATTCGATACGGTAGCAGCAGCAGCAAATGTATCTCATATTGATAGAGTCTTCTGCGACACACCCAATGCTTGTTTTATGTCAAATGCTAAAAATATAAATTGTGTAGGCTGCACTGCGCTATAATACTATACTAATCGGAAAATCAATGCTAGTTATATCCACATGCGTACTTGGAAGCTATGCAGCGTGTCAGTTGCTTCTCTAATTTCCGCGCCAAATAAATGTCGTTACAAATCACATTGGAATTCGTATATGCAGGCAGCAGCAGCAGTGGCAGCAGATTGCCTTACCTAGCCCAGTCCGGAGCCAGCACAGACCTGCAGTGAAACACAAAGCGCTCGCATAGACAGTCGTAGATAGTTATTGCAAAGACGACTGCAGATCAGTGCCTATGCCAAGGGAGCGATAAAAGCCAGAGCCGCAGTCATTCGAATGTGCGCACATTTCTTTTCTTGCCATTATTTAATGGACTGATCGATCATAAAAAATGAACTACAACTGCAACAACAAGAAACAACAAGAACAACAATGCGCAACATACAACTAAGATAGACATAGTACAACTCCTCATACGAGTGTTGTTTGAACAGTTTTTTTTTTATATTTTTTATTATTCAAAACAAACTCATCTTTACTTTTAATCAGTAAGAGGAAACATCAGGGACTAATTTTATTAAGTTTTGCCAACGCAGATTTTTTTAGCATATGCGGACATTAGCACATCAGGACATCAGAAAATATGTACAAATTTGGATACAATTAACAGAATTTTTTTTCTCGTTTTTAAAGCATTCAACACCTTAAGAATCATATCGTCCAGCGTTTAACGGGATATTTTAATGCGTAGAATTTCTTATTGAAATCGGTCATAGCCATGATCCAAAAACCCGGAAAGGATTAAACACAGACAGCGTCATATTCCACTATCCTGCCTATCCAAACTGTAAGAAAAGTTGATTTTTATAAAAATCAGCTCACACATGCAGAACGTCTTTCCCACTAACCAATTTTGGTTTTGTGAAAACCAAGGCACTATCGAACAGGTAAACCGAATAATCTCAGAGATTCGAACAGTATTTGAGCTCCGCGAATATTGTTCCGCAATCTTTCTCGATATAGCTCACGCATTTGATCGCGTTTGGCACGACGGAGTTTACCACAAAATAAAAGTTTTTCTTCCCAAAAACACACACAAATTTCTTGACTAATATCTCAGCAAAGTAGTATTCACAGTACGACAGAATGACTACATAAGACAGGAGTCTGAAAAAAAAACTGGAATACCCCAAGGCAGCGTTCTCGGTTTGTTTGTCCTATACACATCAGACATACCAACGGATCACAGACTCACAACATACAAATTTACCGATGACACAACAGTCTTAAGCAGATCTCAACTCCCAATAAAAGCAACAAGATGACTAGCAGACCACCTCAATCTTCTCAAGGAGTGGCTGGCCAACTGGCGTATAAAAAGCAATGAGCAAAAAATCAAACACGTTACATTCACGTTAAACAGAAGTACTTGACCATCGCGACACTAAACAACATTGTCATCCCAGAGGCCAATGACGTAGTTTATCTTCGCATTCGTGTCAAATCGGGTTTATAAATTTAAGTTTGGACTACAAAGTCCTTCTTTACAACTCTGTAATAAAGCCTATTTGAACGTACGGCTCACAATTATGGGGTAATGCACTCAACTGAATGATCTTAACATCCCAACTGCTAAAACAGAAATAGTTCGATTCAAGCAGAACTATGAATGCAAATTCAATTCTCATCCAAATCACTAGAAAGATCTTTAACCTTAAACAATAACCAAACACGACTCAGGAGAAACTATAAAAAAAAAAAATAAATATGATATCTGCCGGCAATGACTACTGCAGAAGTTGCGAGACGATTAAGATTCCGACCCGAATAGACAATTATTCTGTCAGTGCCTTACCCTCTATAGGAGTAGAAACAGTCTAATGGGAGCTACAGCCTTGGAGAACCTAACCGTCGACTCGACCAACTGGCTGAATTATTATAAAAAACCAGATACACATGGCCACGAACGCCTTATTTTAACAGACTTGTCGCTTGGTCCAAATCGAAAAAATTTGGTCTATTTACAAGCGTAATGATTCCTTCAAGGTTTATATAGCCTTTAGCTTTAAGGTATTCTAATTAGATATAGTTGTACGGACATGAAAAATAGTCTGAGAAAATAAATACAAATTTTTTTTGATTGCCTCGTCAAAGTCAATGAAACATATTTTATTATAATTTCCCGATATAAATTTTTCACCTTCATGCAAGGGAGTTTGCAAGCATTGAAAGCAAGTTTATGGTTCTTCCGCTACTACTACTTATCTTCAAAGTCATCTCTTTGTGTCCTTAGTGAAGATTATTGTCTACCTCTGGACCTCAATAAACTGCTTCACCCACCTTGCACATACGATGGAGCAGACAGATACGACAGGTTTTATTTATTTTTTTTTTTTTTTTTGGCTAGTTTTGACAAAAATTTCATCGCACAACGATGTTTAAAGGGTTGTGACATGTTCACCGAACTAGCGATCCTGACTTTACTGATACCCGTAGCACACTAGTCTTGCGTGCGCCGTATATTCCCCACCTAATTCCACTGTTTGGAATCGACACGCGACCAGTAGTGACTCGTTACAAAGCCAATTTTACATCCATTGGTAAGCACTCGGTACTCGGTTTATCTAATGAGGAGAGATGAGCTCTTGGAACCTTTATGTTTCTGAGGTAAAAAAACGTGGCTTGCTCTACAACACCATCTTGAATCTTAAATACTTATTTACAGAAACTTAAAGAACAGTTAATTGTGGCTTATTCCCAATAATTAAGTTCCTTCAAAATATGCTTCTGAAGCTTGCCACTCCTGTACCCGCATTCTCATTTTATTTCCTCTTATATGAAGATTTTTTGAATAAAATTAATAAAATTGTCAATAAACTCCTTGAGTCGTCTATTTTATGTCAAATTGGACCATTTTTAATTACTCTTTTAATATAATATCTGGCAAATGATCGCGTCTTACAGTCACACATAAACTGGACCGCTTCATATGCTCTCTAAATAAGTTCTAGTGGAATTACTGCCGATTTCTAGCTTATAATGGCCTTAAGATGATCTGTAGAAAGCACAGTTTGTGCAATGAAAGACTTCTATCAGTTTTCACAAATTTAATATCGGGTACCAAAAACATGTATTGAGCAGAATGGGCAGCATTTCAATATTATAAAGCACACATCTCGAAGCTCTCAGAAGACACAATTTCTATAAAACAAAATTCAACAAACGTCTCTCGTAGTTTAAGCCTATGTTTGATGCATTTACGAACGACGCGTCGTCTTGGCTTGGCAACGAACGAACGAACGAACGGCGGCAGCAGGATCGATTCGTTTGAAACAATGCACAGCCTGACACGCTGATCGGTTGCGCTCTTGGCTCATGTCTAACATAGATTGTAGCGTATATAAATATAAATATGCGTACAGATGTTTGGATCACAACTGGATCACTTCTGGGTTTCCGTGCACTTTGATTTATGAGCGCCATTAAATTTGTATGAATGTGTTGCTGCCAGTATACTCGTAGAAGCATTAGAGCGCAAGAAGGACGCAGTCTGCCCGACCCGTCTGAATGAAGGCTGAAGGCGACTTTGAAGTCTCTAGAGTTTTTGGCTATTATTACAAGTTGTCGCTGCCGTCGGTGCATGTTTAAGTGCACGCTACGATTGACTTGTGTTAGCACAGAATGAGTTGCATGAGTTCATAAATATCGAATGCAACATGGCTGAAAATTTCAACACAAGCCGCCGGAAGTTGAATTCATGTTTGCATGTGAGTAAATAAGACTTGTTGTTGAATTTATGTACAAAATGGCTGCAAAAGAAAATGGCGTAAAGCAGCTCAACTGTAAGGGAGACAAAGAGCGAGGGTCGTATACGTCAAAAGCCGACGGCAGCTGAAAGCCTTAAATGAACAACAACAGCAACTGAAATGCGCACTGAAGTTCATTTACTTTTCATTTACTCTGCTAAATAGCAAACAGTTTAGCAGCATAGAAGAAGAAGTTGAGGTCCCACAGGACCTTCTGTATTTGTTTGTGCTGTGTGCCACCTACGGCACTTGTTGTCTCCCCATACAACACTGCCGCCGCCGCCACATCCGACGGCAGATGAATTCAGTGAAGCAATTTCTATGAAATTTATTTCACATGAAGATTTATCGCGATTTTAGACAGCACTGGCGACACCTGCCAACGCCTACAAATGTAATTTATGGCTGCCGCATTATGCCACCCACCCCGTCCAATATGCCCAATGCATGCCACATGCCCCCTCAACTATGAGTATGGTGATAACTGCTGCTGCACAACATTTGACTTCAACAGCAAGCGACACAAACAAAAATATAAAACCCAAAATAAAATAAAAAAAGAAAGAAAAACCAACAAACTCTCTAAAGGCAACAGTTCTGATTATATGAATTTAATTTTATAAAATTTTCTGGCTTTTGTTGGTTTTGCATAGTTGAAAGAGCCATAAATGTGTAGGTGCCTGAATTTGCATAGCATCAAGGACTATGCCATACTCACTCGGTAGCTGGAATGAGAAATGTGCAGCTGTCACTCTTCCGAATTTCATTCAGTCTCAGTCAAGTTTAACAAAAAGTGAATTTTATGCTGTCGGCACAAACAAAAGTCAGCCTAATGTCATAAAGCGTCTTAAAATATTTCTCTGTACATATTATTCGCACAACTTCATATTTTCTAGTTAGCTGGAGTTGGTCTGCTTGCAACTCGTTTAAAACGAAATAAAGAAATCTAAATGCAATTTAATAATTAAAAGAAATCGTTGCCGTAATTATTATTTTTTTTTTTTTTTTTTGTTGCTTTTCGCCAAAGCCTAAAGCGATTTTCAGCTTCTTTTTTTAATTGATAGCCAACGTACATCCGTGGAGAAGTTAGTATTACGTATAAACGTGCAGACAGACAGATAGACAGACAGTAGTTGGGCGTCTCTCTAATGCAGACATTGCCGTGCTGCCATATCCGCCGCCTTGATGTTCTGTTGCAATTCGAAATTCTTATTGGAATGTGGACTCTCGTTTTGCATTTGACTCCCAGTTGCAAAAGAACAACACAGCAGAGCAAAGCAACTAGTTGGCATTATTAACGCGAGTATTTAATGCCACACCCCCTTACCCCTGCTAAATATACATAAATGCATATACATAGAGGCGCAGGCTAACAAAAGTTTATTAAATTGGTTTGAAAAATTTGTTCAGTTCATCAGCTTAGAAGAATACCGTCAAAAATAGTATTAAGCTTCCTTCAATAGGACGTATTAAAGCTAGCCCAGGAGATGACCAATGAAAAGATATAAACTCATTAAGCTTAGATTTAAGACACACCTTGTATGAGTGAATATTTGTGCAAAAACTATCGAACGATTTTTATGGAACATAATTGTATGAGCGGGCACCCTCTGTAGCCGGAACTGCTCTATCCATTTTAAGAAATGAAGTGACTCCACTTAATTGAGAAAATAGTATAAGGTAAAATATTTATAAACGGCGTAAGCGAGCCAAAAAAGCGGCGGAAGATACGGATAGCAAAATAAAAAATGGTCATGAAATTTTAACACCTGTGTTGCAACGGATATGCCTTTTGCCACATGACCAAATGATGATCATTTGGTGGTCATTCGCTATATTCTTAAGATTCGTCATGTGCTCTAAATATGCACTACCCAATATGTAGTAAATGCTACTTAACTATAATAAACTCAACGGAAATAAATTTGATCAGACTCATTCCCCTCCTCTGGTATATATAGTGCTATTGCGGGTTGCCAGTATTGAAGGATTATATATTGTGACAACAAGTAATGAGCTGCAAGAGGTTTCAGTTGTTCAATTACAACCTACTACCTTCGAATGGACTCGAGTCAATAGGAAGCATGATAATAAAACTGGTTAACACAAGGAAGAGACTGTCCTTCAAAACCCTCTTTCGGTCAACGCCGCATTTAGGAAAGCACACTAGCTGCTGTAGTCTTGTGCGCACTGGCACCAGTTGTTCTGAATGCCAAGCACGGAGAGATATCTTCCTACCTGGTCATTCCAACGCGTGCCCGATCATCCTCTATTTCGTCGTCCACCAATTAAGTTTGGGTCCCCATGTAAACCATGCGTGATGGTCCTCTTTCATCCATTCGAATGAGGAGACTCACCCAGTGCAGCCGCTGGAGTTTTCTGCGCTGGAATATGTCAACCTCATTGAATAGCTCGTACAGCTCGCGGTTCATACGGAACCTAAACTCGTCGCCGACTCTAATAGGATACAAAATTCTGCAGAGAATCTTCCTCTCAAAGACTTCCAACGCTGTTTCATCTGACTCAATCACGGTCCATGCCTCTGCGCTATACAGCAGGACCGGGAGTGTCAGCGTTTTATAGATCTTGATTTTGTTCTTTCGGGAGAGGGCTTTACTTCAAATGTGCTTGCTCAGCCCAAAAAAGCATCTGTTTGCAAGCGTGATTCTTCGCCTGATCTCTATGTTAACCTTATTGTTGCTGGTTATTTCGGATCCAAGATAGACGAAGTTTTCTACAACATTGAAGTTGAAATTCTCCATCGTCATTGACCGTCCAAGACGAGTTGACAGCGTATGAGAAGACACCAAGTACTTCGTCCTGTCCTCATTCACCGTTAGACCCATGATCCGAGGCTGTTTTTCAATCTCCGAGTGTTTTTCAAGATCGAGCCCGACATATTCTCTATGTACGGGCACTGGCGTAGGATGTATTCCATGGCAGCGCATCATCCTGTGAGATAGCGTTATCATGCAAAGACGAACGATCTTTGCTGGATTGCCTAGTGCAGACAATCGATCGTATTGGAGTGTCGATTGCGGCTTTATAGTCGACAAATAGGTGGGGAGTATCTTTGTTGAACTCAGGAGTCTTTTCCAAGATTTGGCTTAATGTGAGTATTTGGTCACTGGTCCACCTTTTTGGTCTGAAGCCACACTGATATCGTCCTATCAGTGAGTCGGTATATGGCTTCGGCATATTACACAAAAAGCGCAACAGAAGTGGGCGCAAACAACGGGGTCTCCTTTCTTAAAGATTGGATATAGAACACTAAGAATCCAGTCATTGGGTATGCGTTCATCGGACCACATATCTTGCATAAAAATTGGTGAATACTTCTGACCAGCTCTTCGCCGCCGGTCTTAATAAACTCAGCTGGCAGCCCGTCAGAGCCTGTCGCTTTGTTATTTTTCAGCTTTTTAATAACTGAATTGACCTCCGTATAGTCCGGTGGCTCAACAATAGTGCCGTCATTAACTGGTAGTTTCGGTGTCATATCTCTATCGACGGAATTGTGCGCTTCATCGCCTCCGAGTAGATTAGAAAAATGACTCCTCCATAATCTCAGTGATTCCTGTTCATTCGTTACCCGATTTTCATTTTCATCCTTATAGAAAGTTACTCCGGGTTTAAAACCTTCAGTCAGATGCTTGACCTTTTGATAGAATTTTCGAGCATCATTTCAGTCACGTAACATCTCAACATCCTCAAACTCCCGCCTTTCTGGCTCCTTTTTCTTGCGTTTCAAAAGGTGTTTCTCTCGACATCGCTCTCTAACAGCTCGCGTTGCTCCCGGCTGCAGATAGAGTGTATTAGAAAAGGCTGCGGCGGTCTATTCTGATTGCAGCTTGCCGACGTCTAGCTTTCGTTGCATGTTGGAACGAGCGGCGTACTCTACGCTGAGCCTAGTGCATACCTTAGCATAGATTGATTAGTACTTAAAAATATCAAGTGCAAACAGGGTAGCTAAGATATCTTTGAGTATGGAATATTTACACATTATACAGCTATGGAACGCCTATAAAATCAGAATATTTTCATACCAAAATGTGTGCACGAGTATCTCCTTTCAAATGATGTATCAACATCTACTCTATGATATTTACAAGCAACACCAAATATTGTTGGCCACCTCGTATATGTTGCAGACAAAGTCGGTTATTATAAAATTATCGTACAAACGCCAACAATAAGAACAACAACAACAACAACAACACGAGCAACAATAATGGTTGGTAAAGGGGGAAAATAGCCTTTAGCCATAAAATACAAAGGAATGAATACCTGGAATATGCCAGATACAAGTCGAAGGTGCAGTTTAACCAGAAGCAGCAACAACAACAACAGCAGCAGCAGCCTAATTGCAATTTACCTTTAGCAGACACAGCACTCCCTGCTCCTGTACGTTGCGCCACTACAACGCCCTACAAACCCCTCGCTCATCTGTACAGCTGCATTTGAAGGCGGCTGTTAAGCATTTTAAATTGTTTAATGGTGACTAACTTACGATTCCGAGTCAAGTTAATTACGTGCGTCGTCAGAATCGTACGAATCGCCATTGGAGTTACAATCGTATATAGTTCCAAGTTGAATGGGGTGCATATTGCTATAGATATTGCTTGTAAAATAGGCAAACATAAAGATAGAAATGTATGAAGCAACGACGACGCCGCGGCGTTCTTGAAGCGGCAAGTGCAGCAGCAACATCGAAGCAGGCTACTGGAACTCGAATTCGAACTCGTACGAGAATATAGCGTGTACAAGCATTTTATTTTATTCTTTTGAAAAATTAAGCAAAATGAATTTGTAATTTCATGTCATAAATAATTGACCGCTAACCTGTGCCGCTGTTGCCAGAAGAAGTTGCTGCCAGCAGCAGTTGCAATATCAAGTTGAACTCAAACGCGGACTTGAGGCCGAACCACTCAACAGTTGGCAGCAATGCGAAAAAGCTAAAATTAAGCTAAATGCTGATTAAGTGCACATTTATCAAATGAAGTATATGGCGAAGCGAAAGGAGATACCGTGCGACGTATAAGATACTCGTACTACATATGTATGTATTTTGTTAAAAAAAAAAAATGAGGTAGCAAGAGTTTGTAGTATGACTAAAATTAAAATTGTTGTTTTTGAAGCATTTGTGCATTTGTGCAGAATCTATCTGTGAAATTAGCAAATATTTCATTTTAATGATTGCATAAAATAGCTAAGTTTTAATGTTTTATCTGCGAATGCATCTGCAAGGTGAGCGCAAAGAAGTATGTTTTATTGCAGGTTTTATTTCTCTGTATGCTCTTAATTAACTAAAACTTCGAAAGTGATATCTTAATAGAGTAATGTCCCGAATACATATTTTTAAAATGTATAAAATTATATTTGCGATGTTTGCTTTAAAACATCTTAAATGATATATTTTACAACAATGTTCTGTGTTTCATTCCCAATTTGTGCCACTCATAAAATATGGGTGATCTATTAAGAAGCCTCCAGTTACATTTTTCATCTTTAAGTTAAACGATTTGACAAAAATTATCTATTAAAAATTTTTGCCTATTTTTTGCAACAAAAATGCATTTCCTTAAATTCAAATCAACTTTTGACACCTGAATCCGGCAGCAGCTACTAGGCAACTATTGCCGCTCCTACTGTTTGCTGCTGTGACAAAATATCTCAAATTTTAAAACACATTCTTATCCATGATAATCGCAAAAGCGTAAAGTATGCGGACAAGCTGCTGACCAACAAACCAGCCAACGTTAAAAGAGTGAGCAGGAGCTTTAAACGTTTGGCACTTGTTAGCCATTGCAACATTTTCTTTTCCTTTTTTTTTTGTCTTATTTTTGTTGTTGTTGTTGTCGAACTATATCAAATGATCGCTAAAGTAACAATAAGACAAAATAAAATAAAAAAAAAACCCAAACGAAACGCATTGCAACTTTGCAACATTAACGGCGGCAAACTGAATCAGGCTGAGATTTGATGCGCTGCGAAAAAATGAACAAGTACTGGTAAAGTAGCAGCAACAAGCGATTGATTTGGATAGAACCGAAGCATTAATACACTTTAGGTGCAGCTAAAAATTTACTGTTTAAGGCAGGTTTAAACTAGAGACAAGCGCAAACCGGGGATTCCTTGTGGTTTCCGGGCTTTCACAAGTGTCGATCGATGAGATGGCGCATTATCGTGTAACAAACGACAACTTCCTTCTTGGCGATATTCTTGCCGAATACAATTTCAATGTTATGTTCGTTCACTGAAGATTTCGGCAGGCCCGAACGTTCGTCGTCATTCAAATCTTTCCGACCATCTTTGGAACTATAGAACTTTGAATGTCTCTCCATTCTGATTTCAAAGTTACTGTATTGGTGTGGAACATTGTTCGTATCAGTCTGTATAACAATTCAAAATTCAGATACAAATAAAATAAATATCTCGTCTAGTTACTGCCGCTGTACTGTTCAGAAAGGAAAGATGCACATGAGTACGTTTTCTTTACAGTTATCGTTGTCTGAGGCACTCTGACGATTCATTCCGAACTGTGTTGGGTAGGGAGAGACCAACATATCCGTTGCAACAAAAATATTACAATTTTCGTGACGATTCTCTAATTTAAGATATCTTCATTTCAGATCAACATTTTATTTCTCTTGAAAAATTTCTGACGATGACATTTCTACACATAACTCCACATCTCTTCAAGCTACGGGCATAATCTTTGCAGTGAAAATATATCGAATAAAGGACAGAGTTATGAATAGTTTAAGCGGATATATTAAATAGGTTTTAAAATTTTCATCATTATTCTCGATTTTAAGGAATTAACTTCAATGAGGAAGCATTTCTAGGGTCAAACTAAGTATAAACCTCTTCAACAATGAGTTCGCTATTGTGTCATGTTGGCAAACTATTTTTTGGAAGAATTAGATGGTATTGTAGTTCCAACTTCATGGTTCCCCATTCCACACAACTGAAGTATAAGTTCGGTAACCGTATAATCTCGCGAAATGTAATCTCATGAAATTAAAAGCCGCTAGATTATGTTAAATCTTTGGTTTATACCGGAAGCCCAACAATATTAAAAGAGCTCAGAGCTTAATATCGAATTGACTACGTCTCGATGTCTTAAAAGATGTTTTTGTAATGGCGCGTGCCTGTCTTACACAGCCAACAACTATAAGATTTTGCTCTACATTAGTCACAGACTTTGCTATAATTCTTGCTAACTACTTTGAATGCATTACAAACTAATCCACAAATTGTTAAAACCTTTTTCACACTATACTTGAAGGGTACAACAAAAAACATACAATCGCCGGCAACGATCAGTAAAAGCAACAACTACAAAAGCAACAGTAACAGCAGCAGCAACAGCAACAACAACAACAACAGTCGGTATGCAGATCAGGAAGCATAAAAGCGAACCGCGCCAGCTATTTTGCATTCGACGAAAGAAATGAAACGGCAGCCAACTAAAACATTCAACTTGAAGACGGTACAGGAGCAGGAGCAACAATTGCAGACCAAAAGACGACATGGCTAGCAACAAAAATAACAACAACAACAACAACAAGAAGAAGAAGAACAGAGCAGCTCCCGCCGCTTTTGCTACAGCTGCTGAATACATAGCAAGCGATGCCTCGATGAGGAGGATGATGATGATGATCGCTACCCATTGATAAAACATTAAAAGCGAGACGTGCGGTCTTCTTTTGCTGCTCTCCATGCAGCTTACAGCTCGAACAGCTCTTTCCATACAGCTTTTGCTTGTTCTACGCGCTGAAACTAAAAACTAGAAGCATTTACCGCAATTGTAATGTCGAAAGTACATGATATAAGATCATAGATAAACGCTTCAGATTTTGTACCTCCAAACAGCAGCAGGCGCAGCAGCAGTAGCTGGCTGCAACAAGAGCAGCAAACGATGACAACGCGCAGTATGTGAAGATGTACATTGCAGCATTTGCTGCATAGATTTGTGCTGCACTTGCACTGCTACTACTAGACTAAGAGATCTCCAAGCTGCAAGTTGAATTCATACTTGCCACTGCGCGCAATGCGTTTTCAGGATCAGATCTAGCTATCTATCTCTATATAGTTCGAGTATGTACGAGAGTACGAGCGACTACTTTGAACTGTTTTTGTGCAGCTACTTCGATTCTTTTTTCGGATTGTATGCGGTTTTATTAGATCATTAGTTGTCTGCGAATCGATAAAGATCGGCAAGGAAGCGGCGCAGCTCACTGTCTTTTCGCATTTGCTGCTACCGAGTGCAACGGTTGCCGCAGCTCGATTTCGATACGATTCGATTCTGGATACTGGATTCTCGCGTTTCTTCACATTGCACCATAAAGTCGTTTTGTTTGTTCTTAATGACTGCGTTTAGATCTTGATAGTCTTGAGTTTGACTTCAAAGTAAGCGCGCCGCCGCCATTTAGCGTGAGCTGCTGCGGTTTCAACTCAACCTATCAACTGAATATATACTAAACGAAGATCTATGTGGCTTATAAAGCCTTATATAAACGTGATATTTGGTAGCATTAAATGCCAAAAATACGCTCCAAAGGTAATTTGTCAAATCTTGCATTTCGTTCGGACGCAACAGCACTCGTACTCGTAGTAGTATGAGGCATAGCAGCTCCTTTGCATTCTGACAGCTCATTATGGCATTTCAGTTGCAAAGCCAACTTGCAAAGGTTGCAAACAAAAAAGCACACAACACATGCTGCAGCGACTAATGTGCAGCCTGCAGCAATTGTGTCTTTCAATTTTAGAAAATGTTGCCATTAAGCACAGCACAGAAAAGCGGAGAAAATTGCATTTTGTACTCGTAGTACGAGAGTATGCAGAAGAAGTGCTTGCCAACTCACTGAGTACATAAATCGCTGCGCAGGTCTGAGTGCCTTTGCATGCAGCTAACACCAAGCCTAATAACCAATCCAAATGACCACGAAACACACTAGAGATGCATTGGAGACAAGTCCGAAAACTGAAAATGCGAGCAAGCCACTTGCAGCTTCATAAGCGCACAACTCATACGAAACGCTATGTAACTTGTATAGTAGTCATATAGTGTGTTCTTTGGATTGGGAAGAGCGGCGAAGGACCGTATGTGGGCGTAGTTATTCGGTAAATTTTGCACTCTACCTGGAAAATGTCATTGGCAGCTCAGGCAGTCAGTCGTCGTCGTCGTCGACATCGTCGCTCAGACATAAAACCGCAAGTACACTTGAGTGCCGCAAATACGTAGTGGAAAGGCGTACAGGCGCATACGCTTACTCAGACCCAAGCCCCCGCCATCAGAGCACTCAAGTTGCCAACGAGGCGCATCGCTCTCTACTACGACTCGTGGTGATGGAGCACGAGGAACAGATATACTCGTATACTTTAGCTACGCGGCAATGGACATGTTTGTCAAGACTTGGACTCTTAGTTCAGATGCAGACGCAGCCTCAGATACCAAAAATCCACTATGCGATATGTGAAGGTATTGTTGCTGCTGCCATTGCGAGTTTGGTCTGAAAAGTCTTGAGCTTAGTGCATACAATTATACTATACGAGCTATGAGTTTCATATATTAAAGTTAAGGAGTTCCAAATGATAGCACCTGCCAAGGTGATAGCACCTTTCTTTGATTCGATAAATACTATCAGAATTTCATAAAGCCCGGTCACAAATAGTTGCTGAAATACAACAAATTTATTTATTACCTTAATCTCAATCCTATAATCTATTACCTGCTCCTGAACGACAGAAACACATACAAATTAGTCCAGCTTTTTCAGACCTTTATCAACCAACACAGTATATATAGGTCTGTTCTGGCTATCATATTTATTAATTTTTTTCTAATGACAATTCATTGCGTTTAGAAAATTTTAGATCAAACATTTTCTGACCACTCTCGATGCTATATACTATATATATATAGCTTTATCGTAGTCGACACCATTGTTGTTGTTTTTGTTGTTGGTGAGTTGTTGTTGGTCGGTGTCGGCTTTGTACTCATTGCTGTTTATGTTGTTCTTGTTGCTGTTGTTGTTATTGCAGTTGTTGTCCTTGTTGGGTCCAATGCGTTTTCATGTGATTTCATGTGAAATTAGCATGTCGTGACACAAATGACTAAAAAGCACTCAATCGCACTTCGAATGTGCGTTGCCGATGTTGTTGTTGCTGTTGTCGTGCTATTGTTGTTGTTGCTCTTGTAGCTTGTGTTGCAAGTGTCGCTGCAACGACTATGGCGGCAACTGCTGGTTTGAGATACATCCCGCTGTGCAACACCGTCAATAATTTACAGCCACACCAAGTTCATCAGTAGTACATACTGAGCAACCTCAGGCTCTCCTCACAGTCTTTAGTTTGAAAGAGCTTTATATGTACAATATATATATATATATATATATATGGTACTAACTACTTAACTCACATTTTGGTTATATTGTTGTGTAGTACAGTAGAGTTCATCAGCATGAAGCAGAGACTTTCTCATCAGTTCTTCAATATATCTGCCTTGCTGCCAATTTCCATGCAGACAACTTCATTAAGCCTCGTACATTGTAGTTGCCATTTTTTTTTTTCTTATGCTTCATTGATGCACCTACAGCAAAGGAAACAATCGACTGATTGGAATGCACCTGAAACGCTGCACTGAACCCAACCGAACCGAACCGACCGGTCGTTGTCCGGACAGTCTCCAGTCGTCGGTCGTTGGTCGCCGGTCGCCATTTGCCATTGATTGCATTAATGTACTACTTCAAAATTATTGTTTGCGCTGCGCAGCTCGCTGCTTGCTTATCATAAATTATGTAAATGGAAAACGCAAAGGAACTGAATGGGATGAGCAGCGGGCTTACGCCGAAGGAAGGAGCACCGGAAAGACGCAAGCGAACAACAATTCTCAATTAATGAAAGAGATATCAAGTCGGAGCAGACAGCGATAGCTGCGAATCGAAATTGTTGGCAACCAAATCGCAGAAATTGGACGAAGTTGAAGTAGGAAGGAAGCAGTTATGAGTCAAACCTGTTGTCCTTTGTTTGCTGCCGCCGCACTGCTCCCCATTAGCTTTTAAGTAGCTCCCAAAAAAAAAAAAAAAAAACAGAAAAAAAAATTAAGCACTGACAGTTGATAATTTGTCAAAGCGAAGCCGAAACTCTTCTCTTAATAAGTTGCCCAAAGTGACCCGAACTTCTTTGGCATTTCAAAGCGCTGCATACACGCATGCCCAAGTTATGGCCTTTGTAAGTGTCAGTGAGTCGATAATTAGTCGATTAAATGTTGCACAGACACAAAACAGAGATAAAACAAGGGCTGGAGGATAAGCAATCGAAATTACAAAAGGAGATATAACATAAAAATTAATGTATTTGCATAAATTTTGTTATACATCGTTTCTTCATTCAAAACAATCGAAGTGAATGATTACTAATGGAGCACTAAGCCAAGTGCAGACAAGTGCGTCACGATGGGTTCAGCGCTGCTAGTAACTCAATACGGTGACGGATGTTCATAGATCTTTTTAGAAGTTCTTCTTAGCATTGACTAGAAACACTACAGAGTTGGCGAGTGAACATCACAATTAGCCGCTCAGTATTAACCTACCCCAACTTAAGAGCTCTCATATTTCATTATTAATGTCAATGAGTCCAGTTCAGTTTTTACAGTTCATTATTGACCTCTATTTTTCCCTTAAAATAACAACTACAAACTTCACACCGCCCTCGTATGCAAATAAGTAAGTACCTACTTACCTAAGTACAATCAAACGAAAATCGAATTGAAATGAAACATTTTGTTGTACTGCAGCGGCCAGAGTTCAAAGCGCGCCCTACACCACAAAACACTTGGAGAGAAACAGCAGGCTACGCTTTGAGGTTAGGCACGAACATTTTAATGCGATAATTTAACCAGAAATTGTGGTTACATTGACTTATCGAAACAGCTTGGAATGAAACAGCAGGCCTACGCTTTGAAGGTTAGGCACGCAACATCTTATGCGATAATTTAACCAGAAATGGCGACATTGCTAATTGTAACAGGTGTGGCGATAAAGGCCACAAGCCAGGCAGCACACCAGACATAAGATGTATCGATATATGCAATGAATTGTAATTGCAACACGGACAAAAGGACGCAACCGACGGGTCATGCTTAAGCCAAAGAAATGGCGACAGCTTGTTAATTTGTAAGAATCCCAGAGTGTGTAGTGACAGACACTCAAAGGACACATGGCTGACTGCTTGTGCTGGTTTACAACTGATTATAAGTATTGTAGTACGATAGTATTTATTATTATATTTGCCTTCACGATTAACAACAAACGACTACAAGAATAGCGTAGCTGTGCCCATGTTGCATGCAACACGAACTTTTAAATTGTCGAGGTCAACGATAATGCACGCTAAGCCACTGGAGAGTGTTGTTGGATGAAGCTATGTTTGCTGTGAGAATTCGATGTGCACGCGAATCGCTACAGAATATTTGTAGTTGACTGACTTTTGCGGTCAACGAAATGCAAACTAAGACAAGCAAGTGTGTTCAGAAGTCATATTTGCTAGTTGTGAGCTATAGTTGCAAAATTTGTTTTGCGTAGGATGTTGTTCTGCCTAGAAGAATCAATCAAAGTTTGTGCTTCTGCATCATATTTGCTCTTTAGTAAACTATAGACCAATTGCTGAAAATTTGATTTTGCCGCAAAATTGAACGAAGTCTTGAACAATGAGAATGAGAGAATCGAGTAACATCCGAAAATCGTAGAAACAGTTGATTTCACTGCGATTAGGCACGTCAACCAATTGCATTTTGACTGTCTTTCTTCTGCAAATACTGTCAAACACAAGCTTAATGCTGCCGATAGGCACTCAAAATTACAATATTATGACTTTTAGCACCTTCTTTTTGATTTTTAAAAGACTTATAGTCTGCTTCGTATGTTTCCCAAGAAGTTTAATCGCTACATCGGCATAATGTTGTAAATATAAACATTTATTCTATGGATATAAAAGTTCTGACATTTAGACGATGAACGGAGGAACATGTGTATAGCGATTCATCTAATCAGAGAAGAGATGCAGTCTCGGCAATTTCAACTAAACTAATTTACTCCTTCACATAAATACATCGGGATACAATACCATTAAGAAAATATATTCTCCGACTAATTCCATGCTGAACAGGACGCTGATATAGTATGTTCTAAACTGTGGTTTTTGAGACAGTAAGCATTTCTATTAGGCACCTTTAATGGAAATAATACGAGGGTTTTTTTGTTTTTTTTTTTTAAATTCCTTAATACTTTAACTCTTAAAAATTAAAATATTACTCCTAGTTAGATCATAGGGTGAAAACAAATGCCCTCCAACGAGCTCTATCAGCTGCTAGGGCTCTTAGTTCACTCCATTTCGATTTCAGAATGGACAGTGCGAATCAACGTTTGCCTTGGACGACCTCTCTGACGGCTGCCTTGCTTGTTCCACTGGAAGGCCATCTTTGCAATGTCGTCTTCTCTGCGCAAGCTGTGAGCTATCCAATTCAACTTGCGTCTTTTTATTTCAATGTTGATAGGTTCGGCGATTTCTGCATGCCATAGATCAGCGTTTGAGATCATTTCTAGCCAGAAGATACGCCAAATAATCCTTAGACATTTGTGAACGAAAGATTGAAGCTTTCCGCCAATACTATCTGAAGCCATCCACGTCTCTGAGCCATATAATAGTATAGGTTTAATACTGGTGTTGAATATTTTTAATTTCGTTCTCAATGAAAGCGTACATGAGTACCATACTTTGTTGAGTTTCCGAAAATCAATCCACGCTTTGCTTATACGCGCGATTCAGCTGCAACCCATCTGCTGTAATATGACTGGCAAGATAGGTAAACTTCTCAATATTTTCAATGGTGATCATGGTGCTGTCGCTGAGTTCGACCGTCAGTGGCGCTGCTGAAGTTGATCTTGAGACTTATTGCACGAGCATTAGCTTCCAGACTCCGAAGCTTCGCTGCAGCACCACTTTGCGTGTGCGTCATGAAACAGATGTCATCAGCATAGTCTAAGTCGCTAAGCTTCTGATTAGGTCTCCACTGTAGGCCTTCTGGACGTTTGTGCGCGTCGAGGACCACTATGAAAAGGAGTGGTAAGAGTACACAACCTTGTCGGATACCTTTGACTATAATGAAATTGGTGCTGTTGTTGCCTTTAAGAGCTGCGTTCTCGCCTATAGTCATGATCACCCTCTCCTTCCAGTCATCTGGAATGGTCGCAGATATATATGCCGAACGAATAATGGGATGTAGGGCTCGTGAGATGGTGTTTGCGATGTACTTTAGCAGTTCGTCCGGTAAATCATCTGGTCTAGCAGCTTTGTTGTTGTTTATCTTTCTTAGGGCCAGGGTTATACGAGAGAAATCATTCATTTATATTGTGAGTCTCAGTAATCCTATGTGTAGTGCATCAAAGTACAAAGAACGTTTTGACATATGATTTATTTTTGTTGTTGAAATTAACTTCAAAATCTCGTCACGCGCATAAACTGATCTTTTTCGCATTTTGGCTTCCTGAAAGGAATTAACTTCGGTTTGATAGATACAACACCGCTAAGTTAACTGGAAGGAAGTATTGATTCATATTTCTGGAGTATTACCTTCGTTACCAACTTCATTGTATAATATTGAGCCATCTCTGTAAAAATATTTGCCAAGTTTTCTATCATCGATTGCTGACCCCGCCATTCTTGGCAGAAATTGACTCTGACATGATTGTTTTTGTATTTTATTTATTTTATTTAGTCGATGCAGAAATCCGCGCTATGGGAATCATCTTCTTTTGCTTTAAGCATTATTGAATAAAATACTCTTCTCTTGATTCATGTTATAAGCCAAATATCAGCTCTTTTAGCAATTTATTTTCCTATCAAAGCCGGGGATGCAATACAAGGTTTTAAGAAACCATCGAAAATTTAGTAATCAATCTTTTGTAGATTCCAAAATCTTATAAGACGATTCGATATGAAACTGTCCGTCTATCTGGCTGTCAATATATAAAACTTGGATATTAAAAAAGATTATATTTAACGATTAAGCCAGCCCGCTCTAAACGATAATACTTATGTGAACCTTTCCCTTCTTTCTTTCACTTTTGCTACAATATTTCATAAATGTCTACAACGGCTTATTAAAACGTGTAGCCTCATATGCCCAAATTTGTATTGCTTCTTCGATTTTTAAGGCAAATTTGTTGTATCTTGCAGTTATACCCGCCCTTTTAAGGTTCAATGGGGTATTAGGGTTTCTCGAAATGTTCTTTGTGGTTATTTCTAATTTCTATTTTTAATATTAAACTATTTCCTCGGCTAAAGACTCTTCAGTCAACACTCGTACACTTCAGTGTTGCCTTTGTTAACATAACTAATTATTATAATTATATTTGGTTTAGTTATTTTGACTAATTTCGTGCGACTTGAACAGAATGCAACCGAATGAATGGACTGCTGACTGTTTGGTTTGTGGCTTTCGTTTCATTTTGTTTTGTTTTGTTTTGGATCGAATTGTAATTCGAGTGCAACTGCAGATAATTTGAGTTAAAACCCAAATTATAGCAATACAAACCGCTGCATAAGCACATACCCTGACCCGCACATATACTAAAAGTATCTACACATATGAAGTGTTTGTGCATTTGTATAGCTGTTGCGTGTATGCGTTGTCATGTAACGCAGTTTTACATTTGCATTGCCAACGATTTTTTGACATGTTGACAGGTGATTTTTCTGACAATTTAACTCGTTTCAATGTAAATCAGTTTCGAAAATTGCCGCCGCACAATAATACCATACCATAATACCGACCCGTTCACCTCACTCATCTGCCATTTGTTGGCGCCTTCAAAGGAATTTACAATATTACATACTTATATAGGCGTATTGTAGCATCGCATATTATAGTATGAAGGTTTCGTGCCAGCTTCAGTTTAAACAATTGATGGCCAGCGGTGCGAGTCGCAGACGTTAAGGTTGAGGTTGTGCTAGCGTGCAGCAAATTATTCAACTCGACTAAATTATTTCGAAATTGATACGCGCGGCAATTATCTGCTGCTGCTGCTGCTGCCACAAATGTATCTGCTGGCAGTAATTATTATTATTTTCATTTCTAGCGCATTGAAATGCGAAGCGATTTAAAGTATCTAATTGTGAAATATATTGCATACTTTTGGGTCACTGAGTTACAACAACAAAAAACAAGCAAAGAAAATGATACACCGACGGCTAGTGGAACTGCAGTTACTTCAGTTGGCATCTTGTAAAACAAAGATCAAAGCCAATTGCTATGAAAACTAAACCAAATGGCAGCAGCCACTGGCGAACGTGCGCAAAATCCTTCGGATTAATTAATTATGCACTTTGGCAATTTATTAATATCAAAAGTTGACAAGCTGGAAATTTATGGACACTGCCGCCATTGCCATCAACGTCGCCGTGGTATACAAAATTTTCACACACTTCTCGCATTCATTGGCTGCCTGACAACCTGATATCTTTATGGCCACGCGGTGTGCAGTGATTCAATTTGGTCAGAGTGCCGACCCAACCAAACCAAACCAGACCAGATCCGATCGGGCCAAGTCAAGTCAATTGCTAAAGCCAATCCGCCAGCAGCAGCCGCAGCAGCAATTCCAAACGGCAAATAGTATAGGACAGTGGCAACTTGTAACCCTTTCACCGATGTTCGCTTGCAACCAAGTGCATAAATGTGTGGCAGCAGCAGCAGCAGCGGCGGCAGTAGTGGCGGCCGCTGTGGCATCATTGAGCAGCAAATGCAGCGCAACTAATGCGCTTCAAAATTCCTGTTCGACTGTCAGCGCGAGTCAAGTTTGGGTGCTGCACACGCGCTCCTTTTATTGCTTCACGAGCTCGCTGTTCACTCTCACACATTTAAAAGTACAGTGAAGCATGGCGTTGCATGGCTTATTTTAGCAAAGATTTTGTAAAAAATTTAATTCATAAGCAAAGTAAAACAAAAAAAGGTAAAAAAATAAATACACAAATTGAGGAATTTTTGCGACATCCGACATATTGCCGTGATTTGGCGTACAACAATTATTTTAGATCTTCTCAAGTAAAGAAAATATAAATTTTTTAAGTGGCGAATGTCTTCTTTAAACGTATACAAAAATTTATTGATAATTTGGTTGTTTTTCAGATGGATAAGCAATGAAGCTTCTGAAGTTTGTATAGCACGTGATTACCATAAACGCTTTAAAAATCTAAATTGAAAAAAAAATGCTGTGTGATCCTCCTTAGAAAATCTTTGAAGTGTAAACCTTCCAACAGTACCTCCTTACTTTTAAGCTGTTGTGGTTTCAAGAAGTATTTTTTGGCAGCGCAGATTCTTCTGTGTAGATTAGTCCAAGACCTAACTCCAGACATCCATAGGAGGCATCACTGTATATGTTGCACAGTCGATGCTGCATGAAAATGAGAAGTGGCACTTGCGGACATTTTAATTATACAGCAGCAGATTTCATTTCTTTTGCCACTGCAGCGGCTGCATCTGCCGCTTCATCTGCTGCCGCTGCTTAATTCTGCTAAGGTGATAAACACTCGATAATCGCAAGCGCAAACGAGCGAAAGATCGTTTTGTCCATGTGGCAAATGCGGCAACAGAACAGCAACCTCCTCAGCAATATCTCACTCTCTCTCTCTCTCTCTCTCTCGCTACATGGATTTTCATCTGGCTTATACATTTCGAATGCAAACATTATAATTTAATTGACAAGATTTATCGCGCTCGCAATTAGTGTGGCAAATGTTGCCGTTTCCGCGTAATTCGGTGGAAAACTTATTGCGATTTAGACGATTTTTCTTGCAACATAAATCTCAGCGACTTCATCGTCTTCGTCGTCGTCGCCGTCGTCGTTGTTGAATGACCGTCGCCGCTGCTGTTGCTGACATTTGTCATGCAACTCAAAAGCGGCATAGCTCTACAGCTCAACGAGATGCAGTTCGTAGGATCGTAATGGTTCGGTATGAATCGCATCGGAATTGGTTCCTCTGGCTGCCAATTATGCGTATTTTGTTTTGAAAGTCGAAATTAATAATTCGCTGCGTAATTATGACATCCGCGTTGAAGTGACAACAACAACAACAACAACAAAAACAAGTAGCAAAAGATCTATGTGGCACATCAAAGCACAAACTGGCGGTCTCAAGATTTAAAGTCATTTAACTGCATGCAGCAGATTAGTGTAGACTACTTCACATTTCTCGGCACTTGACTAGGGACAAGTTAGCACAATATTTGCGGGAATGTGAATAGTGTATTCCTATTATGTATACATTGCCGTCCACAGTCCATAGTGTTGCAATTAAAATTTTTCTACATTCTCACATTAATTTATTTTGACTGCATACATGTTTCACTCAGTTCCAATATTGATGTTCAACGCCTTAATTCTTCTGTTAAATGCGTTTTATGTTAACTAATTCCCTTCATTGAATACTGTTATTAACAGTTTGCTGCAGCAATTAACAGTGCCAATGAAGTTCAAACTTTTGTTTGGAATAATTTTTAGTGTACTCGTGTACTTGTGATAAATCGAAATTAAATTAAATCTATTACCAACAGCGTTCTGCGGTGTTATTAACATCAACATAGAATCGAAACAGCAGATCACATTGGGCCCCATTAATAGAAATTAGGGAATAAACTACGTCATTCAAAAATATTTAAATAAAGGTATACAAGGTATGTCTCAAAATTTCCGAACTTTTTTTTCAGGGCATTTTCTGGTGGCGTCACCTCTTGGTGAGGTCCTGCATAAGAAAGGGGCATCTTTCATTGACAATCTCTTCAAAATTTCATGACATTTGGAATAGTGGAAGTGGAGTTATAGCGTCTAATGTGACAATATGGTTTTGTCATCGGTTAAACTTTTACCGAAACTCACGAATTGATGAACAAAGTTTATGGAAACATTTTTCCATCTCGGACCACTGTTATACACGTTTCAAAGACTGTCGGGCAGACTTGAATGACGATGAAATCGGAATTTGGACTGTTTAAAGAGTCAATTCATCGCATTTTAGTCGATCATTTGGGCTTTAGGAGATGAGTGTGTGCACGATTTGATCCCCATCAATTGTAAGACCAGGAAAAGACGCTTCGGATTCAACATTCGAAAGACATCATTTGAGATGCCAAAAAGGATCAAAACTTCCTTTTCAACATTGTTACTGGTGACAAGTCATGGTGTTTTCAATATAACCCTGAAACCAAGCATCAAAGTGCCAAATAAAAACCAAAAATCGCATTTTGACCATCAACCACACGCCGTATTCGCCTGAATTGGCACATTTTATTCATAAAAGGACGGCACTATGCTGATGTGGAGGCCATCCAAAAGGCGTGCACCGCCGTCGTAAAGGTCACTCCGGCCAACGAGATAAATCACTCATTTGAACTGTTATTGGATCGGGCTATAGTCTCGTTTTAATCAGGGGGGGGTATCAGGGTAGGAAAGTACCGAGCCTCCGAGCCGTTTGATGCCAAAAGACGATTCAGGCATTATGACGCTGTTGATCTTCCAGAAGTTAGTTCTGCTGGTGTCTTTTCTCACATCTTGGATGAAACTTTAGTGTTGTAGAAAATTTTATTTAAGTGGGAACAAAAATAACCAGCAACAACAACATAAGCCTGAATTCGGCTCAGCAAGCCCCCTCTCCAAGGATAAAAATGAAGTTTTGTAAGACTTTGTAATACTGTTTCGCGCAGAGACATCAACGCTGATAGAGTTGGCGATCAGTTATAGTTCCGTATGAACAGCGAGATTTAGCCATAAAATTCCAGCGGATGCACTAAGCTGATCACCTTAATCGGTTGGACGAGAGAGCTCTAGTACACATGGATTACATACTTAACCATTAGTTCACGTAATACAAACTACAGGGCATACCGTGGAATGACTACATAAGGAGACATATTTGCATTAACTGGCGTCAGCTCGAACAAGATTATAGAGGCTGAGGGATTTTGACTTTGAAAATGACGAAAAACCCGTCCAAAAAATTATAATTTATGTTTAAGGAATATCCTAATTCGAAGATGGATCGGTAAAGATGTGCCTTCGTTCTAATAGTATTTTAGGGGTTGATCTTTTCTGTCAGCTGTCGAATACCGATTCACATTTTCACAATATACGATAGCCTCTGTATGTGAGGATCATATTTTTAAAAGAAATCCTGCAGGCTTAAAGTCACTTCAAAGTATGATAATGAATTTCATTTCGTGCTAAATTATCTGACCAGTTTTTTGAAGTGCTTCATCTGTGTTAGTAACCACTTGCCATTGTTTCCAATTGTGGCAGCGCAATGATGTTCTGGTTTACAAAGCTTCTAGGTACATATTTGTCCAAGTGTTTTGTGAATCGAATTTCACCTAATGAAGCAGCTAACAAACACCCTGTATAACTTAAGTTCTTTAGATCGCCTTTCAAATTAGTGCTGTGGAGAGGCTCTCAAATAGCATAAAAGGAATTTAGTTGCAGCAACTCACACCCGCATTCACACACATACACACACACACATACATAGGCAAAATTTTAATACAAACCGATGGCATTCATTGCTTTTCAGAAAATTTCGCATTCCGAAGCAAGTTGATGCATAAATTCCAGCGACGTGCCGCAACGCTGAAGCGCACAGTCGTCCTCTTAAGCCGCTCCACTCCGCAACGCAACTGTATCTATAAACCAACTAAGCAGCAACCGCAAATGCTAATAATTCTGTCAGTGCACACTTGATCCTACGTCCTGGCAAGGATATAAGAAAAGCACTTGCTACGGATTTCAATTTTGCAAAACGGCATATTTCAGCTGAGCTCCTTTCGCTGCGCTTCGTTTCTCTTTAATCTTATGGATTTCTTCTTAAAAGATACAAAAACAAAAAAAAAAACAAAAATAAAAAAGGAAAATAGATAAACAAGTTTGCAGCAGAATGTGGAGTTAAGCTTGGGGCATACTGTACTGTACTGTAAGTGGTGTGTGGCATATTCTAGTAGACCCACTCTGTGCACCTGTATGGCATCCTTTTTCGTTCGGCGTCGTCGTCCTCGTCGTTTTGTATGCATGAAATGTACTCGCATCGCAAATTTCTGCTACGCCGCAAGAAATTTTGTACTTTGTGGCTGCTGAATGTGTTTGAATTTCAATTTTTATCGCTCGCAAATTCGAAATGAGCGCGTGACAAGCCTTGTAGACGTAAAAATTTAAGATTCTCAATTTAATCAAACAAATTTTTTTAGCTTTAATTCAAAACAAAAAGCAGCAGGAGAGATCCTTCACATAATTAGATAATTAACCTTGTCGAAGTGGAAAAACGAAAAAACAAAAATTTCTCATTAATCTTGTTAAACATTTAAATGCCGCTGTCTACTGCTCCACCCACAATTCCATTAAATTTCCCTGCGTATCAGTGATGTCTACAGTGCTGCGAGGACAACCCAAATCACTCATGCAAAAATTCAACTCAAGACACAAAACAGAAAAAGAAAAACAAAAAAATGCGCATGAAAATGATAAGAAAACTTCAGAAAATTAACGAAAAAACAGAGAAGAACGCCACCAAAAGACCAGAAGACAACGAAGAACGAAAAAAAACATAATTAAAATGCTTTCAATCATTATGGCCGAAATGCTTTTGGCTGTTATCTGCCATTGTGCCGTCAAGTAAAAATGCGACGCTGTGATAAGCGCAAGGACGCACAGGACACACTTTGGACAGACTTACAGCGCAGGGTACAGCATCGAATGCAATTGAAGAGCAGTCAGACGGTTAAGAAAAAGTGAAAATCATTTCATCGAAGTAGAAATTTTAACACTAGCTGACAAAATATTTGAAAAAAAAGGAACTTTGTATTTTTGACAAATTGTAAGAAGTCTGAAGCAACAACAACATCAGCCTGGAGATCAGTAGAATCACGGAGCAAGCAAATTAGAAGCACAGCCACTCTCTTGAAGGTCGTTAATGAACTTCTATTAGATGCTCATACACCAAAGCGGCGAAGAGTCATGGAATATACTTAAATCGGATGATGTAGCTTTGGAAGTGTTTCATAGAATGATTCTTCATAATTTTTAGATCTATTTAAGTTGGTGACGAGTTCGAAAAGTTTACCAACTGAAGTGCCCTCCTAGGTGCAGCCTTGCTCGAAAAACAATTTAAGGACCATCTAATAAAAGCAAAAAGCAGGTTTACTGTTCCCAATTCGAATGTAGACTAGTGTAACAAATGAATGAATTAAATCAAGCAAATGCAAAATGCAGACCAGCCAGAAAAAATTTCATTAAGTTTTGAGCAAAAACAAATCAATATACATATCTAAATTTCTTTTTATTTCCATTTTGTTGCATTTAGAAATAACTTTTTTCCGAACAAACGAACAAAATTCAGAAATCAACCCAAAATAGATAAAAACTCTATGAGCAAGCGAGAGAAATAGAGAGTGTGAGTGAGTGAATAGAAGGAAACTATGGTAAAAACGAAAAAGCATTTAGCGCATACAACAAGAAACAAGGATAATTAATGATTTCGGCGCGCTTATCTGCAAGCCCCGACCGCTCCAAGAGCGAACTGCTCCTGCTCCCAAAAGCAAAACAAAAAGTTGAAATGAAACTTTTTTTGCTCCTGTTTTTCTTCTTCTTTTCGACTACTGTTTTGTTTGGCATTGTGTGTCATTATCTTTCTGTTGTATGAAGCCGCCAGAACGAGACTGAGAAGGACTACTACGACGACGACGACGACGAATGAGATTGAAGCAAAAAGGTAAGCGCAGGACATGCGTTGCGCTCGGATCGGATCAAGTCGGGGGAGAGGGGCGTCTCCTTTGCAATCTTTAAATTCAAATCTGATTTGCCATGTTTATTTTTTTGCTATTTGTTTCATTGTTGTCCTTGTTGTTGTTCTAACTGCTCCTGTTGAAATTAAGCGCACCACTACGCCCGCATTGTCCTGCGACGTCGTTGCTAGCGCCGCCATTGTTTGATTACAATTTAGCTTCCTGTTTTTTTTTTTTTTTAAATAATTTTTTTTTTCTTTTTGCTATTCCTGCCGCAGCTTAGGCTGTGTTGTTGGTCGGAGGCCCAAATGAATCTACAACCGAACGAATGAATGAATGAATGAAGGATCTATTTGTTGTCGCGTAATCTTGTGCAATCACTACAAAACGGCAATAAATCAGGATTATGCGAATGTGGCAGCGCGATGCGTGTGATTTTGATTCGAGTTTTGTATTTATTTATTTGCCATCTCGCTCTTTTGTACTCAGTGTCGCCAGTAGCGCCCCTGTGTCCTTTGCTGCTTTCGATAGATATCCTCTGCTGCACATTCCATATCTTCTTACCACTCCGCGTGCTCGTATCTTCTTGTTGCATGCCGCATTCTCCGCGTCATGATTTATGATGCGAAAATTTTTGGAATAATTTATAATTAAAAACTGTTTTGCATAGCATTGACTTACTTTTCACTTTGCATATATTTCATTAGCTTCCTTTTTTTTTTTTTTGGTTTTGTTTTTTTCTTACAGTTTTACCAGTGAAATGCTTTAATTACCTTTCAGTAAGAATTTATTTTTCTTCTTTAAGTTAGTTTTTATACCCTGTACTTTGAGTTTCATAGAGGCTATATCAGTTTGTCCCAACATCTTGCAAGACACTCAAAAAGTGGTAATTTATACAATTTAAAGATTAAAGAGGTTATCCATAAATTGAAGTACCACACCTTTGGCGCGTAAAGAAGTTAATTTTTAGAACCACTTATTTTTATAAAAAATAGTATTTAAGTATAATTGAGTCTGATTAAAGAATAAATCGAACTTCAATAATTTTTCTTTTAGAAAGTAAACACTTTCTCGACGCTAAGAAATCAAGAGAATGAAAAAGTCTCAACTGTCAAATTTTCTCAAAAACTTCAATAAAAATACAATAATAGGGTATAGTCATGGTGCTACTCTATATCAAACCCTTCACACATCATATTTATACATTATTAGTCCTTGATTTTTATTAAAAGAAGGATATTCAAATATAATTATGGGTTCTCCGATGCTTCCTTTAATTTTATAATATATACCATATAGTGTAGATCGATGGGGGATATTTTATAAGGCTTTTAGCTGAACTAACAAAATTAAAAAAATTGCAGTTTGCATGCCTGAAATTTCCAACTTATTGTAGTCGGATCTGCTTTGTGCCTATTCTCTCTCTTTTCAATTGCTCCCAAAGTGGGAGAGTCTTCCAAAAAATGCTCTGGAGTTTCATCTTCTTTTAAACAGAATCTGCAAGTGTTTTCACTCTCGATTCCAATTTTTTCATTTTCATTCTTAAATCGAAGATCTTGAGTCCGTTGCAAATTTCTGATAATTTCTTATTGCAAGGACATAGCAATTTTTTACCATTTCTCTCGAGAGAGAGTCCAAATGTTATCGAACGAGAGCATAACCTGTAGTACTGGCGGACCAACTACTGACTAGCCCATGCGGTTTTTGCAGCGGTCTAGTCACGAAAAATGCAGGATATTACATTAAAAGGATTACTTAGATGGCCTATATTTGACTTACATGATATAGTTTTTCTCGGCTGATGCAGAGTCGACCCTGCAGTTCTTGTGTGGCTCAATAGGTAGTAAGGACTTGCACACTAACTGATTTTTCTGGTCAAATCAAGGCATCAAACATGCAAAAAACAAATTGCATTGAAACACTTTGTCTTACACGGTCGATTCAGTGACTATGGCTAATGCAGAATCAAGCCACAGTTTAGCTGGAAAATTGACAACCTCGCACTAACAACTATTCACACAGCATGTTGTTGTTGTAATACTTCGGCATAATCAATGACAGATCACTGATAATGCAGATTCGACCCACTGCCAGTTCAGTTTCTCTTGGACACTGTCAGAATAAAATGGAATATCAACATATATTGCAGCTAATGGGTCCAGCCACAGAGAGCATAGTTCTGTGTTTATGTCACGCGACTTGGCTACATTAATTCAATTCCAGTAGAACCGTTTGAAAATCTTCCCAGAAGAAAGCATTGTATAGCTCTTCGATTTGTATTAGAATAGGATATTTTCGCATAAAAGATAAACCAAATTTGTTGTTTCTTAAAAAGCAAGACCAGATAAAAACACTTTAAGTAGAAAGATTATAGGAGAGTATGAATTTTTAAACTAGAAAGCGTTATCCCTTAAGCCTTCAACAAATCGCTGTTCAAACAGACGGACAGAAGGGCATTTCTATATAAAATCGACTTTAACGACAATAAAAGGAGTCGATGTAGACATGTCCAACTGTCTGTAAACTTTGCCAACTTATTCTATCTCAGTTCCCATTTTAATGCACAAAGTGCGGTCATCACTGCTACTGCGTATCTAGATACCGCTTCCCCGTTCCTTGCACTCTCAATCATCAGTCCCACGAAATGCTAGATTGTTGGTGACACACCAAACGATGCCTGCATCAATTGCATCTTCGTAATGAATTTGCCAAACTGAATATGCACAGTATCCTCCACTTGTGTGCCGTCGAAGTCGGTATACCAAAGAGCATCCTCATGGCGTAGGCTCAGTATCAACTGAAACAGCAATATTCCAAGTAGAATCTAATTTCCCAGCCATATATATTAGAGATTAAATGACGTCTCCAATAAGCCTTCTTCTTAGCTCTCACCTGCCTACGCCACAAAGCAGTTACCCCTACAGAGGGCTGCATCGAGCATCACGTTATAGTCTAACACCGTTTCTGTTGCATGGATGACTATAGGTATAGGTCCGGCTATAAAACGTGCTGCTTTTTATGACACCGTGCGGAATGTGCCACGTTCTCGTATAGTTTCTACATGGTAGGTTAATCAAGATCCTACCAATCCAGATCCTAGCACTTAATCGTCATTTAACCAGCCCATGTAGTTGCACCATGAAGCCTTTTGGATGTCATTACAAAATGTATCAAACGACCTACTGTTTAGCATATATCACTACAGGTTTCGCCAATAGTCAACGCCACTTGCTTCACTTTCCGACTTGATATGAGCAGTATCTACGTATTTTTCTCAGCCAGAAGAAGTCTAAATAATCAGCAGCTTCTAAGGGTCATATACTGCTCTAATAGTCACAGCTTCTATCTCATACAGATACTTTGCCAATGCGATGTCGTCTGCATACCGTAGAGAGTGAAAACCTTTTGGTTAGTGCTGGTTTTGTCGTACATAGAGAAGGGTTCCAGCTGAGCTCTGAGGTACCCAAACTGTAATATAAAACATTTTGTTTCGTAGGAGCCTTTATATAAAAGCATAAACCTCATATAATAAGAATTAGCTTCTTACTATTTCCGATCATTTCGATATTTGATAAACTCGCTGGGTGTTATATATTGACCCAAATGGGCCATATATTAAAATTTTTATTTAAAATCAACTAATTTTCATTACTTTTCGTATATAGAAAACTAAATCTTCAAGCCACACGAAAAAAACTCACGGAAAAACTAATTCTTAGTATCGGAATCGTTGGCTTTGAGTGAGTAATAGCATTGAAAGACAATTATCTGCTCCACTGAATTAAACGGGTTTGTCCCGATTTAAATGAAAACTATATATATATGTATATATATATTTTTTTTTTGAATTAGGAACTTACAATAAATTTTCACATATCAAGTGTATAAGGTATAAAGGTTCCGGTTATACCGAAATCTAAATTCTAACTTTTACACATTTTTTTGTCTTACTTTTTCTATTTTTTTTTCTCCTGCTGCGATTGTTTGCTCGCAAATTTCTTGCTTTTTTTTCCTTTTTCTTTTCTTATCCATACAACTTTTAATTTCCTCAACTCTCAGAGTGAATCCTTCGTTTTTTTTCTTCTGTAATTTATCATTCAGCACCTTTTCTTGTGTTTCTATTTCCATTTTTTTCCATTTTTTTCTACTATCTAAAATGCAATCGGATGTTCTTTCTTTCGACTCTAATTTAAATTTCTTTAAAAGCATGTAACCGAAATTCAAATTCTATTCAACATTTATACTTCCGAACCCTCTTTATATTCATTCCAACTGCTGACATAAAATCCAAATGACCATTTATTTGCTTGTAAATTTCATTCGATGCGCATTCGAAATCTAATCATTTGATACTCGAAGGCATTTAACGAAAAACGTGAGCGCATGATAACTCACAAATAATATTACAAACTGACAATGTCAAAAATCTACAAAATGCACACAGCTCGATAGATAGACAGTCAGAAACATATACTCGTACAAAATAGATAGATAGATAGATAGATAGTCGTTTTTGGATGGGTAAAGCGTGCGGTGGAGAACGAATATGGACGGGAGGACGTAGCATTTTGCTAACTAAACATGTATTTCTATATATTACAACAAATTACAACAACAACAACAACAACAACAACAAACACATCAACAATATGGCAGAGTGTATCTTGCAACTACCGAATGTGCCCAAAATGACAAAATCATAATTGCTTTTGGACAAATTTTGCGGTTAAAATCGGAAAGAGCACCAACTAAGGGACTAAGGCGCACTGAGGAGTGCTACGACTTTGTTGGCAGGTGAAAATTATCGTGCAACAAACATGGCTGACAATGGTTTAAATGTATTGATAATGTATAATATGTATTGTTGTATTAACTACAACAAATAGCAGCAGCAGCAGCAGCAGCAACAACAACAGCAACAGCAAGAATAACGATATTGAGCAACGAGCTTTGAAACTGCCAGAAATTGGAGTTCGAAGGTGGTTTGAAAAGTTTTAATTATGTTAAACTAATTGGGATTCGTTTGCTCAAGTGCACATTGTGTGGAAAGTTGTTGACTGCCATACACCTGGGAATGGCCAACAATGATTCTTGTGTCAAACGGTCCAAGCAACTCACACGTCCGTTAGGACACGTATCTCCTGGGTAGCCTCTGAACATCAGTTCAGAGGTGAGCTAACGTGAGAAGGCGAAGGGGCCCCCTCTCCTTTAAAAAGGGGTTGGTGCGCTGGGCTTGGGACCCGCCACTTTAAAAATAACCCCCCAATGAAAACTAAAGGAAAGCCTCGGAAGGAATTGAATGTTGACGACCCCCGCAAACGCTATAAGGATAATGATTTAAGGATATGCACCTGGAATGTCCGCACCCTTAATTGGGATGGTGCAAGTATCCAGCTGGCTGATGTCCTCGAAAAATGCAAGGCTGACATCACCGCAATCCAAGAAATCCGATGGATAGGGCAGGGTTGCTCTAAAAAAGCATCCTGTGACATCTACTACAGCTGCCATGCGAGTAAGCGCGAATTTGGATGTGGTTTCGTGGTGAGTAGGAAACTACGTGGTCTCGTCTCTAGGTTCACACCTGTTGACGAGCGTCTAGCCGCGATACGCATCAAGGCTAAATATTTTTATATTAGCCTGATTTGTGCGCACGCCCCGACGGAAGAGAAAGACGACGATGCTAAAGATGAATTCTATGAGCGCTTGGAACGCCTGTACGAGCGCTGTCCCAAACACGATGTCAAAATCGTGCTTGGCGATTTCAACGCCAAGATTGGGAAGGAAGGAATCTTTGGCCCAACCGTCGGAAAATTTAGCCTTCACGACACTACCTCCAATAATGGAGAGAGGCTAATCGATTTCGCCGCAGGTCGGAACATGGTAGTTAGTAGTACCAGATTTCAACATCTTAACATCCACAAGGCTACATGGCTGAGTCCTGATCAAAAAACATGCAACCAAATTGATCATGTTCTGATTGACGGAAGGCACGCATCGAGCGTGTTGGACGTGCGAACGTTACGTGGTCCCAACATTGACTCGGACCACTATCTTGTCGCAGCCAAGGTACGCACTAAGCTCAGCGTAGTGCATGCCGCACGTTCCAACATGCAACGAAGGCTAGACGTCGGCAAGCTGCAATCAGAGCAGACCGCCACAGCCTTCTCAAACACACTCTCCCGAATGCTCCGGGAAACCTCTCCGATTTCTCGAGATATATGTGAGCAGTGGACACATATTACCCGCTCCATAGATAGGGCTGCCAAGGATGTCATTGGTTATACAAAACCCATGAAGAATTCTTGGTACGACGAGGAGTGTCGCAATGCTACTGCAGAGAAGAACGCTTCCTATCAGCGAACTCTGCAGTCGGGAGCAACGCGAGCTGTTAGAGAGCGATATCGAGAGAAACGGAGAGAGGAGAAACGCCTTTTCAGACGCAAGAAAAAGGAGCAAGAAAGGCGGGAGTTTGAGGATGTTGAGATGTTCCGTAACAGAAATGAAGCTCGAAAATTCTACCAAAAGGTCAAGCGTCTGACTGAAGGTTTTAAGCCCGGAGTAACTTTCTGTAAGGATGAGAATGGAAGTCTGGTAACGGATGAACAGGAATCACTGAGATTATGGAGGAGTCATTTCTCCAACCTACTCGGCGATGAAGCGCACAATACCGCCGAAAGAGAAATGACACCGGAACCACCAGTTAATGATGGCACTATTGTAGAGCCACCGGACTATTACGAGGTCGATTCAGTTATTAAAAAGCTGAAAAATAACAAAGCGGCAGGCTCTGATGGGCTGCCAGCTGAGTTATTTAAGACCGGCGGCGAAGAGTTGGTTAGGAGTATGCACCAGCTTTTATGCAAGATATGGTCCGATGAACGCATACCCAATGACTGGAATCTCAGTGTTCTCTGTCCAATCTTTAAGAAAGGAGACCCCGCTGTTTGCGCCAACTACCGCGGAATAAGTCTCCTTTCCATTGGATATAAGACTATGTCGGGCGTATTGTGTAATAGGCTGAAGCCATATACCGACTCACTGATAGGACGATATCAGTGTGGCTTCAGACCTAAAAGGTCGACCAGTGACCAAATATTCACACTACGCCAAATCTTGGAAAAGACCCGTGAGTTCAACAAAGACACTCACCACCTATTTGTCGATTACAAAGCCGCTTTCGACACGCCGATAAGAGCGAAGTTCTTCGACGCCCTGTCTGCACTAGGTATCCCGGCAAAGATTGTCCGTCTTTGCATGGCGACGCTATCTAACACACAAAGCGTTGTCAGGGTGGGGAAAAACCTCTCCGACCCCTTTGATACCAAGAGAGGTTTCAGGCAGGGCGATGCTCTATCGTGCGAGTTTCAATCTCCTGATGGAATACATCCTACGCCAATGCCCGTACATACAGAGTATGTCGGGCTCGATCTTCCAAAAGGAAGTGATGCTGCTCGCTTACGCCATGACATCGATATCATCGGTACGCAGGAACGGCGAGTCAGCAAGGCGTTCTCGGAGATTGAAAAACAGTCTCGGCTCATGGGTCTAGCGGTGAACGAGGACAAGACGAAGTACTTGGTGTCTTCTCGCACTCCGTCAAGGCGTCTTGGACGGTCAGTGACGATGGAGAATTTCAACTTCAGTGTTGTAGAAAACTTCGTTTATCTCGGAACAGAGATCACCAGCAACAACAACGTCAGCCTGGAGATCAGGCGAAGAATCACGCTTGCAAACAGATGTTTTTTTGGGCTGAGCAAGCAAATGAGAAGTAAAGCCCTCTCTCGACGGACGAAAATAAAGATATATAAGACGCTGATACTCCCGGTCCTACTGTATGGCGCAGAGGCATGGACCGTGATTGAGTCGGATGAGACAGCGTTGGAAGTCTTCGAGAGGAAGATTCTTCGCAGGATCTTTGGTCCTATTAGAGTCGGTGACGAGTTTATGTCCCGTATGAACCGCGAGCTGTACGAGCTATTCAATGAGGTTGACATAGTCCAGCGCATAAAATTCCAGCGGCTGCACTGGGCTGGGCACCTCATTCGAATGGACGAAGGAGCTCCAGCACGCATGGTTTACATGGGGGGCCCAAACTTGATTGGTGGACGCCGACATAGAGGACGACCGGGCACTCGATGGAATGACCAGGTATGGAGAGATCTCTCCGTACTTGGCATTCAGAACGACTGGCGCCAGCGCGCACAGGATTATGGAGGCTGGCGCGCTTTCCTGGACGCGGCCATGACCGGTAGACGGTTGACGGCCATTTAAGTAAGTAAGTAAGTAAACTAAAAATAAAGCATAGCAGCGTCCATTTTGTATTCTTGAGCAACACTGAATTTCGTTTCCATATAGACATGTTCGTCTTTCTATCTGACCGCCCTTTTGAAAAAGGATAGCTTAAAAATATAAAAGATAGAATTTCAAATTTAAATATTTCTAGATTCTCGGTATGCTCTCATATATTATTCTTTAGGATGCTTATATATTTTTGTTTTGAAACCCACAACTTATCACACTACCCCCGCAATGCATGCGAATTGGATTTCCATTTGCGCAGCAAAAAGGGGCGTCATTTTATAATTAAACCAAAGTCAATTACAGACAAAAGGCAACCGACACTAGTTGTATATATATGTGTAGTATGTACCAACAACCACCATCTACATGAAGCGGGCAGGAAGGCAAACTGAACTGAACTGAACTGCAAAGGGTCTTAATACATATATGGAAGGGGCTTTTTGGTTTGCTTTTGGTTAGTGTCAGGCACTGTTCATATTCAAATTACATTGGTGACTTAAGTTTTGGCATTTCGATTTTACCATTTGCCAATTTGTGTTGCCTAGTTTGATGCGTAGTCGCCGTCGCCGTCGCCATCACCATCACCGTCGTCGTCCTACTAATAATATTAGTGCTATAGTGCCGCAGTGGGCGTATGGGGCGTGGCTGCTGGGCGTAATTATTACAGCGCAATGACATGCATGATATATAGATTTATAATAGTTGAAATGGATAGATGATACACAAATTGGCTTTTATATGCAGTTTGATACAAATGACTTCTATGACTACAGAAACCAATAAGAAATGACAGTTGCATGTATTACAAAAACAAAAACAACAACAATAACAACATAAAATGTAAAAATAATAAAAATAATATTTCTATATGTTTGCTATTTATTAAATAATCACATGAACTCGCTGCAACTTGACTCAATGCGTTCAGCTTTGAGATTCATGCTGAGTATACTCGCACTTTGTTGAAGCTATTACCGAACAGTTTCGGTAAGCTTAAAGAAAATCGTGTATTTATTTTATTGTACACCGTTTAGTTTTAAATTATGGTACAGATTTTTCCCATGAAAATACCAAAGTATCTGATATATAAAAAAGTAAACAAAAAGTTAGATGCAGCCATATGAAGTATTCAGTATGCGGCGAACTCAATTCACTTGCAATTCTGAGTTAGTCTTGTAAAAATATCAGATCATGCTAGTGTTATCCTTTCTCTGAAACGTTAGATGGTACCAACGAAGAGCAATTAACAGACAACAATGGAGATTTAATTGAACTTTTATAAGTTTTCCAACATTGAATCGTAGCTAGCTGGAGAACTTCATATAAAGCATCAAGCTATTGTATAATTGGCCGATGTAGATCTTTATATGAAATCTATGAATGATTTTATACCCATTTGAAACCTGGCACATCAAATTATTTTTCATCTAAGTTAATAGGTGGGCTAGACTCCATAAAATTCCACCTCGCACTTTTCTACGTTTTTTATAAAAACATTTTTTTAATCGTCAAAATCTTGATCATGGGATGGATGGCCATTGGAACAATTTCCTCGAATAATACTCACGAGGTCTGCCCAGATCATTATTTTTTTCATTTTGGTGGTAAGTATTATTAAATTTCGGAAGACATTTATTGATATATATGTGCAGGTACGTTTGAATTGATCGCTGGTCCACCAATTTCCAAACTAAAGGGCGCTGATACACCTTTCAATGAAATGGCAATCCGAGTACGAGTACTTGTGCTCATATTTGATCAGATCTGGTTTTCAATGTTATCCATGTAAAATATGTAGTTGCCGACAAATCATGTTGAGCAAAAGTGAAATACTTCTCGTCATCCGAATTGATCGATGTATCATTTGGTAAATGATTCAAACAGAATGAATGGCCACATTTTGGAATCTGTTTCAAAACTTTTGTGGCACACCTTTCATTTAAGAATAAATCCTACCCATTAATAAGAATTTTAAATGAAAATTTGTTGACAAGAATAAATATCATCTTGAATATTTAAATGCTGCCTTCTTAAGAACGGACGTTTCATATTATTATATATATGCTATTTTTCTGTCCAATACTTATGCGAACACACACGGTACCCTTTCGGATTTGAAAAGTCCATGTGTATAGTGTGAAAGCTTCGTTTTCACCGAAATTGGTTAACATAATAAACTAGCTGTGAATTATATGTGCTTTTAAGTGTTAATTGTTATTAATAGTTTGCAACTATTTTAAAATTAAGATTCATTCTATATTGTAAAATATATAAAACCTCCTTTAAAAGTTCTTTTAATCTTCACAGACATGAAGTAATCTATTGCCATAAATACCTATTTTCTTTCGGCACACAAAACTCAAAGTAAAATACTCTTTACCGAGCATCGCCATGTGTGGGAACTATGGGCATAGAAAGTTATATTCATATGCAGGATCTTTAGTAACTCTATTATTTTCTAAGAAATTTATGCTTATCAAACTTCTATTGAAACCTTTCTAACATACCGAAACTCCATATAAAATAGCTTCCTTCTTGTGGAACATATGCGTAGTGTATAAAAACTTCGAATGCTCTGTTCTTTCAGTCATTTTAACGATTGTTTTGCGTCTTGCAACTGTTGCCGCTTGACAATAATATGACGAAATGTAGAACATCATTGCCGACAAGCAGCAACTGCAGCAACAGTAGCATTCAACGCAGCTTTAAACTGTGTCGCATTGAAGTAACGAGAAAAAAGAAAAATTGGTCAAGACGTCGACGACATCATCGACTACGACAAGAACGGCCACGGCCGGCGACATCGATCGATGCCGACGAATGAAACATAAAAATTTACGACAAAAATTGCCAAGAAACACATGCTCCACATATTTGCCGGACATTTATTGAAGTTAAGTTCTGCGCGGAGCATAAATAAAACATAATCCGAACGACAAAATGAACAAACGAGCAAATCGACTGCAACTGAGCGAACCCAGTGCAATGACGGTCTGATGCTTACTTTTGAGGAAACCAAAATGAAAAAACACAAAAGTATCTTAAAGATATAAGAAACTGACGTCAAGCGCTACAACAGACAAGCAGCTCAGGAACTCAAAACTGAAACCAAAATGCAGTCGTAGTAAGCTGCGCATGCGCAATTGATCGAACAAGACTGATGGAGCAACTGGGATTACGCCGCCGCCGCTACTCCCGCTACCTCGCATGTTACTTAGTTTCCTGAAAGTCACACGAGATTAAACTTGTCGCTCGTTTTGAGAATTTATTTAATCTGCAAAGGCGGCGGCGGCGACATTGGCGGCTCTGTCTGACTCTGTTCAGACTGCAAAATGTGGCGTCGGCGGCTAAAGCGAGAACTCAAACGCAGCGCATAATAATTCTTTAAAGGAAGGAGAGTGCAACAAGAAGGTAGCAACTTGGCTTGGTGACATACAAACCGCTTGGTGCGCATTCATCAAAGCTGCTCTCGCCGGACTCAATAAGTTGCACAGAAAGAAGCAAAGACAGACAGACAGACAGACGAATGGATAAACACTCGAAATCAGTGTCCCTCAGCTACGTTAATTACCAATGTTGATGAAATCCTTTGGGCCAAGTTCGAGAGTTAAAGAATGTTTAGTGAAATCACGTACTGTGCAAATATGCACAAAATAAAAAGGGGTTCAACCCTTTTTTGCCGTGAAATTCATAATTTCATAAAACAAGGCCGTGCCCTGGACAGTAGTAGTAGCTGAGTAGTAGTAGTCTATAGTATCTAACTGCTGCAGCGCCCTAATTGACAGAGTGTTCAGTTACACACGCTGAAATCTGAATCCGTACGCATCTCTAATGTAGCCCTTTACTCATTGTGCTAGCTGCCCGCATTGACTTTTGCAAACTGACATTAAGTAAATTATTTTTAATATGTTTATAGACAGACTATGGACGACATCTGGAGCTACGAGTCGAGTATGTAGCTAGTCTCTGTTCGGTGTGTGCATTGTAATTATGTAATTTTCACTTGGATGTGATTTAATTACTGTAATGGGATTTGAGCTCTGAGACAACAATGTGTAATAAAACATTTAATATGATGAATGATGTACATACGCAACCATGTAAAGCTAAGAGCAGAAGAAACTGCTGGGGTTGTAAAGTTTTAGCTAGCAATGAAGTATGTAGTAGTGGACCAGACAGACAGACAGACAGACAGACAGACACTTAGTGCACCACTTATTTACTATTGACAACGGCTCCCCTTTTCTGGCTTATATTGTAGTATGCCGAAGGTCTTTAAACTAATCACTTAGGTAATCACATGACAATAATTGCGATTTCATAAACAAAACACAACGAAATTGCTTTATAAGTTATGAGCAATTTTCATACAAAACAGTGGCGTATTAATCTATTTTGTGGTGTTGAAGTCAAGGGCTCTAAGGTTCATAATAATTTATCAATTTATATTAACTTCAATAAGTCTAAACAATTATTTGTTTAAATGTTGTAAGTCTTCTTGCACTTCGCTTTGTCTTGGTTTATTTTGGCAAACAATGTTTTAATCGTGGGTTACTCAAAAAAAAAACATATCTTTCAGGAACTTCATCCTATGGTCTCACATCAAATTTTTATATAAAACCAGATGGCATTCGCATACTTAAACAAATCTTAAAGACACATGAAATCCTCTTGAACCCATGGAACCGTCACACAATAAATAGTAAATAAATAAAACTTAATTCCTTTGCTTCTTTTTTTTATTCCAACATATGTACCTCCTAACAAAACAATTAGTTAGTTTATTACTGAATCCACTCCTGTCTATAAATAATCACAGCTGCTAAAGTTCACATGTCAATCTAAACTAACCCACTCCACACGCCTCATATAACCTTTTGCACAAGTTATAAAAGCGCGTAGTCCGCACAAACAATAAAATTGGCGCAAATTATTATCAAATGAAAGTTGGATTTTTAATTTAAGTAAATTGCCTTTTCTTGAGAACTGCAACAATATGCCAGTTGCATTTTCTCACCTCAATATCCTACAGCAACACTAGCTCCGTACATTATATCCTTTCGAGCGCTGTCTGCACTTTTCACTTCGTTTGTCGCATTCGCCTTTTGACATTTGTACGCTGCGGAATTTTATATAAAATATTATTTCCATTTCTTTTTTTTGTATAAAATTGCGTTCGTCTAATTCGTCTTGCATGCAATGGCAATATGCAGTCCTTTGGCGCGGTTCACTGAGTCTAAATTGGGTTCTACTAGTATTTCGTGTTTTGTCTAAAACAAAAGTGTTCAATTATTCATAAATCTAAAAGCTTAAAAGAAAAAAATAATCGTTTATTTGATTGTGCACGCGTAACTTTTCAAAACTGCAGTCAAATTGCATTTAACTTTGTTATTAGTTTTCATTTGCTTCAAAAAACAAAAAAAAAATGAAAAAGGATTTCGTTTTTATTTTCTTTACGGTGAGGTTGCATGCGTGTCACGTGAACTTTGACTCAAATGTTGCACTTCGTTGTCGTGGCTTTCAACTTTGAATTTTTCGTTTGTAGCTGACAGCAATTTCATTTTTATTTTCGTGTTATTATTCTTTCTTTTGCTTACAAATTTCGAGGGTTAAATGTTTAGATTCTAAAAAAAGAACAAAAAACTTGTTAAATATTAATAAAGACTTTTTGGCCTTCACCTTCCAACTTCAATACGTCTACCAACAACACACACATCTTTATAAATATACTCGTATGTTTAAGAGTACTCAGTGAGCTCAAGAACTATTGCACCAATTTTTTATAATCTAGAATAATGCGTAATCCATCTAACTATAAAGGCGACAGTCACAGTCTGTTGATGGTAGATAGAAGCTGTCTGGTTTGATAACAATTCAGCAAATTTTTCAATCCTATCTGTGGATATGTTTATTGGGACCTCACATTGTCACAATATGCATCCATTGTGCATTACATTTCCATGAAATAAACAGTTTTCGCATTTAGTGTACCCGTGTGAGAGATTGATCTATTCTTTAAAGATACGTAGACACTAGTATACTTCTCTTGGTTGTATCTTATATGCTTTCTTATAATATTTATTTGTTTTAAAATTAGTTTCTAATATATATCTTATATCTATAAGTTGTGTATGAAAAATTGCTGCAAATCTTCACGGTGGCCTCTGTGTACTCCAAATACGGTGGCGCCTAATTTATCCGACTTCTGCTGCAAAGGAATTTCATTGTTTGACAGCATTGCTGGCTGGTATTCAGGCAGCAGGCAGGCTGGCAGTCAGAAAGTCAGCCAAGTAGGCAGATATTTAATTTAACGTAAATTCCCTTCCTCGAATTATAAATTAAATCAAAAACATAAAAAACCAACAAGCGAAAAGAAATGTAAACAATTCATTGAATTCGCAATTACACGCACATTTGGCACAGCGCAAACAGTCGAGCGCAACGCGTCATGTACACAGATACTGATATGAGTATGTACGAGAGCGGATTGATAAGTAATCAATAAAGAAAAGGCAGTTTTTATTGATTCGAATTTTATTTAATGCAAAAACAAAACCATGACATACTTTCAGCAGCAATATACAGGGTTGGAACTAAAATTCGTTCGTATTTTCGCCTTAATTTTAAATCTTAATAAAATTGCTTACAATCATCGAATTTAGTGACTAATTTCTCGCCAGCTACATCGTTCGACATTGACAGGAAGAGATGGTAGTCCGATGGTGCCAGGTTTAGACTAGAAGGTGGATGCATAAGGACCTCCCATTCAAACTCCTGAAGCTTCTAGCGCGTCATTATCGAAGTGTGTGGTCTGGCGTTGTCCTGATGGAACACATTTCTTCTCTTATTAGCCAAAGATGGCCGCTTCTGGGCGATTGTTGCCTTCAAGCGGTCCAATTGTTCACAGTAAAGGACCAAATTAAGCGTTTGGCCATAGGGGAGCAGCTCATAGTAGATGATTCCCTGCCTGACCGTCAGTCCGAGCTTGACAACCGTTTGAGCCGCTTCGCCACCCCTTACCCGCGACCGTTTGTGCTTCACGTTGTCATAAGTAATCCACTTTTCATTGCCAGTCACCATTCGCTTCAAAAATGTATCGATTTAGTTGCGATTCAGCAGAGATTTGCAGATGGAAATTCGCTCCATGAGGTTTTTTGGTGCCGATTCGTGTGGCACCCAATTATCAAGTTTTTTTGTGTAGCCAAGCTTCTTCAAATGCCTTTGCAAGATCATTTGACTGGTATTCAGTTTCTGGGCGCTGGTACGGCTTCTATAATGGCGGTCTATCTCGATCACTTCCTTGATTTTATCGACTTCTTTGACGATAGGTCTTCCGGAGTGTTGTGCAGCTTCCACTTCCTCCACACCACAACGGAAAGCAAAGCTAAAGAATCCTTTGCACCATTAAAATAAATTGGATTTAATTTTTCATTTAAAGTATGTTGAGCTGTTTTGGACGCTCGCTTAGATTGGTTGAACATAACAAAACAAGTAAGAAAATACAGTCAGGCGTAACCGACTGTAAGAGGCCCTGTACCAGTTCAGGTCTCCTAACAAACACATTAAACGTTTCCCGAGCATATGACCAAACACATGACCACTTCTCACTGCTCGAATATGAATGAAAAGAAAAGGGGGTCATTCAACTTCAATTGGTTATAAAATCGTTATTTATTATCCGATTTTGATGAACTTTTTGGATTTTGACTAAGAGGGACGTTAACTTTATACTGGCATACTCATTTTGTGCCGAAGAAATATTTCTCCTTGGGGGTGATTTTATGGGGAAGGGGGGAGGGGCAAAATTTCAAAATAAACTTGTGAAATTCCGGAGCAGTCCTAGACGAATGCAAAAAACACGAAGTCTCTATCTATTACCGTTTCCGAGATCCTTTCGTTCATACAGACGGACGGACGGACAGACGGACGGACGGACAGACGGACGGACGGACAGACGGACGGACGGACAGACGGACATGTCTATATCGACTCCTCTATCACTCCTGACCATAATGGGGGTAACTTTGGGGGGTCTCCGACCATTATTTCTACCTGTTACATACATTTGCATAAACCCAATAGGCTCTTGTACCTTCGGTACAGGGCCTAAAAATGCTTGAAGGTTAGGCTGACCCGGCTGACCCCTGGGGTGAGGTCATACATACTCTTAAACTATTTTGGTCCTTAGGGAGGCCAATCATTAAGGTTAACTAAGAGCCTAATAGAGTTGTTATCTGTCTGGCGAATGCTTGAGGGTCCTACTGACCGAGCCAGAGTTTGGCAAGATATTATAATCTTACTGTACCGTTGCAGAGCAGGTGCAGATGATGTGTTCCAAAGGTTCTTTGACTCCCAGTTTCTTGCAGATGCAGCATTTGTTCTTTGTTACTCTGTTTGGTCGCTTTCAAATTCTTCTGGATATTCTGCAGCTGGATGTGTTCTTCCAGTTCATTCAAGGTTAAGTCAAGGCAACCTCCTCCACCAGTGCGCTGCATAGATTCTGTAAATTGTTGCTTCCGCTTAAGGTTGCCCGACTCCTTTTTATGCTATATGGACCGCAATTTAGTTACTGTTTATGTTCCGATGATGGGTTGATGTGATAAAAGCTTCAACTATTATCCCAAAAACAAAGACATTTCTGAACGAAAGTGAAGCCACCTTCTAGGCTGTCTGCGAATAAATTTATTCATACTTCTGATGCGTGCATTCGTTGGATTTCTTCTGCTACAATACTTTTGGGGAGTACTTCTGTCAGAAAAGCCTCAGTTCTTTCTACATTATTTGTGACATTTTACATTTCTTTTTAGTATGTTCGTTGTTCCGCATATATGGGATAGCAACCATTGCAGCACCTTGTATCTTATAGCGAAGAGAATTGGGTCCCTCTTCGCATTCATACTAAGTCCAACTTCTGTGGCCCATCTTACGCTTTTATATTGAAGTAATTTAAGCAGTTTCATTTCTAGCAGCATCCAAAACAAAGGTGACCAGATTCCGCTCTGTGGTGTGCTTCAATGTACATCTCTTGTCTTTATTGTGGTTCTGCATTAGCCTTAGACACTGCTGCATGTAAGCTGGTTATATATACAGGGGTTTATTACAATGTGTTAAGCTGATGCTCTTAGGCTTCGCACAAGCAATTCCTTTGATATGCTATTAAATTCAGCTGAGATATCTCGGAAGGCTCCTAAAATATGCTTTGTGGAGCAATGCTTCTTCAATGATACCTACTACGTCCTGCAGTGCTATTTCCTTCAATTTCTCTCTGGTGTAGATTCGTTGAATTCCAATTCAGCTTAAATCCAGTTATCCAATATTTTTTTATGTTTTTTAAACTTCTTTTAATTTGCTGCCGCAACCGATTACTCATCAAACCGCCCAAGTAAATACGTTATCTGTAAGTACATATGTACAATTTATACATGCATAGGTAAATACAACATACGCATGTTATATACTTGTACAGCTACAGATACAACAGATACAGATACACAGGGCATCCGCAGGAGATGCAGATGAAGGAGGCGATACAAATGTATCTGCGTTCGCTGCATGCACACGTCACATTGCGATACGCTTTTGTAATCATGCAAAACACATTAACTTTGGCATTTTTCCAAATTGTAAATTATCCATGCTGTACAGAAAAAAAAAATAAATAAAACAAAAATAAAAATAAAAATAAAAAAAAACAAAGTGAGAAAAATACAAAGTTTAAGCAAAAAAAAAACGAATTCTATAAAAAATAAATAAATTACATTTTTTTACATGCAACCAAAAACGAGTAAAATACAAAAAAAAAATTTAAAACTGCATACAAGCCTGAGGCAAAATCGCGCAATTAAAGCTCTACGGCTTGCATTAGAGCACATAGAGCGGCGCAGAATGATTAATGACTTTGGTGTGCGGCACAAGAAAATTAAGCCAGGGGTTTGCGTGAACTCACTGAAAGATACACAGCTCAGCGACATGAGTTCAACATACAACGCACGATTAAAGGAAATCTCTGTTTGACGTCAATCAAATCAACTCAAGCTCATAGACGACAGCAGCACATCTGCCTAAGCAAAACATTCCACGACGGACGGAACAGTCTATGCAATTTTGGCTAATAGAAACATTAACGCAGAAAAGTTAGATTAACGCTAGAAGCACAAAATTAATAAAATCAAAGTTGCAACAGCAGCGAATAGTAGCAAAAAAAAAAAAAAAATGAAAGAAAAGAAAAGAAAATAATTTAATAAAACTAGATACAAGTGTACAACAAAAGCAACCTGCAGCCGTACATACGAAGGGGATGAAATAAGATTAATGATTGCAATAAATCCAGCGTCAACCAAATGAGCAGCAACTACAGCAACAGCCCCCGCCGATGCAGGCTGTGTGTGTGTGTGTGTGTGTGTGTAGTAGTAGCAAAGGATTTTCGGGCACTAATAATATGAGCGCACAAGTTCAAGAAATCAGCAGTGCAGACTAAACACCAGCAGCGAACGGTGTACAGGACAGCACCAACACCACCACCGCTGGGACACCACTGGGACACCGGTGAACCATTACGCTGATTAAGTTCACAGTGCGTACATTCAAGTTATGCCATTTGTAGGGAGGAACAAAGCATGCTGATCTGATGCTGTGGTGTTGCAATATTAGTTGACATACGTGGCAGGAATACTATAAGCTGAGCTCAGCTCAGCTCAACTCAACCCTGACCAGCGACAGCATTTTATTGCGATAAGATGCCAGCAGCCGCCGCAGCAGTACGTTGCGCACTTGGCGGTCGGTCGGTCGGTCCGTCGGTCCGTCGCTCTTCTTTGGTATTGTTTTCCATGGGGTAAATTTTGCTGGCACAGCGCTGCCAGAGAAATTCATCATACGTCTCGTGTGCCTTGTAGCATTGCGCTGCAAATGGAGCAATACTATTTGACTGACTGGTGGCATATCCTTAAATCTAATTACGACTTAATCGACGCCAGTGGCAACAGTTGCCAGTTGCGTGCATTCGGCGAGTGTTTGCTGTGCCGCCCCTTCTCCATTTCGTTCATTCGTACTCAATACGCTCGATTGACAAAGTCAAAAGGGGCCGCCGGCAATCAGAAAAGAAAGGACATGCAGCAGCGCTGCAGCTGTGCCGTGACACCAGCAGGAACATAATATGAAACAATACTCCACTGTTGCACAGTGGTTGCAAATGTGTTTAGTTTTTGTAAAATTAAAAAATGGTTCACTGAATGCCCAATAGTCGGAAGAATCAAAAAAATGGTGAATCAAAAAAAAACCTGAACAAAAATTTTAAAAATTCGTTAAAATGTGAAGGATGAAAAATTTCGTTCATTAACAAAAGTTGGACCCTTACACTCTATTGATATGTGGTAGTATTGCTTAGCTTTTCTTGATGTCTTCAATCAATTCAAAGCGCTTTCCCCGAAGCAACAATTTTAGTTCTGAGAAGGGGCAGCAGTCGCAGGGGCCATATCTGGTGACTATGGTGTTTGTTCGAAAGGTGTTTGATCAAAAATTCGTTCACTATGATGGCTCTGTAAGATAGCGCACTATCGTGATGGAAAATCCATGAATTGTTGGCCCACAAATATTGACGTATACGACGGATAACATCTCCTAAAGGCCTTATAACACCGATTAAATACTATTTGTTAACCGTTTACAACGTGGAACGTGGACCACACCTCGATTATTTAAGAAAATAATCACTTATGATCGACTTTGGCGTGGTTTTTCCATTAAATGCTTTTTGCAATATTTTAAATGTATCGGCACAAGAAATTTCCTTCGCAACACAAAATTTTACACAAATACGTTGATCAATATTTTCACTTACTAAAAAAAAATCTTCAAACACTGAGGTCGAGCAACTTGGAAACAAAAATTGATCTGCCTAACTACACAAGAGATGTAAACTAAGAATTCCCAATATTTTCTTGACAGGGCAATCGCAGACAACAAAGACATTCTTGCAAATTTCTGATTATTAATTGGTAAAAAAATATAATTTTGATCCAGAGTTTAATTGATATAGACATGTCCTAGAACCTTTAACTTTTTATATAGACTCTCTTGTTCCCACTTCAGACAACTTTTATTAAATTAAGGAGTTGCCGCCAAGAAAATCTCCTTCCCCGATCTGAGTTTTTGTACTAAAATTTTCTATGATCTTTATGTATGTTTAGCACCTAACAGAGACTTTTCCAGCAAATCGAACCACCTAAGACCACTGTGCACCAATATCCTTTTTTCATAGCACAGTCCAAAAAATTGCAGCAGCAGCTTTTCAATGCCTGGCCACAAATTTTACATGTGTTAATCACAGCTGAAGCCGAGGCTTTTGTTTCGTTGTCGGATATATTGCTATGCTTTTCACTCCTCATCTGCATCTCTCTCTCTATCAAGCACAAACACACACAGACGCACATACACTCAATTATTGTTGTCATTGTTTGTTTAATTATGCACAAAACGAACAAATGAAACAGCGACAAAAAAGGCGACAACTCTGGCATTGTTTACTGGGCTTTTGTTTTCTAACGCCAAATCAATTCTTTACTTCCTCTGACTGCTGCTGCTATTCTGTTCTGTTGTATTGTTTTATGCCCTGCTGCTGCCTTAACCACGAACCACGCCTACGCGCCCACTTGACGCTGCGTTTCGATATAAATGAATTAAAATCTGCACGAAACGATAAATTCAATCGAAAATCGTTACATGTCAATGCATTAATCGGCCATAATCCCATTATGGGGCGCAGGATATGCGCTACGCAGCGAGAAACAAAAAAAATTACAAACACAAAAAACCAACAACAGAACAAGCAGAACAAACAGAAATATTGTCGCATATACTTTGCAGGCAGCGTTTTGGTGTGCCCTATACGGGTGGAGTAAGTGGATATATTAAATATGTGCACAAATATGTAACAATCAAATGAAGGCGTGGCAGAGAACATATTTAACTGAGTATAATCAAGAGCAGCATCAAAAGTCAGATTTAGATAGATTTGTCCGTCCATACATATAGACATATAGACTTTCCTCAAACCTGTACGCTATATAAATTGAATGAGACAAGCCCACACTTTTCAGTGTAAATCTGTTCCTATACACTGAAAACTTAAAAATAAAAACCAATGAAAATCATTTAATAGAGCAATGGTTAGTCCTTAATTGAATATTGATTGCAATTGATTGCGAATATTTACTACTTGAAAATAGGCTGGGTACTCCATTGTATATACTGGTGAAAGATGAGGTATTTTGATGCTCAAAAAAAGGCTTTCTAAGCCGCAAACTACTTGCTCTATCGATTTTCCATGAGAAAATTATGGTTTACTTGTATAATTTTCGAGAAAAATCAAAGTCGGTTAGACTGTGATCATAGACAATTTTTTGTCTATTATAGTATATTCACCGGAGCACACAGATTCCTTACTTCTGCCCTTACCATCCCCTTATCAATATGCATGACTGCAGGTCATCACATAGTCAAGCAGACTAAACAGCACCTTCCTATCTGTCTTTTTGTTATTGTTGTCAGCGCAAACGTATTTTATATTCATGAACGCGTTTGTTTTATTTTGTTTGATCATGTTTGCTGTCGTCCTTGTTATCCTTACAACTAGCACTCTTGTCGTGCACGGCGCTCTTTATCGCACATTTGACAAATGACTTTTGTCGCCGCATTTTTTGATAAATTCACGAATACCTTTTGCGAATTATTTTTTTTTTTTTTGAAATTTCTGCAACAGAATTTCTGATTTAAAGTAAATCAGCAAATCGTATATAAATTAAATCTATCACTATTCCAATATAGGCAACTGTCACACCATTTCTTTGCCTATTTCAAACTCTGAACATATATAGTAGAGCAATATATATTAATGCTCCCCGACTCCAATTGTCGGCTGTCATATTTCAGAAATCATAAGCTTTACTCGCAAGGAGCAGTCAGGGCAAAATGGCAGCAAATACAAAAAAAAAAAGAAAAGAAAGAAAAAAAATAATAATAAAAAAGAAGTATGAAATTGTAATAATTCGCAAGTCCTGTGACAGCACACGAGTGTCAGTGGTGGTGGAAGATTGGGAGCACTTTGTGGAGACATCTCGCATAAAAATGCCTTAAGGCCTACCTACCATGAAGCTCAGTTGTTCTATGCTTGGTTACACTACGCGCTGCTTTATATCAGCACACGCAGGATGTTCCAATTACTTTGTGCGCTACAGAATTATAAGTATGTATATGTGTGTATGGAGTATAAATATGAATCTATGTATTTGTGTGTGTGAGTGTGTGCGAATGCGTATGGCTGCGTCTCGTATTTCAAGTCAGCCATGTGCGAATAGAACTTAATCTGCAACAAAATGTCGCCAAAAGGTGGGAGCAAACTGAACTGAACAGAACCGAACCGAACGGAACAACCAACCAAGCAATATGAACAGTGAGAGCTTCTTACAGTAATACATGTCTTTATGCGAAGGTGGTACAAAAAGTACTGAAAATAATTAGAATAGTTTATGAAGCATAAATTACTTTTAGATTTCACATGTTTATATGAAAATAGGATAAGTAGAATCGCTTAATGCATAAATTTTTGGAGTTAGCCGGCTACTGAAGCAGACGGACTTACCACACTACTGTGAGTACCCAATGGAGATTTTTTTCCTGTTGTTTATATAGCAAGCTATTTCTTTCATGGCAGTTCCCCGCTGTAGGCGCTCTGATTTGATGTAAATGTTTTTCGATTCACCATTTCAAGAAGTGAACTATTTTGCACTTCAAGTTTTCCTTCTTATGACTCTTTTACTACCTCATATCTGGGTGGCATTCATTATGAAAAATTTATATATGACGATAACATTACATTCTCTGCTCAAGACTATACAAACCACCCTTGAACATATATTAAAGCGAAGAAAACCCATATCTAGCGCTACATATGTGTATAAGATTATTTTCTATATTTTTCTTGGCATGCTGCCCCGACCTCGTACTCTGCCAGCATACTACGTTCTGTCGTACTTCGCCCTTTTGCGTTGCGTGGAGGATTTGTGACGGGATTTCCTTTTCTATTATTGGCATTAGGCATGTCCTGTGTGTGTTATGCATTTAAATTGCGTATTTTTCTCAGCGATTTGTCTGCTTATCGTTATATTTCGTTGGTTTTTTTTTCTTCTTTCTTATTTGAAAGGTAGTCAAGGCAAAAAATTTCTTAATGTTTATGGCAACCTTTTTATTTTTTTCTTTCCTTCTTGTAGGTACTTTTCTTTTAGCAGCAGCAGCAGCAAAACAAGAAGAAGATCTCATTTTCCAACGCATTTTCATTAAAAATTTGTGCCAAACTAGTTTATGAAGGTACAGCATAATTATGGCAGTAAAATGCGCTTTTAATATGCTCGTGGAAAAATATATTTCGAACACATCTTCTGCCACTTGACCATTTGAAATGCGATTTTTACAAACAATTTAAGTTGGCAACCAGTGTGAGGAGTGGAGGCAGTGGAGTATGTGGTTGTAATGAACCCGCATTATCCCATCACTTCTGGTCAGTTGAAAGCAAAAGCACAGTGCAAAAACTTTATCGCATGATCCGCAAGGATATCAAACTGCCCAGACCAACTGATGTTAGCTACATCAGTTGGGTTGTTTGATTTTATATTAGTCTTGTGTGCTTCTAATTTTACACAGAAAAAAAGGATAACAAAATTTGTATGTAAAAGAAGTTAAATAGTTGAAAAGTTTTAACCAATGTTCATGATGCATCAGGTTCCTTACCACAGAAGTAAAGAGAGCCAATGAAATGTTTTTCGGATGAAACTCACGCTTACGGATGAACTCACTGACGGTCGCTCACGCTCGCAAGTTCTTTGAACGAATTAAGTGAATGATGACGATTTCCGAGCTCATTTGGGAGAGAAGATCAAACATGCGCGTTTTACTCCTGAAGCCAATAGACAGAGGAGATGCACCCAATATACATCTGCCAAGAAAAATAATACGAGAGAAGGAACCTCATTATAGCATGCATCTCTAACTTTTTCAACTTTTCCAAGTCAAGAAGTAATTCTTACATCTCCTTTTTCTGCAAATTTTTTTAAGACAGTGGTAAACTTCGTCAAAATTTTGTATCCCTTTTTTTTCAGTGTATTTCAGTGCACGCGTATTTCTTGGGTTCATCAGTGCAATAGAATCGGCAGCAGCAGTAGTAGAAGCGCCAAGTAATTTCAACCCTTCTCATTAGAGGATTAGATACTGTGCGTTCGACGTTAGGCGTACACGAAATCCTTGCAACACGCTGGCCGACCATGCAATAGGTATGAGACATTGAACGTTTTACTCAGATAAGCGCTGGCGTACGTTTATACAAAGGGGCGCTGCTTAGTGGGTGTGGCAGTTTGTGCGCGCGTTAAGTCAGTTCAGTTCATTTCAGTTCGGTGCGGTTCGTTTCGTTTCGGTCAGTTGAGGCGGTCAAAGTGTATTTGTAGCACAATACTACATGGTGTGCTTCATAGTTGTTGGTGTTGTTGTTGCTGCTGCTGTTCTACAACATTTCCGTGTTTGTTTATTCAAACGGAAGCTACGTTGTCCTGTTTGTAACGCCAACATTGTTGACTGCCATCCTGCCTGGCTGCCTTGTATCGTTATACTTCGTCCTGCTGCTGCTGCTGCTCAGCCGCTCATGTTTGCATAGAAGCTTGTACAACGTTGTTGTTGTTGTTATTGTTGTTGTTGTAGTTGTTGCCGTTGTCGTCGTCGTCGTTCATTCAGGCGATCAAAGCTCATGGTAATTAATCATTTTGTTTGGTCTTTACACCATTTACTCAGCTTTCATTTCAGCTCTTCCCGCTGACCTCATACGCCCCTTTTCTACTCCGTGTCTGATTGCTGCTGCTGCTGCTGTGCTGTGCTGTGTGCATACTATCCTGTGCTGTCGCTTGGTCGCATAAGATATGCAAAAATGTTGTTTCCATTCAGTCATTCATTCGTTCGTTTACTCGACAAATGTTTATCAAGCAAACTGCAGAAAAAAAATATAGTATAAAAAAGTAAACCCAAAAGGATCATGACAATCCTTTAATGCGCTCAGCACATCAAACCCAACTGCTTACTGTTCCTTGTGCATTTTAAATACCGCATTTTTTTTATGAACAAATAAAAGGAGAAAATTCCTTCACATTAATTAGTTAAATTATAAAAAAAAAATTAAATTACGCACTAAAGTCGAAATTGGCAAAGCTTATAGAAGATGCTATAAATGGAGCAGTCGTTGGAATAATGAAGGTCTAACAATACTTGGTGGAGGCTTCACCAAACCTTCGGGTCCCATTTTTTGAAAAGTATTATGTAAAAAATCCGTCTGAAAGTCGCAATCATTGGGCTTCTACAGATGAAGAGCTCAATATCATTTTCTTTCATATTTCAGTTGCAGCGCCGATTCGAATGAGCCATTAGAACATTAATATTACGAATTCTTCACTCCAGGATTGATCAGCTGACATAACTCCAATACAATTTGAGAAGACTACAGGAAACGACAACAAATTGCTCAAAGAATTGTGTTGTGTAAATTTCTAGAGGCACAAACTTTTTTTCTATACCAACAAAACGTAAGATTCTATTCCATGTATATATTATGCTTAATTGACGATGGAGAAGTCATACCAATAAGAAGAACGCACTGCTTGTATTTTGTATGTTCGCATTCATCCATCTTCCAAATTATCAGTTGATTCATTCACCGAAAGCCATATATTCTCATATCCGATGTTACACTGAATATCGTCCATTTTTCTCTTCTAGATAGGATTTTTTTAATGTGCTTTCATCTGGAATATTTTAGTTTGTACGAGGGTTGCTACATATATCCTAACCATGAAAAAACCATGAAAAAACGATTATGAGAAAAAATCGCTTTATTGTTTTTCAAAATATTCTCCATTAAGATCGATAAACTTTTTCATTCGCCCGAACTATTTTGTGAAGCAGTTTTGCCACTCCAAACAGATACCTCCAAAACATGCGTTTTGAAGGCAACAACAGCTTCTTCGGGAGTGGAAAACCGCTGTAAGCGCAGTTTATTTTTGATTTGAGGAAACAGGAAAAAGTCATTTGGTGCCAAGTCAGGGCTGTCCGCCGGATGACCCTTCAATTTGTTATGGCCGAAGTGTGAGAGCTCGCATTATCGTGATGAAGTATGTTTCGTCTTCGTCGCTTGGTTTTCCTTAGTTCATCGAACACTTCAGACAAACAAATGACCGTCCTTCTTTCCACAACAGGTTCGGATTTCACAAAGAAACATGCGATCAATTGCTTCGATGTGCTGAGCGAGCAACAACTTTTTGTTGGATTTTGCTCGTCCTGACGGCTTTTGACGCACCTCGCATGAGTTTCTTCAGCATTTGCTTGCACCAATTGACACCAGCCTTCTTTTGAGCGATTGTCAAATAATGTCAAATAATTGCGGTATCCAACGTGAACAAACCTTTCTGACGACCAAATGTTCATGTAATATTGCTAGTCATACTAATGCCCAGAGATGCCTCAAACTCACGGTATGTCGCATGACGATACTGCTTTATCAGTTCACACACAGCATCTATGTTTTCTGACACAACGATCGATTTCGGACGACCTTCACGAAAAACGTCGTGAATTCGTTGTACTAGTTTTTACAGTGACCAAGGATGGAGCTTCATCACTAAAAGTTGATTTAAGTTGATTGGTGCACTCTTGTCTTGACAATCCACCTCGAAAATCGTAATAAATCATCTCACGGAAGTATTCAAGGTTTAATTCCATTTTTTTGGCCGAGTTGAATTCTTCAGAAGCCTGTAATAAAACCAAATTGCTCTCGTACGTCAAAGTGTTGACAGTAAGTTAGGCCTAAAAAATGTCAGACTTTTTGATGGAAACGTCAAATGGCATCTGGCAACACTGGAGCCATGACCGACAGACACATCTTGGGCTTCATCAGTGCATCTTCACTCAGACAATCGTACTGTCTTGAGGCTGAACATCGCCAAACATTCTTTTGAAGTGGTCACACAGTGTCGCTTAATGGTCCAATGTGAGCAATGGTGGCACTCATTGCACGGATAACTCTGATTTATGTCTAAATATTAATTTAAAATGTTGTGTACCAGCTCAGTCGAGATGCCATGACCCCCTTCGACGAAAGCTGGATACGCCCTTGCATATAGCCGCAGTCATATCATGCACCATCATTCTCCGATCGTCCAATATTGTTTCATGGATTTCATGGACGAATTCTGGTGTGATAATTTTTTTTTTTTTTTGGCGACCTGAATACGTCACTCGTGCTGGTACGACTGCTAGTGAACTCAGTAAACCACTTCTTCACCAATTTCTGTGACTAATTAACTGTGTAATTGATTTAATTGTTCTAGATTTGACTATTTCAGAATTCACTCTTTAAGCTTTGAAACTTCAGTCTAGCGTTTTTGTGTACAAACCACAGAGCTCGACAGTTCTATAACAAAACATTGAGGAAGAAGAAAGGTCAATCTAACGGTCCAAATATTAAAAAAAAAAGTTAATCGTATCCTTCGAACCAGTAGGAATATACAAGTTGTCATCCAATGCTGATAAATTAACTGCCGGCAATGAAATTAAACCAAATTCCGTGTGGTAATAGGCAGCCAGACGAATAGTAGCAGATCGATTTGTCTGCCAAAGCCAGACAAGTAGAGCTGCACAACACGTATCACTTAATGCATTACAATCTTTCCGACAAAATGGCATAAACCTTTATCAGGCTATGTATGAAGTATATCTACTTTTGAATATACAGCTACACGAAAACAAAAAAAAATGTCCTTGTTCAGCAATTTTTGTAATTTTTTTTTTCCTACCATTTCATTTTTCTCATTTCACTTTTTGCTTAATGAAAGCATCCATTCAGCGTCCATTTGATTTACCATTGCCACGTACAGCTGTGAACTCTTTCGTCGCATTCCGCACTGCGTCATACGCAACTAAAGTACATGCGTGAGTGGGCGTACGCCATTGCAGCAGGGGGCGTGGCATTGGTGCGTCTGTCATCGTTTCGCCATTAATGAGAGCGACACAGTGTGTTTGTAGCTCAAAGTATGCGAATCGCGTTCCTTGTTATTGTTGCCTTTTGATGATGTTGAATGGCGTCAATTATTTCATTTCATTGTCGTCGTCGTCGTCGTCGTCGTAGTTGTCTCGCTTTGGGTCCTAGTTGTCCTTGTTGTAGTCACCAACACCAACACCAACACCATGCCATATCTGCGCCACATCATTCACAGCATCATCATCATTATAATCATCATTTTCTGTTGTAACTGATGACGCTGCTCTTTGCCAATAAACTCGCAGAGCTGCTGATTTCAAATATATTTTCTGCTGATTTAGCTTAAATGATTTCCTGTTTTTTTGTTATTTCAGCAAATTTATTATTGTTAGATTTGACTCTTGTTATTATTATTGACAAATTTTTTGCTTTTGCGCGTATGAAACGAGAAAATAATTTTGTCAAATAATAACTCAATCCAAACGCCCACAGCAAACACGCCGCAGCCACCGCCGCCGCCGTCATGAATCTGCAATGAAAGGTGTTGAAATTATTTCATAAATAAATGTTCCCCTTTCACAGAGAATTTCATATTTTTTTACAGAGATATTTCATATAATTTGCACTCAAGTAGCGTAGCTGCTACTCAGCCACATATGTGCTAGCTCTATCTGGCGTATGTGCCATCTCACTTACTCGCGCTTTTAGTGCATATAAACACTTCAATAACTCACACTTGCAGTTCCTTTTGAATTTTCACACCAATTTCTCAGAGCAGCGGAGAAAAAAAAGGATACAACTAAAAATAAAAAGTACATAAAACTTTACAAAAAAGTAAAGAGAAAAGTTAAGCACGGTATAGCCGTAGTTCTTATACCCTTCTTATGAAATTGTAAATCGTTTGCAACTGTTAAACGTTGGACAAAATTCTGCACTGGCGAGAGCTATTTTTTTTACTTAACACCTTCCCAATTTCACTTGCTTGCAATGCACAGCGAATAAAAATGAATGTTTATCCTTTATGAATTGCTTCGTTCACCATCAAACTTTGGAATGCTTATTAGTAGACTCCCGCGAGGGTTTCTCTGGCATAGTACATCTACTCAACAATATATTTTATTTTTGTATTTTTTTTTTTAATTTTTCTCAGATAGTTTTAAAACATATTTCATAGCACATCAGTCTCCAGAACATTATTTACGCTTTAGGTTGAATGTGTAACAAAGCCTTCCAAAAACTGCTAAGACCCTTCACAGACTATATAGAAGCGTGTAAAAATTTGACTAAAAAAAAAAATAAAAGAAAAGTAAGCAAACCACGTTGAGCTTTGCTCATATCCTTGCTGCTGTTGATACGCGCCGCAAAATATCCTGCACTGGCAGTCGCCGTTTGCTATTCATCTGTACATAAGTCTGTCCAACCAACTGTATGTCCATACGTCGGTCCGTCTGCCCGTCTGTCTGTTAGCCCAATTTGAATGCGCTCGCTCGCATATATCATTCCGGTTGACAGGACAATTCTCTTATCTGCGAAAAGCCAACAGCAACAGCATTTCGCTTCGCATTCGCATTCCGGCTGAATATTAAAAATCTCATCGTCGTCGTAGTCGACATTGTACGAGAACTCGTTCTGCGCTTCATCCTTTTTGGCATCGTCGACGTGGTTTGTTTCATATTTTTGCAAAACGCAACCCTTTCCGCTGCCAACACTGACTCCTTGCACACTCATACATAGCCACCGCTTTATCCTTGCGCATTTGTCTGTGTGCGTCTGCAGCAATTTTAAAGCTCATAAAGCAGCAAAAACTGAAAGGGAAAGAAAAAACCAAATACAAAAATTGTGCATCGCTGACAAATTAGTTGCTGACATAATTCATATCGCGCGCGCACAATTTGCAAGAAAAATACATTCAAATCAGTAGACAAGCTGTCACAACAAACAAGTGCAGCCCACGGAATTAAATGTGAGATTCAATCACATCAAATCAAGGACTACGTGCATATTTGTCACCAGCAGCTTAACTAAGTGCTAAGATGCTCCTTGCTCGCTTTCGAAATGCCACAAGCTGTCGAAGTCATTAAAAGAGCATTTCGCACATAATTCACACAGTATGAATGCACTTGTCCTTCTATGACAAGGACGGCGAGGACGAGAACGAGGACGACGACGCATATAAATTACTTTATGATATGCTGGCAGCTCAATTTTGACTTTGACCTCTTCCTGCTAACCGAAACGTGGGGTCGAACGTCAGCTGGCGCAGAAAAAATCGAAGACAACTTAATGCCATTGAGTTGAATGGTTCCTTTGCTATTTTTCAAATGCGGGGAGTGAAACTTTTGAGAGAATTTGTAGTAAAGCTCTTTAACCGCTTATGGGCCATTTGAATATCCTGGCGACAGCCGCACCGGCAATAAAAACGTCAAAAGCAACTGTCACACATTGCAGCAGTGTGTGAAAGAGCACGAAATAGCAAATAAAGGCACTACTCAAGCAGGATACTTATACTCCCAGCAGTTGTACGAGTATATGTGCTTATCAGCGAAGATTTCATATTGTGTGTGACTGCTTCCTTCGACTGAAGCTCTACGACTGGCGTCAGTGTCAATTCAATTTTATTTTCATTGTGTCATAACAATAACATAAAATTAAAATAACATAAAAAGGAAATTGTTTGCGAAAAAATGTTTCCCAAAATGTGGCAGACAGACACACTCACAGCCAAACACACACACACTCACATAAAGGGAGACAATATGGCAAAAATATAAAATAAATAGGAAAGTGTAGCAAAAGTTTTTGAAAGCCGCCAGCAGAAAGCAAATCAACATGGCGTAAAATCGCTTGCACTATTGTTATTATCCTTGTTACAACATTTCGTCACTCTTGAGCTGAGCTGAGTTGAGCTGATTTCTGCTAGTAAGCCAGCCAGGCAGCCAGCGCGACATAAACAGATACAATCGCGCATAAAATCAAGCCACATGGAAAAGCTGCCAACGGAAGTGGCTGTAAAATGAAGCGGGGGAACAGCGGCAGGGGAAAGTACTAACAGCAAATGAGCAGCATAAAAAAAGGGCTACAGGATGCTTTACTCACACACTCACACACAGTGAAAAGTTTTTAACTCGCTCGCTTTTATGTATGCAGTAAAACCGGAAACGGAAACACATCAGCGTAACGGAAGTCAAAGAGTCACATAACAATGATGATGCACAGACTCAAGCACAGTCGACAAAAGAAAACACAAAAAGCAAAAAATAAAAAGTGTAACGCGTAAAAAATCAGCGTAAAGCAGACAAAACAAGTCAACATTCCGGATTGTTGTTTTCTTCTTTTTGTTATATTTTTCGAGTTATTTATATTAAAAAACGAAGAGATTGACTGGTAGCCATAGCGCATTGTGGTGACGTAAGAGTCTCGTTCACTCCTATGCCATAAATATTTATGTTTGTACATTGTAAAATACATTTATGGCGTCAAATGACTAACGTAATCATGTCACATGGCAGCGCAGAGATTTCTGTGTTGAGCTCAACTCATTTGGAAAATTAATAAAATAAAAATCTTAAGCGAACATTTTTAACTTTGATGAAAATGTAGCTTCTAGTGGCATCACATATTTTTGTGATGGTTTGTTAGTTGGTTAGAAAAAGGATTTGCAGTATTATGTACAGAATAGAGGCTTTAAGAACTGGCTTTAAAACGAATTAGTACTGCACGGAATTACGTTATTTTTGGAGTGTTTATGAATTTATTGCAGCTGAATAAAAATGGTTTTGAACCAGAAAACCATAAAACTAAACATCGTACTACGGATTGGAGAGCTCTAACTTTTTATTGTTTGTGTATTTAATATATCTTTTTGACTATCTGAGCTTGCTTATGAATTGCTGAGTTGAGTAGCTAACTAGATGCTTCATATCTCATATGAGCTCATATCACATAATACTAAATTCGCAGCGACTATGTTTTGGGGGAACGTATGAAATTTAATGAAGATGTGAAACTTCAATTCACTCTAGCACCATTTGCTTTCATGGCCAACATCTTCATACTGCATATTGCATTAATATATTTATAACAGCGTCATCAATGCGCGCGTTCACAGGAATAACTTGATCCCTGATCAAGTTCGTTATACCTGCTATACTCCTTTCAACCGCAAGTGGTGCAGTAACATGCTACCGAATTTCAAGTATCTTTCTGAACTGGTCAGTGAAATTGTTTGTTTTGGTGTCCCAGTGCTGCACTGTTGCGTCACGGTCTTATAAAGAGTATTTTTGATGTCATCCAGTGTGTAAAAGTACCAGCAGTGAGGCGCACCCAATCATGGAAATTCAATCTATTGAACATAATGATTGGGTCATACATAACTGATGATGATTTAGTTTATGGTTTAGTGGTCGAGAACACGCGCCAAAGGTACAGTATTGCTCTATCTGGTAACTAGAAGATCGACGATGTTGTGTTTAAAACATAAATGGTGAAATTTCCAAACAGACTATATCGGAAGTAAGTCTCTTGCATCAGCCAAGTCCAAAACCGATCAAATTGTCTAGGATTTGGTTGCGACACGAATGTTTTTTCCAAGTACTCTCGCTCTATTTTGATTGCGGTGAACATGATAATAAAATGTCCAAAGTATTGCATGATTTCCCTGAGCTGTCTTTTGAAATCGATGGTGTCACTGAGTCCATCAAAAAGCATACCTCAGTGGTATTAAATCCCTCTGACATGCCTGTTGCTGTTCGTGATGCCTCCATCTAAACTGATATCACACTGATATCACTTTGGGTCGTTTCGCTGAAATGCCTGCTCAGCCTATTTGAGTGCCTTGCATTACGATTACCCTAAGTGTTTGGGCAATGAGGGTTTCTATTGTCGGTGCTCTACCCAGTGGCGATTTCTCTGATTCTATCACCTCCACCTCCAATCTAGGTATTATTCAAGTGTTCTGAGGCACAACGTAAACTTTTACCTTTGATAAATGCTTTGATATCCGACTCGAAATACATGCCTGCTTTGGATGATTTATACGATAAAAACTTCCCTGAATTTGGGCCACAGTGCACCAAGTTCAAGGAGATTTTGCAAGTTAAAGAGGACTTCTCCAAAGATTGGGTGATTTCAGAGATACAAAGGAACAAAGGAAAAATATTATTACAAAACGCCTTGGATTCCTAATCAGCGACATAAAATCTGAAAAAAATTGAATTCTGTGTTTTACTTTAATATATAGTTGTTTCGGCGAGGCTAATGGTTGTTCTATTTGCAGCCTCACCGCCAACATAAAGTATTGGACCCCATATATAACAACTTAAGCTGTAAGTTCTTAATAATATTTGCCCTTGTAACTTTGTGTAATTGGTGGAATTACAGGCGCATGATATAGCAGAAGTGCTCCAGATTTGAAGCAGCACCATTCTTCATATTACTCTATATACCCCAAAACAATAAACTGCCACCAACGGAAGATGGATTGTACGAGAACGGAAGAACCAAATCCCATACACACAAAATCTGCCCGAAGTTGCTTGAATGGAGATCTCAATACGATTGAACACTTATGGGGTTTCCTTGAGAAATGGCTGATCTCCTTTAAATCTACGATAAAAATTATAGTGGAACAATATTGATATACACTACACCCCGACATTGGTGAAATCTATGCCGAAACATCTTGAGAGAAAATCAACCATCGTGAAAAGCTTGCGGGTATCGAAACACGTGTCTCCGTGACTCTTCACATTTAATATTTCAAAGTTGTTGCAAATAAGTTTCTCTCTTTACATTGATCATATTCAATTGACTTATAACCTGCTAAATTCCCAACAATAAAATGCTTTAAGGCAGTTCGTTACTCTCAAATTATTTTTGCGCAGACACTGCACCCGACTCGCTTTAAGTTGCACACAAAATAATCACGGTCATGTCGGGTACATTTTCTCAAGCTTAAAACCACACAAAAAATATCATTACAAAGTACACATTTACAATATTTGCATTCCTTATTTTATTTCCTATACATAGTACATACAATTTACACCTCATTATACACGCACCCATCTACCGTCTAACAGCGCCCCATCTCCAACTCACTCCAATCACTTCAACACGATTTAAATATCCAATTCAATTTATTAAAATGCAATTCGATTAGAGATGCTTTGGCATAATAAATTAAATTTGCCAAAGCGTTCTCGTGCACCCTCCCGTGCCCACTCACCGCTCGCTCTGCTGTTGTGCAACATTAACACCACATAAGCAGCGTGTCGCACTCGCACAGCAAAGTCTATGCTCCAATCTAAGCGCAATCTATACAATATCCTGGCAAGCATCCTGCGGCGCAGTCAAAGGCAAAGGTTGCGAAATTGTAGGGCATTAGAAGGAACGCAGACAACGCTGCCACCGCCAAATCAATTTCCGCAGAGTAAAGAAGAAAAAAAATCGTAACGTACTTGGCTACGCGTAATTTCATTGCGACGAGTCCTTGCTTAAAATAACAAAATTACTTTTAGACTACAGCGCGTCTATGGAGTCGCAGTGAAAGCGTAAAGGACCAAACAAAAAAAAAAAGTACACAAATGGAAACAATTCGAGCGCACTTTTTCGAATTTTACATGGGTTTTTTTTATTCGTTCAGCATCGACTGTTTGGCATTGACAACCATTAATCATTGGCGCTGTCACTGAAATGTATGCATGACGGCAGCGGTGGCAGCTCTGGCAGCGGCGGGGTGAAATATACACCCCAAAATTTCTACTTTCTATATGCATATAAATACTTTGCTCTAATGGCAGCTAAGCAGTGCATTATGCTGTAGGTATTTGCTGCTAAATCGAAGAAAAATAAAAATCTAAACAAAAAATTTGACTCATGCCTATGTTTGCATGTAGGTGTCTGAGTGTGTGTGTGTATCTGCAAGTACACGCCCACGCCCACTGGGCGGGCGGTAAACGTGTGCTGCAAATTGACAAGTTGTATACCCGCCTAGCTGCCGGACTAGTTGGCCTGCTTGTTACTGCAGTTTGATATACATATGTAACCAACTAGCAGCCTCCTTAAACGAGCATTCCTTGCTGTGGAACACAAACGTGACACATGACACTGCTTAGTTAGTTATCGAGTCTTTGCAGGACCTTACTACAAGACGCGCACGCCCACTCGCACCCACTGCGTAGCGAGCAAACAGCACAGTAACGAGCCTCATGTCACTGCGCTGACATTATGAACGGCACAGGACATGCGAATAGTCGTTGTCGTCCTCCTCGTTCTCGTGCTCGTTCGACATCGTCTGCCAAAGAGTCAAAGTTCAAATCAAAGTGGCAAATTCAAATTGCTACGAACGACGATGACTACTTGCTAAGATATGGGCATAGAGCGCGCCAGCCTGTGTACATGTCTAATTTCTCACTTTATGGCCAACATCAACTCAAGTGTCACAAACCACGCTTCGATTCGTTTCATTTCGATTTGAAGTGTATACGACGACGCCCAATTATGTCGTAAAACGCATTTTGGAAATTTGCTGCCTTTGATTTATGTCATATTTGACATGGATTTTCAATTTAATGAACGTCTACGAACGAAAACTGCAATAACAGTCAAGATGAGACTCCATCGAACGGAGGCATACTTATGTACGTGTACATGCGCACTGGGCTGTGTAGACATGGTCAAGTGAATGCGTTCTTTATTTTTTTTCTATTTTATTTCTACCTCAAGCAGAACTTTTCCGTAAAGTTTGCAAAAAGTTTTCAAAAAGTAAACTCAAAATGAATCTAACAGCAACAACTCAGACAAAGTTGAAATCGAGGACATTTTGTGTATTCCTACTTACATGGAATACTTCCTGCCATTTGAAACTGATTCGATTGCTGTGTGCACTTTTCAAACGAATAATGAATTCCATTTATTTTGTTTGTCTGCACTATCGCATTCGTTCATTTATGCAATGAATTTCCGCTATAGAATCTACATTATTTTCCAGTAGCTGGGAGAGAAAAGTCTGTAAGTTTCAACTCATCAGCAGCAGAAGCAGCAGAAGCAGCAGCAGCACAAGTCACAAACTAGAAAAGTATAATAAAAGAAGAAATACGTTCTTTTTTTTTTTTTTTTTTGCAATAAAGGACATTCTTGCCAATTTAAAGAAAGCAAACAAGTAAAGAGTGTTTCATTTAAGCATGTGGTACTGTAGGATTTTAATTAAGGAACGCTACACAAAGGAGCAATGCATCGAAATCTTTGAGCATTGAATTTCGAATTTATCCAAAAATGGGCAATCAATCATTGTTCAGTTCTCGCGGTACTGAGCTGGTGACCCTATTCGAAGGGACGAAAGAACTCTAGCAAGTATGGTTTCCATGAAGACCCAAACTTAATTGTTGGACGTCGAAGTAAAGACGACTGGATAGGTGTTGGATTAACAAGGTATGGAAAGATCTGTACATACTTGGAATTCATAACCAAAGCTTGAACTTAACTTTTTCCAAATAATGCTTTTTAATAAATTTTGCACTCTGTTAAGTTGTATTTAAAAAAAACAAAATCACACATCTAAATTGAACACCCTTTAGTACTATGTACAATGAGCTGCAGTAGTAGTTAGTACGGCAGGATGTTAAGGAACGTGAAACGGCAGGCACGATAAAAGTATATGCGCAGCAAGTGCATGAATTGACATTCCAATTGGACAGCTAAGGCAGTAAATACATACCTACAGACACTCACACACACACACATACATAGTCCGAGACGAACAAGGCAAAATAGTTTTAATAATGCAACAAGAACAACATTTACAATATCGAGTATACTAAAATACAGGACATACGAGCTAGGACATCCGAATAGCATCAGCAGCGATAAGCAGCAGAAGCAGCAGCAGCAGCAGCAGCAGAGTAGAAAATTCAACTTGAATTGCTTTGTTCCATATTACTCGTAGAAAACTTTTTCGCATTCAATGTCAAAATGAATACTTTTGAATTATTTATGCAGTGCTGCCTTTTTTATCCTTTGCATTTCTCGATAAGACAAAATTGAATACAAGTAAATCGAATAACAGACGAAAGCAGAATTGTCTCAATTTCTATTTGAAAAAATGTAACTTAAATCAAATTCAATATTTAAAAGAAGTAGCGTGAAACATTCATTTAGAAAATTTATATAAGAATGCTTGACGAACTGACTGAAACATTCACTGAATCATTCATTCATCAGGAGGCGCTAGCGACCACATAAAGTATATATATTCTGGATCAACTTAACAAGTTGAGTCGATTTAGTCATGTCCTTCAATCGACGTGTGTATGTGATTACGGGAGATAGTCTCTCAGTTTTTATTTAATCTTACTAAAATTTCATGGTGCAGTCATTCATGCAGGATGATAAAATGTGACTCAGAAATTAATTCTAGATTTTATTTTCCTGGATGCCCTTTACATATGTATCAAAGTCATGCATCTTCGTTGCTGAGATATGACAAAGTTGGTTTAACTTTTGTTTGGCGGGCATTCCACAGCCAATTTTTCCAGTGTAATGTCTCTCCAATGTTCTTTTCAGTTGGTGACATATGACGAATTTAGTTCTTTGATTTTATGGAAGGATTCTCCTTCAGGAGAACATCATATCCTATACATTTATATATCATTTGGAATAAATTATATGTAATAACCCATATATCCTCATAAGAAAGAAAAAAATTTATTTATCCAGTTGTGATGGACTCTTTTTGGACTCGATTAGATCTGGCTGCGATACCGCAGATGGGGGCACCCATTTCTGGATAAAATACACAGGAAGAGTTGATTATAGAGATTAGTAGTCACCGAGGTTTCAATGTATTCTTCAAAAGTGAGCCTTCGGTCAAGTACTTGACCTTGTCAGCCTAGGGAAGAAATTCCTTATTGAAATTCAGTAATGATGCGTTTTTGCATTTACCATCATTCCTTTACAAAGTACTCTTGCATACCGTCTACCGAATCTTGCTGGTATACCGATCTGTAGAAGACACAGATAGAATCTTCGATGGCGCTACGTTTATGTCTACAGCATCAGCCTGCAGAGGCTGAGGTAAATAGGTGTTTAAGCGTACCTAGACAAAAAATTGTGAGGGTAGGAGACTGATCGGCCGGAATGAGTCTTGATCACTTTTCAGCTTACCAGGTTCAATGATCATCGTGATGATAGCAAGCTTCAAGATCTTGGGAAGAGTTGCACCCTCATTCTCTTCAGTCTAGTTAGGAACGCAACGATCAATCGTTGCAAAGCCTTCAACCGGAATGAGCCGGAATGAATCTTGATCACTTTCCAGCTTACCAGGTTCGATGATCATCGTGATGATAGCAAACTTCCACGAGGTTAGACCCTCGAGTGTTGCACCCTCATTATTGCTATGAAGATCCTTATTAAAAAGAGTGCTGTTGCACACTCTGCCATGGCATGATGCTTCTTTCTTTTTGAGGCATTGTATGTCCTCCGTCATATTAAAGGGATCGATGGACTTCGCCAGCTGCAGTGGTGTATCCGTAAATGCCTCCATAGCGCTAATGTCTGCTATAGCTACCAGGTTATGTGGCTTAAAACACTCTGAAAGATGCTCTAGCATATATAAACAAAGTCAGCACTGAAACTTGCACCAAATTTGGCATCGCTAGCAAATATTTGGTGTCTATCTCAGCACAATAGCTATCCATCGTTAAAATTTTGGGCAAGATTCAATTCATTTTTTTTGTTAGCACATCAAAACATAGAAAATTCTTTAAAGAAAATTTCAACTCATAGAAAATATATCGCATGCTTTTAATAACCAGTTTTCCATTAAAACGAATGTCCCATGAAGTATACTTGTAGGCCGCATATTCGGTCATGCGTTCCAATGCCGAAGTATACTCTAAGGGTGTACTTTGTTGTAGTAAAAATGCGCTTAAACGATACTCGAATTAGTTACAATTGCTCTTGAAATGCGATTTACGCCATCCAAAGTGCTTGGGAAATGTCAAATTTTCTGTTGTCATCTTTTATGCGTCTGCAAAGGAGGCGTCGTTGGCCGCTTCTCCACTCAATGTGGAATAATTTTACTTCGAGTATCACTCAACTAAACTTAACACACCACGAAGTGGCACCACGTTCAATTGAAGTATTTGGAATTGAGCATAAAATGTACTTCATGCTTTTGTGTCATGCCGCAGACATGCAGTTTAAGTTCCTTTGTATGAGTTCAAGCAGAAATTGAAACATTTAGATTGTGAGTTGATGTCTTGGTATGTTCTAATAGATAGAGACCTTTATTTTGTTGTTCAAGTACGTCGTAAGTTTGATCCAAATTCTTTCTTTCCTACTTTATTTTTAAATAAAGTGAAATCTCAAATTACTTACAATGAACTAAAAGCGAATTATAAAACTATGAAATGCAAATTCAGTTCAGTTCCGAACTCCGACTGTAGTCGAATACCACTTCTATAGCTCTTACTTGTATGCGTTTATATATTTTTAGGCCCTGTACCGAAGGTACAAGAGCCTATTGGTTTTGTGCAAATGTATGTAACAGGAAGAACTAATTGTCGGAGACCCCCCAAAGTTACTCCCATTATGGTCAGGAGTGATAGAGGAGTCGATATAGCCATGTCCGTCTGTCCGTCCGTCCGTCCGTCCGTCCGTCCGTCCGTCTGTATGAACGAAAGGATCTCGGAAACGGTAATAGATAGAGACTTCGTGTTTTTTGCATTCGACTTGGACTGCTCCGGAATTTCACAAGTTTATTTTAATTAGTCATTTATATAAATTATTAAGTCATTTATATACATTAAATTGGTAAAGGAAGAGTTCTTTTTTTGTCTGAATCTGTCATTTCCATTTCTGATGAGAGTTGCATTTGTTGGGATAAGTTTACAAAAAGTTGGACATTGTTTTAACACAATTTTTTTTATGTGTTCGGGTTACAAAAACTCTCTGTACCAAGTTTCCGGTCGATATGTCACAATGCAACGCTTACTCTTTGCGTTCAGCAAATCTAAACTTGAGCGGTACCGTTGGCACTACAAAAAATTTACCACTAATAGGATTGTTCAGTGGATAGTTGTACTCAATCTCAAAGTTGCGCACCAAACGTATTAATGAAATTTCCAGTAGCAGATCTACTATACGCTTGCCAGCGCAGCTACGTGGTCCAAAACCAAACGGTAAATACATAAACGGTGTCGAGATATCGCCAACTAGTTCTGTGTTATCGCTGCGCAACCAACGCTCCGGTAAAAATTCCTTGGCGCGTGGTACATATGGTTCATTGAAGGCTTGTAAATTGGCACCAATGGCGACATCGCTGCCCGCCGGTATGCGATAGCCACTGAGTACCACATCGTATGGCATGCGGCGCATAGTACCGGGTCCAATGGGATACAAACGTATGCCCTCTTTGATGCAGGCACGTAAATACGGCATATTACGCAGACTATCCATAGTCAGTGTCGAATTTTTATTGGGCAAAATAGTTTTAATCTCTTCGAGTAGTTTTGCCTGCTTATCGGGACTCTTGGAGAGGCCGAAGAGTATGCCTGTGAGAGAGACGGTGGTCTGTGTAATGAGATAAAGAAATATTTTAATCAATGAAATCGTGTTAAACTATTAAACTAACTAATTACCGGATCGACGCCTGCAATCATTAAATCTGTGGCCATTACAACTGCAATATTCCGATCTATGCGCGCCAATTTCTCCAGCACACTTTTCTCCGTGCCTGCGGCTGATGTTATCTCACCAGCGTCGTTATGTTCCATACGCGCAAGAGCCTGCTGTACGTATTTGGTTCCAAAGTTCATCATGGTATCGAGTACAGACATCATTTCACGGAATTTTGGCGTTTTAATGATTTTCCAAACCGGTGGCAAAATATCCAACTCAAAAGCCAACGTCAAAAAGCGACGCATGGCATCCAAGATGGCTTTCGTTTCGGCACTGTCACGATTTTTGCGCAGAAAGCCAAGCTTTGAGTTAAGCGCTACAGAACCAATGGACTCAAGTACCAGACGACGTATGTCCTCCTCAAAATCGTTCGGCATTTCAAGCGTTTTGGCGTCGCGCACTTCACGTATTCTGCAGCAAATTATTAAAATATTTACTAAAACTGTTGAAGTAGATTGACTTAGCTTACCTCAACAGAAACTCATCATTGACTTCCAATAAATTCTGAAAATATAAACGTGCATTCTTTGGCTGCATTAGTATGGGATTCACTGCCGTACGTGTCTTTGCCCATGCTTCACCATTGCTATAAGCAGATTAAGTAACCAATTAAAGTAATTAGTCTAGGGAGTCCGAGTTCTTCTGCTTCAATTTCATATATTTTTTTAAAGTTTTATGTGCAATTTATAATACATTGCACTTACGTCATTATCAGTCCACCGTATGTCTGAAATAATTCCGGGTTGTATTTTTCGCGATAGTAATCAAATGAGGAAAAGCCTCTACGATATGGATACTGTCCCTCATTTCGAAAAACAAGTTCGTAGTCTGGCGGATGAAAGCTCATTATGACATCGGGATTACCCAACATGCCAGGCAATCGAAATATTGGGCCGTACTCTGCATTCATATCCATGCCCAATTCGAACATGGTAAATTTATTATAGCGGCCTGAAATTGGTTACCAAAAATATATTTTAGCGGAAAGATTAATATAAAATATTATAATCAATAGCAAAAAATATAGATTGTAGTAGATAGAACTACGTTAAGTGTCTTCAGCTGCTCAAGCGTTTTTTTTTTATTTGATGTATATGTGTAAACAAAGATAAACAAAATATTTATGTATACTCACCGCCCGGTAGCACGCGTCGCAGAAATTGCAATTTACTTGGCCCCGGCAACTCTGAAAAGGGGCGCGCCTGCTCAAGTGCCCGTGTGAGCTCATTTTCAGTGGGCTAAATTGCAACAAAAGTAAATCGTTTAAAAAATATGTCTAAATGCTTACAGTAGCCGGCTTACCTTGACCTTTGTCGCAGTTTGTGTAGCCAAACAACGCACCCCCACCGCCGAAACACTTAAACCACCGTCAACTATGCACGACAACGCGCCCAAACGAATCGACTGCCTCGACAACATTTTCACTACAAAGCAACAAATTGCTCAAAGCGAGCAAATAAACCAAATAAATAAAGAAAAAAGTTGAATAATTTTTATCAATATTAATAAAATCTTTATTTAGCAAAGCTTTTTCAAAAAGTTCTTATTTTGTTTTGCTTTATGTTTTGACATGCTCATTCGCAACAACAAAGTTTAATAAGAAACGTAAAAAAAAACAAAACAGATAAATATTAACAAAGTAGTCACAGAGTTTAATGCATTAAAATTGAGAGCGCCAAAAGTTGCCTCTCTTTGTTAAAGTTGTTTTTGGGTTATCATTGTCTCTCTCACGCTTGGTGATCTTTTTTACTTATTAAAGCTTTGCGTACGATAAAAGGCTGTTATGCCGCAGTTGCTTAATAATTGCTAAGAAAGAGACAACAACAATTAATTTAAGAATTATAGCTTCATAGTAGTGATGCTCGAAAAGGTTATACCCTGCATAGATGACAATTCTCGAAAAATATAATCTAATCGGATAATGGAATATTAAATATTAACGTGGCTGAGGAACTGTCTCTACTTTTCTCTCGTATAGACACAGACTGATGTACATGGCTAGATAAACTTGTAACGTAGTGTATATCACGAATAAATATATGTGGTCTGGCCTAAGAAAAAGGTGCTTAAATCTTAAAAAATCATTCTCCAATTTATTACATCGATTCGAATAGAGTTTGAGACGATCTTTCACAAGTCCGAAACCAGAAAGTCATAATTTGTGGAAAAGTTTATTACAAATGAAAAGAAAAAAGATTAACAATACGAAAAAGCTGGAATGGAAAGATGGAAAGAGAATCATATGTCAAACCTATACAAATTTGCACTGAAAATGAAGGCAAACACAATGAAATCTAATAATTCTGATTAATATTTTACTGAAATCGCAAAACAAAAAAGTAAATAATAACGGAGCACACCTGATTGTGTACATCGTTTTTTAAGATAAACAAAATAACATGCTAGAAAACCAATACTAAATAGTTTTTATATTTATCTTCATCATCTTTCTTGAGATCTATTTCCGTGTTTTTTGTGTAAGGAAAATGGATCTTGTTCCACGTCTAGTTTATGAATATCTGCACTAATCTTCGCCTTTCGACTCGTTGATGCTAACTCATTTTTCGGTAATGGAGCTGCAATATTTGCTTAACTTATATCCGAAACAAAGCTGCGAAGATATACCACTGTTGCTCCAGAGATAAGCCAATTGGCTCTATAATTTTTTACATTTGATGATTGATAGGTTTTAATAGAAGCTGAAGCACAATCCTTACAAATTATAAATTTATGTACTATGTGTTACGCCGAACCATTTCATATAGAACGGTTTTAAGTAGCTTTCCCACTCATACCAAAGAACTTTCTCGGTTGATACAACTTACTGAAGTTTTTGGAGTACTTAGCCTTGAAAATACCGAAGTAACAATCGAACACAAACTTTGAATGCCCTGTAAGAAGAAAAATTAAGTAAAATCATTTTCTACAGTCATCGAGCCACTCGCCATTGCAGATGTGATTGTCACAGAAAAGAACCCCAAAATTTCAATGTTTTTATAGATTTGCAGTGGTCGGTGGAAGGTTCTTCGATACGACTTAGCATCACTAAAGCTCATTCTTTGATAACTATAAATAATTGTTTCTTGTATTCTCGATAATTTATTATGACATAATTGTTTGGCATTTCTTAACCGAAACTTCGTTCCATATTATCTTCTGCCCGAAACAAATGTAGTTCATCACCATCGCCATTCGAACAAACATCATCACGGGATCCGTCACTGTCTGCACCGTTTCACGGGAAATATTGACTGTAGAAGGTACTAAACTTATCATCAACACACATTTTTCAGAAATGATGACTTACTCGTGGTGTACCTCGTTTAAATATTCCGTGCAAAAAAACGACTTGACAGCCGTGATTATAGTTAGACACCAGGCAACGTGGTGAAAAGGAAAGATCTAACGAGAAACTGACGAAACGAGTTGTTTACCTTAAACAGCAGTTTTCTGAAACCTTGTAGTGACATTCAGTTAACAAAATATTGGAAATGGAATGAAATCCATTTAATCAACAAAATTTATTTTGTCATCTTTTCCAGTTTTCAAATCAACTTTTATGAGCTCTTTTGGTATAGACTTCATATAATTCCACAAATTTTCTTACATGATCATGATTATCTCAAGAAAGATTCAAAGTAACGGTTAGCTTAGTTTCGAATTGTATACGTTGGTGAGTTATTAAAAAATTAGAAAATCCTGATACTCAGCTACCCTGCTTGAATTCTTGTACAAGGTATAAAAGAGAGAAACTTCTTTGACTGTAAGAGACCCTGTACCAGATCAGGATCTAAGTTCTTTCCTAACAAACACATTAAATGTTTCCCTAGCATATGTACCAAGCAGTGCAAAACTAAAAGGTAGGCAATTAATAACAAAAATGGTACTGACGAAAAGCATTTTGCTCCTCCCACTTCTTACTGTATGAATAGGTGTCTTATAAAATATTTTTTTTTTTATTTATTTTTATTTTTTTTATTTTTATGTATGAAAAGAAAAGGGAGGACAAAAGCAACATATGTCGTTCATATTCAATTGCTTATAAAATCCTCATTTATTAACCGATTTTTATGAAATTTTTGAAAAAAAAAAATTTTAATTTTATGATTCTGGCATACTAGCCTTGAGGGTGATTTTATGGGGAATGGGGAGGGGAAAATTTCTAAAATAAACTCGTAAAATTCCGGCAAACTCCTAGTTGAATGCAAAAAGAACAAAGTCTCTATCTATTACCGTTTCCAAGATCCTTTCTTTCATACGGATGACTCCTATTTGTCGACCAAAAATAATATAATAATAATATATTTTACATGATGGTCTCAACCTATAAAAACTTTTTGACAAAATACAACAAAATTCGTTTATAACAACACGAATCTGAAAGCTGATTAAAAATAATATGCAAATTGTGTTCTCTCCGATGGCTCCTTTAATGTATTTTTATTGGGTAGTAGGTACTGCGATCGTTTACAGATCTAATTTTCCTGAACAAAGACTTTATCTTCAACAACTCATCATGTACTGGCGCTTAAAAGAAAGAGACGAGGTTATTTGAGTTTACTGTATTCACCAGACTTCCTATCACTTGGTAGCTGCCAAGATGCTAAAGCCTTAAATTTGTTCTGGATATGCATCACCTAAGGATATTATTATGGACTACACATCCTTAATTGAGAACTATTATTTCTTTAGCTGTTTCTATACATATAAGCTTACTCTCTAACCTTCTATTTTTATTTTTACCAAACCAATTAAGCTATCTTAAATATTCTCTACTATATCAGGTTATTTCGGTTCAATTGCCTTTGGTTTGCTTTTTGGATTATATTGCTAATATATTCCTCTAATTCTGCCGGTGCCGAAAGTATTATCTCGATGTGTTTTTTAATCATCACTGAGTGAGTGAGGTTCTGTTGTATTCAATTATAGCCTATGTGTCTTCGATTTGTCTCCCCATTTTGAGGCACCTAGCAATTTTACACGTGTTTGACCTTTTAGAGTTTTTTTTCAGTTCGTTACAATCTTGGTCGGAAAACTTTGGCACGTCTTTGGAAAAAAAACTAGTCGTGAAGCACATGCCTCATGTTTTCTAGGGTTTGCAATCTATGGTCTTTTTTAATTGTCTGTAATGTCCAGAAAATCGTATATGATGAATAATTTTCTTAAGATTTTTTGCCATCAAGGCTTGGTAATGCTTTTTAATGTTAATTGTTACTTCAGTGCATCCGAAGCATATCTTTGTTTCCTTCTTTCTTTATTAGGCCTCTAAGACATGCTGATCCCATTTTTCAAAAAAGCTTTGAACCATTAAACTGGCTGCGTCATAAATCATAAACCTTCCGATGATGTTATGTTTCATATCAAGCTTTTCACATGGGTAAATGCGGGTAAACGTCTGTCAGCAGCTTTCTTAATCTTTTACCGAACTATCTGCAATGGGCTGTGAAAGAAATTATATTTCAAAATAGGAGTATATCTAATGCAGTGTTAAGACGGGAACATACTCTTTAATATAATATTCTTTTGACACTATCAGCCTTACTAATTAACAATTTAGAGTCAACTTTATCTCCAAATTCATCAGAATTTTTTCTTCGAAAGAGGCGACTCTAAATAGTTCATTAGAAAGGCTGCATGATGAATTGTAAACAAATTATAAACCTTAGCACGGAATTCACACAACGAATTGAAAAAAAACTACCACTGAATAAAATTGTTAAAAAAAATAATTATTTAAAATTTAAAACGTTGAACTACAATGTATTCAATTTAATACAATGAAAAAAAAATTCTATATAAAAATCGATTTTCTGCTGCGTTGTGTCGAGGCGTCAAAATATAAAAGTTGACCTCGACTTTGAGCTGTCAAAGACAAACGTTCGAGCTGTCCGACGAAATCAACTGAGCGACTAAACTGAACTGTACTGAACTAACTGACCTAAACCAACAAAATGACGAGCCTAAACAAAAAAGCACGGACGGACGGGCGGACAGGGACGGAGTGTGTATGTTGATGTTGGCGTCAAAATAAATACAATATCAGCATGACGCAATGATTTCCGGGCGTAAGTGAAAATGAAACCTGTTGGCTGACAAGTAGAAACAACAACAACAACAAATTGCGAATTGTATGCACGTGGTGACGCAGCTGGTTGTGTGTGTGTGTGTGTGTATGTGTATGGGTGTTAGAGATGTATACCAACCGGGAGATTGGAGATTGTTGCGCCCGCCGGAATGCCGGCAATCTAAACAAATTCAATTTGACAGGCTGACAGTGGCAGGCAACAACAAAAACATGAACAACAACAGCAGCAGCAACTCCAATGAATATAATAAACTTTTACGACTCATTTTATGACACACAGCCACGTGCAGTATGCAAGGCGGGCAGACACTGTGCGCGAGAAAGAGAGACAGCACAGAAGACCTAACCTAATCTAGGCCTGCAATTTGCCAACTTCAACTGACACTTGTCGTCTGCCGAGCAACATGACAACGCATAAAAAAATGAAAGGCAGCGGCAAGGACGATGCTGACAAGGATGTCATACTCTATACTCAGGAATGCAACATGAAATAAATTTAATGATGCCAACAGCAAAAAAGAAACAAAACAAAGTAAAAGTAACTCCTGTAGCCGAAGTAATTGCGACTGAGTGCGATTGCAATAAAAATAAAATAAAAATAAATTGTTCAAGGCCAGTCATATTTTATGCGCTCAACTTTAGACAGTTCAGCCAGGCCGCCCGCGCGCCAAAAAACAAAAGTTGCAGCCACAACAACACGAGCGACAAATTTCGCCGCATGTGCAGACAGGAATAGCCTAAAAAGAAAAAAAAAAAAGGATATTTAGACGCATATCGTATATCGCGCAAAGAATGGTGCTCAATACAGATTGCTGTATGAGAGTGAAAACAAAAGTTCGGTAAGTTGGTTTTGAAAATTCAAGTTAAACAAAAAAATTAGTTGGGAATACTGGATATGTCCAGCACGGCGACTTTATAGCCGTTTTATACGCTCATTTTGTTGTTGAGACTCCATGGAGCATAAGAGGCAGTTTTTGACGACACAGTTTTTGGCAACACTGCCCTGTGGTAAACCAGCTCTAATGCTATGCTACAAGCAAAAAAAAAATTTATTAAACCACTCATCTTCCTTAGGTAGAGAATGAGATTTGTTTTAAATATACATTTTAATAATTCTAAGAGAGTTGTATGGTGTGCCCTGTTGGATCGAAATCTCATGCAAGGCTATTATCTCTTGGAAGCGCTAAAGATTAAAACTTTTCAATTTTAATTAAAATTTTAAATTATTATATACCAACTTAATAAAATTTCAATAGCTTCTCCTCTTTTGCATGTTTGTGTATGTTTCTGTTATCCTGCGGCGGGGTTGTACTCAAAATCGTCTGCGTCTGCGACACAAAAACGTCAAAAACACTCAAACGTAATGCCATTGATGGACGATTTTTCTTTGTGTCTGTAAAAGGCATAGCCAGAAAATGCTCCCCTCTAGACTGGTCTATGCTGTTCTATTCGGTTCGGTTCTGGTCTGGCGAAGGAAACGCGAACGCAATTTGTACGCCATTCATCAGCCAGACTACGTAGAAGTATGTTTATTGTTGTTGTCCAGAATAACTCTGCGCTGGCGCATGCTAGCAGCGATGAGTTTTTGCCAATTGGAGCGAGAGAATGCGGCATAGTCTGAAGGCAAAATACGAACTTGCAGTCCTTTTTTATGGCTTATGATTGCAGCGCATAAATAAAATCGTAGCAAAATCACCCTAAAATCGAGTGTGGCGGATCTAAACGAGTCGATTTATATGTATATATGTGTGTGTGTGTTTCACCACCCGCACAAAACAGCTGAAACTGTTCTTAGTGGAGCATTAAGTTCACCTGCTTTCTGCATATATGTATCTGTGTGTATGTGTATCTATGTCCTTGTTTATCTATAAGCTCTTGCTGACGGCTATATAAATGTGTATACATATTCTTCATTCCGACTGGATGTGTTTGTGTGAGTGTGTGCGAATATGTGCATGTGTCAAAGTAGCAATTCATCATAGAAAATGGCGTCTGTTGTAACTGTTGTATTTTTCTTTTAATGTACGCAGATGTGCGAGTGTATAAACGAGTTTGTATCTCACTTGATTGGTGGAGCAACTTTGTGATGCTGCTTTTAAGTTTATGAACTCAGCAGAAAATCAATTGAACATACATTAAAAAAAAAAACAATTATAGGAAACAAATTAATTTTAAAGTTATTTAAATGAATATAGGTTTATTGTCTTTGAAGCTGAGCATAGGTTGGAATGACTGCTATGTCACCACTAGAAAGTATCGCTTCTATACACTACCAATTAAAGCAAATAAGTGGATAATTAAATAAGAGCAATTAATTTGTTAACAAAACATTTTTCATCATAAATCTTGCAAGTAGTTTTATAGCTATTTAAAATCCATATTCACAAATATTCAAAACATTCTGTATATGGTTAGGAAACTGTCCACAGCTATTAATCTACTTGTATATGGGGCTATGAGAAATAAATTATGTGTTTCCTCAATATGCTAAAGATGCTGACATCTATTGCTATGAGCTCAAAGTTGAGTTTCAAAGTTATTAGCTTAAAGAAGATAAACCATTCCGGGTAGCGATAAAAGGGTAATCCTGCACTCCACTTTAAATAAAGATGTTATAAGTAACCTAAGTGCGAAGCTCTTCATATTCACAACTCTAAAAGTCACTGCACTGGTGAACACATTAATATGTTCGTTGTGAACCTGGAACCAAATAAAAGAAATAAGGATATACTTGCTTTAACAAATGTTTACAGACAACGGGTAGAAACTGAAACAAGGCGTAAATCCTCAGAAATCGACAGTGTAGATATTGTACAGCCACCGAGACAGCAATATGGCTGTGTAAAATGCTGATCAAACCATAAATCCATTGAAACAGTTAGGACTAGAGAAGCCCCTGATATCCGTGAGCACTGCGTGGTTGACCACCCAGCTTACTACAAAGGCTGCGCTCTATATCCGCATTATAATCTGTAATCGAGAGAAATATGGGCAATATGTTCAATGTCGCCTCGATTCGATTCCTCCAGCAATGAAAATTACAGGCGAAGCTACATCGCAACCATCAATAAGAATAAGATCCAAATAACAGTGAGGAGGCTAAGTTGGACGGGCTCATTCTGACTATTGTGCCATTAAATGAATTAATAGGAAGAGTTGTGGCTATGCAATGTTAAATGCTCAATATGCAGCGTCAAATATTAGCCCTGCTTGTTTTTGTTAAGCGAAACCTTTTTAAATGGGCTTAGAGCAGCCAATCTCTATGGATTCTATTCGTACCCCGTAAGCCACCTGTCAACTTTATCTGCTAAATGTGCAATAATGTTAAGAAGCTACGTCACGGGGAGCTAAAAGATGTGACATAAGAGAACATGAGTCGGTCGACTACATCTCCTAGCAACTGGTGTTCCCACTTGATACCCCTATCACACGAACAATTTGTGTGGATGCACCGAACTCGCCAAATTCCGTGATACACCCCACACACAAATTCCATGCATTTAGATATGGTGGTTAAATCTGATCAAGAAATTGACTTTAATTTGCAGTTGTTTTGAAATTAGATCCACACCGTGGCGCAGACTTCTACCTGATCGCCATGTCTGCCTTTTACGCTAACAGTAATCTAGCTTCGTCACTTCGTCAGCCGCTTTTAGCGTTTTTTTTTTTTGGTGACACCTGATTATCAAATTGATAGCACTTTGGACTCCCTTCTAATTACTCTTCAAACCATTTACCTTGTTTGAAATGAGAAGTTCAATCAAAAGCCTAAATGTTCAATCAAAAGCCACGATTTTATTCTGCACAAGCAAGCACTACGTTTTATAGTGTTCATCTGTAACACTTAAATAAGGGTGCAGCACTTCCCCTCAAAGTGGAGGTTTGATTTCGTAGCCATGATCCACAATCCTGACTCATATCGGCTGTTGTTTTTTTTGGAAGACCAGAGTATTATTCCGGATCATCCGGATAGGTTTTCGAACTTCTTATGGTACTAGGGAGCAACTACATCGAGACACTTGCCACATATTCAGCGCCTACGACTCCAATGAATACGTTCAGCAAGCCTTCGACCGTGCGTGGTATACCGGCTTTCTGACTCAGTTTTAAGATGTTCTCCCGGCTCCATTCTACACATTGTTACACTCCTTCACAGTGAAGGCCTTTTCACCGGCAAAGTTCGCACTCACCAATTCAGTTTCAGCTGGTGTTCCGCAGGCTAGTATATTCGGACATATTTACTTAGATTGCAATTAACGGTCAGTCGTGGCCACTTTTAGAAAGGCGCACCAGCTGATGTGGTCTTGCTACGCACAGATCTCCTCTGGTCATTTCATCGTCTACTAATCCAGTTTGGAACCCCGTATGTAAACCATTCTTGCGTGAAACATCATACAGACCATGGTTCCTACGGGGCCCAAATTCGTAGCTCTATAATACAACCCATAATCTCTAATATAACCAATAATCCTACGAAGAATCTTTCTCTCGAAGACTTGCTTCAGCTCCATACAGTAGGACCGAGAGTATCAGCGTCTTATAGATCTTGATTAAAATCTTTTAAAAGTGGACTTTTCTAATTTGGATGCTCAGCTCAAAATAGCATCCAATTGGTTCTTCGCCCGATCTCCAGACTGACATTGTTGTTGCTCGTTATTTCGGATCCAGAGTAGATGAAGTTTTACAACAACATTGCAGTTGAAATTCTCCATCGACACAAAGTACTTCGCCCTGTCCTCATTTACCGCTAAAGCCTTGAGCCGAGGGCTTGGAGGTTTTTGGAGAGGTTTTTTCTCACTCTGACAACACTTTGTGTGTGTGAGAGCCTCATCATGCAAAGGCGAATGAACTTTGTCGGGATACCTAATGCAGACAGGGCGTCGAAAGACTTCGTTCGTATTTGCCGAAATCGCCTTAATTGTCGATGTTAAACTCACTGGTCTTTTTCCAGGATTTATCGTAATGTAAATATTTGTTCATTGGTCTACCTTTTTGGTCTGAACAAACACTGAAGATTTCCTATCAGTGAATCCATAAATGACTGCAGTCCATTACACAAAACGCGCGACTGAATTTTATATCCGATGGAAAGGAGACTAATCTAAAACAATTGGCGCATACAGCGATGTCTCCTTTCTTAAAAATAGTATAAGAACACTGCAAGTCCAGTTATTGGGTATGCGATCTTTGAAACATATCTTGCGTAAAAGTTGGCGCAAATTCTTAAAATTCTGAATTCTTAAATTAATCAAATTAGGACTTGAAAAGTAGGAAAACGTTGACAATTTGCCAGTACCCAACTGATAACTTAATTTAAGATCTTAAGTACTTATAGATACTTGACGGCTATTCCAACTACCTTGACCTTTTATTTTATTATTATTTCGCTTCAATTATAATCTTCGCTTAATAGACAAAATCCTGCTGACAATCACAATCGGTCATTACTTTAATTTTTAACAGCGATTAGTGTAATTAAAGCGTTTGCGAGGCTAACAAACATAAAAACAGCAGCAACAACAGCAACAACGACAATCTTAAGTGGCCGTTAGCGTATTCACCATTAACCGAAATCTGACTGTTAAGGGCGGGATGCGCAAACCGCAAAGGGAACCATATGTAAAGTTAAATTATAATTTTATTATCATTACCAGCGTTGAGTAAACAGAATGGAGTCTTATCACACACATAGATGCTATAATACACATATAAAAACATAAAGGATACAACCAGCTCAGAGTTTTACGAGCAACCGCACTCGAGGCACTCAAAAAGCATCATCAAAGCAAACGAATCTAGCGGAGATCTCTCAGATGACATGTCAACAATGTGTTTGAGCAGTTGTTATCCTTTTTAGAAGGCAAATGAAAATAAACTGTGGCTTAAAATGTTTACGATGCGTCGCTGCTGACTGCTACTATAACTACGACGACGACGACGACGACGACGACTACTATTAAGGACGATTTTGATGGCAGTGTCGCCACTGCGTCTCTCACAATATATGTGCATATATATATATATATGACTGCAGGGCAAACAGGACAAAGGACAAACAAGCAAGGGTTCTCTTTTATGCGATTTTTATGTTTCATTCTAACCTCAATTTAATTGTTTATCCGGTGACAGACACATTGTGCGCGAATGAATGAAGCGAATTTTACGATCTCTACGACGTCGATGTTTGCACATATTCGTATTCGTATTCGTATAATAATATAAACTCGTTGCAATAATAAAAACATGAAGATTACACTTTATGGCACTGTCGATGATGTTGATGATGCTCAACGCGGTTGCAGGAAGTTGTAAAACTCGCGCCCAACTAGTTTCCTCAGCCAGTGCGAAATTTACGAGCAACCGAAGAGCATCTGTCTGCCGGCTTCATCTTTGTTTTACGATTATGTTGATGACAATGATTACTGTCTCGATTTGATCCACTTGATGCGCTTTTAGCTCTTCGGCGAGGCAACACTTCAATTTATTTGTCGGAGAATAATGCCATTTTACGATTTGATTATTGATACTTTATGTGCGTCGCTTTAACGCACTTTTAATCCTGAATGCGACTAAGTAACTCATCGTGGTTTGACTGTAGTAATGTGGTGCAAAATATAACAGATTTACCTACTTTGGTGTGAGCAAAATAATTCTGATTTGTTCTGGACAGGACCGGTTCTGCATATAGTAAGACATCTCTTGTTTTTGCGGGCCTATATCTTCCATAAATATTTTTATGTAAATTATTTATACATGTTAAAGTTGGCAGGACATTTCGAAGTCATCCTTAATGGCTTTTAATAAGTTTAATAAGTTACTGTGAGATGGCAGCATTCTTAATATTTCTTTCTCTGTATTTGTTGTTGGTACGTATCTGTTTGTCATGTACCCAATGCATTTGAGAGCTGCAGCACTGTTCTTTTCGCTTTGTTATACCATAATGATGCACCCACATTCGATAGAATTCCGTTGAAGAAACTCTATAAGTGCCCTACGCTTGAAACGCCACTGCTTAAGATGCACTGCTTTCGTTTGTCTACCACTTCAAGTTTTCACTGCTGTGTTTTACATGCGCTTTATGACTTCTGTTTCTGTTTTTATTTAATTTTTTTACTTCTTTTTCTTTTTACTATTATTACCATTGCAGCAACAGCTCAATATCCTTATTTGATCCTTGCGCTGTAAAGGTATAAAAATACAGCAGTGCACAGTGTTTATTCAAGTGCATAAATGGATTCGTTTTTTGTGATTTTACGATTTGATTATTATTATGACTCCACAGACAACATCAATGACTGGCTTGACTTGATTACAAATGTGCGCCGCGATTCCTTGCTGAAATTTTGATTATGTTGTAGCAATAAGAAATGATTTTACAACATTTTGTGGCAGCAATTCAATTTAAAAACAAAACAGCTTTGATAGCGCGAAGCTTCAAAAATTTATTTAAATCCTTTATAGCCGTTGGAAACAATGCGCTATGCCAGGCAACATAAAATTAAATTAAATCTGCAATTTTGGCTTTTCTTTGTGGCTGCAAAACACATAAAAATCGTCTGGCAGAAACTTGTATTGCGCAAAGTTGCACAAAAGGTGAAAATTTGCTTTGAAGCAAGGAAAAAAATAGAAGCTGCGCAACTTTCAAGCGACGCCATTAGCCTTTGACCCAAACTAAATGTATAAAGTCGTATACGGCTACGTTTACCAACATTTTCAAAAAGGAAGCTGCTTGCTGCATTAAAAATTCAACTGTCTTCGTTCGTCCTGCTCGAAAATTGTCTTGAAGCTGTCAATGTTCGCTTTATGTGCACTAAACAAACCTTGAATATGGCCGCAAAATTGTCTTCTACACTTTCACTTAGTTGCACTAACACACAAACAAATACATATAGACACATAGACACACACACACAGAGAGAAAGAGAGATACTCATGCTTCGGGCAGAAGTGATGTCATAAAATTATGCTTAATGTGCGCACGAAATTGCTGTTTTTAAGAGATAAGTCCATAAAGTAAATTACATTGTAATTGAAAGTGCGTCGGGCTCAATCTTGTATCTTGTATCTTTACTTTGACTTGCCGCCGCCTGACATACACTACTCTTGTTGTTGTAGTTACTATTTTTGGATTTCTGCTTCATATAGCCGCCGAAATGTATTCCGTGGTTGTTTGTTTGTTTGTTTGTTTGTTCGTTTGTTTGTTGGTGAATATATCCTGAAGTCATTTTGCGTGTAAAATTGTTTGGAACGGCTAACGGAGCGTATTAGTAATAACCACAGAACGCTGCAGAAAGCAAGCAGCAGAAACTTCAGTTTTGTTTGGTTTTGCATAAATTTTAATGTGTTTGTATAAGTATTTATGAACTGAGTATTGTTTGAGGCACAGCGGCCGAGGGGGTAGCAGATTAATGAAAGTGAGAGTTAGAGTCGGGTGCAAACGCCAAGTTCTTAAAGCATTTAACAAAATAGTCTTAAATATTTGGCATAAAGTTTCATATCTAATGTTTGACCTTTTGAAATTATTCAAATTTTTCTATCAAAAACCGATTTTGTTTGATTCTCCAAACTTTAAAAGTTTTTCGAGCAAAACATAATTGTCGTTCAGCACCTAATGAGCGCACGTTTAGAAACTTGGAATCCGTTCACGAAACACCTGTAATTATAAAAAAAAAATTAAGTAAAGAATAGTAACTTCGATTACTTGTTTATTTACAGTCTTCACCTCAAGCTCTGTTGCGTAGTTTCAGAGTTAATATTGCACAATTAAATAGTTGAAGCGACTATTTTGAAGTACAATATGTAAGGCTATATTCATAATGTGTGGAGTTTATTAAAAAACTCTAAAGGATAATTTATAAAGATATATTTCTATCAAGTAAACTATGCAGATCTACCACATTGAATAATAAATTAGGGAACTGCTTTGCGTTTAAATCTTTTTGAACGCGCATATTAAGATCTTATGTCAGAATATAACCTTTCTGATATCAAGCAGTCTTCTTCTTTAAAAGGCCAACCAAATAGTTACAGCACCCATCAATCGCTTGCAACTTCAAATGTCTTGGAAGGCATCGCGCAATATAATTTTGACATTTCAAAGCATTTCCATGTCACTCTATGGTATTTCGGAATAATTTATATTCAAAGGTTGTCTCAAAGCAGAGCAATTTTGCCTCCATCGGATAAAATAGGTGCAATTCCTTAGGAAGCTAATACAATGAAGAACGTGGAGACACGAACTTCGTGCAACAGCAGACGCAGTTAGTATCACCCGCAGGTGGTACAGTGTAAACTCGCCCCAGTCACCGGCACCCCTTTTTAAAATGTTGTTCCAAAGATACAAAATAGAACAGGACTATGAGGCACTTTCAAATGATTTTTAAGATAAACTCCACCAACTTTGGCAGTAAGCTCACCGTCTGTCACAGACCTCCATTTTAATACCCAGCACAAAACGTCGAAGTGCATATGTTATATATTCGTATTCAAAGATACGAATTAATATATATTGACGAGAGAAGAGTTGTTCGAGCTATGTTCGCCCATCCGTCTATGTATCTGTCTGAGAGGAAGTATCTCTACGGTTTGGAATTACTAAACTCCATGAATTAAACTCCATGTATCTCCACCTAGCGTGGATATATATTCTGTGATCCATTCTCAACTGGAGTGCTCGGGGTTGCTTTTTCGATGCTAAACTCAACAGAATCAATATGCCTAGATGGGATCACTGGAGAGATGTATAAAAGCATCAGAAAGGTTATCCTAAAATATTTGCAGTAAGTGTGTCAATGAGAATTACTTTCCGATACATAGAAGAGTGCCAGAGTAATTGCGCTCTTCAAGTATCTGGGAAATGTTCGCAGTAATTAGGATCCGCAGGATCGGTCTGCTTCAAGTGGCAAATTACCCTTAAGGGGCAAGGTCCTTGAGCGGGTTCTGGTTGAGCGACTGAATGGAATGTACGATAGATATTCCAAATATGTACTTGGCATTTTTGAATTTAAGGGGCTTTCGATCGTATGCGAATGTTCTACTCACTATTGTTGAGGCGCAATCGCTGCTCGATATTGAGCATAAAGCGACGCAATAGGTGCGCATTGCGGCAATGAACAAGACTGTGACCATGCTCCTTAAGGGCAAATTGCCACTTAGTCACCCTTCTGTTGTCATATTGCACAATGTTAGTCTGAGGTATGTAACGGAAGTTATATGTCTCGGCAGTTTGTCCACAGAGAGGATGTGTTCCCGTTTGAGAGAACAATTGTTTGATATATATTGGTTTGTTTGTGCAACAGAAGAATCGTCCGCTTAGTACAAAACCACTATGTCTTCTGCTGGCTGAGCAAAAATCTGACAGTAAAATATGTTTTATGTAGCTTGGCTGTAGGTCAGTATTACGCAATGTTTCGACGGAGTCTATGCAAGTCTTCATGGGGGTTCCTCTTCTTGATCTTGAAGTTCTATAGCGTGCCGTCGGCTTCAAGATAAATAGATAGTGTATCTCGCTGCAGGTTCAACCTCTGTGTTGGCTTTAAATTGATTGAGATTACATACTTCTTGCCGTTGAGGGTTTCATGTCAAGACAGGGAATCATGTCCTATGTGAATGACCTCTGTATGGGACCTGACAGCGTGGTGGGATTGTACTTTGGATGATGGGTACAATGTAAATAATGTTTTTTCCACAGTAGATGGGGTTGGGGCATTTGCGTGGGCAGTGTTTAGGAGGCGTCGTAAGGCTGAAGACTTAGAATACCTCTGGTACCAATCTCAGGTTTTTTCTTCGTATTTGTTCCATATTTGTTGTTGGCCTATATGCCAGAGGTGCAAGCAGTTCCAGAGTTGTATGGAACTCACTGCTAGTACCATGGGCACGAAGTCGTACCAGAGAATTAATAATGCACAACGGGCTTTACGCATTAACGCCAATATTTTTTACGGAAAAGCTTTGAATAGGTAACGCTTCGACCAATGAGGAAATTCCATGCCATATGCGTTTCACTTTTGAGGTTGATGTGTGTAACATCAACCTTCATTGCTATTCATGCAGCTATACTTGTTATTTTAATGGGAACTATTAGCCTTTACAACCGAGTGTTGGAAACTATAGACAAACAAATGCTTTAGATAGGCCTTGACTGCACTTACCAAGAAGATCTTCGGAAAACATTTTTTGCTATATATGTGACTTTGGGAAATATGCGCAATCTTTTAGACAAATGTAAGCGTTTAACAACGCTGAACACAGCTAATAGCTAACAACTAGCAAATGGTATAACATTTTCAACAGGCGCTTCAGCAATCTGTCTACTTGCATGTATATATATATTTTAGTGTAGCCTTTTTCTGAGCACGCTACTTGCTACCGCTAAATGCTATCACACTACTATGCATCTTTTTCTGCTTGATTTTTTTTCTTTTCATTTCAGCGTCTGTTGTCGTTGGATGCTGCTGTCACATAGACAGCAACAACAATAGCAACAACAAGGACTACTGATGTCATTAATGCAACGACTCGCACCCTTTTCTCACTACTATTCAACATTTGCCCATTTGCTGGCTTGACGACGATGATGACGACGACGACGACGACAATTTCGAAATGCTTCACATTTTTTCTTCTTATATGCTGTATTTCTTTTTTTTCGGCAGCTTGGCTGTTGTTATTTTGTGTTATGAGTGCTTTTCAACCCCACACAGGACAAATAGCCAAAAAAAAAAGATACAATATAACAAACGAGCGCTGAAAAGAAGATTCCGAGTAGTAGTCTGATGCAATGTTTACCATAGCTCTTTTCTTTGCAGAACCCGGAAACAAAACTTCCGCCATTCGTTCAGTTTTCATTCTTTTTTTTTTTTTTATTTTATTTTTGGTTCAGTGTTTCAACTGTGCGCTCTCTGAGGCTGATGTATTCATGAAATCGTGTGATTAATGGCTCGCAAAACATTTGCACACTCAGACGTTGCAAGCACGCGTGCTACTCTGTGTGTGTGCGTGTGTGTGTGTTAAATGAACAAACATCATGCAAAAGATATCGCCATACCATGCCATACCGCAGATACATATAGTATCTACAGCAAGCGAAATGAGCTAAAGCTTAACGCTGAGCAGCTGAGCTGTATCTGAGTTTCTGTGCGAAAGAAAGAAAACATTTTTGAGCGACGGCATGCAGATAAATATGCAAATGGGCGACAACGACGCGTTTCAAAAATACAAAATGGCGAAATGTTTCATGCTTCTACGCAGCTACTGAAAATATATAAAAGCAGATACTTTCATATCGAAAGCGCCCTGCTACAGCAATTGTATGTACACCTCGAATGTAAATGCTGCAAAGTAATTAAGCATTTAATTGCGTTTGCTTTGGCTTAAGCGTTTCAGAGCGTTACTACTTCCTTTGTATCAGTCTCTTTATATATATATGTATATATATATATCGAGCGCCAGTTGACACTTTTATTGCATTTAGCAAAAGTTATTAACTTGATTTAATAAGCAATTTTGTTGTGCTTTAACTCCTTCAGGGTAGCCAGCAAAGTTCTGGACACGCTTAAATTTCGCGCTAATAACAATAAGCATAAACAAACGCGCGCGCTCGCTCCCCCTCTACTGCGGCGCATGTAATTCTAAGCTGTAAAATTTTTATCGCTTTCAAATAATCACAAAATGTTTTCGCTTTCTTTGAGTTTTCGTTGCGCATCTTTTGAATTTGATCGCGTGGCTTTACAGTTTTGTGCTTAATTAACTCATTTTTCATTGAAATTGCTCGCGGTGTAATCTTATCGCCTGGCAAGCCTGCACATTGCCCACACCCCAAATCTTCTTCTGTAAGAGATTTTCCGGCGCGAGTTTTGTTTCCGATTTCGCTAAAAGCGATAGGTGTAGATTGTATTGCCTACTTTTGGGCGTTTTCAGCGCATCACTCATTTGAATACGTCGACGTCTTTGCAGCTTTTAAGCCTTTGCGTTTTTTGTTGATAAGCATAGGCATTGCTTCGGCTTATCAGCTAAAGAAGCCGATTTCGCTTGCAAAGTAAGTTGAAGAAATTTACTATTTTAAAGCCACCCTAAATACAAAAAAAACCAGACCTAGTCTGGTAATAAGCTTAAAAATCTCAGCCTCAGTTGATCTACAATTGAAGTTGAATATGGAATAATATAAGAATGAATAATTGAATTTAAATATCTACAAGATCTTGCTTTTCATACTGACAGCCGGTTAGACAGACGTACGAATAGCTAAACATGTCTGTATCGACTATATCTCTATCTTTGATGCTGATCCAAAATATATATACATTATGGGGTCTGACTCACATCCTTCAGCCAACTTTTTTCCTATGGGAAATGAGTGAACAAATAAATTAGTGCCAAAAAGTATGCAACGCTAAAATAATTTAAAATGGAACACAGCGACCGAGAGAGCATGATAACTGAAATTTTTTTGGTATACAGCCACAGTCAAAAGTATTTACACAAAACACAAATTTTTTTGTACGATTTTTTTGTTCTTTTTGGGAGCAAAATAAAAATTTTACTTATGCTTATATTCAAACATTTACACAAAACTAAAACCACTTTAGATTCTAATTCTATGAAATGTTAAATGAAAATGCATAATTTTTATATTTAAATAATGTTAACTAATAATGGGTCCACTAACACTTTTTGTATCAATCACCAGCTGCAGTTTGATTGGAATTGAATTCTTTGATTTCAGTTATCATTCCATTACGCTTGATCTTTGCAAATAAGCATCCCTTATGGAGCATTGTCATATTGTGAAATTTAGTCATTAGTTAGAAAAAGTTTACTTGTCCATTGGAAGGCATGCTCGTTCAATATGTCGACATAGCAAAGATTATTTTGAAGCCTCTATTATCACGAATTTTTAATATCCACCACAAAATTTGTTGAGAAGCTGCACCGCATTACTTTCTACTCACTGACGGAGATGCATAAAATATCTTCCAATCGTTTTCTGGAAACGCGGCCTCATCTGTCCACAGCACATTATACCAAAAATGCTTAGGCTTTTTAATATACTCCAGAGCAAATACGAGACACTCCGCTTTGTTTGCTTAGTTACTTACTTAAACGACCGTCAACCCTCCGGTCTTGGCCGCATTTAGGAAGGCGCGCTTGTCTCCATAATCTTGTGCGCGCTGGCGCCAGTCGTATTGAATGCCAAGAGATCTCTCCATATCTAGTCAATCCAACGTATGCCCAGTCATCCATAATTTCGGCGTCCTCCAATCAAGTTTGGGTCCCCATACAAACCATGAGTGCTGGAGCTCTTTCATCCATTCGAATGAGGTGCCCAGCACTAATAAAATGTATGTAGGGTACATCATTGTCGAGCATCTCATATATAGTTCCAACTTTATTCTACTTTGTATGAAATTTTTAAAATGCGTTAAACTAAAAAAAAAAAAAAACAATTAATAAAATTCGATTTGCTTTTTCGAAAAAACTTAATACACTTAAATGCTTCGAAGAAGGTATAAAAACCCGTTTATTGTATCAAAATTCTCAGTTTATGTGAAGACGTCACCGGACATCTGACAAAAATGAGTAAGCCATTTATATTATATTGTATTTCAAACTGAAGTCCTGCCTAATTTAATAGATTATCAATAAATTAGTTCCTATTTATTAATAATCTTTTATATTCAGCAGGACTTCAATTCCATATTTAATTTTTTTTTATATATTTACTCAATTACTTAATTTTTTCCTCCTAGATTTTCTTTTGCTTCTACTTAGCACTCTTTTGATATCTCAAACACACGCATCGACCCTGCAAGTGATTGTATCAAACCTAACTATACAAGGCATCATTAAGGATATCGCTCCATTAAACAATACATCTGAGCAGATTGATGTCCCATTGACCTTTAAGAATAATACCGATTTCGCCACAAAATTCTTTACAGTGATCACCGCCAAGTATTCACAGGAAAATGTCGTATATTCGCCCACTTCTATACATAGTGGCCTAACGCTGCTCTTCATGGGCGCCGAGGGTCGAACTGCATATGAACTACGCTCTGTGCTTAAATTGGGAAATGGCGAAGGTACTGAAATCGCTGTGAGCCATGGTGATTTTCTAGGGAATACGTTCAAAAACTATGGCAATAACGGACCTACACTAAAAATGGTTAATCGTATCTATATGAGTTGGGCTAATGAACCTCTACCATTATTCAAGGCAATCGCTCAAAACTATTTCGATTCGCAAGCGGAACAACTGAATTTCGCTAATTCTTCATTGGCTGTAAAAAAAATTAATACGTGGCTCAAAGACCAAACGGAAAATATAATACAAGATTTATTAGTAGAAGGTGATGTCAATACTAACACCAGCTCAGTGTTGGTTAATGCCATTTACTTCAAAAAAGGACGATGGGCAAAGCCTTTTAACGTGAAAAAAACTAAAAAATCATATTTTTATGTGAATCCAAAAGTCAAAGTCAAAGTGGATACAATGAATGTGCAGGACGACTTTAAATATGCTGAGCTGCCAAAGTTGGAAGCCAAAGCTATAGAACTGCCCTACAGCGCATCAGACTTATCGATGCTAATAATTTTGCCAAACAAGAAATATGATCTCAAGAAGCTTGAGCAAAAATTAGGGACTGAAGACTTGAACTCAATCAACAGCCAAATGCAAATTACAAAAGTCAATGTATTCTTGCCGAGGTTCAAATTGGTGTCCGATATTGATTTGCCGACGCCCTTGGAAAAGGTAAGACACTTCATTAGAATTATTAACAAATTCCAAATTAATCACAACATGATTTGATTATATTTCACAGTTGGGTGTTAAGCTAATATTTAGCAACAAAGCCAACTTACTGCGCTTGTTTATAAATCCTGCGCATCAGAAAGTGTCTATAGCCAGACACAAGGCTTCTTTGAGTGTTGATGAAGCTGGCTCTGATGCAGCTGCTGGTACAGGTAAGTTCGAAATGATCTTATTCAAATATAAGAAATAATTCAAATCTGCATATTTTCTAGTTGAGGAAACGGAAGAGTTGAATAAAATGAATGATGAATTCGAAGCAGAGTCGTATAAAAAAAAAAAAGTATTCGAAGCAGATCACCCATTTGTGTTTGCTATACGCAGTAATGAAACAATTCTCTTTGCTGGACATGTGGTAAAATTTTAAATAATTTATTTGATTAATTTCATAACTTCGACAAATAAAAGAATTGAGTTTTTATATAATCAGAAATACTCGTAGACTGTGAATGTTATTGAAGCATGAACGAATCAAAATTTTCAGGTACAAAAATGTGCAACAATATGAGTTATTTATGCTGCTTAAATAATTATTTAATTCGATATACTTTGAATCCGCTTTTTTCACAGTCCAAAATTTCCAGACTTTACTTTTTGAGATGAGTTTTAAGTTAGCAGAGATTAGTCCGAACGAACAAACGGACAGATAGACCCTGCTTTGAATATCCTAACGTGCATATGTCTATACGTACACAAACTTTGAATTAATAATGATTGGATTTTTTTTTTTAATTAATGGATTTATTAGAAATACCCGTAGCCTGGCAGGATATGTCACATCATCCTGAAGGCTCTGCCGACGAGTGCGATTATTTTTATTGTATCGATTTTTAACCCAATACTTAGGATGCAGGATGTTCTGATCATCCATAAGTCCGGTAAGCCGAAGGACGATCCAAAGCTTTCTCCCTTCTCTCTACAAGGTGTTTGAGAGGCTTATTGTATTACGTCTTGGCAGGCGTGTGGATCTTGGAGAAATCTTTCCATATCCTTAAGGCATTTGATAATAAAGAATACTGCAATGGGGTCTTTGTTGACAGGCGTTCGATAGTGTAGCCCCCTTTTATCTCCTATTCAGATCGTATCTACGAAACCGCCAATTACAGATATAAGTGAGAGCTTTTATATCCCTTCCCTATACGATTGCAACTGGTGATACACATGAAAGTCTACTCGGCCCACTTCTCTAAAACATTTTTACCTCAGATGTACCAATCACTCCAGTCATCTCCAGAAGCAAATCACTGATCACCTCATAATACTAGACAAGTGCCTAACGCTAAGAAGGCACATCTAAACTGGATACTGTGAAGCAGGTCTAAGCTGCCCCTGAGATGTAGCTATGGGATCCAGATTTGGGGACTGGCTGCAGCGATGAATCGTAAGCTCGTATTCAGAATAAAGCCTTGCGGCTTTTCGAGGGTCAACTCTCCATCGAGACCTGAACTTGAAGACCGTAGAGTTCCAAATAAAGCGTCATACCAGCAGATATAGAGACAGGCTGAGAACCCACATTAACAGGCTAGCTAGGCCTCTTGCTGAAGAAAGCCTCATAAGACCCTTAAAGCGACGCCAATACCCAAACTAGTTAAAACAAATGTAAACACTTAAAATATAAATTAAGCCACCTGGCCTGTTATGGTCCATTATGCAGACTGATTCTGGACAATAAAACATTTAAAATTAAAAAAAAAAAATGGATTTATTGTGTAAAAATTGTTAAAAATATGTCCTTTGCTGGCCACAACTTCTTCTTTCTGGCAATTTTCGGAAATTAACTTTGAATAATGACTATTTTTGAGGCTATCCAACTATCGACCCATTTCAAGCTGGACTTCCAAGTATGTCTTGACCGTTTTTCCAACATGTGGCCGAGCATTGTCCTGCTCCAAAATTCTGGCCAATTTTTCCTTAAATACAAGACTTAAACACATGAGTTGAGTCAGGTAGCGTTTCGAGGTGGTCTTTTCATGCGGTTTGAACAGCTCATAAAAGATCACGTCGCGCTGGTCCCACCAAATACAGAGTATACTCATTATGGCATGAATATTAGGTTCTGCGAAGCATGTTGATATCGTTTTGTCGAAATTGATCTACATATCATAGTCATTCACAAAAACCCTCCTTAAAACACGTCGTGCTACTTCAACTCGTACGCCACCCAGTTTCATTGCTTTTGAATCAATCGCATGGCGTTTGCTGATTGTCGGCTTATGCACTCCCAATGATTCGGACAACTCCTGAAGCGTTTGGCATTAATCCACATAGCAATGATTCCAATTCTTCGTCTTCAAACTTTTTCGGTTAACCAGGCCGTGTCTTGTCATCCAACTTTTAAAGCAACCAAATCTACCACTTAGATTCGATAACCCTTGGCCGAGGTGGCCCGCTTCAAAAAGTCAAGTTGATATAGACATGACCATCGAGTATATAGAGATAATAAAATGTAAAGACTTCAATTTTGGATAGTGTTTAATGGGTCCCTTTTAGTTAAAGTTTATAGATAACTGCAATTGTTTGAACTTGCATTCAGTTTGAAAAAACTTTAACTGGACGAAAGTCAAGACCTTCCTCGTACTAATGAAGTGTAACATTGTTGAGCATCTCACATATAGTTCTATTCTATTCTACTTTTGTATCAAATTTTTAAATGTTATTAAATTAAATTAAAAAAAAAATAACAATTCGATTTGCTTTTTAGAAAAAACTTCACACGTTTTACTTATTTTAGTTTTCAATTAATGCACTTAGATGCTTCGAAGAAGGTATAAAATCCCGTTTATTGTTTCAAAATTCTCAGTTTGTATATAGACGTCACCGGACTTTTATCAAAAATGAGTAAGCCTAATATAAATGTATATTGTATTTCAAACTGAAATCCTGCCTAATTTATATTATGCAGGACTTCAATTGCATATTTAATTTTTTTTTTTTTAATATATTTACTCAATTATTTAATTGTTGCATGCTAGGTTTTCTTTTACTTCTACTTGGCACCCTTTTAATATCTCAAACACACGCATCGACAGTTCAAGTGATTGGATCAGGCCTAAATGTATCGGACATCGTTCCATTAACCAATGCATCTGAGCAGAGTGCTGTCCCATTGAGCTTTGACAGTAATACCGAATTCGCAACAAACTTCTTTAGAGTGATCACCGCCAGAAATTCACAGAAAAATGTTATATATTCGCCAACTTCTATACATAGTGGCGTAACGCTGCTCTTCATGGGCGCCGTTGGTCGAACTGCAGCACAATTACGCTCTGCGCTTATATTAGGAGCTGGCGATAGTACTGAAATCGCTGTGAACTATGGCGATTTTCTAAGGAATACGTTCAGAAACTATGGCAATAACGGACCTACACTAAAAATGGTTAATCGTATCTATATGAGTTGGGCTAATGAACCTCTACCATTATTCAAGACAATCGCTCAAAACTATTTCGATTCGCAAGCGGAACAAATGAATTTCGCTAATGCTTCATTGGCTGTAAAACAAATTAATATGTGGTTCAAAGAGCAAACCGAAAATATGATATATAATTTGTTGGAAAATGGTGATGTCAATAGTGACACCAGCTCAGTGTTGGTTAATGCCATTTACTTCAAAAAAGGACGATGGGCAAAGCCTTTTAACGTGAAAAAAACTCACAAATCATTTTTTTATATGAGTCCAAATAAGAAAGTCAAAGTGGATACAATGCGTGTGAAGGATAACTTCAAATATGCTGAGCTGCCAAAGTTGGATGCCAAAGCTATAGAACTGCCCTACAGCGCATCAGACTTATCGATGCTAATCATTTTGCCAAACCAGAAATTTGGACTCAAGAAGCTTGAACAAGCATTAGGTATAATGGACTTGAACTCAATTAACAGCCAAATGCAATATAGAAAACTCGTTGTATTCTTGCCGAGGTTCGAATTCGGGTTCGATATTGATTTGCAGACGCCCTTGCAAGAGGTAGGACACATCATTAGGATTATGGACAAATTCCAAATTATTCACAATATGATTTGATTATATTTCACAGTTGGGTATAACGGAATTATTTAGCGACAAAGCCAACTTGGGACGATTATTTGTACATCCTGAGCATCAAAAACTGTCTGCAGCCAAGCACAAGGCTTATTTGAGTGTAGCTGAAGCTGGCACTGATGCAGATGCTGGTACAGGTAAGTTCGAAATGATCTTATTTAAGTAAAGGAAATAATTCAAATCTGCATATTTTCTAGTTGAGGAAACGGAAGAAAATTCCAAAGGTTTTAATATATTCAAAGCAGATCACCCATTTGTGTTTGCTATACGCAGTAGTAAAGCAATTTTCTTTGCTGGACATGTGGTAAATTTTTAGAAAATAACTTTGATTAAATTCACAACTTCAACGAATAAAAGAATGGAACTTTTATATAATCAGAAATACTCGTAGACTGTGAATGTTATTGAAGCGTTACGAATCAAAATTTTCAGGTACAAAAATGTGGAAGAATATTAATTATTTATGCTGCTTAAATAATAAATTTGATTAAATTATTAAATTAAATTTGAAACACTTTGGATTCGCTGTAACCTAAAAGTCAAAATAATTCGACATTTGATATTTTTTGAGATCAGTTCTTTTAAGTTGGCAAACAGACGGACTGTCAGACGAACATATCCAAGTCTGTCCACTTGCAGGTAGACTTTGTCAATTGGTTTTTAACTATTCTTTATTTGTTGAACATAACTTTGCACTCAACACTAACTAATAAACTTGCCAGCAAAGAAGACACTAATACACGCGCTAAACTTGAGATTTTTATTACTTAATCAGCAGCACCAACGCTTACAGCACTCACAAACTCTCAAGCTATGTAGAATTTTTTAAGCTTATGGAATTTTTAATGCGCACATATAGCTTTACTTTAGTCGCAATTTTTTTTTATTATTCTCTACTTTTGAAAAACTTTTGCAACACTGCCGCAGCTGTCTGCCTGCTGCAACACTTTTCAGTTTCAGCTGCAGTTCAGTTCAGCTCGGCTCAGCTCAGCTCAGCTCAGTTGGCAGTTCAGTTTTTGGTGCTGAAAAAGTTTTTCGTGCACGAAACGCCAGGATATTCCAACGTCAGCAATATTTCGTCGAAATTATTTGCATGTTGCTGTGGCCTGGAAGCACTCAAAAATTGTAAAAGTATCTGCAGCGCAGCACAGCACAGAGTGGAGCGGCGCGGCGTAGAATGGAGCACCAGTAACAGCAGACTCACATATCAAAAGTTTGTTGAGAGTCTGGAAATGTGTTTGCTTCAATGTATGTTTGTAATTATAAACTGGCAAACTAAAACACGTTTGCCCGAAAAAAATTAAAACAAAAACAAAAACAAAAATATTAAATAGGAGTTAAAACTCAAACACTTCGCAAATCGGCTTAGCTGCATTTTTCGTCAGCTCTTCGAACGGAAACGGAAACTTAGCTGCCTTAAAAAATGTATCGCATGGCATAACTATTATATTTTATTATATTATAATAATAAATAGAAACGACTTGCGCTTATTATTTCATAACAAAAGCTGCACTCAAAAATTTTAAGTAAAAATATTTCAAGCTGCGCTAAAAGTTTTACACGCTGCAGGTAACTGTCAGAATTGATTCCACTCAAAAAGTTTTTCGGTTTCTCAACTTTTTGTGCATGGAAAATCGAGGAAAAAAGTTTTTTGGCCTGCGTTATTTCTTTCTTTTTTTTACTTTTATGTTGCTAACTGAAAAGTGAGCTGACCAAATATAAAACAACAATAAAATAAGCCAAAACAACACAAAATGTTTCCCCTTTACACATAGCCCTCTGCATAATGTTGCTGCACACAATTAGCAGCCATGCCGAGTGAGCCCAGTTGGCAACTTGGCTTTGGGGGGCTTAGCCTAATTAAAAAACTCCAGAACACCATGTTGCAGCAAAAAAGATTCCTGGTTTTCCTTTTTCTAATTTTTTTTTTTGTATTCTGACACTTTCTGAGCCGGGGAAACTCTGTGAAAATTTTAAATTGAATCAACTTGAGTGCTCATAAATTTTAGCGTCGAGGTCGAGCTGCAGTTACCAAAAACAAAAAAAAGGGCACACTAAAAAATAAAAATACGTACATTAAAAAAATAAATAAATAAAGCGAAAATAATAATTTGAGTATAACCGAAACTTTAATACACTACTTTTGTAGTGTTATAGTAATTAATACTCAAGTCATATGGGTCTCTGACTATGAATAGCAGTAAAGAACGCTGCAGACAGATATTATCTGCCTATTCTCGGTATCTCCATTTGAGCAAAAATATTGTGTTTGAAATTTATTCCAAAGTAGTTCGTTTTGAGTCGATATTGCAATGTCCGGTTCGTATATATAAAAAAACTAGATCTCGGAGATTATAAAAAGTAGTAGTTGTGTGCCATGTGGTACCAACTTTTTGGTACCACATATCACTTATATCCAGTCTATTTCATTCTAGTCAAATCTAGTGTTATAAGATGTCACGATTGTGAAATCCATTAATCGTAAAAGAATAATAATTTTCATCGACGAAAAAATCACAATCACTGAAATTCTTACCACACAGTCACTTTTTGTGAATGGAATGGAGGACATATTGATCTGTTGTTGTCCAATAACTTATTTGCATATTTACAAAGCCACTAAGCCAAAAATTAGCTTTGTCGTTGAAGGTGATATTTCGATAAAACTCAGAACGTTCTTCAAACTTTTGCAATGCCAATTCGAAGAAGTTTCAATGCTTCAAATGATGTAGAATACCTTAATAGCATCTCTGATGATAAAGTTTGAAACCCAAATCTAACTGGGAGAACTATGTATCACAAGTATCATACGCGATGATTAGATATAGAGGAAGAATTTCTAGACACTGTCTTAAGATAGAGTCTAAATGGTAAAATAATTTATTTATTTAATAATGGATGATCTATTGTTAAGCACAGGCATGACGGAGATGTTCCTTGAAGCAAGCCAACATTTCATGAGAAGGCTGAATAGAGTGATAGGAGAAATAGGAAAAAAAATACCATTCAGGAAACTCTTTGCACTATACGCCTAGAGATGTTTCTGGTAATAACTTAAGTATGAAGCAGGTAAGCTATGTCTTTCAACTCCTCTCCAATCTCCAGAAGCAGACGAAATATTTCCAGAACTAATGCAAAAGGGTGCAAATGAATCACTCCTTAATCTGCAACAGATTGTGTCCAATAGTTTAGCAATAGTTCTCATCCTGTCAGGGTTACCCCTATCAGCTTAACATAATTTTTGTTAAAAAGGATGTAAAAGATGATTAACAAGTTTATTAGAAGAGCGGTTAGTTCAGAATTTAACGAGAGTAATTGAGGCATCCCTTGAACACAAAGAAGTCAGAATGTGTGGTTTCTTAGATATATCTAGAAAATGCGTTTGGTAATACAATATGCACGAATATAATCTCTTTTATGGAGTAGATAGTCTACTTAGAAGACTGAGTAAAAATTCCATACGATGTCGGATGTATGCGAACGACATAGTTATCACGACAAGTGCGAAGTTTAGCATAACGAAGAGAGCAGTCAATATCGATACTACGCCGGTAACAGAAATAAGAAGTCTCTAAAAACACATTGTGCCACTTCCCTGCACCATTCTTGGCATTTCTGTGACCGGCGTAGTATCGACATATTAAGCTCTTTTTATACTGAAGCAGTGCCGTACGTGCTTACGTTATTTTCAATACTACGTCCGGCTCATCCGGAACATCCTATGGTGACTATGTTGCTTCGATATCATTCATTGTAGCACGAACAGCGTATGTGATATAACAATTTTTACTACCGAACATAGGAGTGAGCGCCCTTAAAGTTGCATCTACTCACTCAGAGTTTCGGTGGTAGTCAATATATATATATAAAATCAACTCGTAGTACAACTTTTATTTGTTTGTGAGCGCATCACGTAAAAGCCACGCATTGGATTCCAATTCATATAACTGAAAGATAAGAAACTTTATTTTGAGTAACATTTAGCGTTTGTTTCATCATCGACCTGCAGAATCGAAGAAGAATAGAAGAGAAAATATATATTAAATTTTTAAGCCTAAAATTTGCTACACACTAACGCTATTCAAACTGTCTACTAGGGTTTTCAAACTTATACAGCGTGCTACTCAAACTATAATTCAAATTAGATCTTTATACACATTCAATTTGGCATTTTTGCGATGCCTTACTTACAGGAAGATATAAAATATAAAATAGAAAAACTAAAATTTGGCAGCACTCTCTTTCTATCTCTATTTTTTTTTTATTTTCTGGAATGGGGTGTTTGAATTTGAATTATGTACAAGCGAAAGTTTCATTTAAAGTCAATCAAAATTTTGCTATATTCTGAATTTGTTGTTGTCCTTGTTACTCCTGTTTTTGTTATTGTTTTTGTTCTTGTCGTGTTTTAAGTAAGTTTTGTTGCAATATTTCTGCGCTTTAATTTGGCTGTCAGTAGTGCCTCCTCGACTTTCTAGACTAAAGTTGAGTCGAAGACTTCGTCAGTATCTGGTCTTGTTATAACCGACACACAGCACAGAACTCGTGCCATGCCTGACTATGAGAAGTAAGAAGCCAGTGTTGTTGTACATACTCGTACTAGATGAGTTATGCTTGCTGCAATGTTAATTGGAAGTTTTTCGAAGAAAGCCAATTAAGTTGTCAGTCAAAGGCAAGCAACAAATTTTGTTCACCCAAAAACAAAATAAGAAAAGAAATCAAAATCCTTGTAAAGAAAATTGTACACACATTATATTTTCAGAGTAAGTAGCTATTTGCGTCAATTTATTAATTATTTAGCATTGCAATAGACAATGGAAACATTTTACATTAAATAGAAGCAGCAAACAAAAAAGGATAATTAGACAGCGTAGACTGCATATGACAGAAACTGAAAATTGAAGAAATCGTAATTGCAAAACTTTAAAAGTTAGATTGAATTCGAAACAGTAGGGAATAAACTTCAGCAAAGATTACAGTGCTGAGTGCTGGGTAGTCAATGCTAAAATGGTAATAAATAGTTTATAAGTCTTGGAGAAGGCATATATTATACAAAAGCTCACCAAGCCAAATTGAACTCAGACTGCATGTTCGTTGAAATACCAAGTTCAGGATTTTTTTTAGAGACTGAAATACAACACTCCAATAACAAACTATAACTTATGCCACTATCAAATTTTCATTTCGTTGAAATCGAGCGTGCATCTAAGCCTACAAAATGTCCTTTTCTGCATCATTCATGCGTGCGCAAAATTTTATGCTGGCCACAAAAGAAAACTTTCCAAAAAAAAAACCAAAACCAACAAAATAGAAAATATCAAACCGCATACGCATTAACAAACAAATGGCCCAACTTGATTCGTTCTGCTGGCTTTCGATGTTCAAGAGCGAGATAAGAATGCGCTGAGAATTGTGGCATGCGCCCAAAAACTACTGCGTTGTTGTATTGTATAAAGTAGAGTAAATCCCGTGGCTAATCTGTGGCAATAATGATAAATACAATAATAAAAAAAAAAAAAATAGAACGAACCATCTCCGCATTGTCCAGCGTACCAAAATGTAGAACAACAAACCGAAGAGCTGGACATGCATGCAGGACATGCTGGATAATGTCGATGCTACATAAACTTGTATGATTTGTTTTATGGTCGCCAAAGGACGTTATTATTGCTAAAAGGCACGCCCCCATAGCCAAAGCTAGCCGCCATGCAGGCAGCTTATAGCTTATACATGTATTGAGCTATAGATACAAGATACAAATGTATCTATTCTTAATGTAGATACGAGTAGTATATGTTTCTGTAGGTGGTTGCTGTTGTTTTTGTTATTTTGTTATTGTTATAGCGCTGTGCAGGTAAAGTGTATATCCTTAAACTTCTTGCTTGGACTAGTTCCTGCGATACTGTCGATGATGTTGGTCTTCATGATGGTGGTGGTGGTGGAGTGAGTCAAGTCAATAAAGCATAATGTGCGTGCGATTTTAATTGGTTTGCTGATTGGAATTCTTTTCGCCTTGCTGCTGCTGCTGCTGCTGCTGCCGTAATAGAAACAGTGGCAGTCATGTATGCGTATCGAACGTTACCAATTAGCGACACTGCCATATACTACTCGTATACCATATATACTGTATGTACATATATATAACAGCCTAGGCACGAAATGGCTCACTACGGCATGGCGTCTCTAATTATGGTTCAATTGCGCCACTTGCATAGATATCGACAAATTATGGAAATTTTTTTCTTTCCTGCAAGGCGAATTTCTTTCTTTGCATATACCCTGCACACATATTGCGGTGATTGGTATAACTAAGCTGTTGGAAAGTTTGTAATGCTTTAGAAGAAGCATTTAAATTTAATTTTAGGTACAAAATGTGATCATATGTTGTATGCTAAGCACTTGCCCATTCGTACAACTGTTCGTTTGTCCAGCTGTCTTATTTGTTTTTTGTAAAGGCAAAAGCTTAAAAACACTCATACATCAGCAAAGTGACGAACATTGAAGTAATGGCGAGCGAAAACATATCCGAGTTTATATATCCGTAGGTCAACTTATTTGAGAACCATAGAGGTGGGCGTTATATTGTATGAAAGTTATATATTCCATTAGGCATACCACATTAACTAATTCTTATTCCAATTCCCATATCCAATATCTTAGCAGCTACAGAACTAGTCCACGATGGGATGTTTGCCACATAGATCATAAATCATAAATCATAATTCTAAAAAAAAATATTTTAAAAGTATTTGCTTAACTCATATAAGGAAGATATACCTACTAGTGACCACATCACTGATATTTTCATAAAAGTAATGAAATAAAAGTATCCAACTTGCGAACTAAACCCTCAGACATTAAAGGAAAATGGAGCAAATACTCACCAAACAAACATACATGGCTAGAATGACGCGCCTTCTCGAGCTGATCGGCAGTATTTTTATTTCATGGCGTCTACAATCTTTTGATTAAGTCAAGTTTTGAATTTTTGAAATTTATTCAAGTTGAACTAAATGTTATGCTTGAAAATGGATGCCTCTGAAACTTTACGTTTTTTTTTCAACAAAAAATTGACGAGCCACCCTTTGTTATAAACAATTTTTTTAAGTTTGGAGAGAGTCCATCTCATTTTGATTCTCTCCAATTGGAAGCAGTATTCAAATTCTTTAATTTCGAACAGCTGCCTTTCAGCACTGATCCCGGTATTTTGGACTTTGGCAAGCTAAGCAACTTCTGCTACCAAATTACTCAAATAGAGACACAATTCACAGCAGAGGAAACCTAAGACTGCTCACGGGCTATCTTAAGCGTTATCAACGGCTTAGATATTAGAAAGTAAGAGTAGACTATGTCCCGAAGAGGATGAAACAAGAATACACTTTTCTATAATTGTTTCTTAGCTGACTCAAAAATGAACACCGTAACAGCTATTTCATACGGATTGACTCCGTAAAACCAGCTTCGACAATTGTCGGGCTTAGCAAAGAAGCAGAGAGAATGCAGTCACTATTAATCTAAACATATCGGGCCAGTGCACAAAAGTCATAACTTTATGTCGCGGTACTCGTGTCTTTAGCAAGACTGCCTTCCACATTATCAACCTCAGATCTTCTCGATCTAACATGATACGAAACATGTTTCTCTCGGGTCCAAACACTCCGCCACGCAAATTACTAACTTACAAAACCTTTTTTCAATAACTGCTTCAGAATCATTGGATTCCCAACTCAGCTGAATGTAATAGGCAGATGCAAGCTTGACAGGCCCCATAAAGTACTTTTATTCTTGGTCAGCATCATTAAAAGTCGAGTGGATATTGCCTGCCTGTCTGTCTAAATGAGATAGAGCCTTCAAATCTGCATATTTAGATTCTATTATTATTTTTTCACATAACAAATATTTTTGTTTTTTTGGTCCGGATTGGACCATTAAAAGGGGAAGCCCCATATAAATCTGTTGTTGTATATTTAGCTTCTTGCATGTTTCTTAAGAAAAAAATCCATATAGGCCAATATCTGACCACTAGGAGGAGTAGCCCTTATACAAATCGTGTAGAAATAGAGTAACTCGTAGTCGAGCCCATTTACCAGCAGTGTTCTTTCTTATTTAAATATGAATCTATTTGGAAGGAGATCAACCAGATGCACCAATGGCATTTTTCGCTGTACTTTGGTAAAATGTCCCAATAAGCATATTACCGGGGTGTCTACAGCTTCTTAATGTCCACATCCAAAGGCGTAACCAGACCCCCCCCCCTAATTTTTGAAAAGTCCGCTAAAAATGTATTTTATTACATTTTTCGCAGTTTTGATTAGTAAAAAAAAAACTTTGAGGACATCGGCCCTCCTCCCCCCTTCGACGAAAGCTGGATACACCCTTGTCCACAGCGCATAGTCTAGACTTACTGAGATCATTGACTTCCTAGGCAATCTTAGCAAAAATATGTGTTCTTCTTTACCCCCAAAGACCTTTGATATTTTGGGACCAAAGGAATTTTAGATGCTGTCCAAATACATATGTGTTCTTCCTCAGACCCTTAGATCTTTTATATTTTTTTTAAAACAAGTTCCTCGTAGAACTTTTCAATTTCGCCTGAATATTTTCACAAAAACTCCAGTTGTTTTTTCGCTTGCAGCCATAATTTATAGGAGCTGGGTCGTCCATTTTGTACAAGCACTGCTAATTGTGATTTTTTTATCACCTTATGACCTCTGCGTAAAGACACTATATGACTGGTTCAGACGATCCCAGGTATCTGGACTAGTGAGAGTTTTCGTGGAGGTTTCTCTGAAATGACAAATTAAAGTCAGGCGAAACTAATAGTGTCTACATTATAGACTTTTTTATTATGGGATATACTATGTACATATATATGAAACGACATACTTAAGACAAATAATTATCTTTTCGGATGAGAACTATTTTCTTATTTACGGTGCTCCAAAAAATCCGTATGGTGTGAAAACTGATGGATCAACCGATTATCAATGTTAGTGCATCGGCGGTATCATTCGAAGACGAAAATAACAAGAGAGAAGGCCTTAGATGACATAAAGTTCCAATAGTATGGCACCACACTAGATAAATCTCGGCTTAGCATGAAGTTCGCAATGTGATACATTTGGGCTGCTATATCGCACGATTTGACAACGTTACACTATTATCTTTGGGAATATATGTAGTCAAATGTGTGGGAGGATGATCCTACGATTTCAGCATTGAATTCTGTCTCTCGAAATGATATCAAATGCTTTTTGGATCTTTGTGCATTCGAGAAGAACGGCTTTCTGTGTGAAGAGCTTAAAAATAATGTTCAATCTACAATATATTTAAAATTTATTTAATTTTATTTAATTTTATTTTACATTATTAGGCCCTGTACCGAAGGTACAAGAGCCTATTGGGTTTGTGCAAATGTATGTAACAGGTAGAAATAATGGCCGGAGACCCCCCCAAAGTTACCCCCATTATGGTCAGGAGTGATAGAGGAGTCGATATAGCCATGTCCGTCTGTCCGTCTGTCCGTCCGTCCGTCTGGCCGTCCGTATGAACGAAAGGATCTCGGAAACGGTAATAGATAGAGACTTCGTGTTTTTTGCATTCGTCTAGGACTGCTCCGGAATTTCACAAGTTTATTTTGAAATTTTGCCCCTCCCCCCCCTTCCCCATAAAATCACCCCCAAGGAGAAATATTTCTTCGGCACAAGAAAAATTGAGTATGCCAGTATAAAGTTAACGTCCCTCTTAGTCAAAATCCAAAAAGTTCATCAAAATCGGATAATAAATAACGATTTTATAACCAATTGAAGTTGAATGACCCCCCTTTCCTTTTCATTCATATTCGAGCAGTGAGAAGTGGTCATGTGTTTGGTCATATGCTCGGGAAACGTTTAATGTGTTTGTTAGGAGACCTGAACTGGTACTGGGCCTCTTACAGTCGGTTACGCCTGACTGTATTTTCTTACTTGTTTTATTTTATTTTATTTTATTTTATTTTATTTTATTTTATTTTATTTTATTTTATTTTATTATATTTTAATTTGTATTATTTTAATTTTTAATTTTTTTATACTTTAAAAATTTTAAAACTAAACAAATTAAACAGAGACTACACAGGTTTCCGAAATTGCTTAAAGCGTATACAAGTTTCTATGCCACGACCACAAATGTCTTCTCCTGAGTTAATTTTTAGTAGCGGCTATACACCTCAGCAAGACTACATGGCTCTATGTATTATATGGGGTGCAAGACAGAGAAAATTTTAATTTCAAATTGACAAAGTGCAATTAAACGCCAGGCAAGCAATTTGAAGCAACTAACACCTACGACTGTATTACACTCACACCCCTGCTGCGCTGTCGTCGCACCACGCTTATTGCTATTGCGCCAGATGAATGTGTTTTATTGACGACCACGAAAACGATGCTAACCACGTTGAGGACTACAAGGTTATTGCAACGCGCATAAATTAATTTCACGAGCAGCAAATTGCGCAGATTTTGACAGGACTCGGTGACAATAGTGAGCAAGGGAGTGAGTCAGTGAGTGAGCGAGTAAGTGCGCCTTGCTTCCCCCAGCTGGCAATTACTGGCACTGTCATTGGCTGAATTTTGGCTATTTGACCTCTCGAACTCGCCTAAGAAGGCTAATAACTTTCATGCTCAGCAGCATGCTCAGAAGCATTTTTGTGCCCAAATACGTTTATCCCAAGAAGATCTGAATACGCTGGGACTATGTAATTGTGCCACTGAAAACCATTAATTCTCGTTAGTGTTGATATAAAGCGTTGTGCGGCTGCTTAAATTGTTTTTCGTCGCTGCTGTTGGTCAACAGATTTTCTTCATATTAATTTAGACGCCTTCTGATTTCTTGCTTGTTGGCTCTTTTACTGTTTTTGGAGGTGAATTAATTAGGCAAAAGGTGCAAATGAAGATGAATGTTTTAATTAGAAATGGTAGCAAAAAAAAAATAAAAATAAATAAATAAAGCTGCTGGGGCAGTGGCAACGAATGACATACATTGAGCTTAAGTAACTTTAAATAAGTAAAAGAAAAAAATGTTTAAAGGAGCAAGAAGATTTGAAATGTGGAAAAAAACAGAAACTAAACTAAAACTCAAACATTTGCGCGAACAACATGAATGAAGGAGGAGGAGGAGGAGACGGAGGCATGAAGCTCATACACTTTAGAGAGTTGTGTGCCGCAAAATCCCGCGCTGGGAAAGGCTTAAGTAAAGTCTGACAAACACCTGAGACATTCAATTATGCTGCACAGACGAACTTACGAACGGTGGATGCTACCAACGGCAGCGCAAGCGGGTGCATGACTGCAAACAAAATTGTCAACCATTAGATGAAAGCAAGAAATAAAGCGAAACAAAACGAAATGAAACGAAAGGAAAAACAACGCGATATGTTAGTTCTTTTGGAGAGAGGAAGAAGTATGGTAACGAAGCTGCTGAAAAATTTTCAACTGCAACAAGCAGCAAGGATTTCAATTTAATAAGCATCAGGCAGTCTAAAACAGCTGAGGTTCCATATTCTTATGAGTCGCATTGCTTTGCCGGCTTTGTTCGGTTTCCGTTTGCGGTTATGAAGTTATGATGAACCTGCGCCAGCTCTGGCATATAAAATGGATTTACAGCAAAATGATATTATTTTTTTTTTTTTTTTTTTTATAAGACCCAGAGAGATAGATGCAAATTTAACCAATTATAACTTAAAGCCGCCAGCAGCGTGTAGGAAAAAAAAACAAAGTGTAAGAAAAACTGTTCTATATAAACAGACAGTCGCCATTTTGTGTAAGTTTAACACGCACAGCAGCATCAAATATGCATACATACATACACACATATATGCACACGCACTCACATAATTACGAGGACATAGTCCTAGAGTTAGTAGTTGGGTAGAGCTTAGAGGGAAACGCAAAATTTTTGGCTAAGCTTTCGTCCCTTTTTTCTACAGTAGCATCCTTCGACTAGCTGTCTGTTTGTTTATGTAAGAGAGAAGCTATATAAGTTTCTTTAAAAATCGAAAAATGTCGTTCATTTTGTGGAAGGATATAATACGCAGATTTTGAGAAATGTTGCTGCGAGCTCTGGATGAATCTTTATTGTTGCAGTTTAGATGCGAATTGTTGCAGTTAATAGCGAATTGGATGCGATAGCGAGCTAGAATGCCTGGCCTAGCCTGACTTAGACGCTTTCCGAAACAAGCCTGAATGCTCAAAATATAGTGTCAAATGTGAAACACCAAAAAGACTTCACCTTTACACAAAAGTTACAACTTACAATCTGTCGAATCTTCTACAGGTTTACATTGCCCTCCCTAATTTTTACTAAAAAGAAAAAAAAACAAAGTTCCCCCCTTCGGAGACAGGGGAACCCCCCCCCCCCCCTCTTCGACGAAAGCTGGATACGCCCTTGCACAGGTGCATCTCCTCACCTTGATTAATGGTGTCGAGCATGTTCCGGAAAAAATAATGGAACAATCTCTCAATGCTCTAAGAAATTATCTGTGAATCAAATATAAAAAAAGAAACTTTTCGCCATTTAGAAAAAATACCAAAGTTCAATATCCCAAAGTTAAATGTTCATCAGATCAAGCTACGACTATCTTCACTATAATCCTTTTCGCTCTCTCTTTCTCTCTCTCTCATTAAAGACTTTCAGATCTACCCTCGCGCATATAGCTACAACTCGAACAAGCTACAAGCATCAGCAGTAGCAGCAATATAAGCAGCCATCACTCCATCACCTTTATTGTTGTGCAAAGCACAGAAACCGAGTCTCGTGCTGAAGAGTGGAAGATTTATTGCGGATGTTGGAATTTAATGAAATTGCAAAACGAAAATGTAACAAAAACATATAAACACACATACATATCTATATACATATACACACACACATATATATATATATATACAGCGTAGAAATACAACGTATCCAAAGCACAACTTTCCCCTACTTCAATTTTTTTTTTTTTTTTTGGTTGTTTCAGCTCCATTGCCATCACCATTGCCTTTGCCCCTGTCACTTTAATTCAAACCCATAACGAAATAGACGATGTCGACGACGACGATGAGGCAATACAAAATGGCGAAAAAGGACATACAGCTTCTGCTTATGTTGTTATTGTTGCTGTTGTTGCTGTTGTTGTTGTTGCTGTTACCACTACCACTGCTAAATTGTGTTGAATTACTTCCACTCCTTCTGGCACACTGTTCGGTTTCATGGCCATTGGAACCCTTTTTTCTGTGCCACTCAGACTCTCTGCTGTGACAGTCACTAGTTGGCGCTTTAATTATGTTTACTCGTTCATAATCGAAAAGTTCTTTCGCCCATGGCACTTGAAAGTATGCTGCTGGATGGAGTTCACCTGCAGAGCACCCTTTCTTTACTTTAGAGTGCCTAAAACAAATAAATGCTGCCCCTGACTCCATAATACGTTGCAGAGTTGTATAGTAATTGGTAGCAGAGGCTGGAAGGAAAACATCTTTAATATTATTTTTAATTTATTGGATTTGTTTATACTTATTTGAATTTTTAATGGTTAATTGCAGCAATCGGACCACATTTTCATGCATCTTGACAGAGTTGAACAATAAGCTTGAAGCTTAATTGGGCACCTAAAATTCTATTTTGAATCAATCTATTATAAATCTACTATCTACTATACAATCATCTTGATTTTGTATCAAAGGTGTTCACCTAGCTACGAATGATCCACTCCATTGGGAAGAATTCCCTCCAAGAAATTTATAAAGAATGCAATGAAACATGACAAACGCATTCGTGAACTGTAACTCCTTGAATCATATATTTGTTTGGAGATAATACTCCGATTGGGCTCAATGTTTGTTTTCAAATACTATAATTTTTCGTTGTTCCTAACAGATTGCAACAGCACCTTCGCAAGGCACCTTCTAATGCCACCTTCTGAAGTTGTTTGATTTTGTATGCAATGAAGCTATTTGACACAAACTTCATTTACTTCATTCGATCTTAAATCAAGTTAAATGTACAAAACTTAACGCAATTCAATTCAATCAGCCGTTAACTAAAAGCACCTACAAAATTTCAACTACGCATTCAAATAATCACTCCGGGTTCCGACACTTTGCACGCCATACACTCGTAGATTGAGAGGCCAGCGACCGCAATTCGATTGTGGCGCGCATACTTAGGTGTCAACTGACACCCGCTCACATGCAAACCAAGCTCGACCAAAATACGCCGACACACAGACATACACATATGTACACATGCGAACAATACTCAGGCAAAGGAATGAGTTGAAGACCCGCACAATCTCGCCGCAATTGGAATGAATATGGCCGCGAAATGGAAGCGCGTGATAAAACACGTTTTAATATCACAACCGCCACCAGACGCAGCAAAAGCCGACCAGGACACAACGCAAATCTGCTGAGCTATATGGCAACTCAAACCAAAGCCAAAATACCACGTCTGTCTGTGCAACTCGCTGTTTGTCCACTTGTCTGTATGTCTGTCCATCAGTCTGTATGTGTGCATTGATGATGTTGCTGACGATGGCTGCCGGATGTCGACTGTGCTGTGTTCGTTCATACGCCGCGTTGAATGCACCACGAAATGCGAATGCAATCGAAAGGACTACGTCAGTACAATGTGCCATAGATCGAATTTTTGTTGTTGTAGTTGTATTGTTGTTTGGTCTACAATAACAAAATGTAACGTAACGATTTACAGTGAGTTTTATTCAAAATCAAATGTGTGTATATATATGGCGAGGACGGTTTCAAAAGTAAGCAGCTATGCTTCGTCTTTTTTTATATTCATAGTTCGTATAAAATAATATATATAGGTCCTCAAAATTCGCATAGATCTCAGCTATATACATTTCTTTGAAGTAATTTTTCTGTTATCGGACAAAAGTTACTTACTTAAGTGGTCGTCAACCGTCTTTCGGTCATGGCCGGAAGGCGCATAAGCGCAGGCAACAGTCACACAGCGGGTCTTGAATAACTTAGCTGGGAGCCCATCAGAGCCTGCCGCTTTGTTATTTTTCAGGTTTTTAATAACCGAATTGATCTCGGTATGGTCCGGTTGCTCTACAATAGTGCCATCTTCTTTTTCTTGCTTTTGGAAAGGCGTTTCTCCTCTCTCCTTCTTTCTCCTCCTCTCTCCTCCTCTCTAAATATCGCTCTGTAACACTGGCGTTGCTCCCATCTGTAGATAGGAGGCGTTTTCTCTGCATTGTGGCACTCCTTGTCGTATCAAAAATTAGTCACAGGTTTTGTATAACCGATGACCTTCTTGAAGCCTCATCCATGGAGCGGGTTGTATGTTTCCACGGCTCATAATTTCTTGAGAAAAGGGAGTGGTTTCCCGAAGCCGTCGCACTAGTGTTTTAGATGTTGTTGCAGGTTTAAAAAATCACAATTTTTTTTATAATAATTATGATAATTATGATGTCTTGGAACCCTCCTAGCAAGAAAAACCAGACGAGTCCCAGGTTTCGGATAGCGAACGACCAACATTCCGTATTTGAATAACAGTAAAATGTGGCCATGAAGACACACTTCGAATTAAGCTGGAAAGGTGGTTAGCTTTGAAGAGCGAATATTGTCCGCCCGGCCAATAAACGGGAGTCTGTACTTTCTGCACTGACAAGACGTTTCGTACAGAGCTCTCATATCATTATTTTTCCTATCTTCTACCACTTTACTAGTCACATCGATCACCTTTCATTTCTATTTATGCGCCTCGTGCTTATTGGGTTTCGGATTTTCAGCAGGGATTTATATTCTGGCTTCATTCTTACAGAGCCACTTCGATACCTCATCGTCTCGAAGAATAGTAAAGTCCATGTCATATACTTCGGGCTATGTCACAATTGACCTCATCATCACTACAATCATGGGATCTTTTATGCATATTAATAAAATCATCCAAACTCGCCAATAGGCTGCATGACATCGTCCAAGATAAGAATCTGCTTGAGCTACTAATGCCAAAATGCAAAACATCCCATACGAGCATCAAAGCAGTGGAATGCAAGGAAACGCACAGAAGCTCAGCTGAGCGACCAGAACCCACCAAGTCTTCGGCCGAAACCACTAAATCAAGCCAGTAGTCAAGGCCAGAGTGGGCCGAGTCATGCAATGCTAACACGATAAAGAGAACAATACAAATGACAAACATGGAGTAGGCGAAGAGGAGAATGATGCAGTTTAGTGTGCCCTGCAGGGATTTACCCTCTTCTAGTTTCCAAAGTCTCATTGTGTAAACAGACAGTCAGGCAGACGGCCATGTCTATATCGACTCGATTTTATTCTTGATCAGGAATTTATATACTTTAAGGGCATGGTATAGAAATGTCAACCTTGGCTTTCTCTAATTTTGAACCTCCAACAGAATATCACTGCTACAAGTATTTCTGGATTCTTCGATGTATTACTAAGCGTTGATCTGCGCCCAGCTTAGACAATCAGTATAAATCATTCGCAGAGATCTTATTATTATTCAGAAATCCTGGTGATAATGCACTTTCAAAATAATCATTGTCAATATTGCCTACTTATTACTCCACTCTCGTGCCAAACGTGCAAAACTGGCGCCGTTAAAATTCAATGAAACGAAATTGTAAACGCACCAGGATATAGCAGAAGGACTCTACATCGTATATGTGTATTGTAGTATTTGTTTGTTTACAGATTTTGAAGGCAACACCGGTAATTAACGCCACGTGACAATATGAACCACCACTTGCTGTACTCTTTTTATAGATACTAAGACCAGTTTTAACTTTATTTAAAGACTTAAAGTGGATTTTTTTGTATTTGGTACGAAATAAAATTCCTACAGTGCCAGGTCATAAATATTTGAACGAGCTGTACAGCTACGTAACAAGGCGCATATAAGACAGAAAAACTGACAGCAACAGAAAAAGGATATTGAGTGTCAAAGCCAAAGCAGACGACAACGGCAACGACGACGATGATGACGATGACGATGGTAATGGTTTTGGTGATGGGCACATGTGCTAGCAAGGATTTACTCTTCAGCAGGAAGAGCAGCAGCAGCCAACAGCAGCAGAACATCAGTCTACAGAGTAAAATACTTCAACTGAAAGATGTACGCATAAATGACTCGAACAGTGACACAGCCCAGAACCCATTGCTGCAAACCAAAGTGGTCTGAGGCAAAGGCAATGTTGTCACTGTCCATCAAGACAAGTCGTCCCTTGTTTCGTTGCGTTTCGTTTCACTTTGTGCCCTTTTCAGTTCTACTATATATAGTCGTACTCACTTACACTATATGCAGCAGTTCCATTGGTTAAATAGTCAACTACACTTTAGCTCAGTTTTCGAAGCATCTCTATCCATCTATATATCTATCTATCTATCTATCTATCTATCTATCTATCTATGCTCGTGCAATATACGCCTTTCGCTGTATACGTCTTCTATATACTTTGACTCAGACTGCAGTTAAAAAAGAAGCAAAATGGCGAAAATGTTTGCTAAGGACACTTTTCAAGTGCTGCTGATGCGCTCGTAAATAAATCAATGAGCAATTTTTATTATTTTGGCTACTAAGTACAAGAAGCGAGCGAGGCATACAGCTTCAACAGTATTGTAGGCAAAAAATAAGCACATGAGTCCAAAAATAAATTTTGCAAGAGACATAAAGATGCACAGATGCTTCTGCTGCTGCTTTTGCTGTTGTCGTTGCTGCTGCTACTCAGGCTGAAGGATGTTTGGCTTGAGTGGATTTTATTGTGACAGCGCAGGATTTAAGCTTATCATGCAATAGCAGTAGCAGAAAAAGCAGAAGCAGCCCTGCAACACTGCCTGCTCGTCATAGTATACCCATAGTACTACTGAAAGCGACGGAACACTATATATGTATGTAGCTCGATGTCATTCATTATTCGTAGCACTACATTTTGCACATTTCATTTAAATTTAAAACGAGAAATAATGCGCTTTGCTGGTGCTAGATGAGCAGCGACACTTCAGCTGGAGCATAGTTTTTCAAATTCACTTTTATTAATTTTTAAGATACAATTTTTTTACGCTTTGGCCTTTAACATTTGTCAACATTTTTCTTGTTTCATAACAGTCTTGATATCATATTATAGCTCACTTCTTGCAACAGTCATCTTTGCTGCCAGTCTTGCACGGACACTTGCAGTTGGTGTCGCATTTGCAGCCATCACCGCACTTGCTGGCGGTGCATTTGCAATCTAGTTTGAAATTGATTTAATTAATTAATAAATGCATACTTCAAATGCTTATTAGAGACAGCTAACTTACCATTACCACAGGCTTTGCACGTCATTTTTTATATTTTTTAGTTGGCTTTTTGTTATTGTTTAAACTGAAACGCTTTCCAAATGTATTTTGCTGCTTACTGCCTGCTGCATGCGACTTATATACTCGTTCGATAGTATAACTCGACGAATGTGTTTACTTAATTGTAAACATATAATCTTTTGTCTTGGTGCCGTGTGCAAAATCAACAATTGTCGTTGCTCGATTTGTAACGCATTTTGTACACTACACTGCGTATACGTCGTGTGCAGCAGCCGTGTGCAACATATTGCGTTCTGCTGCGCTTATCGCACTCGCGACTCGACTCGACGCGACTGATAAGCGTAAATTTTAAACTAGATGTGCTTAAGGGCCCCCTGCACACTAACTGCGTTGTTAAAGTTTCAATTGTAGGGCAAACATTCAATTACAACAACAACAATAATTGAGCAAGATGCCGACTGTATTATACTCTGCTTAGCGACAAAATAAATGCAGTAATGAGAAGGCAACGCATTAAGATATATTGTATTGATCTGTACTTGATTTCGAATTAATATATTACACTACATTAATATAGAATATATTTCTACCGATGTTTTCTCAATATGTTTGCAATCTGTTAAGTCTCTAAAAATATTACTGAGATATGACGATGATATGCGATGCCGATTTTACATTAAATTATTGCTGAGATATAACGATTTTTTTTTTATTATTTTCCAATTTCCGACTATCATGCCATAGCGGTGGTATTTCACAAAACTAGGTCGAACACTCTTGTTTAATTATTTTTTGTGTAGTGTATAAAACCGAGCGTTGGATGTTCTCTTTCTGTGACTGCCGATACTGTAAATGTAAGAATGCAGCTCTAGTGATATCATGACTTCAAATACCCTGCACCCTGTCTTATGTAGGCTTTTGCAGCTTTTTTATTTTAAAAACTAATTTAAATTAAAAGAAATTAATTTGTTATTTCTTGGTATGCACTATCTGAGACAGTGGCAGAACTAATGCTGTCAATTTTTGTCCGTTATAGTCCGAACCAAGTTTGTAGCAAATGCTGGAATTGACAAGATTTAAAAATTCGGAAAAATTGAGAGAAAGTGTACGTTTGCTTATGACAATGATTCAATTGAATATTCTCAATTGATAAATAAATTAGGAAGATCTAAATGAAAATAAGAAACATGTTATATCATGAAACTGTTTAAAAATACTTTACTGGCAATCGAAAACAAAAAACAATCCATGGACAGACTGTGCTACGCCACCCTGAGAACCTGTTGACATATACGATCCTCAATATCGACATTGAGTGTCAAAATCTTCCTGGCTCGTTGGAATATAACAGCGTTCCATATAATTCACAGGCCAGGTAAGCCAGATGATTAACCTGACTCATACTAACCAATTAGTCTTCAGCCTTTATTACCGAATTAATTGCTGGCCTTCTGACCGAGTTCATTGATTAAAACCACATCCTGGCAGAGCACCAGTTTGTGTTTAGGGCAAACCATGGTGCAATCGAACAAGTTCACAAAGTTGAACAGCATATTTTGCAACGTTTTGATGACCTTGAGTTATGAGGATTTAAAAAACTCCCGCCAGCGTCTTCTGCCTTTTTCGGTCATACCTGCAAGGACGAGAATTTCAGGTTAGGTACCGAGGTCAACTCTTCTGCCTTCCGTCTGAAGGTCTTTGGACTGGGACCGATGGTTCTATACTGCTGACCTTCCTATCCCTGAAGGTGACTTCATGGAGGCCCCCTATAAGGCACTCATTGCGATTTATGCTGACGATGATGCCATTTTATACAGTTCAAAGTGTCGCATCGTGGCAGCAGATAGCCTCCTATTGGCAGCTTGGTATAGACGCTGGCAAAATAACTGAGCATCTGCCTGGACAAGAGCAGCCTGAGCATGGTACAACTCAGGTGGCAATAGAAGGAGCAGACTTTCTGTCCGGGCGAAAATGCAAAGTATATGCTTAATGCATTTCTCCAATCTGGCTCTATGGCGTGCAGATTTTGGGGATCACTGCAAAGACAGGTGTTTAGACAGATCACTGATTGCCCGGGTACGTAAAAAATTTGACGTTGCTTCGAGCTCTTAATGTGCATACAGTAAAAGATCAAATTAGGATGCATAGCAGCAAATTCAGTAGCCAACAAAACCAACTTGTGAACGTCCTACTCCCTGACCAGATTTTGAGAAAATTTAACGAAACTGAAGCAGAAGAAAATTTCAATTTCACTATTTAAATAAAAAAAATTTGACAAAGGCACATATTTCAAACGAAACTGGTTATTGTGCTCGTGAGTTTAATGAGAAGATTAATTAATGAGAAGATTTACAGGAGAAATATTTATAGCGGAAAAATTAAAAACCTTCATAATTCTAAAATTATGATGCAAATGTATGAGATTTATTATATATTATGTGAAGGGTGGTAGAAAATAAATGACCCAATAGAAAAATTGACTACAAGCCCCAACATAAAAAAAAAACAGCAAAACCTGCCGGAACCTTTTGTAAAATACTAAAGGAAAAACGGTTAAAAAAGTGTGCATATAAGATGCCACAGCTGTATACTGTTCGTGGTGGGCGATATGAGCGTAATGCCGATGTATAAACTAGCATAGTATGGAAAAGAAGACTCTAAATTCGAAAACTTCAAGTCTCTAACTTCTGAGATCTCGTTAATCACACTTCCGGTAGACCTACGAACAGATTGACAAGTCTAAGATGTTAAAAATTTCAATGCTGCTCAAGAGTATGTACATTTTATGGGGTCTGTCACATTTCTTTCTGCACAAACTTTGTCCATTGGCTAATAAATATATAAACGAACGGAAATAATATATCAAGTGACTGCGTAATTGAACATCGTCAACTTACATGCTTTAGAGGTGTTCAACGTATAAACAAGCTGCTGACATACTTACAAAATACTTACAAATGTTTGTGGTTTATGAAAATACGATAAAAAATATGTACGCTACGGCAACTCAGCTTTTAAATTGGTTCAATTTTGTCCAATTTATGAGTAGTTGCCATTTTCGAAATCTAACTCTTTTTGATGTCAATAAAAGTTCAAAAAAATGCTGATAGCCCCACAGTCACAATTTCGTAGTTTTCGCGATGTGCAAAGCACACATTTTGGGCGTGTTCAACCTGCATGCATATCCACCTTACATATACACCTTCAAATACAATAAACATGAATATAAGTTGCTACCTAATTTTTTTTAATTTTGATTACTTTGTAATTTTGATATGAACAGAGTTTTGAAATAAATTATTTACAAACCAAATTGTGAACATTAAAATTTTGATCAGGTTAGATTATGCTTCAATGTTAATCCATTTTTTTAAATTATTTTTTTTCTCATTTTTTATTACTAATTGGTTATTATAAGTCATGTTGCTGCATCTGCAGAAGGGTGTTCGAGCTGGGATATCTATGTTTGTCGTATATCGGGTGTTGCGTCACTTTCGGTGGTTTTAGTTTAAGCAAATCTTTTAAAGCCGAGGCGCACCACGCTTCTGACTATTGGAGAAACATAAAAGTTAGTAATAAAACTGGTTGAAAGAAAACATTCAAATATGTAAACAGTGGCGGTTCTATAAATCAGGTACAGGGGAAGACAGAACTTTTCAAATTAGAACCAATTCAAATATTAAATAAATTACAAACCATATCGCAGTTATTCATTTGCTTATAGGTTTAGGCTCCCAAAGCCCTCACATCCCCCTTTTCTCTGAACCAACCAGTATGCAAAGAAATTATAATTACCTTGTCGAGAATCGTTGTGCCTGTGAATGACTCATACGCGTTTTCGGGAGCGGCTTACTGTAAATGTGTAATCGATGGACGACTATGGAAAAGTAAAAAAGGAGATTTAGACAACTTACATCGTTTTTTCACCGGCAACTGCAGTCGGTTCCGATATTGACCGTTTGGGTGTATTGTCGTCTTCAAAATTTATGGGCTATTATTGGGTATAGCATGAGAAACACCGAAAAAAGAGATCAAGCAAATTTGAACATCTTACCTCACCGCAGCTTTCGCAAACATCATTTTGCTTCAAAAACATTTTCTCGTTTTTATCTGCCGACATTTTGGACTACACGCAAATAATGTTATATAATCTTCTAAGAGAAAAGATTATATAATAACTAATTATCTAATGCTTCAAGTTGTTGTGTACGCTTTGCTGTCTTGAAATATACTAAATCCTTAACAAAACAAAACTTTAACAAGTAAAATTTTAGATGACATATTTTTAGTTACAGCCTATTTTGTTAATTTAAAATTTTTGGGAGAAATGATTACAATTCGCTGTTTAGAAGCAGAATGACTGAATGGAACGGTATTTAAAAAACTTACAAGACTCATTTGTGAACCATAACGGAGTGACTATTTAAATTGCTATTTCAAACCCCTATTATATGTCTTTTTCTTCACAACCTGTGGAAATTTTTACTTTACGATCGACTTTCTACGCCACCACTTCACATCATCACAATCTCTTCACATTTTCTTACTATCATACCTCACACTCTGCTGCTCATTTCAAAATCAATGCTAAAATATGCAAATTTTTATTTGCGCGACAATTTCAATTTAACGATATCCCGCAAACTTTTCGTATTAACGAGATTTTTATGCATACGCTGAGCCACATCCAAGCCACGCAGCTGTGAAATTACTCTCCGCAGTATCGTTAACACGGCACGGCAGCGTGCGCAACAATTGTTTGTACTCCGGCAAAAATGCGCGTACACCTTCCACAAAGTTCAAGCAGTATAAAAAAAAAAAGAAAAAAACTGAGCACCAGACCAGGCGATTCTATGAAATTGTTGAAAAACGCATAAACAGCGCATAAATTTAGAGAAATGTGGCTCGGAGTGGGCTGCCCCCTCTACACATAGCCTGCACAGCTACAGCTTCAATAGCCAACTAAGCGTGCAGTTTATACGTTAAAGCAGGCGCAGGGGCAGTTAGGCTGGCTGCTGCTATTGAGCTATTCAAATGCTCATTACGTGGGTTTTTGTCGCCACCGATGTTGATGTCGCTTTGGAAAAGTGAAAGTCAACAATGGTTTTTACATATGTTCAAGCGTTGCAGCATTATCCTTGCCGCCACATAATTAACATAGCAAAATAGCAAAACAATGGCGGCCTGTTTCCACGCAACAATATGCAACCCGGCGTCATCGCTCTACTCCGCGCCGTAGTACTATTGTTTTTGCTGCTGCAAATGCTTCGGCTGCATATCCGTGCTGCCATACATTTCGCCATGTTGCTCGAGGACAATGCAAATGGTTCTAATTTCAAAATGCTGCAACAATTACAACATTGTTTTGAGCCTGGCAAAACAAAATCAAGCGCGACAAGGATCAATGGAGAAGGAGCAAGAGGCAGCGGAATAGCGTGCATGTAATGCGGCGAAGAGGCCAGCACAATTTTTTTCGGCGAGCGCAAAACTAACAGCAAAAAAATTTATTTGAGTTTAAAAGCAAAGCGAGTATGTTTTTTTTCTAATTAAAATAAAAACCGAAAATGCAGCTCGCTATACCTAAAAAGTCTTCAAGCCGTGATTTAAGTGCTCAGCTCGAAGCACAACGAGCTGCACATCGAAAGTGAATGGAATAGATCAGAAAATGAAGAATCACGATACCATCAAGACACTGGTGAATCACTATCGAGAACAGTCTAACTGCTCAAGAACAAATTCAATAAGCAATATTGCTTTGTGCCATTGGGCAGGATAAAACATCAAACTCAGAGCGCATCCATTTCCTATGCAGTCACAGCGAAAATGGGGCAGTTACTGGACACCATTAGAACTTTGAACGAAGACCATAACACGCATCATAGCACTTTACTTCTAACTCTGTCAATAACTATCAAAGACGTTTACTAGTCCCATCCTCCCCACCGGCAAAGTATTTCGCCAATATATTTAATACTACGATATCACTGGAGAAGTCCGAGTGATGCAACATGTCGACACATTTTGTTAACCTCACAGCAGTTCGTAAAACTAGCCACTTTACTGGGGAAAAATAGTCAGTTAGTTAATAGGCTTTTGTTTATATTAAACCATCCAGGGATCCTTTCAGTGATGTAACCAGACGGGACATAATTCCCCAAGGGGTCAAGTCCATTGATCCTCCAAGGAGTGAAGTCCATTAACCCCAAAAGAGGTAAAGTCCATTGACACCTCAAAGAGATCAAATCCATTAACACCCCAAGGGGTAAAGTCCATTGATCCTCCAACGGTTCAAGTCCATTGGCCTCTCAAGGGGTTAAGTTTATTGACCTCTCAACGGGTTAAGCTCATTGACCCTCACAGGGATCAAGTTTTCAGTCTGGGGAGTTCCATGTCTAGAGAGGTCAATAACCTTGGCCAGAGGTCAAGTTTATTTAATCAAAAATTCATCCTGGTCTGAAATGCTCTCTTCGGCGATTCTCAAAAGTTGATAAAACCCAGTTAATATGATTGAAGTTACGAGCGTGGCGAGTTCCCGTCTAAGTATTTCCTCGTCTGGTGATTTTGCCGGCTGGGGAGTCCACTGTCTGGGAATTCCGCGGGTGAGGAGTCCCTTGTCTAAATCTTTATACCATTCTTCTTAATTTATTTGTTCTACCGTTTGCATTTGATTACTACTTGAAGAAGCAATTGCATCGCAGAGTTTGTATAGCCTCCATAGTAGTGGCTCACTTTAATTTTTAAAATTTTTCATTAAATTTAAGATTATCTAATCTAATAGATTTCTGGGGTTATCGAATTAAATCAGGGACAAACTTAAAATGTTGTACCCATCTCCCAGCTACGTGCCTAATATTAAGTGCGATATATAGCTGCCCTGGTTTGAATGGATTTACATGTTTCTATAGTTGTACATAACTCAAATTCATATCGAAAATACAAGCGTGTTCTTGCTTTTCGCTGTCGGATTAATTGCTCTAACAAAATACTGAATAATTCAGCATTTGCTTTATAAAGCTTTCAAGATCCTTGACGCTTGCTGGCTGTATAAGCCAATTGTCTTATGCGAAGTATTGTCGAAACAAGCGTTTGGTAAATGTTGAATAAGACAAGTTGCTACCAAATCAACGCAGCAGCTCCACGCCATACACCGCCACACCACTAGTTCCATTAGCAGACGCAGCCGGAAGATTTATGGCCAACAGCGTAGCTGCACATAAGAGTACGAGTAAAACCCACAAAATAAGTTTAGCATAAAAATGCGAAGAAAAACAAAACTTAGCATACGCGTATACACGATATGTAGCAATTTGATTGCTCAACCACAAAAACACTTAACCAATCTCAATCCCACTCCTCCAACGCCGGCGCTCAAACTCAAAGACAAACTCTGAAACTAGCGAACAATTTCTTGAATTTTCATTAGAGCATTTTTGTGCGTAATTACTAGATTCCGATGCCAACTGGCTGCGAACGGGGCATGAAGCGCGGCAGTGCGCAATTAGTACGATTTCGTCGCCATCTTTAGAGAGTGTATGGAGATACTTTTGATAAATTGCTGGTAGTGCGCGATACGTTGAAGCGATTATGTAATTATAATGCTCAACTAGACACACACACACACACATAGAGTGAAACAGACAGATAGACAGACGGACGGACAGACACACGCATGCAAAGCCACATCTCTTTGGGCAGTTAAACAGTTTTATTAACCAAAATGTGCACAATTTGTCTTTTATTACCCCTGAGGCCAAGTAGGCATATAACCACTACTGACTGCTGCAGAGTCAGTCTAGTCTAATACAGCAAACCGCAATGCAATGCAATACAAAGTAAGTATTTGGTCAGATAAATAGAACTACTTACCGGAGGTGCACACAGTTATGTATGCTCTGATAGGCCTACAAATATGCACTGATGTACATACCCGTATACACAGATAGATGCATGCAATTGTCACCACCTGAGCATTATCTTGACCACGGATAAGCTCATAATGAGACAGGCAATGAAGCAACTACAAGTGACACTGAGAAGTGCATTCGAAAGCTGCCGTAGTCGTTTATAACGCTCGATGTATTTTAATGTATGTGGTTGCACACAATATGCAAATATGTTTATCAACTTGTGTTTTTGAAGTTCAATGAACAATGTTAAGAGTCGACATAACTTACCAGCTGAGCTGTCACAAATAAGTGCATACTGATTTCACCAAAAGTAGGATTATAGTTTTGTTTGTATTTGCGCCTTTACAAATGTTCATTAAAGGACACCAACGAGACATAATGATACACGGATGATTTGAAGTTTGAGCTGTTTGTATTTTAATAATTGGTTCCAAACAACTCGGAAGTGTTTTATCTAGCATTGCACAAGTAGTTAGTCTGTAATTAAAGCTATTCAAAATACAAATTGCAAATGAATTGCAGTGAAAATCTTCCCCAACATAACTTTGATTGTAATATACTAACTATTCTCACAGTTAATAGGCGCAAGTATTACTAATAAACTATTTAGTGTTGACTTTATTATAAAAATTGCTAAAGATAGAAATAAAATCGCATTTTTGGTTTATTTTTAAGTCTCATCCAATCGATTCAAAGCTTAATTTTACTTTTTTAAATGTACAATTATTTGTTTCTTAATTTTAAATAGTATATTATTTCTTGCTTAATTTATTAAATTCAAATTTTTCTCGTATAAGTTTAAGTTCTATTATTTCCAGCTCTCGTAACAAAATATTTTCTTTAATAACGTTTTGCATTTTAATTGCTTCGACTTCTAAATCAATTACTTCTATTTTTTTTCAGCTCAACCTGTTTTCGTAATTCGAAAAGATCGCGTTAATATATCTTTTCATCGTCTAATTGTTCTATGTCAATTTTGGTTGATTGGTTGCTACCTGTGTCTTCTATATAGTCAATGACTTCATTCTGTTTTTCGTAGTTCATATTATCGTTGACCTTTAACTGTTGGGAAACCAACTAAAAATATAAACAATTAATAATTATTTTTTAATATTGTTTAAAATATACATATTTACATGGTAAATAGGATAACCTCCCATTTCGATTTTATACAATTGATCGTCTGGAGTTGTTGGTGCAGTTCTATTCGAAGATTGATTGGATTCTGATATCGAATATCCAGCTTGTGCCTTCGTTCTCATCCACTGACGCTTAACTTTTTTGAGTTCAATGGAGTATCCTAGTGAGTTCATTTTCGCGCCTATCTCGATCCATGCGTTGGTCTTTTCGTTGATTACTATTTTGTTAATAGGTTTCGCATTGATTATTGTTTCGTACTCCTTGATGATCTTATAAAGTGCTTTCTTCATTTCACTTGACCATGTAAAATAGCGCTGTATTACGAGTAAAACAATGTATTAATTTAATTTTCCATTAATAATTCGCAACAAGTTACCTTTTGTGTATGCTCACTCATTTTAAAATATAATTTGATATTTTCGTTTTCACTTTCTGTTTAAGTTTTCAGTTGTTTATGCACTTCTTCTTGAATTTAAAGTATTCACAGTGCACTTAGGGCTGTTAGATTTACTACAACAACAGGTTCCAGATTCTAATAGCTATTTTGTGCATTTAGGGTCGACTATAAAGTTAGAGCTGATACTAACTTAAGTTAACTGTTTATTTGCCTTAGGAGGGCTGCAAAGTCAGCTAGTGAAAATTTTTTCAAAATATACCAAATTATAAATGAATGTTAATTTGCTATGCTGCGCCAAACTTAGCCGTTTGTCGCTGTAATACGCTGCCTCGCTCCTACAGTTTTGGTCTACGAGGCATCACAAGGCTCTAGCGTAAACCGAATGTATTTAAGTGCTACTGGAGAAGTATAAGCGCAACGGAGATTAAATAGGATTTAGTGAAATTTTCAGTAAATGCTTTTCTTTCTCATAAACATGGTAGCTATATATATATATACAACATTATTTGCTTAAATAATTCAAATTTGCTAACTTGAAAAAGCGTTTCAAATGACACTGAGAACTTTTCATTCACAATGGTGAATTTCTGTTGTGAAGCAATAAACAGCTGACCGCCCGGCTAACCACCCACACTAGGCATGTGAACGAACTGTTCTTGCACAACAACACAGTGAAAATGTGTAGCTAAAATATAAAAAAAAAGGAAAATACTCGAAATGAAGTCACGCTGCCTAGTAGTCGGGCGTCATTTACGTAGCCGACTGCAGTATCGTTTGTCAAGCACACAAACCGCGCCAGTTGAAAAATTAACAGCTGCAACAGCGCCGCGAGAAACATTTATTGAGCGTATTTCACGCGGCCCGGGACTGCAAGACTTCTTCAGTGTTAAATCGTCGTCGAGACTTAGATTAAACGAAGATGACACTGGCGCCGTGGAAACTGTGCCTTATCTGCAAGCCATCGATTATAATGGACGCGGGCGTAAAGTCTTTTTCGAGGTAAATCTAGCACAATATACATAGATGCACATATTGACATCACTTAATTTCTCTGCAAATCAATTTCAGGTCTACGGCTGCCAAATGAATACCAACGATACCGAGGTAGTTTGGAGCATACTACAGCAGAATGACTATCAACGCGCCACACAAATCGACGACGCCGACATCATTATGTTGGTCACCTGCGCTGTGCGTGATGGTGCTGAACAGAAAATCTGGCATCGTTTAAAACATTTACGTGCATTGAAGCATAAACGTACTGCCGCGTGTGGCCCACTGCAACTTACAGTGCTCGGCTGCATGGCAGAACGTTTAAAAGAGCAGCTGCTGGAGAAGGAGCAATGTGTAGATGTTATTGCGGGACCAGATAGCTATAAAGATTTACCACGTTTGCTTGCTTTGACGCGTCACTATGAGAATCCGGCAATCAATGTGCTGCTATCGTTGGACGAGACCTATGCAGATGTTATGCCGGTGCGTTTGAATTCAGATTCACCAACAGCATTTGTCTCCATAATGCGTGGCTGTGATAACATGTGTAGCTACTGTATTGTGCCGTTTACGCGTGGGCGCGAGCGTTCACGTCCTATCGATTCTATAGTACATGAAGTTACAAAGTTGTACGAGAATGGTGTCAAAGAGGTGACGCTTTTGGGTCAAAATGTCAACTCTTATCGCGATACAAAAAGCAGTGAAGCGCATGCACTTATTGCTGCTAATAATTCACGTGTGCCTGGATTTCAAACCGTCTATAAGCCCAAAACGGGTGGATTGTGCTTCGCTACACTGTTGCATCGTGTCGCAGAAGCGGTGCCAGAAATGCGCATAAGATTTACCTCTCCACATCCAAAAGATTTCTCAGACGATGTTCTCCACGTCATACGTGACTATCCGAATGTTTGTAAGCAATTACATCTGCCCGCACAATCCGGTAATACAAATGTGCTAACCAGAATGCGACGTGGTTATACGCGTGAGGCGTATCTACAACTAGTCGATAGAATACGTACAATACTGCCGACAGTGGGTCTCTCGAGCGATTTCATATGTGGATTTTGCGGCGAAACAGATGAAGAGTTTGAGGACACCATATCACTCATTGAAAGTGTGCAGTACAATGTGGCATATCTGTTTGCATATAGCATGCGCGAAAAGACTACCGCACACCGGCGTTATGTTGATGATGTGCCGCCAAAAGTGAAGTCCGAAAGACTGCAACGCATGGTGTCAGCTTTTCGCCAGGGTGCCACACAACTGCAACAGCGTTTTGTGGGCATGGAGCAGTTAATACTCGTAGAAGGACGCAGCAAACGCTCGGATAAACACTGGTTCGGACGTAATGACGCTAATATTAAGGTTATAATACCCGATATACCACTAGCCACATACGGTTCAACAGAAATGCATAAAACTGCAGTCGGAGATTTTGTAGTTACGTGCATTGAGGAATCCAATTCACAGGTGCTCAAGGGCACACCGCTCTACAGAAGTTCCATAACGCAATTTCATAAAGAAAAATCAAACTTTTAATAAAATGACCGAAACAATTATAATTACACATTATACTTATTGAAGCAACTTTTAAATGCAGTTGAAATCATGAATCCATCGGCTCATCCTTATCAGGTTTATCGTTTTTTGTTGGTAGCAATGCGTTACTGTGAAACTTTTGTAAGCAAACTTTATAGAATTCAAAGATTTCTTTGCTAGCTGTACGACTCAGGCACTCAGCATCATTGAACTCGGCTATTTTGAATGCGCCCTTCGTTTGCACCGACAGCACATTACCCTCAACTGAATCGTAGACAATTGTAAAACTTGCACGATAACCTTTCATTTGGCAAACATCCGGATCAAGCAACAGTTCACCATCCTTTGTCACGATACTGTGCACCGCGGCGAATGTAAATTTGAGCGGCAGTCCACCGATGAGTAGTGCCATGCAGGCTGCATTAATCGAACACGCCTCCAGCTGAAAATAGTATGAGATAAAAAGCATTAACATAATATTGGTGCCACTAAATCTGCTTACTCACACCACCACGATCCTCCAGTTCCTGCACCTGTATCGACATCTTTGTACGAGGATGAATTTCAGTTAGCAGCGCCAACTCGCAGATATCACATATTATGGTTTCGCGTATTTTATCGTTTGTCGTGGGCTGCCCCGCCTTCGGTCGAAAGTGGCTCTCGATGTAGGAATCTTCTATGCTCAAGTTTTGAGATTTTACCTCCACCGGTCCTAAGATGGCTGCAATGACAATTGTTGCGCCATGACCATACATTGCAGAGCCGTCAGAGCGGCTGAGCGGATTTAGTTCACAGGATATTTTACGCAACTTCGACTCCATGTCTACCAATAACAACGTGTATTTTATATTAGAATGAACCAAAAACTTATTTCTATTATGAACGCCAAAACACGTTGTTCAACTACAACAAAAAAAAACAACCGGCTTTTCCCCACGCACTACTTAACGGCCGTTCGACAGTCGCAGCACAGTGTGTTTTAAATAGGTTTTTGTAAGCGTGTGTACACTTAATAATTTGTTTGTTTATTGCTTACAATTATTATTTACTCTTATTTTAAGTTTATTAATTGAACCAAAATCAAATTAACTGTCTCTTTTGCATTAATGTGCTTTTACAACTGTACAGAATATTTTCAACTCTTTTAGTGTTCACACTGAAACAAATTTATTTAGTGTTGGTAAATCTTTATTGGGCTGGCGACTACAGGGTGTTTCGATATTTTTGCAAAGATGTACGAACTGACAATGTGTTATCATATAAGGGACATCATTGCATTCGACGCTAAAATAGCAAGTTGCACATATCAAGGTCACAAGGACGTCATTCTCTTGTACATTCTTTCACTAACAACTTTAAACAAATAGATTTTAAACTTGTACCACTTGACTGTAATAAAAAGTTTTTAGTTTCCGTATTCACAAATACCAAACAGAATTACACTGCTGGCTCGACACGTCTTGTTGTTCTCTTGATTATGCTTTTTTGCGATACTTACGATCATAAAAATTAACTTTTCTTGTATTTCTATTATTCTCATGGAAATAGATATTTATTGTAGGTTCACACAGTGCCAGATATCTGGCAATTATTACTATTTATGTTGAGTTGCTGTCAGTTTTAGTTGAAACCAGCACATATTTGAAACTACTTTCAATGCAATGTGATGGAAGGCTCAATAAGACTTTACTCTTTTAAATATCTACTCCCTGTGCAAATATCCTGGCTTGCTAAATCAGCGCCTCCAAATTTACGCAAGTTGTGCAATTTCAATATTAGCCACAACGAATGTGGTAGCGCTGCTTCTCTCTTCTGCGCAGTTTTTTTTATTTCTTTCGGAAAGTTAAGAAAAATTAAGTCATTAAATTAGCTGCAACGGAGCACTTGAAAGGTCAACATATATAAAAACCTGCGTTTGTAATTGATGCCAATGGGATAGCACGTCGCTTATCAGCCTCATCCTTCCTTTGTTATATGCGCCGCTAGCAAAAATGCACAATGACGAAGACGCCTGGAAAGTAAAAAACTCAGCAGCCCCAGAGGAAAACGTAAACAATAGCAGAAACTCCGATCCGGAGACTGAGCAGTCAGTATGTGCTAATTCAAAATTGAAGTTGAAATTCGAAGATAACTTTGCGGAAATTCAGTGTCATAAACCGCTTCCTGATTCAGACGATTATCTGCAGCGTTTAGGTATAAAATAATCGATTAAAATTTTTTGTGTACAGTGCATACATACGTTTGAGTATATAAACCACATCACTTCACAGAACGAAAATTGGCTCGAGTCAAGAAGGGTGCTAAACTGGTAGAATCACTTTCGGAAAAACGTCAGGCGTGTATGCGTTTGCTTTTATCCGGCGACGCAGGTGAAGTATACAGTAGCAACAACAACAACGATATACAAGACATCACACTTGAACTGGACACGCCCATACAGACAAGTGAAATACAGCGACATATATTGCCGGTACAGGCATTAACTGTGGGTGAGACGGTCAACATTGTCGAGCACGATTTTCTCGAGCGCCAAAGCGCAGTTGTAGAGGAGCACAAGCAGCAGAGTGCCGAAAAGCAAGAGTAGAATTGACTTCGCCCGTCATTGGTTGGCGTAATGGATTCACCGTTTGGAGATGTATTCTTGTTCCTCACCGATTTGGCTTGGAAGAGTCGTTTAACCATTCCGATTCTTGTAACAACTGCATTCCTTGTTATGGACATACGTCTGCAGATTGAAATCAATATTCAATCGGGCCAAGTGGTAAAAATTAATGCAAACATCATTGGATAATATTGCCTATCGCTGACAGTTATTTTCTAAATTTTTCAGAATGCTACTGATTTTGACGAGGATGAGTTGGACAACTTTGGACGTGAAGACGAAGAGGAGATTTCAGAATCGGATAATTATAACAGCGAGTATACAACGGATGAGGACGAGAATGGTAATTTCTACGGATACGACGACGATGACGACGACGAAACCGAGTTTGACAATATCTACGGAGTCTACGACCAATATGTGATGCGCTCTTTGGATATGAATTAGACCAACTTGTAACTGATTAGGTTTACTTATATCTCAAGTTTGTGTGTGTTTGTATGCATTATGTATTTCGTATGTATCATTCGTATCAATTATTGTGTTAGCTGTTTTTGTTTACTTAGCATATAAGTACAAAATTCGTGCATATTACATACAAAGTAAAAATTATTTATTTACATATACAATTTGATCAACTCATCACTCACTGCCGAAGGCGTTAGAATGCCTAGATCCGTAAATAAAAGCGTTATATATGCAGGCGGCGTGTAGTCAACTAGTGGATGCACCTTAGATACATCGTTGAGATGTTTGCGCGAATACTGAAAATGGGGAATTGCTTAAAAAATTCTGATATGGTTAAGAGTTATTTGTACCTTGTATTCATTGGGCAAATCGCGCTGATTTAGTGGATAGAGCCGTGTAAACTTGAAGCTTTCTGCCAGCACATAAAATGGCTTTTTCATTTCACGTGCGCACAAACCCATTGTAAATGTGCCAATTCGATTAATAATACCGCCGCTCTCTACGACAGCTTCAGCACCGACCATTACAAAGTCTACGGACTCCATGACATAACCCGTTGCTGAGTCTAGTATCAGTGTACAGTCGATGCCAGCTGCTTCTAGGTCTGTAATCATTTGCTGACTGCGAGTTTAAAGGGTGAAAATAAACTCAAATGACAACCTCATTGCTACTCACCCTGACTGATCTATGCCGCCTTGCGTTACAAATACGTGAAAAGACTTATTTGTCTGTGATGCACTTATTAAGGCTTTGAGCACCACACGTGAACGTGAATGCGTCAGAACGCGACATCCATCACTGATGAAACGTTGCGCCTGCTGTGCAATTACATTACGTGAGTTAAGCAATTTCATCAGAAATATTTTGCCACGATGCAACATTATCTGACGACACTCTTCCATGTGTTTGTCGTCCAGACTCAGGGTAATAAAGCGGCAAAATAATTCACCGCCGGAAACAATTGCGGCAATGGATAAATCCGTATTTCGCATTGAAGCCACCGCTTCTCGCATTGTTGTGTGTAAAATGTGTATAGTGCCGACTATGGAGGAATCAATTATAAGCTATTGAAGCAAAAGTTTACGTAATAAACATTATTATTTACATTGCTTCTTTTCCAGTATCATTAACAGCGTCTTTATAGCTGCAATGCCTGAGGAAAGATCCTTGTCCTCATCCAACAGCTGCAGGAAGTATTGGACAACATCTGAAATAGTAATTTATATTTAAATGCGTCAATAGTATCAATGTCTATACATACCAAACTTTTCAGATTTTACTATGTTTGTATCTTGCGGCATATTGTATTTATTTATTTCTTGATTGCAATATGGAGCAGAGAATGATAGAGAACACCTGTGAATTAACACGCACACAGTCAGTCAGAAAAATAAAAACAGCTGACGGTGAGTAGTCAGTCTAGGCGCCGTCTGGCAGTTGGGGACCCCTGAAATTAAACATAAACAAACTTTGCAATTTCTTTCTTGTCTTTAATCCATATTCGAAAATAAAATTTTGAAATGAGCCCAATTCCGTTGCCGTAAAAGTAAATCCGGCGGTGTAGTTTTTATACAAGTTGTTGATGCGTGCGCGCGTATTTAGAGCATAAAGAATAAAGCACCCGGCAACAAAATGTTCAAGTTAGAATCCTACATTACGCCGATCTTGCTAGACTACGTGGCGAAATATGTGAAAAATCTCAGAGAGGAGGACGCACAGGTGTCACTATGGGAAGGGGAAGCCACTTTTCACAATCTGGACATGCGACTCGATGTACTCGAACAAGAGTTCAATCTACCTATCGAGTTGGTCTCCGGTCACATACACGAACTAACAATACAAGTGCCCTGGCACCGTCTTACCTCGGAGCCAACGCGTATTATCATAAACACCATCGAATTCGTTGCCAAATTGCCAAGTGATGGCACCTCGCAGCATGACTCGCCCAGCAGCACGAATACACGTTCAAAGTCACAAATGCCAACAGGCGAGGGCCAAAGCCCGATGCCAACCGGTTCCGGCATGGTTAGCAAGATAATTAATAACATATCTGTTGAGTGTCACAACATCATACTGAAATACGTGGAGGATGACATTGTGGTCTCTATGAACGTGCAACTACTGAAGTTCGGCTCTGCCTCAGAGGCATGGGAGCCGGCCATGGTCGATGTGCACCCCGTGAAAGTGGTCATGCGTAAGCTGCTAAATATTTCCGACTTGACTATATGTCTGGACAAACGGAATTCAGCTGGCCGTATCGATGTCTGTCAGGAGCCTTTGCTTTACCGTTGCACATTGGAATGCCGCCTGTTGCACAAATATAATGTAAATAGTGCGAGCACATCAAGCATCATGCGCATCGGTCTGTTTACCAAATCAATGGACATCAATGTATCTTCGCTTCAGTTTCCAATGGTTATGCGATTGGTTAAGCTGCTCCTGTCTCTACGTCCTGCTGATGTTGACGAAAATGACATATTTAGTGAATCAGATAATAAATACGAGGAGCAAAATAGACACTTAAAAAAAGTGCAAGATCCCAAGAATGCGTCTTATTTTAATTGGGCCTTGAATTGGATACCAACATTCGATTCACAACAAACAGGAGCTGATGCGGACGAAGTTCCTGGTCATGTGCTAGACATTGGCGTTTATGCGGAGGAACTTAACTTTCAGTTGAAAAACTCCGAATACATAGTCGATCAAATGATGGGCGGCATGAAGCGCATACGTTACACACCGATTATGCGCATCAGTCTCGGTGGCATTTATTATGAAAGATCTACACTAAAGGAAAATGATTGGGCCAATGTTAAGGCGGGACTATCAAGCATTTGTGTGGAACCACTTGGAAACTACCGCACCGAGGATCAACGTGAGAACAAGTTGGTTAATACAGCAGCGGTAAGTATATTCAAAATTTTAATAATGTATTTTCATACAGATATGCACAGAAATAAATGCTTGTTTATTTGGCTTTCAGTACCAAGATCGTGCGTTTGTCGACAAAAGTCTGTTTGATGAACACTATGTGTACGCTGATAAAACTTGGTCGACAACCAACTACGAGGACTACGCGTCGCGTATAACAGACGAATACATGTTGTATCGCAGTCCTGTGCTTGCTTTTGATGTTGTCGAATTTAGAGCTGCAAAACACACGCACACATTGTTGGATCAAACTGCTGGAGCTCATACGTCCAAGGCGCCGCCATCACGTACGGCTCCGGAACAACGCGGCATGCAAGTGCAATATCGGCTTTTATCCGCTGGAATCACATTTCACTACTCGCAGTCATTTCTTCAGGTTAAAAATGTTATTACAGATTTTATTAATTCTTACGATTACCCAGAGTATTCGAACGCAGAAAAAGTAAATGCGAGACCCACCAATACACGGGACAGAAGTAGATACAGCGTTGACGAATACATGTTCGAAGATGTAGAGCATTTGGTGTTCAACGCGCGCTCTTGCAACTATAGATTTGAGCTTCGGAACATTGTGGTGCAGCTGCATGCAAAGCATATGGCCGACACTGGTATGTCAGGAAATCGAGTTTCGGCTACTGTTAAACAAATGTTGCCCGTGCTAGAGCTAAAGCTGGGTCATGCGGAAGGAACGCTATGCACACCGCGAAATGGTAAGCAAATTGTTGAATACGCAATCCGTCTCTCAGATCGACCGCGCGAAGTTATGGACGCATGTTATGATATTTACAAATTTAATGCAAAAAACCTGACCGTTTCATTGCTGAAAACAACTCCTGAGCATACCAAAGCCAAGTTACTTGTTATGCCAAAATTAAATGTTATGTACAATCGACTGTTGTTACGGCATTTGTGGCAACATGTAGAAACTGCACTTGATTTCATGGAAATGAATTGCGATTTGGTAACTTTGGATTTCTCCAAACGTGAACTTGTCATGACTGCACGCTTGATAGCATTGATATTTGAATATAAATACGATGAGCTGCTTAGTCTTTCGAAAGTGGTGATGAATGGCACCAAATCGTCGGACGTCATTAAACTGCAGACGCATATTGCCAAAATGAGGATCAATACACGCCGCTACAATAACCATTTTAATTTTCTCATATCAATGCGTACTCTAACGAGCGAAGTATATCATACAATGATGCAAATGCGTAATATGATATTATCTACTACAAAGGGTGCGCAAAGCAAATGGTTCGAATTGCAACTTCAGCTGCCTTACGGAACGACGCCGGACCAAACTAAATACGACGAAGATGAAAGCCATGAACCCAAAGCCCAAAGAACTGCGTTGGCCACCGTCGTTGGTTTATGGATAGAACCATTTCGATTCACGGTGGATAGTTTTCTGTTGCAATTTCTCAGCTGGAAAGAAATTCGACAATCTGGTAATATCTAACTGCTTTCTTTACATTTACATTGTCTAAGTATAAATTATTCGCTTATAGATTCCACAGTTGATGGCGAACCAATTACAACTACAGCTACAACTAATATTCAACCCATGACTTCAATAACAACTCTAATTTCTACCGATACTGTACCCCAAAATTCACGCAGACAGTCGCGCAATAATCGTAGAATCTCACAGCCAGAGGAAACGGTACACGTCAGTTCAGAGCGAGACAGTAAAGTGGATGTTGATCAAAACGAGCCACGGCAATCCACGCCATGGGAGTTACAAGACCCAGGTTTCTTTGTGCGTCACATCAATTTATTTAAAAGTTTAGTGGTGGTCATTGAAGTCGCGGAATCGAAGATACAAATTGCTGAAATAATTCGTCGTTCCAAAGGCGAAATTATCAACGAATATTCGCTGCTTCGATTGCCCATAATGCGTATACGTTCGATACACGGTGACGTTGTTGTTCGTTCCAATATACGCACAAAGATAACAGTTCCAATTGAAAGCAATTCTTGTAGCTGGACGATCAATCTACAGGAAATGAGTTTAAGATATAGAAAATCAGAAATTTCGGAGGATATTGTAGCGCCTATACGGACGACTATCATAATTGCACTTTCGCACAAATCCGTAAACAGAAAAAAGCAAAAGAAGGAATACGAAACTCCTGCACTAAAGAAGTCAATTGAACTTAATCCAAACATTGGTAGTAGTGGTAATGCACGACCACACCAAGCACACACTTCGAAGCATGATTCTGATGATGACTCGTTTAGCGTCGGAAGTGATCCTTCTGTACGCAGAAGAGTCGAATGGAATCCAAATGAACCGCACAAAGATGATAAAGACGGTCTTACAGAGAAATCCCGTAAAAATATACTTTCTGTAAACTTGCACATTGATACATCAGATATACGTTTGAGTGGACGTAGGGTAAATATGAATTAATAACATATTGTATTGTGAAATGTTTTAATTTGTTTATGTTTCCATTTTAGTTGAAAACACTTCACGAGCACATTCATATATTCCTTATGGCAATTGATTTATTCTCGACTGTGGAACTATATCATTCAGCTGTATTAGCACCAAACTCTCGAACCAATATACAAGTTTTAACTGCGTTAGAGGAATGTCCGTCTGCAGCTGAGTTCCTTGAAATGGACAACATGAATTTGGATGCATCACGCTTGACATATGAAGGTAAATTCATTTGTTCGTTTATTAAAATTTCAAAAGACTTAATGTGCTTCTTGATGTTTCAGATGTAGATATTGTCACCTTCATCGTGTTCTGTCAATGGACCATACCACGTATCATGCTCGAAATCGAAAGTCTCTTTGAAAACAAACGAAGAAAACTTGTTTTCGAGCTGGAGGATTTGTTGCTAAATGTTGACAAGCACAGTGATTATACGAAATACACAAGCAAAGTCGAGAGTATTTCTCTAAACTATTACGAGGCAACGGTGGCAGCGGGGGCTACGGCAACATCAAAGGAACCGCCAGTCGAGTGGACCACCAATGATTATCTGCGCTTACGCATGCTGAGCGACAATACCAATATGCCCCTTGTGAGCATAATAGTCACAACAGTGTGTCTCAAGAATTTACACTCGCGTATCGGTGTTAAAATGCAAGGTTCATCAGATCGTGTGCTATCCGAAATATTGATTTCTGTTTTACCGATTGAAATGATTATGGACTTAGATCAGATTGCCGAATTCATTATGCCTTTATGTGAACTATTGGATTTAATTAAAGAAGAACGCACATTAATCAGTAGCAGTCAGTCGCCGCAAATAGAATCAACGTCAAATATTGTACCCGTATGCGACTTGCCAATGATACATTTGGATTTCAAAGGCTTTACTATCTACATACCCACCAATACGGGCAAAACAGATTGCACGGTGCTTTCGCTTAAGGTTCATTTACTGTTTACCCTCCGATTTTGTTGCCTTTAACTTAGTTCCTTTTATTGACAGGTGACAGGTATTAATATTACCCCCACCCTTGATAATCCACTGCAGCGTGTACCCTTACGCCCTGATTTGTATAATAAAGCTGCGGAACTGGGATTGTTAACTACACCAGGTGCCATCATTGAAGATCGCCAGTACGAGCTCTGCATACAGAACATTTCGCTTAGCTCTGGCAATTGGCTCCACACGATAGAATATTTACGCGAAGATGTGAAACGTGACCAAATGAATCCGGCGGTTGAGTGGAATAACCAAACACCCAAACCTGAAATGAAACTAAAAAACATTTTTAACAATTTTACTTTTATCAGTATATTTGCGCCAGCAATGACTTTTAACAAAGTATTGGTATGTGGGCAGTCTGTAGAGTACAATTGTGTTACTGATTTTGTAGCATCTTTGAATACGCATCAGATCCATCTCTTTTCCTGCATTGTATTACGACTGAAGCAAATTTCAAGGTAAGTTTACTACATCTCTGTTGGTATATGGTTTTTATAAGAAAAAAAAAAACCTCTCAGTATTGCAGAACAAAGCTGCACAAATGTAAAACTCGCCAAAGCATCAAAAAAAGAAGCTAAGAATAAATCATCTGTCGAAACTATACCTTCAGCTTATATGGTTAAACCTCGTCCGAGTGATATATCTGTCGATCTACAAAGACAATCGACAAGCAGCATGTACTCAATGAAGGGTACAAAAGAAAAAACAACTGCTGAATCAAGAGATTCAGTTACGATGAGCTCCACGAAAAGCGATTCCGGTTGGCAGAGTGCGTCGGCGCTATACGTGCATCGCGTCATTCCGATTCGATACATTCAAGGACCAATGCAAGAAACTAAGAGGAATGTGCCGCAGTCAATTTCACTTATTGCTGGAATTTTTGTCGTTAATGTGTTTGATGTAGTAGAATCGGAAGAGAAAGAAGCGTCGGCGATGCACCGGCCAATCATATCACTTACTATTTCACAGCCAAACTTTATGTTCACGCAGAATATATATGACACTGTACAGCATGCGTCTGTGTTCAATTTCAGCGTTAACATTCCCGCTGACGACACACCGGCGAGATCATCAGAGGACAGCGCCACAGCGTCGATACTGTTTCCGGAAAGCCTAATTGATACAAGTCCTGGAGATCTGAACAGCAGCGGTATACCACCACCGCTGATAAGTTACAAATCGCACATTGATCGCTCGCAATACCGCGAAGTGGATATCGATCTGCACAAACCAATAATTATAAATTGCCGCGAAAATTCCTTGCAAACAACTGCAACCAATTTGATGCGTATCTACATGACAATGCTCGATAGTCCGTGCTTTCCTGTGCGTTCAGAGCGCACAATTGTGCGTTGTTCCAAGTTGCGCCAATTACAACTACAATGCATGAGTGCAAATCGTTTGCATTTAAGCTGCGACCATGTTACGCTGAAATTCTTCGATGATGATCATTACAAATGCTGGGCCATTTGTCGTGATCTGGTATTGAATATTAAATTTAGAAATCATCCGGAAAAAGCCTCTTTGAAGGGCTCGCTGGGCGCCTTTTATATCAAAGTTGATCGCAAAGTCATACTACATCCGGTCGTTCTACGCTTCTCAACCGATCTGATCAGTGAAACATGGTGCGAGCAGCCGTTAGTAAATGCCTCCCTTAAGATAAACGTACTTCACTTTGATTTGGGCATACAAATATTGCTGCAGATGCGTGAAGCGCAAAAAGGGTTTCAACGCACGTTGAGACATATTAACAAGGAGTGGCAGGATTATTTGCTGCACCGACCTATACTCGGCATTAATGCTTTGGTCACCAGAGAGTCGCTTCATCAATTAAAAACTGTTAATGGTGGTAAGGAGTCAAGCGGCAGACAGTCCAAATCAAACACAGCTAAAGACGAATTTTATCAGGATGACTTGAGGTACGACCACATTTTTATTTTAGAGTACGCAAACAAGTGACTCATAACTTTCGTTTCTGTTTTTTAATTTCAGAGCTGGCGCATTTCAATTTGTCGATTTAACTACTGACACCATGCTGCCGATGCCGTATCAAATTCAGATAATCAAAAAGAATTACGGCATCATATGTTGGCGTTATCCACAGCCTCGTCGCATGACACGAATAGATGTATATCCCGTGCCAATGCCTGTGCAAAACCCCATACAGATACGTTGCCGTATGGAGTACTTTAGTGAAGTGCATGAAACTTTTCTTTACTATTGCGATTTTCTGCTGTCCGAGACGTCTACTCGAGAGGTAAAATTACCGGATCGTGAAATTTGCGCAAACATTTGGCGTGTCGTCATATTACAATCGCTTATTTCTGTAAATGGTGAATGCTTCGAACCGAGTGAAGAAGATGAGGAGCTGCAATCGGTAAGCGTATATAAGTAGAACCTAAATGGAACCTTTTGACATTCGCACGTTATAACTTCAAATGAAACACTGTCGTAAGCCACGATCTCTAAGTTTTGCATTAATTTACATCATTAAGTTTCTGTTGAAAGCTTATACAAAAACTAGACAAAAACAGTCGCCTCCGAGAGCCGACTGGACAAGCGTACAATGTCTTTGCTGTATTGTGATAGACAAAAAGTTCGTGTACGTGGTTTTATTAATTTGGCGATACCAAACTGCTTTCTGTATTCTCTCAATGAGTATCAAACACATACTTAATGATGCTGTATAGTCAAAATGTTGACAGATTTTAGTTACCTTGAGCAGTGTTGCATTAAAAAAATATTGAATCATGGCTTATAAGCTATATAATGTTTCTCGCACTTTCAATATTTTAGATTGCCAGCGTAAATATTGATAACGATATGAAAAACCAGACGGACAATGATTTCATACTTCATCCCAAAGTGCTTGTGGGTTGTATGCGCATAGATACTGTATTTCAAGCGAAAAATGTGCCCCTTTTTCAAGTTCTATTCAACTGCAACAATATTATAATTAATCTGTTAAATCAGCCGGATGCAAAGGTTAAACTGCCTGTTGTCCTGAAAAACTATACTATGCAGGGCTTATCGCAAAATAGCCAGATATTCTTTTCCTTTGCTATGAGCAACCTCAATGTGCTGTTCAACTTTTACAGCAACAATAATGGATTTGCTGTTGATGCCAGCGTTGTGAACCGTATAATGTGTCTCGATTACGGTTTTTTGAATATGTTAGATGTTATGGAACCAATGACATTCCAAAGTTATATACGTGTCGATAGCCTTAAACGGACCGTAATTGCTAATTTCCTGGTCGACAAATTACGCTTCAATCTAGGACCGAGCATTATGCATTCCATTTTATCCTCGAAAGTACACTGGTCGGAAATATTAAGATCGGAAGAAGACTTGCATACTTTAATACCCAAATGTGTGATTGTCAATCGAACGCAGACTGTAATGACTTTTGGGCAATCTGGCACACGCGAGCGTATCACATTGAAGCCAATGCAGTGTCAACTGTATCATTTCAACAGCGACTTTCACAACCAAGAACTTACATTCTTCGTTTTTGACGAGGAATCTCAAATGCTCGAAGCAACAGAAACGCTACACATTCCGCTTAAGTTTGAGGGCAAATATAAGATGAACTACTTGCGCATTGGTGATACGGTGCTCATTATAAAAATAGGCAAGATGTCATCAGCACAGATATTCATATTGCTCAAAGGACAAATCGAATTAATATCCATGGTGACGCAGGAGCTTTTTGTAGAATTACGGCAAGAGGATGATGACACTGCTGCTGGTACTGACGATAAAAAAACACCTGTAGAATATCAAATTGATGGTAAAGGGCGTGCAAACTGGTATATGCCGCTGCAACGAAGTACAAATATTTCAATGCGTCTAAAGCTAAGCGCCGGTAAAGGCAAAGGCCGCACGGGTGATATACCACTTAAGCAAAACAACAGTCTTCCGTGGTTGGTGAAAATACCGAATCTACCGTCACAACACTTTATTAGTGTTTGGGTGCGTGTAATGCGCGAGAATATACCTTTGGACGGCAACGAATCGTTTCAACCGCAACGCATACTCGTTCAAATTTGGCCAATATTTGAAATTTGTAATATGTTGAGCCTTAAAGTGAAAGGTGTTGAGAGTACAACGGATCAAAACTTTAAACTAGCTAATGCAGGAGGACGCTACATGCTGCGAACACCGACGACACATCTCACCGATCACACGATAAAATTTGACTATGGGTATGTAACTAACTATACAAATATTTCATAATTCAAAATCAACTTTATATGCACCCTTAGTAGCTAGCTCCCTTAAGAATGAGATTGTCACTCACACCATAGAAAGCTATCGCCTCTTTGTGCTTTTGTTTGCTAAATATTATATATATATATATTATACCATAGCGTTAAAAGAGACGTTATAGAAAATTGTGTATGCGCGTGTGTGGAGAGTATCATACTGCTCAAGGCTTCTATTGTACCAAAGTTAACATATTATTTTGTTGTTTCAATCTTTAGTGTGAATCTTGGAAGTGAATCGCAGGACAGCTATACGTTAATGTTGAAAACCATAGACTGGCATAAGTTTTTCCATTACGATGAGAATGAGTATACCATCGAAAACTCATTGCGCCTTTTAAGTAAACCGAACAAATCTCTTTGGCCACTAAACGATGAAGAGGAGCTGCGTGTTCAACGCTTTTTGGAGCAGGAAAACGTCATGGATGTTATTTACAAGTGCCAAGCGACGCGAGAATATTCATGCACAATGGGTTTACAGATCTTGCCGTGGGGTTCATTCATCAATGCAACCGGTCTTGATATCAGCATTAATGTTCAGTCAAAAAAGGGCAGGATTTTACTGAAACCAAACAGTTTGAGCATGATTGCCGTCTTGAACTCAGCTTTCACGATTGATATTACCTATGGAACAAATTGGGTTTCATCGTTTCCTATATATCTTAATCAAATGGACCTGCCCAGTACAAACGGCAAACATTTGCTTCTGCTGCCCGATTCCAATCTGGACATTGTTATTGTACGCATGGAGGAAGTGGTTAAATTTGTGCTGTCGCTTAAAATCGAAAACGATCACAAAGTGTTCAAGCTTCGGTCTAAGTACGTTGTGGCGAATTTCTCGAATGTGCAACTAGGTGTGCTGGCGCTGGCATTAGAGCAGCGTGAACGTTCGGATCGTTACGGTGTAAAAGTCATAGATAACGAAAGACGAAAGCGCAACTTGTGTCGCGCGCAACGTGATAATTATTGGTAAGTTTCTCCAACTAAACTATTTCATATACTCGTGCATGTTAGCGACACTAATTTTCTTTTTTCCCTAAAAAAAGCATTGGCGAAAATATTGACATATTCAACGACATACAGGCACGCAAGTCCAAACGCACAAACGACACTGCTTTCGAATTTTTCGTATGCTTCCAAGTTGAAAAGAATTATGAATTATCAATGCCCATCGCTCTAAGTACGACATTTGTGCGACGCTGCTTGAGCATACAGGATGGCAGCGAATCAATACCATTGGCAATCACTTACCTCGAAAACAACGGTATATTCTATTTAAGTGTCTTCAGAGATACTGCTCCGGGTATGATAATTAGCAATCATACAAGCCTGAAATTTATTGTGGCGCAGACAAGTGCTTCGGAGAACAGCATTGTAACGAATACAACGCCCGAGTACAACGGCAAGCATTTCAAATGGTATCAACATGTCTGTCCAAAGAGTAAATGCTACTATACGCCGCCGTTGCTGTATGCCAATTTTCCGGATGTGGAGTTTACAGTTTGTAACTTGACCTTGGCGGTATTAAACGAAGGTCAGTGTTCTCATAAACTTTAAGTTTGAAATAAATAACCTTACTTTATTTATAGATATCGATTCAAAGAAGAAAATCGGCTGGTCTAAGCCTATACGCACTGATAAAACATGGAAGAAGTTTCTGCGTGTTCCGAACCATGGTGATGTTAAAGTCGTTGTCTGTGATAAGCATCGGGTGATTAAAGTTTCTATATACTATGTGTCGCAAGTATGTCGATAAATTTAATACAAATCTACCAAAATTTTCAAAATGAAACTCAAATTTGGTTTTTCTTTTCAGCAAATGGAATTTTTGGTAAAAGATCTCCGTTCCAGGCTGCAGCAGCCTCAAGAACACTTTGAGCCAATGTACATGGACGATTCGGAAAATGCACCTTCTGCGTCGTCCAATCCTGAACGAATCGAAGATACTACTGTAATGCTGCGCTCGGAACATTCAGAATGTGTGCACTTTAGCAATGAATGCGAAACCAAATATCAGATCAAAGCGTGTCTTTTTGTAAAAAAGATAGTGTTTAGTCTGCAGACAGACAACGAGGAACGCGACTACATGAAGTCTGAAGTGTGCAATATGTATGTGGACGATTTGACTTTGCTCTTTACTGACAATGACGATGAAAGGCAGTTGAATGTACAAATTCCGAATCTGCAAGTGGACAATCAATTGTACTCCGCTGGCAAGTTCGATTTTCCCGTGTTCTTGTGCGCTGAGCAAACCTATCGTCGTACGGTTTGTCTGCCACAGATATACACACTTTATGACACATATCACGCGCAGAGTGCACAAAATCCGATTGGACTGATTACTTTTAATTTCTATCAAGACGAGTACAGTTTGAATTCCATACACTGTAAATTCAGTCCATTTCGTGTGTACATCGAAGATGCCTTTATCAATCAATTGCTAGAAGCATTGCTAGAGTGTGAGCCTTCAAATTGCGTTTACACCAATGTCAAGGAACCTAAGCGGATACTCCTGCTAGACGGTCAAACGCTTTTGCCGGAAACTGTGGTTGAGGAAGCGCGTTGGATCGCAGAGCCGCTGAACCTAAGCGATTTCGTTATTGAGCCATTAAGCTTGCTAGTATCCGTGCACACCTCGCTGCGTATGTATATAGCCCTGGATCACTCGCCATTGTCATTTTCACGCTATGAACGCCGCCAAATACTTACAGTACCCATGCGTTTTGGGCATACCTTGGGTATGCACTATTTGTCAGGTGCCATTTTTGGTGCTGGTTGGGTAGTCGGTTCGCTGGAGATATTGGGCAGTCCCAGTGCACTGGCTCGTTCATTCACGACTGGTCTACGAGATTTTATATCGATGCCTGTACAAGGTTTGTTTCGTGGGCCGTGGGGCTTCATTTTGGGTATAACACACGGTTCTGCATCACTCCTGCGCAATGTCACCGCTGGCACTGTCAATTCTGTGACAAAATTGGCTTCATCCGTTGCACGAAATCTAGATCGTTTGAGTTTGGACGATGAACATATTGAGCGTACCGAAGCCATGCGACGTGTGCGGCCACAAGGCTTTGCCGAGGGTCTAACTCAAGGCATGACTGGACTGGGTATCAGTTTACTGGGTGCCGTTGGCGGTTTGGCGCATCATACGCTGGAAGCGCGAAATTCAGTTGATGTGCTGGCCGGTTTGACTAAAGGTATTCTTGGTGCCTTTACAAAACCAATTAGCGGTGCAGCTGAAATGGTAGCATTGGCCGGTCAGGGTATGCTACAGACTGTGGGTTTTAATGCCATGCCAGAACAACTTGAATCAGCTATAAGTCGTAATGCTGCAGCACATCCCTCATGCTATCGTATTTGGCAAATTTTACCAGCCGAGTTGAATTCCGATCAGATACTCTTCTATCATCACATTACGCTGGTTGCACATGACCAGTTACGTTCTGCCTATGTCTTTTTGACAGCAGCTGTGGTAGCCATTATGGAAGCTGATCACGATATACTAACATTTGTGTCGCCGGTCGACCGTGTAAAGTTGGTAGTAGATCGCGTAGACCGCTCAAAGTATTATCTGCACTTCAACGAACCGCCCAGCGAAGACTTGGAGGAGGTAAGTACACGTGAAAAATTATTCTTTAATTTTTCTTACTAACATTTTAAACATTCTGCATTATAGACTAACTTCACGAATCATCGCATTATGAAGTTTCTAACTACGTCGCGCACCGACTTCATTAGCAGTGAATCGCTTAACGAATTACTTAATCCGCCGCAGAACTCCACCGACTGGGTTTACTTTATTAACGAGAATATGGGCGAGCATTTGATGCAATATCTGAAGGTGCTGAATAAGCTAAATTAAAAACAAATTTTCGGATACGGACTATGACAAAAAGACAGCAAATCGTTTATATTTTTTGGCAAGTCTTTTGACATATAAAAAAAAATTTTATGTAAGAATATTTTATACCAAAAAAAAAAAAAATTGATATAAATAGAATATCTACTGTTAAATCTTAAATGTTCGTTAATATTACACACTAACTACATTGACAATAATTAACCGCCAGCCAGCCAGAAGAACTAACTAAGCCAGGCGCCATTATGCAATGTAATTGATTGCGCTTAATGCCAATAGAATTTCAATGCAGCAGAGCTTCGCCGAGTTCGCCTGCATCTTACATTGCGTGGCAACCACAGCCTGTGTCGCTCGTAAAACTTTTTCCAACAAGAACCACAGCCGTAGCAGTAAATGACTTGCTTTTGTTTTTCATGGCAGCCACAGACTTTTTTTCGGTTTCAATATAATTTGCACCATGCCAATCGGCAGCCAGGCGCATCGAAAAGGAAGCAATTATAGTGCTACGTTGCATACACACGCAAGTGCTCGCTCAGTTTTTATAGTGTATGCAATCGAATCTGTACATGCAAGTGGCATGGAACGCCCACAAAGCAGCAACAGCAGCACTTAAAAAAGCGCAACAGAATGCATGAATGGCTTTCGTATTGAGTTGAGTGTTTATCGAAGGTATTGGCTGCGTGATTGTGTGGTTGGGTCCCAGATGGGGACATGCTTGACTTAAGTACAAAATACCGCTCAGACGCTTTTAGCATCCCGGCATAGTGAAATGGAAAAGAAAGGATGTTGAGTTGCTGCGCTTACTTTAGAATAATATTGTTGCCAATAGTCAAACTGTTGTCTCAGCACAAAACCGCTTTAAGTACATTTGTACATATGAGTTTTACAAGGACACACAAACATACACAAGGACATACATAGATAAACATGTATCTATGCAAATAATGTTGTGCGATGCCCCAGGCGATTCGCGCGCGGGATTTCCTGCCAGACACACACAGACATAAATACATACAAAAATAAATAAAAGCAAATGCAATTTTCTTGAAAATGGTTACTTATGAAAAATTGATAACTTGTAGGTACTTCAACCAGCCAAACAAGCATTCCCCACCGCTATCAACGTTTCGTGCTCTAATCGAAAAAAAGGATAGGAGGAGTATACTGCTTTGCTTTAACATTTTCATTTCAGAATCTTTTGTGCTTTAGCATATTTTTTTTTATTTTTATTCATATTTTTTTTTTTTGAATGTGCAAAGCCCAGCACAGATTATTAATATTTATTTTCTTATCCTGCAGCTTATTTATTCCACACCCTTGAGTGCCACCCGCGCTGTGGTGTCATGGTACTGCAAACGCCTAGTAGCTTGTTCTCGTTATGTACTCAGTTAGCGCCTCGAGTGCGAGAAAAGCGCCGAAAATCCCAACAAGCGTGTTAAGGATTTCATCAATATGTTTACGCTGCACGAGATTGAAAGTGGAATGACGGACAGTATGGCAGACAGTCGGCAACGGTGTGTGAGTTGGTATGTATTTTTGTGACATGTTTTCTTTTCGACTTTGGGCTTTTGTGATGGAAACTTAAGTGAATCTCCCGTAGCTCCGGTTTCAATTTACCTTTTCATACGTAAAGTTTTTCTCTTTTGGTTAAAAAAAACCAATTCGGTAAACCAAAATCCAATTGGCATAGGTTTGTTGTATAAGATGACGTCAAAGAAACATATACACTTACACAGTTGCAGGAAAGAGTTTCACTTTAGGCAAAAAATAAAACAAAAGGAACCAATCACGATGCGATACAATTTTCTAGCGCTACGTGATTACAATAAGACCAATTTGTCAAATCGATGTCTAATTATGGCCTTTCGTCAATTGCGTGGACTGTGATTCTACATAAATGGCTCAATGGGAGTACATGGGAGCTCGAAGCGGAGCACAGTCGACTGCAGCATTCTTTCTTTTTTTATGCTTGTGCCTGAAGTAGTATGTTACAGTTTCTAGTTTAAGAAGTATATAAAATATTAAAAGGCTATTTATATGGATTTATGTCATCTTTTCTATATCCGATATGAATCAAACTTGAAAGTCACTAAATTGAAAATGATTGGAAGGACAAGCATAGAAGCTCAAAATAGAACATACTCCTTGCAAACACACAAAGTTGCATGGAAGCAGCTAGTTTAATATAAAAATTTAAATAAAACATTGGAATATGCTGTCAATTTTCACAGCATGTCCGGTAACTTCGCTTATAGCTAATAAAGTTTAATTTTGATTTTACAACAATTCGAAGAATCATTCCATGAATTTAGAAAAAATTTCGTTCATTTTATAATTTGAATTTATTACATTTTGCTTTCGGTGAATATTCAACATACATATATAATACAAACATAAACATAGACACAATATAGTAATAGACATTTACATATTTACAAACAAAATGAGTAACAGTGCGCACTGCTTAGAAGGTGTGTTCTAAAAGTTTCAAAACATTTAAGTAACAACAAACTGGTAAAATTATTTTATTTATTGAACTCAAAATTATGCATTCTGACAGAAATCATGTTTAAAAATGGTGCTTTTAACTTTTGAATGGTGAAAAAAGTATCTATTAAAATAAAAATCACAGACAACCAAGTAAGATTAAGGGCGAGTTTCTCTATGTATTGCTTAACACGTTTCAATTAAATACCCGGTAAAAGAAGTTGTTTAGAATTTTCAATTACTCAATAGATGGTTTCAATTTCATGACATTGCGAAACTTGCGTAAAAAAAATATCATTGGCCTCCAAATTCCAGAATTACGCTATAAGAAAAATAAAAGATCTAAATACATATACATATAGTATAACTAGGCTAGGCTATTTGTTGGTATCAAATAAGTGTCTCACCTTCTTTTTAAAACCCTTAAAAAATTTAAATTTTTTGAAACTTTTAAAACGTATCTTGTTAGTTCAAATGAAACAGTTTACTGTATGTGAGAAATTCTATGTACAATGAAATTTGCTTTAATTCCTAGAAATTACGAGCTAGCAAAAATTTGTGAAAAGTTTTTGATTCCAAGCTGCGGAAGCTGAGATACATTTAATAGTATATAACATAGAAGAGATAACATTTCCATTTTAGTATGCAGTAAATTCGAGTAGAAGCTGCCTCTCTCCAAATTGCGTGCTTAAAGCCAAGTCTTGTCGTCTGCCACATAGATGCCAATGCCGACGACGCCAGCTGAAGTGGACGACAGTGTCAGATTCGTCGTCGTTGTTGTCGTTGTCAAAGCATTCGAGTTGCTATTGATGCAGTTGTAGTTACCATTCGGATTTATATCGGATGTTGCAGCAGCAGCTGCAGCGACAATTGTACTCGTTGGACTTTCAGTGCCATAGAGCGCAATGCTATGCAGCTCCTGCTCCCGTTGATGTCAGGACATTAGATTTGTTGTCTTGTTGTTGTCACTCGAACAGCCGTTGCCGGTGGCGCTGCCACTGCTCGTCAACGATAGAGACGTGGTCCACTTTTGTTGGCGATTTAAAGCCAATACGCCATCGCGTTGCAATACCGAACCACGCCCACTTAAGCCGCGTAACTCGTGGCTGTGATGCAGTGGATGTTGTTGTTGTTGTAGTTGCAGCTGTTGCTGATACGTTTTCGGTTTACCGCGTGCAAGTTGCATACTGCTGCTGGTGCCACCCTCTACAATTGGTGTGGAATGACGCATGGATGCCATATCGCTGGATCGGCCCAAATGGGTAGTTGCATTGCGTAATACACCTGCCGTCGACATAAGAAAGTAGCATCAGGCGATTAGTATGAAGCAACATATGTACATATATACGAGTATATACAATATACGTATAAAATATGTGCATAAGTCGGTTTGTTTTTATGCTGTCTAATCTTCTAGTGCTTTATGGTCTTGTTTACTCACCACAATGCGATGTACGACGGCTCTTTGGTGAACTGGGACAGGCATAAAGTATGGATTTCTGTGTATCTGCGTATTAAAGAGAAGTTGAGTTATTGCTTTCCGCGAGTACATATGTATGTGTGTGCGTCTCTGTGTGTTTGTTGTGCGACTTACCATTGCGCTTGATGCGATTGTGATCGGGTGAACCGGAGCAAGAATACCGCGAGGTCAAATTGTCCCGCCGGTTTAGTGATTCGGCGCCGACATGCACGAAAGGACACCAGCGAAAGAACATTTTGAAGCCATAGCGAAAGCTGCAACATTGTTGAAGAAATACATAAATGAATATATTAAATGAAATGCGTTTGCGTTGAAATGAAGTTCATTTTTCATTTAAAAGTACATAGATCAATACTTCCGACATTTAATCGTATATAGTGGAATATTTAAATAAATTAAATGTTCTAGTATTTATAGTATATTCGTTTAATATGTAAAAATTTTACAAAGCACCGAAATTAGTAACATTTTTAGGCCCTGTACCGAAGGTACAAGAGCCTATTGGTTTTGTGCAAATGTATGTAACAGGTAGAAATAATAATCGGAGACCCCCCAAAGTTACCCCCATTATGGTCAGGAGCGATAGAGGAGTCGATATAGACATGTCCGTCTGTCCGTCTGGCCGTCCGTATGAACGAAAGGATCTCGGAAACGGTAATAGATAGAGACTTCGTGTTTTTTGCATTCGACTAGGACTGCTCCGGAATTTTACAAGTTTATTTTAGAAACTTGCCCCTCCCCCCCTTCCCCATAAAATCACCCCCAAGGGTAAAAATTTCTTCGGCACAAAAAAAATTGAGCATGCCAGTATAGAGATATCGTCCTTCTTAGCAAAAATCCAAAAAGTTCATCAAAATCGGATAATAAATGACGATTTTATAAGCAATTGAATTTGAGCGACCCCCCTTTTCGTTTCATACATAAAAAAATGTTTTAAAAGGCACTTAGTCGTGCAGTGAGAAGTGGTCATGTGTTTGGTCATAAGCTAGGGGAACATTTAATGTGTTTGTTAGGCGACCTGCACTGGTACAGGGCCTCTTACAGTCGGTTACGCCCGACTGTGATTTTCTTACTTGTTTATTAAAGAAATTCTCTTTGATAAATGCACTAGAATCCATTACGTCAATATGACAGACAGTCGCCATTGTATGAACGAAATTGCTGAGAATTTGTTAATAAGCCTGAAGCTCCGAATATAATTTAAACTCAATTATCATTAAACATCTCAATTGTATATACTCAATGTGATATGAATAAATTCAGGCGCAGAATACGCAGAATTATTAAACGGATTCACTGCAGTGCTTTAAAAAAGCCATAATTTAATAAACAGTTCGCGCTGACTGAATATTAATTTTTACGTGAAAATTGCAACAAAATAAGGAGTGAAAGTATAAATAATCTCGATCAGCTTGGCTAAACGAGTCGAATTGCAGCAACTTGTCGTTCTGTGCGGAATGTCCTTCAATGTACGGAAGTCTGTCAGACAAGCACAGCACAAAACCTAAATAGAAAAACATAAATTACTATACCACATGAAGTAATAATAATATGTACTCCCAAAAAGTTCCAATGTTCAATAGAATTTTTAATGGCGTGCTGCGATTCTCACTTTCCCTTCCTCGCTTCATAACCACGAATTATAAGTGCTTTTACTAAAAAAGAAAAATAGTCCTATCACTCTCATCTACTCATTACACTCTCCATCCGGGCGCTCACCCTCCCGTGACACACCTCTTAGACAACCGCTTAATACAATCACACACCGTCACACACAAAAACCTAACGCTTAAATATTATTTAGAAGATATAAATTTTATAAAATTATTTGAGAATTATCTGCAATATTATGAAAATTATGATAATTATAATTCTCATAAAGTTTTAATAATTCTGATTCACGATTATCACATTTTATGATAGATGTATACCTATACTCTGCGTAGGAATGTACTCAATAATCTCCCAAAGTTTAATCGTGTAGTAATCAATAAACGACATACAAACATACATACAGACATATAGAAGTTCATTCACTTATAGTAAAACACAATACTCCAATCATACCAGAAAATTTAAATAAATCAGTAGAGCTGGAGTATAAAATGATGTTTGACAAGTGTGAACTTTATTGCAATATTTATTGTAAAATATTTGTACAATATGTTGTTGCAGTTGAAAAGGTGTTCGTGTTGTTGTTGTTGTTGTTGTTGTTAGTGACATCGTTGACACTTGACAGCAAATTGTGACAATTTTCAATAAAGCATCCTATTTGAATTCACTTGCGGCTGTCTGCTGGTTTTTGTATGTGTAAGTGCTTAAAAGCACTACAACTTACACACATATCCCCTACACTGACTTCGACCCGCTTGTGTTGTATGTGACATGTGGGTTAGTACTACCACTGAATGCTACAGTTGTGGCTTTCATGTACTGCCTTCGAATCCTTCGTTGACTTTATGTCCTCGCCGCGCGTACGCTTAATTCACATGCTCGGCTTGAACTCTGCCGACTGAGCGAAATTAATTGCAATCGGTTACGTTTTTCCGCTTTACGCGGATGTGGTAAACACGCGAACACATCAGACCACTATTCTATACGGCTGGTACATAGCTACGATATACCTACTGCATATTGCATGGCGAACATGGCGAAGCACAGTGGCACACAGGCCGTGTGAATATACATGTTTGTTGGCTGTATTTATTTACTCCTTAATGGCAATGTCTTGACGCGTTCCAAGCGCGCACACATAGATTACCGATTACGATAAATACAAATGTATGACTAGCTACAAACACTATTCGTCGCAATTATGCTGACGGATGCGCAATGGAATGTAATGGAGGCGTATTCAAGTGGGTGTATGTGCCGCACGTATGTACGCGCGGCGTTGGCTTTCCGGTTTCCGGCTGCGGAGAGTAAATGACTGACTGAATGCCAACAACTACACGTATATCTTTATATTGCATATTACTATCTGTCAGTCTGTCTGTCTGTCTGTCTGTCTGACTATTTGTCTGCGCCTGATGTGTACAAGAATGTTTGTATATGTGTATGTATGAGAATTGCAAATAAGCTGTCTGATTAATTCAACCGCAAATTACATAATTTGTCCTGTGCAGTTAATTTATCAGCATGTTGTCAGAAATTGACTTGTCTCCTGCTCCTCGAATTATGTCGCCTAATCGTGGAGCAGCGGTTTGTGTGATGCTTAAATGCTTGTTGTCTACTTACCGTGAATTCATCCAGCAGTATATAATCGGATTGTACATTGAATTGCTCATCGCTAACCAATAAATAGCCAAGTATGCATCCTGTATAAAGGGCATCTTGGTTATGCCGGGAAAGCATGATGTCAGTATGAAGTAAGTGTGGAATGGCAGCCAGCAAACGGCGAATATCAGCACCACGACAATCATCATTTTGACCACCTAAGCAGAAAATTAAAAATTTAGAAAAATAAGCGAAAAATATGCGTACAACTCGAAAATCCGACATGATTCACGGCGGAGCGAAACGGAAATAAAATAAAAATAAGCACAAAATTTAAATATCTGTAAAATATAAATTCTTCGGCTTTACAGAAATTTATAATACCCTGCAACATCTATAGTAATTTATGGAAAGTTTATTTCAGGATATGCAGAAATTCTATGTATAGCAATTTTTAAGTCACTAGCACAAGAAATGTAAAAGTTTTGCTTGTAGAGAAATATTCTCTATTCGCTCTAAGTTATTAAAATTTTGTGGTAACGTCTTCAGATGCTTCAGAACAAAGCTTTGATTCTGAAACTTTGGACATCTAAACTTGTAGCAACATCGGCTCTGTCCCAGTCACCACCTGGTTACCTATGGGTGGCCAGAACGATTTTCTTATGGGTCCAATAGAAATAATGCAACAAAAAAATTTATGATTTAAGTAAAATCTTACTTGCAATTTACTACAAAATATATTCATAGGGCACTTTTCGTAATAGAAAAATTTGTAAGAGCAACATTTTGTGTTGATTCCAGAGCACAACGCGTATAAATTAAATCGAACCGCGCAAGGCATTAATTATATTTGAAAATATCGGCAATATAACTAAATAAATAAATAGTGATTTAAATTAATGTAAAAAATCGCTTAGTTTTATTGAAAAACCATTTTGGAGCATTTTCGCTTGCTATCAGAACGTCGATAGCCCCACAGGTACTAAATACTATAAAATATTTTGGGATACAGAGTCTACGTTCACACAAAAATTCCCATCCATCTCACTTTTCGCGATTCAACCTCTAAAAAGTCTGTTCTATTGATCAGTTAGACAAACAGTTATATAGAAGGTCGCAGCTTAATTATTGGTTCATGTAGTATAAAATCTGCGCAGTGTCACAAACTAATCGACACAACTATAACAGCCTATGAGTGCAGAGTATAAAGATAAAAAAAAATAAAAAATAAACAAAAAATTACGTCAAGCTGCAAATAAATAGCGTGTTAGCTGTTCCAGGAATTTCATACACTTTGGAGCGCTGAGTATTTAGCATCCTGACCTGGCAACTTCGTCATAAAGTACTCACCCGCCGTTTGCTGCGCACATTTTCCACCTGGCGTGGCGTATATTCCCCAATTGCTTTGGAACCCCAGAGCTCAATGCCAACGCGCGAATAAGTCACAGTCATCGAGATGATTGGCAGAAAATAGGTGAGTATCATGACCAGAATATTGTAGCTGTTTAAGAGAAAAACGTTAAAATAAAAATAAGAAAATCAGCATAAGAAGTTTAAACGGAAACGGAAATGAAGCAAAAGGATAACGATTATAAGAGTGTTATTTTATATTGTATACTGTGCTGCTGTTGCTTCTGCTGGCTCATTTCGCATGCATTGAAATCCAAGACTTAAACAATACAGTCAGCCAACTGGAGACGTCAGTCAAGCGTTCTAACTGCTTGTCTGTCTGCCCGTCCGTCTGTTTGTCAGTTTAGCACATATATACAGCTAGTAAGTCAGACAGTAGATGCTCCCTTTATGATAAATGTAAAGCAGTTTTAAATTATATAGTACAAGCATCGCGTTACCATTAGTGTTGCGTGTCAAAGTCGATTTTTACATTCATCGTTTGCTCATATTTGCTTACAAATTGCCGCACAAAATGGCAGTAAACACACTCGTGCACACACATATACATGCGCGTTTTTTATTGCTTTTGCGTGGGAGTTGTCTCTTTGGCATCAAATCACCGCCTGTGGCGTTAGCACCAACATTTATGACGTGGCGATGTCGTCCAAGTGAAATGTCCGTTTACGACAGCAGCGTCATGAATCCGCGTTTATAGCGCCCGAAGCGAAAGGCATCCAACCATCCATCCATCCATCCATCCATCCATCCATCCTATTCTGCATCAGCAACCCCATACATACAATGTTCTTTTGCCGCTTAACAACACTGATTGTTGCAAACTTGTATAATCAAATATTTATTATGCATTCATGACACATTAAATCAAACCAATTGGATTTCAGTAACCACAGCAGCAGCAGCAGCAGCATCAGCAGCAAGAACACCCGTAGCAATAAATGTTATTCTTCGTGGTTCGTTCCATCTTATTTATACTTACATAAATTCTTGCGTCGAGTCATTCGTCTGTCCGTCCGGCCATAAGGAGAAACAATATGTACGCCGACTGCCATCTTTGGAGAAAACCTCCTCGGTGGTGAAGAACAATAACATTGGACTCGAAAGTAGCGTCGAGATGAACCAGATGCCAGCGGCAAAGGCTAGATTACTTCGTTTGCTCATGCGCGGCTGTAGAGGTTTCATAATTGCAACGTACCTGAGTTTCAGAGATTTCAGTGGAACCAGAACATAAAATAAATTAGTTAAGTTGCGAAGAAATCGCATAAAAACAGTCGTTTATATTTATTAAATGGCGCAATTATGAATTGTTAAATTGAGTGAATAGGCTCGGGGTTTCTTTTTTTTTTTTTGTTGGGTTTTTGTTAGTCGTTAATAAAGCATTAAAGTAAGAAAATTATGTTGGGATAATTAAATTATATACACAAAGCGGGCGTTTGACTGTAAAAACTGTTGGCAAACATTATATTCATTGAAATGTATCCGAATTTATGTACAATTTGTGTTCAGATTGGTGTCTGGGTTTTTATCGCAATGTGCGAAGGATAATGGTGCAAAGGCTGACACAAGTTGTTTTTAGAGTCAATCTCATTAAAACTGATGCTTCTGGTTTAAGCAGTATTGTTTTGAAGCCCAGTTTATTCAATTAACATACTTTTAGATAAAAGAATATATCTCAATTTTGGGAAAGATGGTTCAGCCCTTTATTTGATCAATATTTGCAAAGGCATCGATATCTTATCGCAAAGGCATCGAATCTATATTAATATTAATTAAATTATTTTTGGTTTTGAGCTTCAAACCCGAAATCAAAATTATCAAATATTAGATTGCCTACATTTTTTAGATAAGTTTTTAGGTCAGTTTTTTGAGGTTATCTAAAAAACCTAAGCACATCTGACACTTCTGACTACTTCATGGTATTCCAACTTCTAAAATCTTCGCCGAGCAATTCCGGCATTCACTGCTAATCTGCCGTAATTAAAAACGTTTAAGAGATAAAAGCGCAATTGCGAAGACTAAATCCAGTTAATAAATTATTCAAAGTTTCTATTATTATTATTATTGCTGGTAATTTATGCACCCTCCACTCACTCAGCCACACTCTGTATTTAAATTATACGCTTTGATCGTTGCTAATTTATTGAACTACTTACCTGTCGATTGAGATTGCCATCAACGTAAATACAGATGCACAAATGGACAGCATCGCTATGAACTGTGAGAGTTTGCAGTAGAATTCGCCAAAGTTCCAATCGTTGTCCAGCATGTAAATGTAATTAAAGGTGACATTGAGACTGGAAACCATGGCGTCGGCAATGGAAAGGTTCACTAGCGACGATTGGGAGAAGTAGAAGGTTGATTGTACATTATACTTTCAGAAGGAAAAAAATATAAACTTTATTATCAGCGAAACCAAAGCGGACGGAGTATGGCAGCTACCGGAGTAGATGAAAAGCGAAAGTTACCTAATTATGGCAGCGGAAAGTACTTAAGAGCTACGCAAATACAAATAAAATTTTTTCATATTTATTTATTTGTGTACATAAATTATTTCTATGCCGTCATCTTTTGTGCTAAGACATTTAAGTGCCTCCGAAGCTACTAGTATCACAAGCAAGTGGTGGCCAAGAAAAGAACCTTTTCAGTTTCGAATTTTGTGCTTTGAAATTCATTCTTAATTAAAATATAAAAACATCTTGTAGCTTTACGAGTATTTCTTTGCTGTGTGTGTGTGTGTTTGTCTTTGTGCTAACTTTATTGTATTTCATTTTAGTGTATTGTGTATTTAAGTTGTTACAGGTCGAACAGGCGTCCAGCCGCTCACTTGCGTGAGTCCGCCTTTCGTTTGTTGTTATTATGATTATTTTCGGCAACAATTTACATGCCAATGAAGTGAAAGACCAGGCAGCAGCACGCAGTGCGCCTCTAGACAGTCTATATAATACTATAGGCTCCACTGAGCTTCGGTCGGTTGGCAGCTCGAACTCTCGGTCACTCAGTCAGTCAGTCAAAATAATGCTCGAAATGCCTTTGTTTGCTTTTCATTATCTCTTCATACCAGAGATAAGCAAAAAAATATACAACAGGCGGCCGGACGCACGAGCAGGACTTATGCACAGTAGGCCGAACACTTCACACCCACAAATCATAAATAAAATAAAACAAATTTATTTACTATGTCAGCTATGTCGACTTAAGGTGCCTGACGACAATGCATCGTCCGTATATAATTTTATTTATATATATATATATTTTTTTTTTTTTTTTTTGTAATATGACAGCTGGCAACAAATCTTATTGTACACTGCCACTGATTTTGATTGTCGAGTTTTCGAATACGCCATTGTCGTCTGCCATCTTCAATCGAATAGAACAATGGCCAAAGTCCGTCCGTCCTTCAGACATGCGGTAAATCCATGGAAGTGCGAGTCTTGAGTCACGCTGAATCACAATGCTAATGAGCTTGGCTCAAAATGCGCGTGGACAATTTGATATAATACTAGGCTCACTTACACAGACAGTAGGCGTAATGTTTGGCGATATAATAGACAGATACCCTTACTAGTGGCTAGAAGAACTACACCTGACAAAAGAAAAACGTAAGAATGGCGAAAATCTACCTTTACAATTGCTACGAAACTTTTCGCATGAAAAACGCCGCGGGGTAACAACAGTCAAGAAAACTTCAGCCAGCTTGTCTGACTGGAAGCCTGTCTGCCTTTTCATTCGCGGTTTGTCTGTTCTGTCCGCTTGTCTATCAGTCATCTATTCATTCATTCATTGAGTCAGTTAAGTTTGCTAAGGCTTTTGTTCTAGCAAAGATGTTTGCATAGAAGGAAGACACACCAAAGAACGACAGAAGGACATGCAACGAAGTGTTGTTTAGTACTCAAAGTAAAATTATAATGGCTGGCTATGTTGAAGACAGTGTTGCAAGATATAAAAGGAAGTACGTGTGCCAATTGGCAAGCGTGTCTTAAGCGAAAGAACATGTTTATGGGTTTTTGTTTAAGGCTGAAAATGCTTGGATTTTTGCTGTGCTCAACATTTTTGTCTAACTATAAGAAATTTGGATCAATTTTGATGGCAACTTAAACAATGGCCATTTTCGTTAAACAACCTCAATTTTTAATATAAAAGATCACATTTTTTATTAAATTTGTTCAACTTTTCTAAAAACTAATAAATTTACTAATTAGTAACATTTTGTACACGCGGAGTCAGCTACACATTGCCCAAACCACAGAAGAAAAACTTCAGAAATTTATAATAGTTGCTTCCTTCTGCAAGGTTAGAAATAATAAACTGTTTAACTTCCTTTTATGGTGTAAATTAATATAAAATAGTTTGCCGGCTCATGCGGTGTTTTATGGTAATAGACAGAGGTCATGTGTCGTTTACATGTAATGTTTACACCTATTAGTAAACTTAACTCATCTACCCAAATATGCAAGGGTGTCATAAGTTTGTGTGAACATGTAGTAGAAGACGTGATAGACTTCAAAAATATATATATATAGAGATATACTTTTTATGAACATTGACAGCATAGTCGATATAAACATGTCTGTGTGTGATATTATTCTAACAAATTTGTTGAATAAACTCTCATTAATCCCACTCGTAGATCAAGTGAATGAATTTATTTGTGTGTTTTCCTATAAATTTAACTTCTTAGCATAGTTTGTATACCTGTATGTATATTGTGTCTATTTTTCGAGCTATGTATGTTCCATAGGTAGCAGAGCGTCACATTTACTTCTTCCGATCCCATATTTTGGTTTTTATTAAGTAACAATGTTTTATTTGCCACTATTATTTTTTAGAACAGATAGACTGGACAAGGAATATATGTAAGTCTTATAGGTACGTCTCAATTTCTATAGGTACGTCTCAATTTCTAGGTCCTCTGCCTAAATCTAGAGGTTAGTCCATTTTAATATCCGTATTGCAACAGCATAGCCAAATAATTGGTGAGCCTTTAAGTCAAAATGATTACGTAATTTTATGTCTTGGAAACTTATTTGACAAGTCAAGGAACACTGCTGTGAATATTTGTTTTGCTTCAGTGCTTGTTCAATTATCTTGCAGGTCCTGTGAATTTGTTCTATCGTTGAATGATTTTTCCTAAAGCTTAACTGACGCTGAGGATTTAGTGCATCAATTATGGATTGCATTCTACCCAGTTATTTTAAGGAATTAAGACAGCGAAATAGCGAAATAGGTCGATACGACGTTGCTTAGTTCGTAGACTTAGAAGGTAGGCTTGCTAGAATTGGGTATCTTGATGAGCTATTCTACTTTCAAAAGAATCGGAAAATGTCGAACATTGCTCAATTTTATAAAACCTTTTTGTAAAAGCTGAGCCAGAACATAAGCAGTCATAAAATCGTATTTTGGACTTTTTTTTTTTATTTTTAAAACTTCTAACAAATTCTTTAACTTCAGCTATTATTGTATGCCGTATAATCTCTCTCAATTGATGATTATTATAATGAAGTATATCTGTTTCGTCATCATCAAGATTAACAGTTTCCTTCATATGTATCATATCGGGTTCTTCAGTTTACTGGAAATCTGTTTTAAGTGTGTTCCATTTTCTTCTTTTCGAGAATTTTTGAAAGCATATTGCTTTTGAAATCTTTATATATATTTTCATCCGTGTACGTCAAATGGATGCAATGATATGACGAATTTTGTTTATCAATTATACGGAGGCTGAGGATAGCCCCCTTCGATTTTGAGTAAATTTATGATGTGATCTTACTTTTCCCTATACCATGTTTACCAAATTAACATATATAGAAAATATCACGTATACGCACTGTTTCCACTATTTGACTTGGTGAACCCTTATGTTTACTTTGAAACATGATGTAATAATTTCTTAATTTATTTTTAGGTTGACAGCAACGTCTAAACATTAGTCAGAAATATTAAAAACCAACATTGGGGCGAATTTTCCATAAAGATCTTTCAGAACCAAACTACAAGTCCAGTATGTCCACTGAAAATGACCACCATGTAACGGGCAATGAAGTGCACCATTAAGTCATGTTAGAAGCCTATTTTTGACCAAAATTTAATGAAATTCGTCGGGTATCTGTGGAAGATTGGTGGAAATCGTCTCCAACCAATCGACCACAACCGCCTTCATTTGAAATCTTTATAAAACTGCGTACAATCATCGGATGTAGTTCAAATAGGCGCTGATTTGATCAATTACTTGTTGCTAACGAAATTCCAACTTCATTTTGCCCCGCTTTTAGAAGCTTGCTTCCCTATTGGCAAATAAGTGAGACAGTCGATTTTCGCAAGCCTCTTTTGAGGCCAATTTCTTGCCAACTACATCTTTTGACATTGGCAGGCAGAAATGGTAATCCGATGGTGCCAGGTCCAGACTAAAAGGTGGATGCATAAGGCCTTCCCATCAGAGATCCCGGAGTTTCTAGCGCGTCACAATCGAAGTGTGTGATCTGGTGTTGTTCTGATGGAACACAATTCCTCTCCTATTGGCCAACGCTGGCCGCTTATGGGCGATTGCTGCCTTCAAGCGGTCCAGTTGTTTACAGTAGAAAACCAAATTGAGCAGCTAACAGTAGATGATTCGCCTGACCGTCAATCCAGGCTTGGTAACCGTTTGAGCCGCTTCGCCACCATTCAGCCACGACCGTTTGCACTTTATGTTGTCGTTAGTGGAAATTCGGTCCTTGAGTTCGTTTGGCATCCAAATATTGAGTTTTTTTGTGCAGCCAAGCTTCTTCAAATGCCTTTGAACGGCCATATGACTGATATTCAGCACCCAAGCGATGGTACGGTTGCTACTATCTCGATTTACGATGCGTTTTTTCCTTTTAGGTAGTAAAAATGTAAAATGTGGCAAATTTCTTCCTTCGAGACCTCCATGTTCGACGCGCTGTAGCTCACAACTGAATTATCTAACCCTTTTATCAATTCAATCATATACGAAATCGTGCAGATATCTAATGTTAAAATTATGGCCATCAATTAGTAGCATTTCTGATGCCATATGAAGTCTTAATAGCTACAACTCACCATATTTCAGATATTTCAACATATTACTCTATTTTCTATTATTTTAAACTTCTCTCGTATTTTAAAGTTTTGCCACATTCAATGATAGACTGTCGTGTGCGTTCAGCTATTTAATCAAAAAATGCCAGACAAAAACTTGCAAAAGTACTTTCCACTGCGATTTAGGCGAGGCTGCTACTACCGTATCTACTTGTATCAACTTCAGCCCAATTTTATTGAGTCTGCAAGAGTCGCGCTGCTCCCTTGCTCCCGTTAACTTACCTATAAAATAGTTGGTGACAGTTCGCATTCGTTTCGTTGTCATTACGATCCATACGACAATTAAATTTCCGCCAGTTGCTACAATAACCATACCGCCAAATAGGATAGTCCACAATATTTGGCGCCACCAGGGCAGTATGAAGGTGTAATCGTCAGCGCTGTAAAGCAAAAGCAAGCAAAGTGAGACAAGGACAAACATCAGCCAACCAAAAACAGAACAAACAGAAATAAAAATTCGGTAGAGACGTCGGTGAAACCGAAACTTTTATACACTTTATCTGGAAAAATATGTTTGAAAATATTATGATTTAGACTAATGTACATATATGAAGAGTAAGATACTAATGTCTCTTATGAGTCATATCCAGAATACATCCATAATCTATATAAAGCATCCTTACCTACTCCAAAAAAAAAATCACTTTCAAAGTAACAATGTGCTAAGATTTCAGTAGATTTTAGTTGTAATAGTAAACTTCCTATACTTCAGTTTCAAAGAGGCTTTAAGGATTCCCACTATATTTGGCTTACTACGTGTATTGACCCAAATAGACTGATATAAAGCTTCCATAATGGTGATATAGCTTGAAAAAAAATGTTTCCCTAAAGAATATTCAGATGGATGGTGGATGAAGAGGCGGGAAATAGGATAGTCTAAATATATATCGTTCCTAAAGAGCCTCTACACAGGCTTTCTAATAAATACAGTTCGTTTCATCAATCAGTTGCTGAACATATATTTACCCTCACCTACTATATAACACCTACAGAGTGCTACAAAGTTTGTAACAAAATTAATACAAATTTCGAACTCTGTGTGAAGAGTACAAGACAACAACAACAACACCAACCAAATCCCCAAACCAAGCCAAATGAAAGTAAACGTATCTGAAAACCAAACCAAAGCAAGGCGAACCGAGCCGGCGTACACAATATTGAGAACCAAAATAAGCGCGGCGAAGCGGAGTGTTTGTCTGAAAAAAGATGTAACTGTTGGTGGTATAGGGGCAGCATGAAAGGCGAGGCACCGAGCCGTGCCGAGTCGTTGACAAAAGAAAATTAGTGACATCGAGATTATTTTATGTGAACTGTGTGCTGAGCCGACTGTATGCCGCCTCGGCTGGAGTGAGTACCCGTGTAGGAATTACGGATGAGTGTTTGCCGGCTGTTGGCGCTAAAAGAGTGTGTGTTTACACATCAGCTAAGAGCCGAATGATGAAATGAGATGAGCAGCGCTACGGTTGCGGCCAAGTGGCTGCCAAAGAGTGAATGTATTAGTAACAGCGGATGCGTCGTGTATGTGGTAGAGCCTTTGGTAAGGGAGAAACAGTATGAAAAAGCGCCACTGCCAACAAGGACAAGAAACGGACCGACAGACAGACAACGACGAGCATGAGAAGAATAGCGACATGAGTACGACATTAAGCGTGTGTAATTGTGCGTGCTGGAACAAATCCGTGTTTGCTCTGTATTATGTTGCCTTGCCTGTCCCTCCGTCCGTCCGTCCGTCTGTCTGTTTGTCTAACTGTGCGCCAAGAATGAGGTAGTGCAGGATGTTGGTTTCACTCATGGTTACGGGGAGTTTAGTCAGTGTTGTCGGCGGCGTGTTTAAATAGGCACATACTAAAGGCTCTCTAAGCTTTATTGCGTACATTAAGCTGTTGTTAAAAGGGAAAAGATGTGCTCAAATTGAAAATGAGTATTGGTCACAAACATACGAACACACCAAATGCGGCCCCAGAGTACCCATTCTATCATTCCGATGCTTCAGCGCGTCGAGTGCGCTGTTTACATTGTTCGGCAAGGGCTCATTAAGCGAAAAAAAGAAAATAAAATAGAAATTTAATATATCCATATGAGAAAACGCGCAGCCGAGTTTATCTTTCCAACTGCCACTTCCGTTGCTTGCGCTTAAGAACCCTTGGCCGTGTTGTGTGATGTACTTTTGCGTAGGAGCACCGAGATTTCGGCGGGCGATTTCACTCATTAGTCATTGTCAGTTCGGATTTAATTCACTTCCTTTATCCTTAAAGTAACCCACGCACAAAAACGTTTCATTAGAAACTTCAAACGCGTATTTCTAAATTAGAAAAAAATTTGTTGGATAATAAAAAAAATAATGGCGAACCTGATTTCAAACGCGTTAATGGCGTAAATTAAATCAAAACCGCTATAACCACAAAATAAATTTTATACGAGTAAACCGAGGCATGGCAAAGTGATTTCGTTGCGTTGTTGCTGTTGCTGTTGCTGCTGCATTTGGTTTATTCGTTCATTTCAGCTGGCTGCCACCGCCAATATTCTTTCATTGGTTGTTTCATTTTGTCCACACGGTTATTGTTTCTCGAAAGGATTATTGATTTTCATTTTTATTATATATATCGCAACGAAAATGAAATGACATTTTTATTTTTTCTGCAGTTAGTAAGTATATCGAAAAAAATAAAAAAAAGTTGAGTGATTTTTATTTGCCATTGACAAAGGATAAAGGCATCAACCGACAGCATAGGCACCATCGAACAAACATTGGTTAAGGGACACACATGCAATACTTATGTATGAGCGTTTTATGTACTTTAGTACGAGTAAAAATGTCATGGCAAAGAATCCTTTGAAAGCAGCTCAAAAACGTTTTGCATCAAAGCACAGAAGCAGCCTTCATAGCAGTTGGAGTAGCAGGCTGTCCGTCCCTTGCAAGTGGAATTGGGTCGGAGGTATGCTGCTGCTGCTGCTGTCAGAGACACTTAAAAACAACAACTTGAAATTTTTAACTGGCGATATTCTTCTTTTTTTTTTCGAGTCATACACATCAATATTCAGAGTCAAAAGCATGCATAAAATACATTCTAATGTCAGCCTTGCACAGTGATGAGCATCGACATGGGTTATGACTGCCTACATACATGGGTTGATAGCAGTCAATGAATGCCAGTTTTAGTATATTGAAGGATTTATGCAAAAAGGAATGTGCAAAAGAAATGAGACGGCAGTTTATGAGCTAAGTCTGTGTTCATTACATGAAATGCATAAAGTTGGAGAATTAAGTGTTACAAACATGTGCTACGCTTTGCAAGCTGTAGCTCAGATGTTGCTATGTTAATAATCCTTTTTGTATAATAGTTTCGTAGTAGTAATCATAGTGTGTTGAAAACATATAGAAAAACATATTGCTGAGAGATGTGAATTAACTTTTTTTTTTCATTATAATCAGAAAATCAGAAAACTATTCATCACCATGTTACTATTACAGCATGCCTTCCTTAAACCTTTACCGCTTAACCTTCTCTAATATTCTCGTATATATGTATTTCCCATATTATTTTACCAAGACCTCTGTGCAGTGCTTTCATTACAAATTCACAGCGTTTGGCCAACAAATAATTATGCGACTGAACAGATAGACTTTGTTGGTCTTCCTATACAAGGTCTGCCAAAAAAGAAATGTCTAGTCCCACGAACAAACCATTTTTACTTCCAGGATGTTTAGAGAAGATCGTTCATAAGCTGACGTCTTCATCACCGATTCTAATAATCAACAAAAATGAAACTTCTTGAGGAAATCTCGCGTATTGCTAAAAATTTAATATCTCTCCATTCTGTTTTCATATTTAATATATTGGTGAAGAAGTTTTATTTCAATAAATATAATTCACTGTGATTGTACATTCAACAGCTGTGATTCCTCGGACCTCAACTTAACTTTCTTCCGCAGAATCGGCTTCAAATCTGATTGACTTTCAAAATGGACCAACACTGCTTCGAAACTCACTGCTCATTTGTACAATTTTGATTTTTTTAATGAAAAGGAGGATAGGTTAAGATGCGACATTACCTCATTTCAACCTTACTAATTACCAGGTATTCATGAAATTTTACCGGCGCTACTACAAAAGGGCTTTTGAGTGCAATGTTAAAAATTTAAGTCAGACGTAGAACAATATATATATATATCCAAAGGCATCTACGAAGAGTTTCTTCCTAATCCCTTGAGGCCAATAAGCCTTAACTCTTTTAAGCTGAAAGCCTTTGAAATAAACATCCGATAATCCGATTCGATCAGGGCTTAACATTTATTGAATTATCCAATGCACTGAAGTCATCATGCATGATACTGCTTTCTACCAATTTAGGTTATCAATGCTAAACGCCGTAAAAGCCATAAAGACAATTATTTGCGCTTTTATGGATATGGGAGGTGTTTTTGACAATACATCTTATACAGAAGTTATAAGGGCAATATATAGAAGACATATTGTTCCTACTTTCGCAAGTTGGCTAGTAAAACTACTGTATTCCAGGATAGTTGTGATCTTCCTAGAGAAAGTATTGTGGTCAAAACCACAAAAGGATGCCCACGCTAGGGTGTACTATCACCTTTTCTGTGAAGCTATATAGATTTCCTTTTAAATAAATATGAGTTGAAATCACTTGAACCAATACACGAGAAGTTTTCCAAAGGTGTTCAAGCCCTTTTGTTAACTTGTTGAACCAAATAATATATGTCTTTTCTAAACATATGAACGTGTGCTAATTTATCTGATTTTATAAAACTTTTTTTTTTCAAAAAATAGAATTAGAAGAATAGATTTTGATTAAAAAACTAGCGAAAAAAAGAAACTTAATCGATTAATTAAACGATGCTCAGCATTAGCCTTGACTGGCATATCGACGTCGCGACGTCTGAAGTAAATATCTATTGCTGCTGATATTTGATGTATGTGCGTCCGACACACGACCACCCGCCTCTTTTGCCAACAACAAATGTCATAATTATGCGCAGACAAGCGAAGTGAATGAAACATTTTTACTGCAAACACGTATAATCATAAAAAAAAAAAAAAAAAAAAATTAAAAAGTGCTGTGCAACGTCAACAGTCAGTAGATCAGGCAGTCAGTTAGTCAACTAAATAAGTCAGTCAGACATTTAGTCAATTCAACAGTACGTCATTTAGACAGTACGTCAGTAAATCATTCATTCCAGCAGTAAGTCAGTCGCTCTAATAAAATGAAGCGCACTGGTGCACGCCCAAAGAACTGCTGCTGCAACGCAGCGGTGTGGAATGTGTTGGCATGGCTCTTGGCGTTAGCACAGAACTGTGGGTGGTGCTGCTGCCACTGACAAATAAGAAGCTTTTTCAGAATAAATGAGAAAACTGGAAAATTTTTGTATCCACATGTAATGAGTTTCGAAACGGAAATGAGTAAGTGAATGAATGGCTGTCATTAGACATGGTCGCTGCGCAGCCAAGAAGCCAAGATGCGAAGATGCTGCCAGGCCAACTACACCAGTACGAGCATATGCTATGTTAAGCGTGTGTTGGTGACTTACGAATAAATTGTATAGCATACAGAATGTCAGAAGGTCAAATCAATTGTGCATTAACTCAATTTATGCTATAATTATCCGGCATGCCGCAATACCAACATTGCCGGAATGGCCGGAATTAATATTACGTATAATTTTTCGGTTTGCATGCTAAACTGACTGACTAAGTGAAAGAGTTCAAAGGATAACAAACTATGTAGACATATGACAGGATACTTACAGCTTACTATCATTTGTGCTATTGTGATGGCTGCAATCAATGCTGCTGGAACTGCTGCCGCCATCACTGTTGTTGTATAGACCCAAATTCAGCGCGGTTTGATTGCAATAAGCAGCAGCAACGCTGGCCACTGTGGCGGCATAGGCGTTGACATTGGGTCGCATTGTTAGTTGTATGTTGCTATCTAGGATGTTGCTGCTACCATTGTTGCTAAAGTTGTTGCTGCTGCCGCTGCCGGTCCAATTATCTGTCATTCCGTAGGCATTGTTGCTGCTGTAAAGCGTTCCCATTGCATCGTCTGCCGATGGGGTTGAGGATGAGATGGCAGCGGAGGACAATGTTGCTGCCGCCGCAGCAGACGACAGGAATGTCGTTGTCGTTTGTATGCCAAGCTCAAGCATTTTTCTATGCTATTCTAGGTTTGTCTGTTCTGTTATTTTTTTGTGTTTTCTCACCCGCAGCACTTTTCTCTCTCATGCACTTGAAATGAGCGTCGTTGTTGTTGTTGTACTTGAACTTTCGACCTGCAAAATGACAGAAGAAAATCATTTTTAGTTCAACTTATTCGCGGGAGATTCACTTGAGAACAAAAAAGAAAAAAAAAACGAATTGACTTAAGTTTTGATTGAAACATTAAGTGAGCAAGCAATTGAATGCCAGAACGAATGAAAGAATTTGTTAGGTAAACCTTCAAATTTAAAGTGACCATTCTTTTTTTTTTTTTCTTTTTGAGATGTAACTGCAATAAGGCTTCACACAGTAACAAACTAAATATAGATGCAAAAAGTACTACAGATATAACAAGTCTCGAAACAAAATTCAAAAGCTTTGATAAATTTGAGACTTTCAAGTGGATAAATTAAGCAAGTTGGTAATTTAACTTCCAAAAAGTACTAACATATTTTTTGATTTCATAAACCTTGTATTTTCATGCATCGCCTAAAGGAAGCACAAACGGATGCCATAAAATATAAATATTGCTGATCAAATCAACAAAACGATTCGATTTAATCAGTTTCTAACCTCAAAATAATCGCTTTAAAGCTACTAAAAGAAGATTATGGTATGGAAAATTTATTACTCTAAACAATTTTCATAGTTTCGTACACAGTGTGAATTATATTACTTTTGAGAACAAGTTTTAATACCAAATAGAATCCATAAAGTATCTGTAGGGATAACATCCCTGTCATTGCTTACTGTCATTTCTTGGGCTATTGTCTGACATCCATAAAATGTCAGATTGTTAAAATCTAATACAGGAGCGATTCCAGATTGGGATGGGGAGGGGTACGTTTCAAAAGAATTGAATTTGACAAATCAAATAAAGCAATTTACGAGAAAAGTTAGCTTTTTAAAGAAGTATATAGTATGTAAGCAATTGGAATGATAATTAAGATTTTCGAAGAAAGTGGAGGCGTCACGAATGTCCAATATCCAAACAAACACGCAGTTTAGAAAATATCGCTCTTTAGGTAAACGTGTGACTGCAGAACCAACCATATGACGCTAAATAAGAATAGTTGAAGATTCTGACTTGGGCGATATGTGGATTCATAAAGACAGCACCACACAATCTATGTTAGTTTAATACCGCAAGAAGATTCTAGGACGAATAGTTTCACCTCTTAAGCGTTGTCAATTGAGTGCAGAGATTATGTCATTTGATGCCATTGAACTTTTTTTGTGGGACTACGTGAAAGATTATTTTATTACATTACAGATTTGTATTGGGTCTACCACTTCTAGTCTTATCTGAACCTAAATTGAGTGTTTTATAAGGATTAACGTTAAGTAGACCGAATTTGGTTTCTCCAGCAAAATTAATAACATCAATAAATATTTTTCATACAAAACCTTAGAATGAGATTTCGGATTATTTGAACGATGCAGATTTTTTTCTGGTCCAAAAAAAAGGAATGGATTTTAATATCGCATTGTGACTGGCCATGAAAAGTGGATCTGTTACGACAACCCCAACCGCCAAATTTATTGGATTTTCCCCAGCCAATCATCAAGCATGCTTTGTATTTTGTGGGTCCAGCGCGACGTGATCTTCTACAAGCTGCTCAACGCTATCAAACTCAACTCATGTCTTTAAGCCGCGAACTAAAGCAACAACGGCCGGAATACGAAGAAAGTCATGACAAAGTGATTTCGCAGCATGACAACAAACCGATGAAAACCTACTTGTAAACTCTAAATTGGATATACTACTTCACTTGTTGTAGTCTCCAAACAACGCCGCTTTCGAATATTTATTCCGGATGATTACACATGGCCTGCCACAGCAGAAGTTCACTTCATATGAACAATGCCAAAAATGGGTCTATAGGCTCAAAAGACAAGTCGTTCTTTCGTGCTGGTATCAGAAAATTTCCAGAAAGATGGATACAAATTTTTGCCAGCGATAGGCACTATATTTCAGTATGATATTGCTTATTTTTATTTTTTTGCTAACTCTACCAGAAATTAAATATCTAAACTAAATATCAAACGTAGATCCAGTTCGGAATATTGCCTCCATACATGATTCAATTCAATTTTAAATAGTCTAATCTAATTTTGAAGTGCCATGTGAATTGCAATAAGTTTTAAATGTCTGTGTCACTCCAAAGTATAAAGTGGCGATATCTCAGTTTTTTTTTTTTTTTTTAAATAATAAATCAATAACCATTATCTCCAATCAATTCCCAATGACAATTCCCAATGCAACTCGGCACAAATGGTTACTTTAAACTTTTGCACAATATTTTTACAGAAAATTAACTAAATTTTCTTTTTGTTTGGCGCTTAGGAAATTGATTTTCAGCTGCTGCTGTCGTGAAAGCCTTTCAAGTTGAGTACAGCCAAGAATTGTCCTAGCTTAGCGGACTGAGTAAGGTACTGAATTGACAGACGACCTTGCGTCGCCAACTGAGCTCATCTGTAGCTGACAGATTGAGACAATTGTCTCGTTCACCACTGGATGCTGATGACAGGTCAGGACAGGCCAGGCAAGGCCGGTGCTGTGGCTGTGGCTGGCCGCGCATATTTCTTATGAATTTTTTCTCTTTTCTTTCTTTTTTTTCGATGTTTAGTGACATTTATAAACGAACTTCATAAGTGCAGAAAATGAAGATATTTTTCGTCTTAAGTATGTCCGAAGACGAAAAATTAAGTTGAGCGCACGTTTAGGCTATTTTTCTTATTTTGCAAATATTATTTTTGTGCAATTTTATTTTTCTTTTCACTGTCGAGCAAACTGAGAAAATAAATGAAAAATTTATTCACTGCTTTGTAATATAATTTGTTCAAACATAGAAAATCAATTACCGCCAAGTTGTCTACACGAAAATAATTTTAATAATTTTTTTTGCTTATTAAGTTTGTTGGCAAAGGGGTGAGCGTGGGTTACGTTTGCACTTCTTATATACAAAACAATAAAGTATCTGTGTGCAATGCTCGTTTGAGTGTGCTAGTGTATGCAACAGGCATGCAGTCTTAATGAAAAATAAACAATCTTCAAAAGAATGCCAGTGTAATTGGCAACGTTGCTCAAACTCAAACTGAACCGAACTGAAGCGGTGCTATGAAGGCAGCAACTACATCAGCGGGCAGTGATTTCCATCATTTTTGTCTGAGAAACAGCGCATTTTGCACAATCTCCAACGCTATCTCCGCCGGCCGCAACTCATAACAAATTTCAACTCAACCCGCAAACAAATAAACTAACAATATGCGCAAATATTTGAAAATAAACGAACGCTAGATTCCGGCACAAACTGAAACGCGTTGAATGAGCGCTGGAAACTGACTGATGATCGATTGGATCGCACGGAGTAGACAAACGTTTGAGAAAAAAAAAAATACAACACTAAAAAAGCAACACCTACTCGAATGAAGGAAGAACTTTGGCCACAATAGTTGCACACAAAATGTGTATTAAATTGAAATCGTCTGTGGTCACGTTCAGATAAACTTCAAACTAACAATAAGACAAAAGCGTAAAAGATGAAGTCCTGACTTGAGCACATAAGTTTGTACGTATGTAGAGCGTGATTTTTTAAGTGCTATAGAACTGTACTTTTTCTTTGCTTTGGAATGCCCCTTAAAACTAAACAATTTTCTACTGAACTTGAAGAAATCTAAAATATTGAGAGAAAGTAATTTCTTTAACATAATTGGTTTACCTTTAAAAAAGACAAAACTCTACAATCTTTCTAAATGTACAGCAAGCGTTCGATCGCATCTAGCATGCAGGTTTGGTCTCCAAGTTAAAGTTCCTTCGCCTAGCTGTCCAGCTTTACGCCACAGCTTTGGACGCAGGTTGGACGAACGTTCGAGCATGCGTCGCAATAAAGCTGGTGTGCCTCATGGCAGTATCCTTGAGCACGTCCTATACACACAGCATTCCCTAACTTGCCAGTACCCAGCGCCGATAATACATTGTTAGCCAGATAGGCTGATGACACTGCATCACTCGTCAAGTTCTCCAGTTTCAGCGAAGCATCTGTGCTAACTCAGAATTTCATGGATGGCTTCAGCAGGTGGACAGACCGCTGGAACATAGTCGTCAACAGTACGAAATCATAGCACTGCACGTTTGCGCTTTGCAAATACTTCTGTCCAACTGTCTCGCTATACAATTCGATCATTCATCAGAAAGACAGCTGGACAGGCCTATTACTTAGTCTTAGCAACAAGATAATGATTTTTGAAGCTTTATAGGTGCCCTTATTGAAATATGGTATTCCCCTATGGGTACTGTTTCTATCTCATACTTACGTCAGATCGTTAAGGCACCTTAGTACGAGCGTAATAAATACCATTTCCTGTGACCTGCGAATCTTCTCAGTCCGTGAGCAGATCAATCTTCACCCAAGCAGATATGATGACCGCTTAAGGAGTCATGTCAACAGGCTAACAACCGCTCTGGCTACAAATTCTTTCAGAAGTAGGCTCAAGCGATGCCAAAGAGGACGTAGGTTTCATCTCAAATTTTTCTTAACTTTGTCACAGCTAGAAAGAACTTCATTTCAAGTGTTATGCGATACATTTCAACTTGTTATCCCTTCGATTTTCGAGGATGGTAATCCCCGCTTAACAAAAAAAAGTTAAAATAAATTTTATGTCTCTCAGAAGCACTATCTACCAAAAAACGATGCAATCGATGGATTAGTAGAATTAAATTCTGCTTTTTACAGATATGTCTGGATCAACTCGTCTTGTCGGCTTCATTAGACTGGAACCTGAGCAGTACTCCGCTCGACCACACCATTTCTACTTCACTAATCGTCTATTAAATGTTGATTGTAATTTTCAAGCATCTCCCGTAAGGTATCTCCGATTATGCGAGCATGTGATAAAATTTCGATCCAGTTGAGATCAAATTTAGATCGATTACTGAAACTGAATTCCGTTATACGAAACATTTCGAGCAAAATCCATCACACCACTGATACAGTTAAAACTAAATTTGTAAACATTTTCAACTTAAAAAAAAAACACCCTTTATTAATACACTAACCCCGCCACAAGCGCTTTAACTCAAAACTGTGATAATATGCTTGGCCTGTTCGCATCCGGCGACTTTACATCTTGGACGCTTAATGAGAAGACCTCGAGAAAGAAACTTTGAATGAATTTGTTTGAAAATATTCGGTGGAAAAACTTTATCCATTTGTGATGTTTTAAGTTGAACGTGCGCGGGCGGTCAAGCAGTAAAGCGCTGAGAGCAGAAAATAGAGGAAAAAAAAATAATAGAATATGTTTTTTAGAGTAGTTTTTGTTTGCCAAGTCAAGTGCAACGAGTACACAAAGCGGGAAAGTGCTAGGAAAAATGGGGAAAGTGCGGCAAAGGAAATGGCATAACAAATGCAAAACTTTATTTCCGCAGTGCAGTCCAGCACAGCACGAAGCTAAGCACGCAACCAGGCTGACTGCACAGGCGATCTACTATATAATATATTTGCAACCTATTCAACTGATATATGTATGTACATATACACTCGTACTTACATACATAGTACATATATATAGAGTATATATATATAGTCCTACTCTATATGCATCACGTTTACTTCGCCTCCTTACACTTAGTTTCGCTGACTGAGCACTCATGTATGTCAATAGGAAGCAAAGCGTGTTGAGTGCCTGCCATGGTCTACTTTTGGGCGCTTAGGAAAGAATTTTAAAATCTCCTCCAGTGCATCCCTTTGTCAGTTTCATGTGCTGTATATATGCTGCGGCTACTGCTGTGCTGCCGAAATACAATTTAGCAAATTAAATTTTTCGCCGCCAACATTTGAGCAATAATAAAAAATATTTCATTTTTAAACTTTTGGCTTGTGTGTGTGTGTGTGTTTGGGGTTTTTTTTTCTTCTATTTATTATTTATTTTTATGCGCGCACGCAAAATGCTTAACATATTTAACACGCTTAGCACTTACACAAATTCTGAAACAAACAAGCGAAAATGTTTATTTAGGGTGGAAAACGAAGCTTTAATACGCTACGCGCTAACTGGCAACTAATGGGAAATTCTTTTTAGAAATTATAGAAATTGGCTAGAAGGGTATTAAAAATTTATTTAATTTATTAAATAAAAATATCAGTGCGAAAGCCATTTGTAGCACGCTTGAGGAGTAAACGTAGAAAATTGTTAACAAATCTTGAAAGCAATAAGATCGACGGTAAAGTGATCATAGGTATTAAAGTATACATCAGGACCAAATAGATATTAATTAAGTCCTCTTATTTTATGCAGTTCTTAATAGCTTAACTGTCTATTGTGGGGTCTGAAATTCCAGAGACGCGCTCAAGCCCCACGCATTCATTATTCTCTTAAATTATAAACCTATTACTTACAACTATTTCCAAATTTTGACTAAATCACTAAAATCTAAAATAAACTAAAATGTGGCCGAGCCAAATGCAAATGTGGAGAGTATTTAAGCGTTGGTATAAGCCGAAATCAACGTTGATTGTTTTTATTTCTTTTTTTAGTTTATTATATAATATAATGCAATTAAGTTTTAATTTATGTAGCACCGTTAAAATGGTTTAAAAAACTAATTAAGCAACAAGAAAATTTATGTTGAGTAATTTGCAAATTCTGAATGAGTTATGCATGGTTGAAATGAAGATGAATATGTACAACCCTACTAGCAAACAAACAAAAAAAAAAAAAAAGAACTCAATAAGGCAGACTGTGTGTTATGAGCTTAAAAATGTGTAAATGAAAAATGTATATTGCGATTCTTTTAAAATGAATTCATTTCACTCGCACTCATTCCTTTTAATACACTTTTGACAGCTTACGCCATAAAATTCAAAAACTTGTGCAAACTTGTGTCAGCAAGTTCTCAAACTTGCATCACTGCTACTTCAGAAGTTACAGATGTTTCACACACATATTTAACTAAGAAGTGCTTAACTAGCCAGACAGACAGTTGTTGCTTTCAGCGGAGTATGAATATATTTATTTATTGACTCTGACGTCTCATTCGCTAAATGCCAGACAAACACACCTACTTGCCTTGTTGTATATTGTTGCAGGGTATTATTGAATTAAACAAAAAAAAAAACATCTTTAATGTATTTTTAATCTTCGTATTGTATCTTCTTCAGTGTTTGTATCTTTAACAGACGCAAACAATCAGCATAAATTGTTCAACCAGAAAAGAGATAGCATGCTAGTACATACTTTATAGAGACAAACAAATACTTAGGAACTTACGAGTTTATCGTACTATAATCGAAATCGAAAAAAAGACACAGACTTTCGTAGAAAAATTCATCAAAATGATGGTTTAATGAGCTCGCATGGAGTGAAAGAAATTCGCCGGCTTGCTTATTTATTTATATGTATTATTCTCACACCTCGCCCCATTTAAAAAGTCATCTAAACAAATTTTTCACACAGCAGCCGAACGAACAGGCACAAAAAACATGACTAATGTTTGCTGTTCTTTATTTTCTACTCGAATAAATTAAATTAAATTAAAACAGCAAATAGCAAAAAATGTAATAAAATTTAAATTTTTATCGAGCCGTTCTAATTTGTGGTTTTTTAAAGACCCAATTGTCAAATTTTTGTAGGTTTTCTATTTTTAGCTATGCACAATAAAAGCCAAAAAAAAAAAAAAAAAAAAAAACATGTATAAAGAAAAGTTAAATAAAAATTGTAATGAAAATTCAGCCAAATGCGTTGAGTGTTTTTGAAAGCACTAAAAGCATACAACAAGCAGCCAAGGGTTTCCATAGAATAGTATGCGTACGCTACACATGTCTCAGCGTTGAGATTGGTTAGATTGATGGATAAGGGATAAACACATATTTTTATGTAGTATTATGTAGGGAATTTAAATTAATGAGCATTGCCAAATTATGCAGAAAAATGTTATTATCTAGTTTTGTGTTATGAGCAGAATATTAAATATAATATATAGCAGCAAATAGTCCAGTCATTCTTTATAGAACTTTTGTATGTGCAAATATAAATCAAATTTTTATTTGGTTGTACATGTAGTCCTTCGAAATTCTTATGAGAAAGCAAAATATCTGAAATATGAAAAATATATATCAATGCTCCACTTCTGACTTATGCTTCAACGAATTTAATTATGATGATTTAATATGACTGGCAATAAAAAGTGGATCTATTATTATGACAAGCCCAACCGCAAAAAGTCATTGGTTTTGCCCGGCCGAGCACCAACATCCTTCGCAAAGCTGAATATTGATGGTATGAAGCTTATGCTATCTATTTGTTGGGACCAGCACTGTTTGATCCGCTAGGAACTGCTCAAACCGAATGAAACGGTCACGGAGGAACTCTATCGAGTTCAACTTATGCGTTTGAACCGCAATATAAAGCAAAAACTGCCGGCATACGAAGAAAGGCACGACAAAGTGATTTTGCATCTTGACAACGCTTGGTCACATGTTGCAGAAGCGGTCAAGACCTTCTTGGAAATGCTGAAATGCTAGGAAGTCCTACGCCACCTGTAAAATTTTCCAGACATATCCCCTTCCTAAAACTACTTGTTCCGTTCGAAGACACATATGATCAATGTAAAAAATGGTGCCGTTGATTGAATAACCCAGCTCGTTCTTGCCAGAATTGCCAGAATGATGGGAAAATTTGTGCCCAGCGATGGTCGGAAATCTTCTTCAAAGCTATTTAATATAAACAAATGTATACTGATTTTATTATTATATTATACAGCGACATCAGGCTGGCATCATTTCCAGAAGTCCACATTTACGGGTAAAGATATTAAAAGCCAAAACCGACTCTTTGTCAAACGGCTCAAGTAGCTCACAAATGTTCGTTATTCCACGTATTCCCCTGGAGGCTGATCGTTGGAGGCTGATCAAATTGTGAGAAGGCTACATTCCTAATTTAATTTAAGATGTACTGGGCTTGAGATAGTTCACTGCAAAACAAATAGCACCAGTGAGGACACAAATGAGTTTTGAATATCAACAGCAATAGGTTGTTCGTTGTGAAGATGCTTTCTCTTTGGCTTAAAGTGATTATATTATGTAAGCAGCTTGTGGCCAAGCTAATTTGCTTTGATGTTCATAGTTCTTCCATCACCGCTAAGAAACATTGTAGAACAGCCGATCTGCCTATTAGTATATTTTTCTCGTGCTCTCTTAGTTTAAGCGAGTCCTGGTCAGCAGTGCAAACTGTGTATGAAATCGAGCACTACTCCAGTTTGGATTCTTCACCTTCACAGCTAATATAAAAACTTCTGTTGTGCAGGTATAACCTTAATACTAAGTATTATGTTGCATGCATCAGATACTTAAGCTGAATTTCACTTCACCAAAGGCTTGCATGGCATCTTTTGAGGCCGAACTGATGTTCTGGCATCATGTGACATTCGTCCAGTAATGGTTATATTCGACAAGTGATCAAAATAATTATGTTGTTACACTTTCCTTGGGCAGGGCTATTGCTAATTGCGCATAAAATTGGATTTTGTCATTTTCTTATTTCAGTCAAAATAGTCAGAATTGCAAATGATATTTCGGATTAATATACTCAAAAATTCTTGATAAATAAATTACCCATAATTTAATGATACTTCCAATTATAGGAGTGCCACATATACCTAGAAACTATCTTCACTATTTTAACGAACATCACAGATCAACTCTTGAAAGGAATGTCGCAATAATATTTTGCTTATTGCTTATTTTTCTTGTATCTAAGAAATAAATACTAAAACTCAGAAGCTTTTAAAGTTAATTGCACAATGCTATTAAATAATATGCACTGTGCTGCATTATCTTAAGCTACATTCTTTAATACAAAACATTTCATATCTATGCTTACCATTAGATAAGTTTCTAACTAACTCACATTCTAAACATATCATTGCTTCGTTTCCCACACGTGTATCAAAAAATGTCTCATACAAAGCCTTTAGCAATGCCAAAGCGTTTGTCTTTCAAACTACAATCAGTACAAAAGCATTGGATCAAGAGCTAAAGATATCCAAACTGTCAGCTATAAATGGCTAGGAAGGACATACAAGCTTCGTTGTTAGGCAGCAGCTTCATTTGATTTGCTGCTTGCACACACTTTCACTGAATGTGAAATGGATTTTTATTTAGTAGATACTACTATCTATTGTTATTTTTCAATAGTAAAAGAATGCAATGCGAAGAGCAACAAAAAAAAAAGAAGAGATTATTTCAGGCACAGAAGCAAACAAGCCAAACAACCGACGAAACAAGCCAAGGAAAGCCAGGAATCTGACGCAGTGCGAGACGGTTGAGCATTAATGCTCATTTATCTCGAGTTGGATGCTCGACTTGATACAATTGGCAAAGTGCTGATGGATGAATGAATATATAGATACGTTGGAATGGCTGGAGGATGGCTTTCTGACTGCATTCAACATGCATGAGGTATACGATAAGTCTGTATGAGTTTCAATTCAACGACGCACAGTGGGGCCTCAGGCAAATAAGTGTTGCCGAAAATGGAAAATTTGATGAAAGCATTGAACAAAATGAATGAATGCATTGGTTAGAGATGCAATAGTTTCTGATGCCTTATCCATTAAGTAAATGAAAGACCAGACGAAAAGACAAGATTGGATTGCAGAAAAGCTTTGATGATAGAAAACCCAGTGCGACCGCATAGTATTAAAACTAGTATTTCAATACCACCGAATGTTTCATCTGTACCGCATAATCCAGAAGAACCCTTAGTGTTGTCTATGCATTTTGTATTGTAAAAGAAAAAATAGGAATGTGATAGATCAGAGTGCTTACAAATAGTTACAATGGACGAAACTTTATCAGTTGCGAATATGTTTATGCCATCTCTTGTTCTCTTAGGACTACAAAAATAACTCTCAGTCCTCGGCCTTCGCCAGACCATATTTGTCGTCCTATTTGGTTTGAATATGTAAGCGATTTAAAAAATAAAATTGGACTTAGTTCTGAAAAGGAAATTCAAGTTTAACAACGTAATTTTAAGCAAATGACAAAATATCTTTAAAAACTTTTTAAATTTTGAAAACATTTTCATTTGTTTACAAAATTATGATTTTTGCAACCAAAACAGACAAAATCCACCACTGTACGACGCCTGGATGAGAAGTATTTCTTCATTTGGTCGCTTTAATTTGAAAATTTCGCTTCATTGCGTTCATTTGGTATGTACGTATCTAAGGAGTATGTGGAGGCATACATACATATTTCTCTCTATTATACACTTTAGCAACAAAGAAACAATTCTACGTGCAACAAAAGCAGATGATTTAAAGTATCACAAAAAGCAAAAGTTGCTGTCGACGATATTTGACATTATTGCGGCTTTGTATTCAGAGAGTTTGGGATTTCTTCGAAAAGTTTTTGAAAAGAACTCAAATACGAATATATTTCAGAATATAAAGATAGACAGAAAATTTGTGAGTATTTCATGTGGTGTGACATGACTGGCAGTTGATATCTGACTTTACTAATCATTTATTTATACGGTGTCTTTATCAATTTGTACCTTTTTGCCTGTTGTCTTTTACTATTTTTACGGTCATTTCTTTATTAAATTCTGTTCTGCATTTCCAATATGCGCATAATGAAGACAGACATCAATGAAATGAAAGTAGAAATTAATGCTAAATAATGGAATGATAATATCCTAGCTGACGAAGAAGTCCTCGCCGACGCTATGTCGCCAACGGTGGCGTTGCCGTCGACGCTTTTGACTCAATTTAATTAAATGTTTTGATGCATGAACACATCCGAAAAGCATTTAAAGCCATTTTCCAGAGAATGATTTCGAAAAGGCTCGTCGCACATTAAACTATGTTAGTGAAGATTGATAGGTTATCAGAATTGGCAATAAATTATGTCAAATGATTAATTTGTTTTATATTTTTTATTATTAACATAAAATATTTTTGTTTTTAGTTTTTAAAATGAAGAATTTTTAAAATGAGGAGTTTATGTGAAATTGTTCCAAAAATGATTCGCAATAAGCACACATTTTGGAAGGTGTTTTAACCATGAACGAAATATGTCTACCTTACCCAAAGCAGTTTCCTGCTGTCCAAGCAAAAGTTGGTATGGAAATTAATTAGCATCAGCGAATAACAGCAGGACTTTTATTTGACAAGAACAATACCTCAAACCATACTTGAAAAAGTTTTATAATATTTTAATTATTGACAGCCAAAGCAAATAACTTTTTTCTCTTTTTAATGAATAAAAACGAATATCGCGCAATGAAAAAAATCTTGATAAGGTGAAAAAGTGATGAAATCAAAATTAAATGGAATTCTGTTTAAGGTGACAAAGCGCCTTCCTCAGCAACGTTAATAGGCGATGTGCTGCTCATTTTAAACATGGTTGTACGAGCGTTGCGGACAAACAACGTAGTAGAGGTACAAAAAATTAAATTACCACAGAGCAATTGAAAAAATCAAGTAAAAAATTTTGTATAATCAAAAAGTGACAGTGACATGAGAAGCTATGCGAAAAATGGATGCTCATAAACGCATAAATAAATAAATACTTCGACGTTGTGTTTGAAAAATATTCAACATATTTTGCATCGATTTATAACTTCTGACGAAATATGAATTCACAACTGTACACCAGAAAGCAAGGAACAGACAGAAAATCGATTAAAAGCTACGAAGAAGACAAAGGTTATTTGCGAAGACCTATGTAGGTGAGATTGTCGCTAATTGGTTCATAAATTCTTGGTCATCTGCCTCGTTATTTGATTATTGTAAACTGACAACATGTGCGAAAGTCTGAGTGCCGAGCCGTTCGACATGATTTCCATACTAGGCCATGTAAGCCCAATGTTTTTCTACACTTTAACTGTCAAACCCTCGGAGATCTCGTTGATCACACATACGAACGATTTAATAGCAATTATAATTCTCAGATAGTTTTAATATATTTCATATGAGTATCATATCCTGTTCAATATTTGTGCGTTAGGTTTTGGTGTGTAATGTTGGGTGATTGTGATACGCGGTAGTCTAAGAGTTGTGTCATGGAGAGATAGTGTGTGATGAGTCAGCATCTATCGGGGCAATCTATAGTTACTAGATATGTAATGACGAGCTCTCAGAGCACCGCTGTTTGCACCAACTACCATGGAATATGTCTCCATTCCATCGGATATAAGATCCTGTCATGCGTATTGTGTAATTGGTGGCAGCCATAAAAGCTCGACGAGTGACCAATTATCCACATAACGACAAATCCTGGAAAAGACCCGTAAGTTTAACAAAGACATACACCACCTATTTGTCGACTACAAAGCCGGTTTCAACACGCCGATGCGAACGAAGTGTTGCCACGCCCTGTTCGCTTTATGTATCCCGGCAAAGATCGTTCGTCTTTTCATGATGAAGCTATCACACACACAAAGTGTCGACGTGGTAAGAAAGAAATTGTGCGAATACTTTGATGTCAAGATAGATTACAGACAGGGAGATACACTGTAGTGGAACTTTTTCAGTCTGCTAATTAATATGTCGGTTTCTATCTTTCAAAAGGAACTGATGCTGCTCGGCTCATGTGTCTAGCAGTGAATGACGGTAATACAAACTACTTGATAGCTTCTCGCACGCCATCATCGCGTCTTGGACTGTCTGTTACGATTGAGAAAACTTCGTCTAACTTGAATCCGAAATAACTATGTCATTCTGAAGATTAGACGAAGAATCACGTTTGCATATAGATGATGTTTTGGGCTGAACAAGCAAATTAGCAGTAAAGCCCTCTCTCGAAAGACGAAAGATATATAAGACGTTGAAACTCCTGGTCGTACTATATGGCGCATAGGCACGGACCTTGATTGAGTTAGACGAAACGGCTTTGGAAGTCTTTGAGGAGAAGATTCTCCACAGGATTTTTGGTTCTATTAGAGTGGGAGACGAGTTTAGACCCCGTAGGAACCGTGAGCTGTCTGAGTTATTCGATGAGGTTGACACAGTCAAGCGCATAAAATTTAAGCGGTTGCACTGGAATGGTCACCTTCTTCGAATGAAAGAAGAAAGCTCCAGTACGTATGGTTTACACACGGGACCCAAACTTATTTGGTGGACGACGTAACCGTGGACAACTCCGCACGCGTTGGACTGATCAGGTATATAGAGGTCTATGCGTTCTTGGGATTCAAAACAACTGGCGCCAACGCGCACAAATATTTTTGCACATTCTTAGTATACCATTGGTCCTTCAGGGCGTTCTACTGACATCAAAACTTCAAGCCATTCTTGAAAACGGATTTGATTTAAATCTTTCGGAAAACAAGGAGAAATGGCTCAATGCCAAGGGCTTGGCATATGATTATTTGAAGTTAAATGTGAATATTAAGCTTATTTTGGACATAACACAACATATTTTCTGGAACGCATTTAAAATTTAGATCTTAGTACTTGTATGTCCAACTAAAAATAATCATAGTTTTCACGAAAAAATTATATTTTTTACACGATCTGTATTGTTATTTTGAAGGCGACGGCATAATCATTAGTTCATCATATAAAGAGCATCTGAACCGAAAAAATCTCCCTTTTCAATTTCATACAGCTACATCTTATATGTTTTCTTTACTCAAACACTTATCAACCCGCCCTCTTAGCTATATATAAGCCACTCGGCATAAGCAACAAGCGCAGCCTATATCAAAAACCGAATAAGAGCAACACTATTGCTTAATAGCGCCGATTCAGCAAATCCTCTGGACAACAAATACTTTGGAGTAGTCTAACGACACCAAATACTTGTTCACACATACACAGACGCACTCACACACAGACATAGTCCAGCCAACTAGAACCAAATTGAATTGAGTTAAGTTTAAAAGGTTAAAGCTATGTCTATGCGTAGCATGCGACACATCCTTGCATTTTTACTGCTTGTTTTTATTTTTTTGCCTACATTTATTTTATATTCCACCTTTTTTTTTTCCTCCAATTTTTTTCTCTTCCACATTTACAATTTGTAAGAAACCCTTTTGTCGCTCGCTCAGCCAACCGTGGCCGTCATCAAGTTGTTAATATGTGTTTTCGTTTTGATTTATGATGCTGTTGCTGTATGCTGTTGCTTTCATGGCACACAAAACGTCCAGCTTACCCAGGTTCACCTGTTGTACCTGGGGCTGGCATTGCTGCAAGCGAATGAAGCACAAACCATTTGTGTGGCTCTGTCAGTTAAACCAATTAGAGCACGTTTGCCTTTAATACGATTAACAGCCCGTGCAAAAAGCGGCAACAGGATTCAAAATTTAGCTATATCTTTTTTTTTTGTGAGTTTCTACCTTTTGGCAAATAGTTTATATAGATGGCAGCTTTAGATGCATAGATACGTGCAGTAGCTGGCATGGTTTGCATGATTGATTGCTGTGTTTCAGTTTCTCGCGTGCCTTTGGGTTATTTAAAATATAAGCGCCACCGTTTTAATATGATTTCAATTGAAGCGTATTGAAAGGTTTAATCCAATTCAATCAAATTAAGAAGGATTGCTTCGTCTATTGCTTTGTGTGTAGTGAATTGTAAAAATATCGATTTACATGTTGCATATGTGTGTGTGTGTGTGTGCGTGTGTGTGTGCGTGTGTGAAATGTAATTGATTGTGAAGGTCTAGACGTAGGTTAGTTAAACATTGTAGGGTATACCACTCGAACATTAATCAATTCAATATGATATAGTTCAATGGAATTTACATTAATATACACTTCGCACAGTGTTTGATTAGTATTATATTTTTTTTCTTGAGATTTGTAACGCTTTAAAAGAAACATGGGATACGCCGTGAAGTATATATTTTCTTTATAAGCTCTCTGTATGTTTGTTTATCTCCGCTATGTCACTATCGATGAGGTTTTCATCTAAAAATGAATATATACACTTCTTGTCAGTCTATAATGGACATACGCCTATTAATAGATAAAGTCACAATGCGAAGCCACCATATGCTTTGGGGTTTTTATATGTTGAAGTGATGGATCGTTGCAAATTGATTCTTCACTACACAAGAGATTGCAGCGAACCTCTGAGCCCATTAAACCACAGCTTTGAGGCGACTACACAAGCCCGGGGTGCTATGCTTTTAGTTGTCCGATCTGAACCTATACAGAATTTTTTATTATAAATAACGTTCTTATGTATCATGTACCCATCAGAAAGCAGGGTCTTGATATCGGACAGACGGACGTGTCTATAAAGACGCAACGTAAATGAGTATGCCTCACTTGCGATGTCTTGACACCTATTCCGCTCTCTTCAGAGTGGTTTGACGCTAATATAACTGGACACCCTCAAAAACTACTTTAATACATTTTTCGGTCGGAAGTCCCAGGACTCCTATTAAAGTTGGTTCATGCAGTTAGCGGAGCGTGGTCAAAAAAAGGTCAACGAACAATAGGATAATCAACTTTTGCACCATCCTAATAACGAAATTTGAGATCCTGAAGAAGCTCTTAAGAGCTTCCGAATCGGTTTAGCTCTGATACAGTTTTGAAACTTCTTCTTGTTAGCTGATTGCACGTCAGATGTTTTTGATGGCATATAAATCGGGCTCTTTCCGGGTCCCTTCAGTGACTATATGAATTTTTCCAAAGATTTTAGTGCGTTCCAAAGACCTTGCAATAGAATAAATTTTGGACAATTATTTTCCGGATATGTTCACCGCATTTAGGGCTTTAAAATAATTGTGCATGATCGGGAATTTTTCCTATCAAGCTAATTTCCAACTCGGCGTATACGTAATAAATCGAAAAATTCAAAAGAGATGGTGAGAAAATCGATGCATCTATGTCGTGCGGGTTTTTCTTTGAACTTTTTTGTTTAGGACGAAGACATTGCAGCGGTCTATTCATAAGATTTTTAATGTATTTTTATGTGTTAGGCTTAAACGCAGTCCTTGAATGACAACAGAATGCTATCATATCACAAATAACCGCCCTCAACATTTAGTTTTACGCGCCGTTTATTCTCTCGTCTCGGACATGTGATTTGAGCGCAAGAATGAATGTATATGTTTTTGCTTTATTTAAAAACCAAGTACCACACTTAATGACACATCCTTAATAAATATGGTTACACGCTTTAAAAATATGTCAAGTGTAAAGAATTTTCAAGCTTCGGCTCTACCGAAATTAACATTTGCGCCGCTTCATATTTGTTATGTCTGAAATTTTAATTTATTTCTTAATTTTGTCTACAAAAATTAATTTATTCTCCTGAATCAAAAAAAAAAAAACCTCAGGCGGTAAGCAACTGTATGTAAAAATTTTAAAGTTTTAAGACAAAATGGAACTAACTTAAAAAATATATTTAAATTTGCACAAAATTAGTTCACATATAATTATGCATCTATTCGCATGAAAAAAATCCATATTAACATAGATTTTTTCATGCGGAGTGTCTGACCAGAGTCCGAAAATCCTTTGTCAAACATTCTGCTTTATTAATATTTTATCGAAGGCTTATTAACATAGAATTTTATTTCTTTAACATTTAAATATACACAATCTCAAGAAAATAAGTATCAAAATTCAAAAAAATCTTCGAAGCTTTTTAGGTTTTAGCAACTAAACCGAACAATTCGCATCTCGTGTGCGCAAAATAGACAAAAATGATATAAGGCATCAGACATTCCGTGTTTCTTTGGAAATCCTTTAGCTTACCCACACAACAACGTCACTCAGTCACTCTGACCTACAATTCGACCCTAGCACACAAAATCAGTTTTTCGTCTTATTTTAATAGAAAATCAAGCACTAAACGCAAAGACAAAAAAAAAAGACTAAAATACTCGGCCATGATTTGTTTTGTTTTCTTGCTTTTGAAGCCTAACTGTTATGTTAATGCTTAATGCTTATTTTTGACTTGAACATTGGCTTATTTAAATAAATATAATACTATGCACCGCCTGTCAATACTCATTGTTCCAACTCCTGGCGTTCATGTTCGCTCTATAATATCAATATTTATTTATTTACTTTTTTAAGTGTATTAATTAGGCTTATCAGCTTAAAAGTGAAAACAATTTTGTTGATGCAAATAAAAAAGTGTTTGTTTGTATTTGAAATATTAAGGAAATTCAGGTATTAAGAGCAACAGCAGCTCTTGATGGCTTTAGGCACATCTGACAGACTATTAGTGAAGGCTAGGCGAGGAAGAGTTAAAAGGAATTAAGCTAAAAAACTGACAAGAAATACTTCAGTTGCAAAAACAAATTTTAAAAACTTCATATAAAACTTAGAGCAAACATTAAGTTCGCTGGAACTGAAGCTTAAATACTCTTCACACTTGCTTTCATAGCCGCTTGGATTTTTAAACATGAGTTAAATGAAAAAAAATTTAAAAAGTCTAAGCGAGACATAACCTATTATAATCATCAGAGCTGAAGTACCCACAATGACTGAATTCAAAGAAATTATTGTTTTGAAATTAGTTGCTTAAATTAAATAAATATAAACTTTTTTTTTTTTTTTTATGGAAGATATACCGTTTAGAACAGAACCCGCCTATCTGCTTTTGATTATAAAAATGTCTTCAAGCTATTATTGGCACCAATAACTTAAAAACTTAAGGAATTTGTTCCTTATATATACACAGACAGACAGATATGGCTCCATTGAGTAGCTTTATTGTGTTGATCTGGTATTAATACTCTTTGGTGTTTAAAATGCATCCTTTATCAGTTTGTCAGAAAGTTTGTAATGAATTAAAGGAGCCAAAAAAATGTTTACTCTAATAGTACCACCTATTTATAAACTAATACTTCAAAAGTCTTTTACTTTTTCTTACATTCATGCTAATCTTAATGACATTTGCTCCACTGGAAGCGGAGATATCACGCTCAAAGTGAACATGTGTTTGAATTTAAAACGAATTCTTATTGGCCGTCTCTTTGAGTGGCACAAACCGTGTACACAAATTCCGTACACATACTCGTACAACATGTTTATTTAAATATAATGAATTGAAATTTTTCACATTGCCACGTTTTTTAAGGAAGATAAATTAATTTTTTACCCTGTAAAAGGGTATATCAAATATATGCAAATGTATGTAACAGGCAGAAGGAGGCGTGAAAACGCGAGTCGATATAAACATATACGTCTGTGTGTCTGTCTGAAAATAAAATTTAAAGATTCAAATTTAAATATTTAGATTATCCTATTCATTCCTCAGATTATTTGCATTCAATAAATGTGCTCACCGCCTCCTTAAGGGAGATTGGAATTTACCATGTAAACCAATTCGTAACTCCGAATTTTTGGATGAAAAAATTTTTTAGTTATTGATAAATTTTTTTTAGAAATGCCAAATCTGATCTACTTTACGTTCCGATCTCTAGAAGAAGTGAGATCCATACAAATCTGTCCCACCTTTCTGTGTTTTTTATGAAAAAATATTGTTTTTTAATTAATTGCAATATAAAATCTTACGCGGAACTAAATAGGAACACATATTCTATACAGATTTATTCATATCTGGTACAGAGATGATATTTGGCATACATGTTATTGGGATGGAGAAACCCACCCCCATACAAGCGATAAACCAAATTTAATATTTCTCTGCATCTATTTGTGGTACAGGGATGAAATTTGGGAAATATGTTAATGGAACTGGGAGCAGTAATACTGTTAAGTTTGGATGTATGGAGGCTATGCCCAGCCCCCAAACAAGCAATGAACTAGATTCAGCATATCTTTCCATCCATTTGAGGTACAGCGATGAAATTTGGTATACATGTTAATGCGATAGGGAAAAGTAATCCCATTAAGCTTGGTAGAAATTGAAGGACGCGATACCGCACCCCCAAAGTAAGATCCATTGAAAAAGAGGGGTTCGTTTGGCTGACTATAAGGAACATATGTGCATATACGGTTCAAGAAGGTACAGCGCTCATTCCTGTTGATAAATACGGTTATAGATACCCATTTTAACTACTCAAACACTATGGAACTGCACCAAAACTTTTCACCATAGACTTCTTCTATCAATATAAACATCTCGTTAAAATTTTAAAGTTTTATCGAGGTCATTTTAGTTTTCGAATGATGCCACACGCTTCCAATGGACCAAATATTATGAAGTACACAATATTGGTCAGTTCTGTCTGACATATGTCTGTCCGCCTTTGTGTTGTTGCACATTTTTGGGAATAATTTTTTAAGATATACAGCTTAAACTATATATAATTCATATAGATCTTGTTAATACCACATGAAGCCCTTAGCAAAGCAGACACTTTTAGGTTTTTATATAGGTTACTGGCAATATCAGTTTGATAGGATGCTTTGCTTAAATAACAATGGGCGTAATCCGCCTACTTGTGGAAGCAGTAAAGAAAAAACACTCATTTTTATTATCTAAGTTTTTATAAGCATATTTTTTTCTTTCTTAATAGCTGGCAAGTACTCAATTTAAAACTACATGTGTAGGGTATTAAAGCTACGGTTCCAAAGAATTTTCCATTAATATCATCTTTAAATAAAATTGCCTTCTTACAGACGGACATTTTATGTCAATACTGGGCCTAAAACAAAACCTAATTTGACGAAACCCTAGCTTAAAAAAAGGTGCATCGTGATTGTTATTCAATACTTGAAAGAAGAAGGTAAGTAAAATAAATATAAACAATGACTGTAAGAAATTTATATATTATTTAAAATATGTTTCAAAATAAAAAAAATATTTTTTAGCAAAAATGGTTTACAAACATTTTTTAAATTTATTTTATATTTAAACATATAAATAACTAAAATACTTACTCTGCACCGTCAAGAAGATTTCTAATCAAATTCAGCAAAAATTTTGTACATTTTGTTTTTATTTTATTTTATGTGTGGCTACTAATTTGCTAGGTAAATATTTTTTTATTTATTTATTTATAAGTTTATTGGAAAGAAACTTTAAGAAATTTCACTTCAAGTGCATTTCTTCAGCATAGTTTTTTAAAAGTTTTCAACATTTTCCTTTTTTCATTCACTCAAAACAATTTCGATTCGCTTCGTATAAGATATTTGTTTGAATTTGTATTTCATTTTGTTCGGTTTGCATTGTTTTTGTGTTTTAATTTCCTATTTTATTTTAATTATTTTCCTACACAAATATTTACACTGGAAATCGTAAACAATGCCGCACATAAAAATTTAAACTTAAATATCATTTTTCCTAAATACAAAATACACAAAAACGGTCGAAAAAATTCAACAACAAATTTAGTTTCTATCACGAGTGAAGAGTATTCTGTTCGTAGGAAACACAGAGTGCGTGGCTAATTTTATATTTAATTTTGGAATTTTTCAATTTACGTTGAATATAATTGTTATTCAAACGAAGTAATTGGCTACACAAATAGTTTTCTATTAATATTTCATTAAGCTGTGTCTATATTTCTGTTGGTGCAAGTTCATAAACCATTTATTTGCTGGTTGCAGTTGCCGCTGCCGTTGCACAGGGAAGGTATTTGGCTTTTAGTAATGAAATATTTTAAACAGACGTACGTTAGGAATTTATTAGTTTGCGTTTAATGCTGCAATGCGTCGAAATGTCTACCGGCGGCAAAACGCGGCGATGACACACACTGAGTACGGACGTATAGTAATATTGTATGGAATCTTCACGTGCTCTGCTGGGCTGGCGTTTGCTGCCGTGCGCGGTTCCCGATGGACTGATTAAGCGAATGATTCAACTGTTGAGATTTGGCGCTTCGAACGGAACGCTGCTGCCGCTGCTTGCTGTTCAATTTTTGTTCAGCAATTTGTGTGCAACAATTTTTGTTCAATTGTACCCGAAGCGTTTGGTGCGAAATTGATTTACTGCGGTTGAAAAATGTAGTAGATCTAAAAAGTAGTTAAAAATGTAGTAGAATAAGTAAATTTATTTAAACATTTTTTTTCAATGTCGTTTCAGTAAAAACTAATATACAACAAAAGATATTTCATATAAAAAAAAGGAGAAGGAGACAGGTATGAAAGGGCCCTTTTAAGTCGCTAAACCTTCTAATTGAAGTTTTAGCTAAAATAACAAGAAAACCCGAAATGTTTTCATACTAAAACCCCGCAGGGTTTGAACAAGTTTTTATGGCTACTACTCCTTAGAGATAGGTTCTCACGTGCATTAATTACTAATCTGAAGAGGGAATAGGAAAGAATCGATGTCCAAACTTGAAGACTTTATCTTTCATTATTTTCAAGCTCTCGATTTTCAATCGGACATCCCGAAAGACAGATATGTCTACATCGATTCAACATTTTGTTTGGATACGGCTCATCTTAGTGGTTTCATTTGGACCTCTATGGAAAATTTTATTAAAATTTATACCAAGTACATTAAACCAGGCACTTCTAGCTAAATTAACAACAACAACAAAATGATTTTCATATAAAAATATAGCATGTGATGGCAGTTTTATATGGAAGCTTTCAGTTCTAGTGGTCCAATTTGGACCTATATGAAATATAATATTCAACCAACATCAAACTTCATATTTCTAAAATACTTTGAAGTTGGTCTTGAAACATGTGACAACACGGGAAATAACAGCTGTGCCACGACCTTTTATAGGAAACTGTTTAATTTGTCATATGTCAGCCAAATAAAACTAAGTGTTTTATATTAATCGATATATTTCGATCCGCTTCGAGGATTGTCTTCAGGACGCGAACAGCGGTTAATCTGTCCCCTTAAGCGTGGAGTTCTATACTGTATAAAACTCTACGCTAACAGATAAACCGCTGAGTTTTATTTGACTGGACCTCGAGCCTGCTAAACTACAACTTAAAATATAAGTTTGCCAAAAATCATCAATTTATTCAAAAATATTTTGGCTACTTTTTGTAGGTACCAAGCCATACAACTTCAGTAAAAAGTTTTAAAGAAATAGGGATATCACACCGCCCAATTCTGGCACTTATGGTGATTTTTCCATGCTCTCTTCATACATGTACCAACTCTCATTTTCTTACCTAGACTAGTTTCAAAGATGCGATGGCTTTACTGTAGGGGCGTTGGTTCACCTATTTTACCACTGGTTTTTACTTCTACTGACGCTCTTTACATATCTAACAAACATTATACATTTCCATCAGTGGCAGAGTACTTATTTGGCTGAATCACATTTCTTCTGATGAACTGCGAGGAATTGGAATGAATCTTTGTCGTTAATCTTATCTCAACGCGGAATAAAGTCTTGCTTGACCTTTGAAAAACTTTGAAAAATTTGCATACTATGGTATTCTTTTTAACCTTAAAAGTAGTCCTTAAAGTAATCCTAAAAACATTTCTTAACTTTTTTATAGAACCTCCTTTTAAACGTATACAAATTTCTACACCAATGTTCAATGTTTAAAAATCTGTTTATAATGATGAGGAACGAAGAGCTCCTAATAGCCATTAAACGCAGACTCCATCTTTTCATTGTTGACAGATCTTATAATACGTAGCTATATTTTCAGGGGCTATATCTGGCGAATAAAATGCTTGAGAAAACAAATTCGAACTTTAACTTATTAATTTAGCCATTACTATAATGGATGTGTGAACTGGATGTTCGTCTTGATGTAGTAATAATACTCACCGTTGATTGTTTTTCCTTTTTTAAGATGGGCAATAAACATTAAACGCCGTGCAGCTTATAGAACTTACACCCCAGATTTTCAGTGTCGTGAACACATGACTTATATATTTTTACTAAATTTGCAAGAAAAGTGTCAAAACAACGAATTTTTCGTCAATTTGTTAAAATAATTTCTCGGCAGACTGTAAATTCGCTGCACATTTTCAAAATGCCAGTGTTGCTGCGTTGCAGCGCGCCATTTTTCGTTCAATTTAAACGCATGCGCTATGCCGCCTGCTCCGCCTCCTACTTCGCTGCTACAATCTTCAAATTCTTTTAGCTGCACTCTTTATGCTGTGTTAATTTTCACACTTCTGTTTTTATACGTATATTCGTAAACAAATGGAATGGCACGTGTCTTGGCACATCGTATATTGTACACATATATATATTTGTACGAGTATAAATGTAAGTTTGTAGTAGGTACAGGTGGCAGCAGAATAACAGCGGCAGCCGCAACATCTGCATATTGAAGTGTATCCAACAGCCAACAGCGAACAATTTAAGCTCTCATGCATGTTTCACAATAAATTATTGAAGATTTGAAGACAACAGAGTGTGTGGCAGCGACTGCGGAGGCGTTGCAAACGGAAGCAGCTCATATGCATTAAAAGTAGACCAAGCCCAGCACAGGCGCGCCCAGGACAGGACAGCAAATTCCGGCTGTCTATAGAATAGAAAATAATAGAATTGTAGTAGCATGCAACGAGATAGTCTCTATTTTATTTGATTTTATTTTAATTTATTTTGCCCATGCACTTTGCATGAGTAGTGGACGTTTTTTTTTTTTATTTTTTTTTTTAGCATATTACGTATACGTATTATTCATACTCCACCATATTTATATTTCCACTCACACACTTGCTGCTCCTGCTCCTACTAAACACATTATTCTATATCAATATCTTTGGTCATCATTTTTAATCAAATTGACTTGTTAGACCAGGAAAATACTTTAATGTGCCTTCTGATATGTATTTGTATTCCTAGATAAAGAAAAGGTCAACTTCTTTAGCAAGAATTATTATTTCTTTTATTGTTTGCTGCACATGTCCATAGATATAAATATTTATGAAAGCATATAAAAGAAGAAAGGTGAAGTTTTTGTGCCGGAGAGTGGGAAGAAAGCGTCAGCTTTTTATGTGTTTATAATGGTTACACTATATATATTGTATATACTTATTATACGAGATGAGTTTAATAAGTTTTTAAAGCATTCAAGAATTAATGGTGACCAGCGAAGTTTTTTCCGAAATTATTTAATTTTGACCAGAAGCAGCTTAGCTTGAGCAACGCTCTGTAGCTGTTCAATAACATCAACGACGATCCAACGATTCGATTACAATGGCGTGGTGTATTGTTAGTTTTTGCCAGAATGTCTTCAGGTCTATAAGCAATATTACCTTCAAGCTATGCGCCGTTTGCGACTTTTTCCAGTTCTCTAAACAGAAAAGATTCGTGAAAGGTCGACGTTAGCAGAGACAGACCGTAAAGCTTAAAAAGTTCAAGACAATACCAATAAGCGCTTATCAGAAGTACTTGTATATTTGATAGTTTTCAAAAAGCGAATTTGATAAGAATTTTTTGCAAAATGATATGAATCAACGGACTTAGCGACAGATAATGTTCTCTACTAAAGTTTTAGACTAACCCTCAAGATAACAATGTAATTTTTTTTTTTTTTTTTGGCATTTGAAAAAAGTGTCGTTCTAATGATTTATTTATATTTTAGTCAATTGTGTACACATCTTTAGTTACATACATACATACTCGAAAATATGTTATTAAAGCAAGAAGCATGTTTATATTGAAACTGGCTTCTTATTCTATATTCATGCGCATGCATATTGTATATAACACTTAGTGCGCGTTTCTATTAAAGGGCAAACTTCTCTGAAAGCAATTACTAAATACATTGTATTATCATATTCTTCTTCTTTATTTATTCAATAAGAAAATTTTTTAACAATATAAAATTACAGAAATATTACTCTTCAGCGAAAGTAACTATTATATGTGAACAGAATAAAGAATAAATATTTTTAGTAAGAATAGTTGGTATTTGTCACAAACCAGGGAGCGTTGATGATACTTCTGATGATACTTATACTGATTGCTTTGGAGAATCTCGATGTTTGCATTGCTCGCGGTACTCCAAATGAACTTCAGCATAGTTTTGTACAGTCTTTACTTATTTTGTAGACTAAGTTTACCAAAACATATCGAAATCGTATCCAGGTGATGCAAAACTGCGATTGCTCATGGTTTGTTCGGAACAGAATGCTCCACATCAATCTCCGCATGGAGACAATTGAGGAGCAAATTGCCCGCCACACCAGACGGTTTAGCGCATTACTGACTACGCACTGCAACGATTGGCTTGCATTCTGCCAAACAGGCTAATGAGGCGTAATGTCTTTACAGCATCATTATCCACAATTAAATTAGATTCAATCAACAAGAAAATAGAGAATGCCGCGGAGCCACTTACGGTCAAAGGCTTGCTGTATATAGGTATATCTCAGTCATATGACCGTTCAAAGGCATTTGAAGAAGCTTGGCAAAACAAATAAACTCGATATTTGGGTGCCACACGAACTGACACCAAAAAACCTCATGGACCGAATTTCCATCTGCTGATTCGCAACAAAATCGACACGTTTCTGAAGCGATGAACAGTGGGTCACTTACGACAACGTAAAGCGTAATCGGTTGCCAACCCGGATTGACGGTCAGGAAGGTTTTGCTGTGTGTTTGGTGGGATTGGCAGGATATCATCTACTATGAGCTGCTCCCCTAAGGCCAAACGCTCAATTCGGTTCTCTACTGTGAACAACTGGACCGCTTAAAGGCAGCAATCGCCCAGATGCGGCCACCTTTTGCCAATAGGAGAGGAGTTGTGTTCCCTCTGGACAACGCCAGACCGCACACTTCGATTGTGACGAGCCAGAAGCTTCGGTAGTTCGGATGGGAAGTTCTTATGCATCCACCTTATAGTCCGGACTTGGCACCATCGGACTACCGTCTCTTCCTGTCAATGTCGAACAAATAAGCTGGCGAGAAATTGGCCTCAAAAGAGGCTTGCGAAAATCTCCACGAAAATACGAACGACTTTTTTTTTCTGACCCTATATATTACAAGCGTGCTAATCGGACGGTATACAGGCAGTTTTTATCCTTATTTTTATTTAGAATCATTTTTACCCTCATTGAGTTGGGAAGCGTTCTAATCTTAGAAATATTTGTGAAAAATCGAATTCAGTTTAACAGAAGACTTTTAATAAAAAAAATTCCACTCATCTCTTAAAAACTACAAAAAAAATTTGTTTCACAATCTGGTCCAAAAATTGGAGGTGATTTCAACGCAAAACATCCTTGATGAAACTCTAGGCTGGTTGTAAATTTGACATACTCCATCTTCTACACATTGTCGATAGTTTTCAATTAAGCTCCGAGCAAAGACAATATTTGTTCGTATTCGTTCAGGCCGGAGGTTAGAGATCCCCATTAAGTTTACATTTTGATATAAAGTGCTTTGATGTATGACTATAAGAAAAATTTTGTAGAATATTTCGAGAGTAGATGAACCTCTTTGTGACCGTTCAAAACAGTGACATAAAAAAGTATATGGTCAAATGTTCAAAAAGGAAAATGTTTGTGAATTATAATTCATGTATTTTATTACCTCTCGCAGTCATTTTATTTTAATTTAGATGATTAATTTGGATGAGCCAAATGAACTTTTACTAAAACCTAATTATTGCAACTTTCAATAATATACGAAACTACCCTCGTACACATATATGTGCACAATTGACCTCTGCATCGTAATGTTTCTTATGAACTCATGTATTTAATCAGGGCTAATTCATTTAAAATGCGACCCTCGGACATTAGTCCCTAGCACCATTCGCACACCCATTAACTACAAATTCAATTCCCACAGCACACACCAAGCCCCTCCACTTAATGTGCTTTTATGGCGCTGATGATTGATGATGACCACAGTGTCAAATGAATTTAATTTTAAACAGGATATTGTGTTACAATTTAATTTTCAATGGCGCATAATAAATGCTTAAAATGCAACAGGATCAGCGACAGCAGCAGCCGCATCAGAGGATGCGACAAACAGTATCAAATTTCAGACAGCAATGCCAACGCATATCCTTAAAAAGCTATTTATTTCTATATACTTATGTAGAACACATGCGGGTAGTGTGACGTATGAGCTGAAAATCTGTACTTGATGCTTCAAACAAACTTTAATGGAAATTATGTATGTAAAAATGTTTTGAAGTGCAACGCTTTGCAAATGAAAAATAAAAAACAAAAACAAAAAAAAAAATTAAAAATAGTAAAATGCGGTTGTAAAAGCGAAATTGCAGCAGACGGAGTGAAAAAACTGCCATCATGCATGGCTTGCATGCAGCGGCGTCTATAAAGTAAATGCTTACTTTTACGGCGCTCGGAAAAGTACAAAAACTCTTTAAAATGTAGCAACGGAATAACTTTTTTATACTTTAATACTTTGGCGTTGGAAAAAAATTAACATTTGAATGGTTTTAATTCCGAACGCACTCGACGCCTCTCGACAAACTTTGTGTTTTGACCGTAAATGTGCGCTACATAAGGACTTTGACGAATTTTTAACTTAAAAAAAAGATTTTTTATACGGAAAAGTGGATGACTAACGTTAAAACATGTAAACTAATAACTTTGAGTAAGTTCATATTGCTCCATACAATCCTAAAGTTCAGAAAATCAAAAATCTTTTATCCAAACTAGACTTTAGATTAAAATATTTTTCATTGGTTCAGTTCGGGCCTCCACGAACTGAAAAATATATACTGTCGACTCTTTTGCTTCACATAAAATATTCATCATTTGCCAAAATCGAAGTCCCATATCACTTATAGCCCACAAACAGCTACACAAATTGAAAATCTTTGGTTTGAAAACTTTGCTAGTACGCAAAAAAATGTTTTTGAAAATATTCTTGGAATATATTATTGATAACTCAAGGTCTATATTTCCATATCGCTTAACAATTTCTATACTTTGTACTTTAGAATTATGTTAGGCACCATATACATCCACAACTATTACATCTATGCCAACTATTGCTTAGTTTATGTAATTTAATTTATTTTTTTTTTACTCAGCATAATGAAACAATTTATGCAGCATGCCGGAAATATCTTTGTAAAAAAAATTTTGTTGGTTATGCACAGAAATTCATAGCAAACTTCTTTATCCTTTGTTGCTACACGCAGTGCCGAAATTCTTATGAAGTTTGCCTGCACTACAAAAGAATTGGACCAAAAAGTTTTCGGTTCAGGTGGCACAACTTAAAAACAAACCAAATGGCAGCACAGCAGCATTTATAGTGGAGAGAATGGAAGAAGGAAATAATGGTACAAACAGAAAAAAGAACATCCTCAAATGGAACATTCAAAACAGCTGCACAGTTCGCAAGAGATTTTGTTTGTTTGTTGTTTCCGCATTTGCTGCGCTGAATTAACGATAATTTATCACCAATATAAATGAATGAAAATATAAAAATAAAAAAGCGGCAGCCAAAGTTTAATAATAATTTGAAGCTAAACAATTTGAAGCCCCAACAACAACAAGAACAACAACAGCACGGTTGACCTTTAGAGCACGTATGTGAGATCGACGTGAACTGACTGACTCTGGCAGCGCCGGCGACATTGTTAAATATATATTTTCCATAAAGCAACAAACTTTTCTGAGTCATTAAGACAGCTGCGTCGTAAAATGTTTTGTTTTATATTGTACATTTTTTGAGATGGAAGGGCTTTGGATGAGTTTGCAACGTAGGTAAGCAGCATCGAACGCCTTTGCGTATGCTAAATACGCCGTAGCACCTCCAAGCAATCAAGCAAGCAAAGTCGAGAAGTTGAGAAGCCTCGCAGCTTGGCAATATTTCTATCTCACACAAGATGCTCGTAATATACAAGAGGAATCCTACATAGTAAATATTTTCACAGGATACGCCATGTAAAATGATTATTTTATCAAGGTGACGCCGTATGTTGCACTTAATTTTGCTTTGGAAATCGGTTTGGCTGTGCATAGGTGAACGTTGCTGATTTCACATTAGACCTTCATATTTCAGACACATGTTAATTATGAGTCTACGTGACTTGCTCAACTGTTTTTTGGGTTGCAGCAGCAAATCGTTCGTTTGCTGTTCTGTTCTCTTCTGTTGTTAAACTTTCAACTGAACTTTGAACTCGGCATGATGCCTGTATGCCATAACTCCTCCGGGCCCTTTCTGCAAAAGTTTTAATGTCGCAAATCATAACTCAGCTGCAACCGTTCATAAATAAATAATAAAATAAGCTAAATCGACTTGAGCCAGCCAGCAGCAATCCATGCTACGCATTCGTCTTAATATAGTGCCATACCAATATTAGCAGCAAAATGATGCCCTGCCGTGTTCTGTACCGTAGTGCCCTGTCCACCACCCACTATGCAAGTGAATACTAAAAAGCAAGTAAATACCTACTTAAGCTCACATGAAAATCGATACAACAAATTGGCACAGATGCGTACAGCTGCTTGAGAGGGCAAAGGACATTGGCACGCTGCTGCCGCACCTCTCTATGTTGCCAATGCTACTTGTTCACAGCTGTTTATGCTTATTGAATGCGCTTTAAACTTAAGCCAAGCAAACGAATTAGTTGCTAATACTACGAAAATAAAAAATAGAAAACATTTTGAATTTGATGATGAAAATGAAGTCGAAGCTTGTATACCCTTTACACGATCTAGCACGAAATTAATAATATTTCAAGCAAAACAATTTTTTTTTTTCATTAAACATCCAATTTAGATTAGGAGGAGATCCTTTCTTAAAAGAGTTTAATAAAGGAGCTATGGAAAACTTATCCTCATACGAAATATCATGGAATTAAGGCAACATAACTCAATATTCCCACCAAATATAAATAAATAAATATTGCAAGATCATTTAGAAGTAAAGGAAGATTTTCTCGTTGTGACGCAGCTGGTAGGAGTCATGTTATCCGAAGACAAGCAATACAAGTAGCTTGCGCTCGAAGCACTTCAAAATAAATTGCCAGCTTCTTCACAAAAACCGGTGGCCATCATACCAATAGAGCAGCGCTGGATGGTCAACCAATTGCTTGCCATTGTTTATTGTTGTAGAATGGAGTAAAATCAACTTCTGAAGATGAATCAGTCACCACCACAATTTGAAGTCTTACACTTCGTCTCAAATATGTGACTTCTTCAGGTCTCAAAACATTGAATTGATAGTCTTGTCCTGATTTAGCACGCAATGACATTTGCTTCACGCACATCGAAGACAAACTGCGAAAATAGCGATTTTAGTCGGAAAGTCTGAAAAAATATGTTAATGCCCTGAAAATCACCTTTTTGACTTGCAACCGTAACGCCACATTGGAGTAATTATCGTTGAAATTATTTCTTTAGCAAGAAGAGCTTAGATCTGCTGCTTAGGATCTAGTTCATGACACGCGTTCTGCTTCGGTAAGTCGCCACCTTGGCTAGGATGTGGCTCTTGAAAGTGAACCTCTTATCCATATAAAGGCCCAGGTAGTTAGCCTTAGCTGGCTGCTTCAAGGGGTGTTGTTTTTATGCACAGTTAGGAGCTGAAGTCGACGGAGGGTGAAGCACATGTTAACGATTTTCATTACGTTGATTTTCACGTTCCACCTGTTGGCTCAGTCAGCGAGAGCATCTACGTATTTTGCAGAGGCTATCATGCATACATCATCTGCATATGAGGCCAAGAGTAGGAATGTGTCTTGACTTTCAATCGTAAAACCATCAAGATCAGGTACTTCTGCTGCATTCAAACTAAAGATAAAATGACCATGGACACTTCCTTGAGGCGTTGTTGCGATTACTGGGTGACGGGAGGACGGACTTGCCCCGACTTTGACCCTGAAGGTACGACCCTCCAAGTAGGACCGTATCAGAGCAAAGTAGGGCGAAGGCATTTTCTCCTTGACCTTTTGTAGAAGGCCCCGGTGCCACACCCGATCTAATACCGGCTGGATATCCACAAAGATGACATTGCAATATTGCCGCCGTTCGAATAAGTAGTAGATGATTCTGTAGAGTTGCTATACCAAGCTATGGCGGAAGCCAAACTGATTCTTTGGGATCAGGCTGCTGGACTCCGCAAAGACGTTTTTCATACGCTTTAAGAAAAGTGAGCCTCCTGTCTTGTATCATATCCAAATAATTTGCGTTCTCATCAACAGGAAGTTAGGCATTGTTAAGCCTTATTAGATGATAATTCCCTCTTCTAAGAGAAAACGTGATGTCTGAAGTCTTTTCAGGGTTGACCGCTATGTTCGACCTATTAAACCGAAAACATAAAGATGCGCTGGCAAAATATCTGAGGCAGTGCTGGTATCAGTGGAAGTCGCAGGAAAGTAGTGAATACATAAATTTGTACTACTTGAGACTCGTCCACTGAAACCGACTTATAGATAGTATATGAGGCCCGGTATACAGCCTTTAGGTACACCCGCCGGTAGATGTGTGATTTCAGAGAATGCGTCTCCGCACTTAACGTAAAACTTTCTCAACTCCAAGTACGACTGGAGAGTTTTAATGTCAGCTTCCACAAAGGCCAGAATACCAAACTCGGTCGAATACTTGTCTTACATAAACGAATGCGACTGAGCAGTAGAGCTTTGCTTTAAATATCCTTAGGATGCTGCACACAAGTTGTTCCATGTTTGAGTCAGATACCAATCTGTTGGTCTGGACTTAGCCTATCTTCCTCTAGAAATCTATAAAAGTGAACACATATAATAAGTATCAAGGCTACTTGCCTACATCAATTAATCTGATTAAACTTATTTAAGAGTACGTTTCTATATATTTTAAAAAGTGTCCATTAATAATCATTACAAACCATCCGACAAGCTGCTTATATTCTTTTTCACAATACATAGGAAGTGTATAACAAAAATAATGCACCAAAGGGACATCGCCTTTAAATGCGACATTGAGAAGAAAAAAAATGTTCCACGTGGAGCAAAATGCAATTTGGTAAAATTGCTACAAGGAATTTCCAAGTAATAATAAGCTGAAGTTTGTTATCTTATCTTATATTTTTCAAGGAAAGAAACTTAAATCTTACTTTTTGGATTTGTGTGCTTGCGGCATTTTCTACTAGTTTACTAGTTATAGAAGTTGCTGCAGCTACACTCACTCTCTCTGTCTCTCTCTGTCTCGTCTCGTCTAACTTAAAAGCAAGCCGGCAGTGCGAGGTAGATGCAACTTGTTTCTTATTCATATTGCTGCCACTTGAAACTTTGTCATTTGCTTATATTTTCCTATACATAATTAAATAATGCAAACTGGCGCACTTCCGCTTGCTTAATGTTTGAAATTAATTTTTGTGCGCTTGCAGTTGGAGACTGCTGCTCAGCCACCGTACACTAATGCTCTGCCACAGCCTAACGTAGACAGCAACGTTGAAATGTCTCTTGATTGTCATTAGCGCGCATAATTTGGGAGCAGTTAAGCCCCACTTCACCTCCTTAAATATATAGCTTGTAGACTATACTAACTGTTTAAGCACAGCTGATCCTTATGACTATAAAGTTCTTCGGTGTAACACCATTAAAAATATGTAGAAGCAGTTTGATGGTAGACTATTTTGTGGCAACTGTAATGCCTTAAATGTTGCTCTATAAATAGAAAAGTTCGGTGGAAAATTATTAAAGGTAGCAAGAATACGCTTTGAGACGAAGTTTTAGCAACTTTACATCAAATGGTGTTTCGAAGTAATTAGAAATTTGGAATTATGCACATCCATCGTTGAAAATAAATTGTGAACAGGAATTTACGAAAGAGTACGTGAGACTATCTAAAGCTTAAAAACTTTATTAATTGCATTTTAAAGCATAACCATTATAGACAGGACAGGATCTCTGCTGACTTGCTGCTACTACGATGCCTCAGCATGAAAGGGACTTTTAGTAGATTCTAAGTAGAGACAAAGTAATCAGCTTAAGTCATTTGGGTAAATTAGTTAGAAATTCCTGCTTTGGGAATTAAAAATCCAGATTATGGTTACAACTTTTGTCAATAAATATGGCAGTCTCTATCCCAACCAGCTTACCATGGAATAACCTTCCTCACTGCAAGGAGAAAACCTTTAATATATTCAACGATAGCTCACAACTTGACGGGAGGATTCTGTGGCTACATTAGCTTCTACCAAGTAGAGTTGCTAGCCATCAAGTAGGCTATTCACTAACTCCGGCTTAACCCATATAACTAAGAATCGGTTTACGTTTTCAGCAATGTCAATCACTGCACTAAACTAACAGTAACTCCTATATAACTGCCGAGATTTCTTAATGAGATGCAACATGCGCACCAATTGGTTTCATATACACCGAGATACCAAAGTAGATTCTTTATTAGCCTTACTGCGCTTGAGAAGGTATCAATTTAACTTTTAAAAACTTTGGCATTTTCAGTATCGCTTATAAAAAGCGAAGTGAATATTTTTCGAAGATTAATCAGATAAAGCTTCCAACGTATTATCCTTTGTTTCTTGTGGAAACTTTATACAATCGTGAGTGAAATAATCCAATAAAATAAAAAGAACCAACTATGTTACGTCGTAACAAACTGTATTGTCATACCCCCAATTGTAATATATTATTATTATTCGCGCTGCGTAATACTTACCCGGCTCCTGCTAACTTCACACACTGCAACCTAAACTCAATAATATTATTTTAAAATCTTCATGTGAAGTGCTTTATTAGGTTTATTGAATTTCTATTGAATTCAGCGGCTCAGCACCCCAAAACAATGTTAAAAGCTACGCCAATGCAGACATTTTATGCCGGCACTTCAGTATCTTATGGTTCTTCATTTTTGCCGTATGTCCTTGTTGTCTATGTTCTTCTGTTTTGTTTGTTGTACAACTTTTATACACTGCATTGCATTAAATATTGTTTAAGTGTGCCATTTCATCATAAAGTTTTTGATCTTCTCGAAATAGAATTTAAATGCCAGTTTGTCTCAACATAAACAATGAGATAATCTATCTATTTGCTGTCTTGCTCTCTTGCTCACTTGTTGCCGCTTTCGCTTCTAACTATCACTGCGTCTGCTTTTTTTACATTCTGTACACTTGTCTGCGTACAAATTAGTGTCTCTGCCAACTTCCGGCAAAAGTATTTACAGAGGATTACAAACAAATTGCACATTCCAAGCCGAAACCAACCAAGGTTCTTTGGATGAGTTTTTTGGTCCAGTTAGTATTAAATACTGTTAAATTAAGAGAGTTTTATTTACTTATTTATGTTCAGCCATAAACTGTGCAAAATAAGTAAAGCGTAAATGAGGTTAACAAATGCCCGAAAAAAACCCAAACAAAGCAGCAACTCAACGAAAATCGAAGAAGATTTCTCTGCCGAACGACAAAAGAACAACAAGACACCAAATATAAAATGCAATTTATTGTCTTCGCAAGTATTTTCTCCCATTGAATTTGTCGTAGAAGAAAAAAAAGGTAAAATAAAAAAGCGCAAACAAACAAACTTCGAACGAGAGTGAATGGAAGAGGTTAAGCGTAACAAAATTGCGCACAAATTTAAGAAAATATTAAACAAATTATGCCACATTTGAAAGTAAAAAAGTTCTAGACGACGCTTCTAATGTGAAGCAGTGCCAGCCAGCATACATACGTACAAACGGCATAAATATATTTCGCAGATACAAAAAAAGGTATACATTTACCTACAGATAGGAGATATAAGATGCGATGGGGATTGGCTAGATAGCTCGAGTTGTCACGCCGGTGCCCGTGTAGACAAAGCAGGCAATTCAATGGCGGCATGTACCATTATTTAACGACGCAAACCAAACAGAAAACACAAATAAAGAAACGAAAAGAAAAGCGACAAAATGAAAGAAAAATTACAAATTCTAAAATGAATGCCACTCAAGACCATAGACCATGTTCAAGCATTGCGCGTTGCTAGAGAGAACAAAAATATGATACACTTTTACAGTAAAAAAAAACAGCATAAAAATTTAATCACAGATTAGATTACATTCGGTATTTTATTTATTAGTTGCTGTTGGATACGAGGCTTATCTTATAATATTTTATGAAAGTATGTTGGTTTTTTGATTTATTTAATTTTCATAAAAAATTTACACTAGAGCTCGCATTACACACAGGAAAAAGAAGCGTTTATGAACTGAAAAATGGCTTAGAAATTCCATCAACACATCATCGCCATTCAAAGTTAATTTAGGTGAAATTGAAGAACATGAGGAGTTTTCCTTTAATGGATTTTTTATAAACAGTCAAAGTTACTTCGTGTAAATGTTAAAAAGGACTTAAACTTTAGTGTGCGTATATATATATATATATATATATATATATATATAGCTGGAAATAAGAAAGAACATCACTACAGAGAGAAATCATATCTGATATTGTGAAATTTGGTGCTGAATACTCATTTCATGAAATTGCGGCTATGTGGATGTAGAATGACTGTCTATCCAAATGACCAGCACTTGACACTAACCAAAGATGAGTACAACGCTAAAGTCTTGGGCTTAACACACAAAATACTGAACTTCCAAGGAATATACAAGATCTACAGCTTCAGAATACCGTTCCAATGGGAAAAACACAGCTCAAACTATCTAAAGAAACAAAATTTCTTGTAAATCTGGACTCAAAGCTCAACGGAAGTCGAATCTACAAATATGTTTACAATCAAATGGGTATTGTGAAAAAATATCATTGCGATCAGGCCTTCACCAACCTTTGAAGCTTGGGACTGATGGGAAATGGCCGATGACACAACTCGCCTACTTAACCTCCACAACTTACAAAAAGCACGCTGCCTGCGCGTTTATAGCTCCTTTCGTTTTACTCATCAGATGGCATTAGACGCCATAGTTAATCTAGATCCTCTAGGTGACTTCCAAAAGCACACTATAGCCTGTTGGGCAGCAAGACTCCTGCTTAATCTAACGAAATCTTCTTATGCTAGACTTAGTAGAGCAACCGGCTGAAAAGTAGTTTGAGTGCAATGTTTCAGAGTTCAAATGCAATGACAACTTCGAAGTAAGATTCCCGTTGAGGGAAGACTGACAGCTTAGAGCTACCAGAAAGCAAAATATACTCTAACGGATCGAAGACAGATGAGGGTACTTTTACTCGGAGAAACTTCCAATGCAGCTTCCATACGCGCTACCAGACTACCAGAGATCTATGAAAGATTTATTTCTTTATTATAGAGAGGTAAAGCCACGGTATATTATATCATTTATACGCTCTATTGATCTCGTTAAAGAGTAGCATCATTTTCGCCTTACGTTTTTCAGGAATCTAGTCAGCTACATTCTAAATCAAAGAAGTAACTAGAAATTCTTTCTTTCTGTCTAGTTATCACGTCTGACACTTGTGACACTCAGTTTTTCCACTAAGTTTTCGTAGAGATTCTGTTCGTTGTTGGTTTGTGTGTCCCCTATATCAAACCTTATCATTCTGTAATCAGACAAGAATGGTACCTGTGACTTGTGGCACTTTTTTATGATATTTGCAATGGTTAAGCTACAGAAAGTTATATCCCGGCCTAGCCCTGGTAACAAAGCTTGGTATGCAGTTTTTGACATTCGGCTAAACTGATTGGCGCCCTTGAAGGACTCCAAGGAAACTATTAATCTACGACATTTTTTCACATACCAAAGACAGCAAAACTATTCGCAGCACGGGGACAGCACTAAACCAAGTACATCAGCACTCAATCGCACTCATTTACGAGATGGTGGATTCATATGGATAAGCACTGCCAGCGACTCTTGCCATAAATAACATTTACCGACCTTTGCAAAAGACTCTCTCGGGTTTAACTAGGACCACCAGCAAGTTACAGAGAAGCAGACATCTGAGCAAGAACACGATACGAATGTGTGTGGAAGTGGTAACAGCGTGCTGTACCATATTCCATATCAGGACTTCTGTGGTGATTTCTATGTAAATACTCTACATTTTTTAGAAAACGCAACAGATTTCTTGGAAACCATTATTTGAAGTACTAAAGGAATTGGAGGATCTCGCACGTTTCATTCGTATTGAGAACTAATTGCAAAGGGGCAGAGGTTTAAGCAAGTCCTACTTATTTACTTAACACCTTATAAAATGAAGTACCCAATTTCAAACTCATCACAATTAACCGATTGACCACTGCATAAACTTGATAAAGACTCTTTCTTTTTAGAATGAAAACTGATGCAATTAAATGTCTTAACGCTTCCTGCTTCATAATTAAATAGCGTCGATTGGTCTACTTTCAAAACATGTGTGAAGAGTATTTAAGCTAACTTAAATTTTTAATAATAAACGTATTTGTGAATAAACACACATCCACTCCACTACGTCTGAAGGGCATTCTAAATTTAGTTAGAAAGTATGACAGAAAAAAAGTAATAAAATAAAAATTTACTTCGGGTAAGCAAAAGCTTCGAAGCACAGCAGATTGTGTGAAATTTCACACAATCTCATGCAAATGAAAATTCAACACTTGGTGTAAAGCATCTACACATCCATCCACTGCCAGAACGACCAGCTTCCTCAACAACAACTCTTCAGCGGCACATCATGACAAGGCAAGACAGGCGCTTAACATTTTAGAGACTTCCATGACTGGCACGGCGGCGGCTGCTGCTGTTTGCTGTTTGGTGCTACTGCCACAGCTCAAACATCGTTTTAATTTAATATGTTTAAAATATGCTTCTAATGTAATTCTTTTCGCTCGCTTTTACACTTACTTGATATCCTTGATGTCCTTGCAGTGCAGCTCACTCTCTATTCTCTCTCGCTCTGTTCCTGCCCCGCTTTCCCAAATGATTTTCATTAAGCTCTTCTAATTTGACAATATGCGCGCCTGGCTAGACGAAATTTATGCAAATTCATGTCGAAATATATACTTTTTTCTACGTGTTTTGTTTTTGTTTTGTTTCTTTATTGTGCTTTTTTCTTCTTCTACTTCGATGTGCCACTCCACTGTTGCCCTGCTGCTAGGATTCTTTTGTTCTGCTTGTTTGTGTATGTATTAATCTTTTGTGCTTAGAAAGAACTTTTCGAATCCAAAGAATGTAGTGAAGCACACGATTGCGAGTTAATCAAAATACTTCACTTTTAGCCAAGCATCACTTTTAGCCAAGCAGACACCGTAAACATTGCTCAAACGAACTCCACTTCGATTTATGTTTCGTTTTGCTTCTGATATTAAGTTCTTACTGCTAGGATACAACTCAAGTAGTTTACTGTCCTGTTTAGTTTCTTCATATGCTCGCATAAATGCTCTATCGTTTGCTACTTTTACTATTTGTCTGTCGCTTATTTGGTTAGTTTTTGTACCCTGTACATATTGTGTAAAAAGGTATATTAAGTATGTGCGAATGTATGTAACTGAAGGTGTAGATGTTGCCATGATGTTCTTTATATTATTCATCAGCATCAAAAGTCCTGACGTTGTAGACATGGCCGTATGGAAATCGGATTGACGAGATTACAAAAGACTGTAAGAGATAGAGACCTCAAATTTTTAACAGCCTGCAGATGAAATGAATCTCCACTAATGATTATTGACATCCGTCCAAGAATATTGATCACGGAAAATATCATTGATTCCCGACCACGGTGTCTCGGTCAATATCAATGAGCTCAAGCCAAAGTCATCAAACTTCGGTTACTCACCCACATTAAGGGTCATTGACACCAGTAAGGGTCATTATAACACAGTTCTTCGACCCAAGTAACGGTGATTGTTCTCCAGCAAGGGTCACTAAGGGTCACTGACTCCAGTAAAATTCATTGACTACCGTAATGGTCATTCTTCCCCGCGTAAGTGTCACTGACCACAGTACGATTTAAGGGTTATTGTTCCATAGTAACGGTCATTGTTCTCTAGTAAGGGTCATTGACCAATATTAAGGGTCCCTGTGCGCCTTGAAGGGTGCTTAAACGCCAGCTAAGTTCATTTACCCCCGGCCCCAGGCTGAAGTCATTGTACCAATAAACCACAAAGTATGGAAAACTGTTACTCGAACGTACATTTTCAAACTTTCCACAGTTCTCAACATATGGTGCAGTCACCATAGGATCTCAGTCGCAGCTCAGGTTGACATACACTCGCTTCCACCAACAGGACGGCCAGTATGCACAATACGAAATATAAAGGATCTACTGAAGAGGCATTAAAGAGCTAATTAAGGAACCTTCAACAGAGACAGACACTGGACAGAGTGTGATAAAATCAGCTGTGACACAAAAGCGTTCTTCAGCCAAACGGCAACCATTTACGCCAGCTTTGTAAAATTCATGAAGGATGCAGAACTATCCGTGAAATATGCTCATATAAAGTAGACGTCAGATGAGAAAACGCTGCTAAAGACACCATCCTTTTGATCTACAAGATAAGGTTGAATGCGCTGCACTTCAGATCGTTTCTGCTCCTAATAGACTAAACCGAAGAAGACGCAGACTTGTGGCTGCAATTATATGTTCCAATATTTGGGAGCTAGTATGACTCTTCAACTCGCTCGACGACTGTCTTGAGATCATTTTTACATTGAGAAATTTATAAATACACAAAAACTTTTATGTGAAGAGATGAAACAACTAGAAACATTTTTTCTAATAACAAAGGTTCCAGAACTACGGAGACACGTGTTTCAAATTCAGCTTCTCATCCTCATAACAAATTTAAATAAATGCTGTAGTGAAATAGTTGTATGGAAATGTTTAAAGTATAAAAAAATTCGGTGTCTCGGTTTTCTTTTTTTCCACAAAACTAAGCGCATGCGATGATATATGTGCATGCAGCTGCGACCACAGTTCGTCAAACGCTTGAGTAGCTCAACTGTAAGCCACCTAAAAAGAAGAAAAAAATCGCAATTCACTAAGCTAGCAAAATGCTGCTGAGTTGAGTTGTCAACCTGAAGTGTATCGAGTGACGACAGCAGTTGAAGCTGCATCACCAGGTGAAATTGTAGCAAAAAAAGGATGAAATACGACGAAGCAAAATTGGTTGAGTGACTCCGAATGCGAGTCACAAGTTAATTTCGGTGGCATATGAGTGTTGCGACGACATTGCGTGTATTTTAAGCAGCTTGGCTTGCCATTCATATAAATGTATACTATATACTGGTGTGGCGTCGAACCCACTCTAAACTTAGCACCTACAACGTGGGTACACTAAAGTTTGTCAACAACAAACGTCGTCTCTCCTTGTTGGAACATTGAATTCGTCGGAATGTGCAAAAATATTCTTATGCTAGGTGGTGGCATCTTTTAAACACTTCTCCCCACGACGCAATTTTCAATGAGCCTCTTTTTTGCCTGTGTGTTGGCTTGTGTTGTGTAGGTACATAGTTGCATATATTTAAATTTTACGATTTAACTTTGTCATCGCAAATAGGCGAAATTTGTATTTGTCGTGCGGCGTGCGTTCATCGCCTTCAAAAAGTGAAAAAAGAAAATAAAAAACCGAGGGCAACAACTTCAACGGCGCCATCGAACGTTCGAAAGCAGCTCACTCATAGCATCCTTTGTGTTTTTATACTAACTTGAAAAGGACGAATATTGTCGTTTGTCGAATTGCATTCTAATTCGATTCTCACCTGTCCATAGCACCTTCTCCTACTTTGGCAACAAACTTGTTCAATATTCATGATTCGTAATTCCTTTTTCCAAAAATACAACTGAAGCACCCTCACCAGTTTTGGTATTAGTACGAATAGTTTATTCAAGGCAAATTATTTGCATAAAAATACATTTCGCAGCTCATTTTAAATTCGGTTCGTTTTATGCGCTATTAAAATTCTATTTAGTTCGAATCGATTGATTATTAAATATAAAATTTTGCATTTATATGTGTTAAATGGAATTCATTAAATTTTACTTTGACTACACAGAGCAAAATTTCGGCTTAATCCTCTTAATTACTTTATGTTTCGGCTTGGAAGAGCAACTTTGTATAGAATATTCTCTGTTACATATATTTTATTTGCGAGATTGCTTGAATTGCAGCTTTTGGGATTTAATTCACGGAAAATTGTTTATAATGTTGCCGCCTCAGATGTGCTTTAAACTCTGGAAGTAAATTAGTAAAAATCCGAGAAGAGAGAATTTCAGTGCGAGAAACATTTTGTACTTCACAATTTTTCGCTCTATTATTTCTACAGCGCCAATATGTAAATTATTTCACATAAATAAATAAAATTGAGTCCTTTAATAATTGAACAACAGATTTGGATTTATACCGTTACGATGTGTCCGAATTTTAGGCGCTAATGCTGTCATACTTCGAAATTTGTGTAGTCACCATTTACCATGATACGCTACACCTTTCCAAGCTTAATTCTCCACACATCTATCGGAGAGTGAGTTTTCTGAAAGAAACTAAATCCATGATTCGTTAAAAAAAAAATTAGTTTAGTTTGATTTCAAAATACATTTCTCCTTATTGGAGATAGTTCTACTCCAACATGGACATGCATATCGACTTCAACTCTTACTAGTATTATTAATGACTTTAATTCCGGTTAAAATAAATTTTAGCAATCGAATTAGTTAAAATTTAAATATTTTGCTAACATATCAATGCCGGCAGCAACGAACTGAAAAGCTAGAAGAAATGCTGTCAACCAGCTGCCAATTAACGCAGAATTTCCAAGCTGTTATTTTTTATTTTTTAAAAAAGTGCTTTTATTACATGCAAAAATATATATTTTTTATTTTGCTGTTGTTTTTGTTGTTCATACTCGTAGTATGTGTTCGAGGAAATAAATCTATAGCAATGCAGCGCAACGCAGAGCAACGCACACGCATGAACGCACATATAAAGCTTCGTTTGCATGCGTAGGCAGCGGCAGGCTGAACTCCAGCATACGCTACTTCATAGTTAATATACAATCTATGGTATGGTACGCTACACTACATACTACTGACCAATGCAGCTCATTCGCCTGTTGCAGTTGACGGCCGTTTGACCATGTCGCAAACATCTACCTCGCTCTTTCTTTCTTGCCGTAAATACTGCTCTTTTACACTCGCACACATTCAGCCAGCCATTCAGTCAGTCAGTCAATAACACTGTTAATCACGCACTTCTGCACTTGCTGCCTGACCAATTATGGCGCAATTAACACACTTGATTGGTTAACTCGTTTATGAACTCAGCTCAATCGACTTTGCCTTCATCAACATTCCATATCGACCCACTGTGCATACGCACTCAGACCGTCTGTCTTCCCGTCGTGCTATATGACTGTCTGTTAACTCTATCAGTTACTCTACTATGTAAACTGCAGGCAATAACTGGCGAGCGGTTGGGTGGGCTGGGGTGCTGGACAGCAATCGGTTTTTGTGTGTGCGCCGGAGTGTATGCTTTGATTTTTAACATTTCAAAGGATCAAACGCATAGCAGAGTATACAGTTGCGCTTGTTAATAAGCTTTAGAGTGAGATAGCACTATATAAAGAATATCAGTGTGAGCGAGCGAGGAACAGACTGTGGCTTTATTTTGCGTAGCTTGCAGCGGTTTAGATTATCAAAGCTGTTACTTCAGCTTAAATCGAATAAAAGGAACAAATTCTTGCTAATTTCAGCTGCAAGGATTTTTAAGCTCATTTGTACACCGTGAAACACACAGCCATGAGAAACAAGTATACAAAATACCCTGCACACACCACATAAAGTAAGCAAAAACAATCCCTCAAAGTGATCTCTACTCAGAGAACTATTAGCGTCAAAAGATTTACACACGGATGCATATGAACGCTTCGACTCGTGTCAACGTTCTAAACGATATGTTTCACACATTTCAAGAACAGCCCAAAATATAAGCTGCTTATAATTGTGCAGGGTATCTACACTTAAACAAGCAAAGGCTTAACAGTTCAATAACAATTAGTTGCATCAAGCACAAATTATATTCTATGAAGATCTGAGTTTCTTGTTCCATTAAAGCTGTCATTTATGTCTTTCGACTTTCTGTCTTCAGTCATGTTTCTGAAGGAATTAGAAACCTTCGAACTGAATCGACTATGTAGTCAGAAACTTAAAGGTACTGGACATTGAACGTGGAGGTACTGGACATCATGAAATTGAAAATTTTACGAACTTTTCATCTTAAGTTGTTGGCGTTATTTGTAGCTTTTCCTAGCATTGAGCGTCACGTTTCACCTCATAGCCCAGCATCTAGGAACGTCTGTACGATACCGGCGGCAACCTGCGTTGATTTTGCAAATAAACTGAAGAGAAATGGACCGAGAATGCTTCCTTGTGGCACTGCTGCTATTGCCAGATAAGGTTAACGCTATAGGCTCTCCAAATTTGACCTTATCAGGGCAAAGGCAATCTCTCGCCTAACTCGATCGAATGCCTGCTCGATATCCAAGAAGTTGGCATTGCAAGCGAAAGCCGAACTGATAGTCTGGGATCAGGCTCCGGGAATTCGCAATGATCGTAAGCCCAGCAAAGACCAGTCTTTCCGAATTGCGAGGTGTGCTGCAAAGCATCGGCTTGCTCTTGCTCGAAGCGGAACCAGTTGTTGAGAGCGTTTTTGAGGGGAGGTCGTCTACTGTTTCTAGTAGCCTTCCATACGCAGAAGTTGGCGTCTTATTCAGTGCTCATGTTCTCCAGTATACTGTCGAACATATGCGTGCGTTGTCCACTTATTTGATACTGTGTACTTTAAATATCCTTCGAAATTTGGGTATTTCATGAAGAATGTTTTGCAACACACGAGACTAAATAAATTGGCCAGCCTGTTGCTGCTCGCCTTAGAAGGGCGTGAGCTCTTTCGGCTTCGACGATGGCTGCTCAATATCCAGATACATAGCAATGATAAGACATATTTTGACGAGCTTCATGTCCGTATTCTGGTTTATTAACCTCATTGTCTAGGGATAACTCATGCCAGCAGCGCCGAGCGTTGCAATTACTGCTTTATGTTGGGCAATCTGAAGCTTCCAATACTGGATTCCTTTATATATGCCAAATACAAGTAAGGCGTCGCCGTTCATTCTCTGGATTCTAAAATTATGGCTCAGTATATAAGTCATTCAATCAAAGAGACATATATGCTTAGATAGATTCCATCTATTCATGCATATATAGTAATTCTAATTTGCGCGTTCTTCGATGTCTTCTGACAAACATTTCCAAAAAATACCGTTAATGCCGTTAATTTTCACAGCGGTTGAAGTGTACCGTAACACGCACGCCGGAAATGGTTTGCGGCTTGAACTTTGTTGCTACGTAGTTACTAACTCCTATACACTATGCATGCATGCTGTTATTTTATAGCTCCTACAACACTCCGTCCGTAATTTGCAACACGCTCATATAGTATTTGTGGTCCTTACATTTTGTGTCAATCAGCACACTAAAGAGTTATTCGCTTTCTTTTTTTTTTTTTTTTGTCTTTTATGTCTCAAATTATACGCGAAAGTTCGAAGGAAAAAATGTCTTGTTGCCTCATTTCCCTGATTAGAAAACAACGCCCAACCCGATCAGACCAGTTTCATCCGTTCAACTCTCTCAGCAGTTAATTAAAACTTTTTGTTCGTTCACGTGCTCCGTGAAATCACAACAAAGTTGCCAACAAACCGCAAACAAAGGCACAGGTTCAGACACAATTTCAACGCGAATTTGCCTTTATTTCCAAGTAAAATCATTTGCAAGCACAGCCAGCCAGGCGCTCCAATTAGATACACAAATAAAGATGAAGCGTTCGGCGTGACTCCAACGGTATTCGGTATTGAGGAGTGACGCCGTCAAACTTATACAACAAAAGCGTACAAAATCGTAAAACTTTTATGCGTATTATATTTAATTTTAATGCAATTAATTCGCCTCATTTAAATGAAAAATAGAACAATTTAGAACTTTGCTGCTGTCGCAGTTACTACGGCTATCGGGCTGGGAGCCACGGGGCGTCATTGAGTATTACGATTTCATGTATGCATAAAATTAAATATGTGTTTTAAATTTTTATATGTCTAGGGCGCAGTAGAGCAAAAAGCAAACGAAAAAAAAACGTAAAGGAAAACCATTATTTTTGATATAAACGAAGCATTTAGCCGCTTCGAATGCTTTGCAAAGTATCAATTTTCTTAATTATTTAACTTTTCAGACTAATTTGCAAATATTTGTTAAATTAATTCGTAAAAATAGACATTTTAAACAATTGATATTTCAATAATAATAACGCAATTAAATATGCTTCTACAACGCAAAAGGAAGACTGCAGGAATTGAATGAGCTAATGTCTCGGAACATTTTTAATAACCTCTAACATTTTGAAAGTTTTGTACATACTCAGTAAACACAGTATTCGAAGGACCTAAACGTTCGTCGGCCTGTATTCTCAATTTATTATTCTTAAACGGACCAAACAAATCCCCAAATAAACTTCTTTCGCCAAATTAAACGGGTCGGTAAAAATTTAAACAATTATAAAACAGAATTTAAAATTTCCTCTTTTCATTTTACGTATGATTGTCAGTTTCTGCCAAAAATCTTCACTTCTAGTTAAACAAATGTCATGCATCCAAGAAATATGAGATTGTTTAATTTGCAAAATTTCCATTTGTCGTGTATAAAAGATACTGAATATGCTGCTAGTAGATATGAGAGCAGAAGTCTTCCGAATACTTTTATTTCAATTGTTTGCCTTCATTTTGTTTCTAATGCACCAGCAAATTCTTATATTAAAAATCAGTTCCGTGAAACACGCATACAAAGCGGAAATTTATGTATTTAAACTTTTTAATATTTGGCTCTTGGCGATGTAGTGGCTGCGTATGTGCATTCCATTTTTATACTCTTCACAAATTATGAATGTGCTTAACGAATTTTTTACAATGTTTGCAACAACGTAAAAGCAGCCTCGAAGACACCATTAAGAAGTGTAGAAATGTATGTACGTCTATACTAACTCCATAGTCTTATTTCTTCCTACGTCTTAGCTTCAGGCTGAGAGCTAAGACCCTTAGCAGGCACAAAAAACTATAAAGATAATCTTGCGCTTTCAAGAGGAACAACAACAACCAAAAGGAGAAGTTGACGGTAACCGACGCTAGACCGATCAATTGGGCTATGAAATTCACCCGGACTTGGCAGAAGAAATTGACTTTGCACTTGATTTGTTCAATAAGAAAATTTACACAGCAGCAGCAGAATCTCGTCGCAGCATTACCAGAAGTTGAAAACATGATCGTGGTATGTACTCTTTTATATACCCTCCACTCTGCAGATAAGGCAGACGGGCTAATCGCTGCCTCGGGGTTTAGAAAGGCACTGCAGGATCATCGAACCCAATCGAACTTACCCAGCCCATATGGATATGAACACAAATAAAGATACAACGTTTTCATTGTGGAAAGCTACTCGTAGTGCCAACATACAACCAACGCTACATCGATGGTCAATGATGTACATTGAACACCAAACAGGTAGACATCTTGGCACAACACCTCGCCGAACGCTTTAAATCATAATATCAAGCTTCAATTTATTACGTTCAATCTAAATATACTTCCTTGGTATCTCCACTGCAGATGGGCATGTCCCTTCATACTGGCAGAGCTGTCCGACTCCATAAAAAGTCTTTAAAAGTCAATGACCCTGTTAAAATCTGCAACGCAACGCCTAAAGCCCTTCCAGTGATTACTCTTCTACTGCGGATTACGCTTTTTAATGCTATCATAAGAAAGCAATCCCGAGTCGTTTCGGGCAATTAAGCTACTTCAGTCACTCTCAAAGGTATGAGAAAGGATGTTTATTTCCAGTTAAGCCAGAGTTGTAACCAGTTCAGTACACGGAATAACTGAACAACTTCGCATAAATAATAATAAAATTCATAAATAATAATAAAATTCTTAAAGCCTATGACAAAAATAAATAGTGTTACGCTGTATTAGTCAACATAGAAAAACTGGCATTCCGTTCCACTAGCAAAAATTATCGACAGATTACCTGCCTCATTTTTTTTGATGCCACATTCATACCTGGAAGAGCGTCAGTTCTCGTTAAAGTTCGCACAAGTGACTCTCCAAAGTGCCCTGGAGCAGGAGTTCCTAATGTCAGTCTTCTCGGAGCATTTCAAGCCGCTACTGTTGGCCTACTGGAATAACTTTGGTTGCGGGAGGCCTATGGTAATAGGTGGAACATCCAAATTAATAATAACAAATATAGCAACGTTTGCTTTGCACTGAAAAGAAAAGGAGTAAACCTGAAAAAGGTTCACGGATCATATCATAGCTGCTGTACAAACAGGCATGGTAAAAATGCGCCTTCTTACCTGGCTTTTGAACAGTAATAGACTGGCATTGCGGAAGAAACGCACGATAATAAATAATAACAAATAAACAAATAATCGCGCACACTTCGAGCTACGGCATCTAGACTTGGTGTATTGCAGCTAAATCAAACCGCGGCATTGTACAAATCATACAAAACCAGTCGATAAGAAAAATCTCAGGTTGCCCTTGGTACGTCCGAAACACCATCCTGTACAGCGCCCTTAATAATGATCATGTGAACGATCAAATTGGCCTCTTCTACTTCTCCACATAGATTATTTTCAAATTGCAAAATTTTTCAGACTTTTTAACTTGGAAATCTGCAAAGAAATATTCACTTTTTAACACCTTTTGTCGAGGTCGACTAATGAAATGCATGTCTGCCTAATAAGCATTCTTGTGTAGTAACATCTTTTCAGAAAAAAAATGTTGTGCATCTAGGTTCCAGTAGCCAGTATCAAAATACTTAATGCCTATTTCGTTTAAAGTTATGAATTCATGCCAAAATAATTCGTATACGTCGAACATAAAAAGAAACCTTTTAACAACAAAGTCCTAGTCAGCCTTTAGTTATTTTAAACTTCTGACCAAAATCTCTTTATCATATAGTTACAAGTGAATACATATATATATATATGTAAATATGCTATATATATGAAGGATATTTAAGGCACGCGCTTCGACTTTTGACACAAGATATCCTTATTGTAAGGAACAAACGTTGACACAAGGAGTTTTCTATGCATGCCTAGCATTAGCACACACACTCACAGTAACGGTCGTACATGCCAGGACATCAAACACACTGACAAACATTGCCGACATGCGGCGAATCAATAATTTTGAATACTTTAAGTTGCAAAAACATTTTTTGACAACTTGAGGTTATTTGCATATTACTTATACGCAGCATGAGTCGTAGAAGTCGTCAAAGTAAATACGGGAGCGGTAGCAGCAGCAGCCGCCATCAACACACGCGCGCCCAAACCCGAATAAACATTGACAAAAAGTTATTTAAATAACTCAATCTCGGTAGCAAGTTCTTCTCATATTGATTCAAAATCAAAAGAAGGCCGAGGCAGCCAAGCCAGCTGGATAAAAGCAAACTTGCTACGCCTGCAACGAAGTGTGAAATTGAAAATTTTGGTCTTTTGTCAAACATTAATAATATAAATAATCATAAACATGGAAATTTGTTATAATTTTCAGCTGCATATTGATGTTTAGTTAAATACGCTACGAAAGATGTTTCCAGCTGGACGTGCCGCGCATTACGCATACGCAAAGTTGACCTCCAAAGGAAAATAATGTAGCGCATCTTTTAGGCGCTGACGCTACAAAATATATTTATGGAGAAAAAATCAAAGAAGCTGCGTTGAAGTTGATTGAGTTTCTGACTTTAAGCATAAATTACAAATTGACATAATAGCTTTTATTTATGTTCTTGCGCCGTCTTTATGCATGTTTATTAATTTAAGATACAGAAAAAGAAATAGCGCATGAAATAGTGCCTGAAGTGGAGTGGGAGAGTGATAGAAGAAAGTTTAGCGTTTTGCTTGCCTCATCAGTTTTATGTAGCTTTTTCGATTCTATTTTTGGATAACCTATAGCTATAGGGTATATCATGTAGTTTCCACTTTTATTTTTGTATATATTACTTTAAATTAAAAATTAGAAAAAAACCTATAAAAAAATTAGAAATAAAAAACCCTGCAGTGCCCCATAACTGTTTGCTATGTACTTGAGTTCTCTGGGAGCTTCATTTTTAGGACAGATCAATATTCAAGGATACTTGGCACTTTCGATGCTTTCGATGCAATACTTGCTAACGCTACCAAGTTTAAATCTAAGAGAAAGCTGTGAAGTGGTGTGAAGTCGCCAGCTGGTGTAAAAGTTAGAAGATGATAATAATCATTCACTTAATTTGAGAAGAAAATTTCTGATCGTTGGAAACTTTATAAACAAGCGCACTCGATTTCTTTATCTTCAATGGCTTGCACGCGGAAAAGTTGTCAATAAGGACTGAGTGCCATTCGGATCACCTGCCCCTTGCCCAAGACACCTAAGCGCCGACTACTGCTACCGGCGGTTGAAATTGATACATTTCGCAGGGAGTAAGATGAAAGCACAAGACTCGAACTAAACCTCAAGATGCTGCAGCCACAAGACATTGAATACGCATACGCGATCTTCCTTAACAAGGTACACACTGCTGACCTTATTGCTACACCCAAAAGCACAGCGAAAGAACCAAGGCTGCAAAACATACTTCCCCCAGCACTCTACTTAGGAGGCAGTACTGCCGCACTCGGGATGCGTTTGTGGACAGGGTTTACCGCAGATTCTCCAATAGGGTCGAGAAGCTGTTGCCGCTGCAGATAGAACCTTACCGTACTACCTACTTCAATAGGCTATTGCTACACTACATCATGCTGGTCCCAACGGAAAGATAACATTGCTTTATTAGTAACACTTCTAAACTCCATGCAAACCCTTTATTGTGCTCCAAATGAAATATTAAGAAATGCATAATATTTCCGCTAGTTGTTAATGTTTTTATAATGGCTTCTCATCCACCAAATCATTCCATCCATGTTATTTAAATGTTTTTGTTCGTTAATATCGGCGCTTCTTCTTCATATGAATATAATTAAAGTGTCTAAACTTTTCTACTTGTACATTATTTCTTTTGAACACACTCCAAACTATCAACACATCCCAATTTATCAGATTCCCATGATTCCGTTGCTTAAAAACTTTGCATCAACTTTCTAATATATACAATATTAAAGTGTTTGTCAATAGTACACATACATCAAAATAGTCGAAGTTCAAGTCAACGCTTCAGTACGCGCTTTATTCATTATGTTGACATTTCCTTAACAGCTGCGCACCGGCCGCTCTCCTTATTCCCGCCACAATCATAACTTTTGTACACGTTCTACTCTATTTGCGCATAGCCAAAGTACTTATAATTGATTAGGTTCGTCAGAGCACCCTACGCCTTCTCGCTCTGTCCATCAATAAATGGCGTTCAATAGCTTTCACTTATCGGCACCCCGCAAACCCTTTGTGCTCGTCTGCCTTGCAATACTAAAACAATAATTGATGTCTTGTGTACGAAGACATTAATCTTTATTGAATAAAGTGTTTCCTAAAGCTGACAACTTTGTTTGTAGCAAGTCGCTAGAGCTATAGTACAAGTAAATAGATATAGACGTACCCACTATATACCTCGTTTAATGCCTCAACTCATAAACTTTGACCGCAAAGCAAAAGTCAAATAAAAAAATATAAAAAACTATAAATGCAAGCAAATCATTTTCTTAGAAACAAACTAGTAAAGTAAATAAAATTAAATTGTAAATAATTTAGCTAATAAATGTGTATTATTATTCTGAAATTTTATTTCTTAAAGTCGTATGCGACCTTTTTCAAGCGTTTTTATGTATATTGTCTACCTGACTGACTGACTGAGTGCGTGGTTGAGTGTGGCTGCTGTAAATATGGCCTGCGGTGCGTTAATTCTGGAATTTATGCCGCCACCGCCATTGCAAACTTGTAACTCAAATGCAAATTAGACAAATGAAATTTGCATATTGTTCAACGACGCCATTTTGTTTCTGTTACGAGTAGATTCTATTGTCTTATTATGTTGATTTCCGGCGCAATTTGAAGCGATTTTCTTGCTAATTAGTTTAAATTGTTTGAGCAAGTTCATTTCTGTAATTGCAAATTTTGTACTTAAGAGCTGTAAAAGAGATAAAAAATATGTTTTTAATGTTTGTGTTTGTGTGTGTGTGTGTGTGTTTCAAATACGCCACAGGCACAGATAATTTAATAATCTTTATAATAGTTTTTACATGCATAGCAGGCAACAGTTTTTAACTTAGACACAAACCTTTTTAGGCAAAAGCATAAAGCTTCTGGTCAAAGCTTTCGCGAGTGACCATGTGTTCCATATTTGCAAGGACATTGAACATTCATTTGCTGGATTTAGGCCACAAGCAGTCAAGGTCTGTGTCTTGTACTTTATTAATGGTCAAGACGAATGCAAGGCGTATCAGAAATTTTATTTCGTGTAAACTAAATCATCTACACAGAATGAGAAATTCCTAATCTTTGATTTTTCCTTTGAGGATCATCGTGAATCACCACATTAATTTGAACTCGTTCATTACATCTTAATCCTAGTCACGTTTAAAAAACTGCCATGTCATCCTTGATCTTGTTTCAAAGTTCACTTGGATTCGATATTGAAATATTAATAGCAAATATGGAGCGAATATGACTTACTTAAATGGCCTTCAACCGTTGCTCAGCCCTGGCCGCATTCAAGAAGGCGCGCCAGCTTCTGAAGAGTGCACAAGAGTGCGCCTGTTGCTTTGAATGCAAAGTACTCTGAGTTCTTTACATATCTGGTCATTCCAATGCTGTAGCTATTTCATCCATTCGAATGAGGTGACTTGCCCAGTGGAGCCGATGGAATTTTATGCGCTGGCCTTTGCCAACCTCAGCTGTCAGTTCATACTTAACTTGTCACCGACTCTAATAGGACCGAAAATCTTTCTCTCGAAGACTTCCAACGCCGTTTCAACTGACTCAATCACGGTGCACGCCTCTGCGCCACACAGTAGAGCCGGGAGTATCAGCGTCTTGTTGATCTGGATTTTCGTCTTTCGAGAGAACTTCTTCTAGCTTGCTTGCTCACCCCAAAATAACTTCTATTTGCAAGAGTGTTTCTCCGCCTAATTTCCAAGCTGTTGTTGTTGTTGTTGTTTCAGATCCAAAGTAGATAAACTTTTGTACTAAATTGAAGTTGAAATTCTCCAACGTCACTTATCGTCCAAAACGCGATGACGGCGTGCGAGAAGACACCAAGTACTTCGTCTTGCCTTCATTCACCGCTAGACCCATGAGCCAAGACTGTTTATCAATCTCCGAGATCGCCTTATGTACTCATGATATCAATATCATCCGATTTCGCGACCGACACGCCCGACCGGTTCTGTATGTACTTCACTGGCGTAATATGTATTCCATGAAAACTCTCTTAATATCAAAGGGTTCGGAGTGGTTCTTTTCTACCCTGACAACGCTTTGTGTGAAAATATCATGCAAAGACGCACGTTCTTTGCCGGAATACCTAATGCAGACAAGGCATCGAACAACTTCTTTGGAGCAAATTATTATATTCCAGCTCTAGTTAAGGTTCCGATAAAAAAAACTTGTCGTGCGAACATAGATCGCACTGTATGAACCTAGTGTGTTCGAATGTTGAAAATTTTAACTCTCCTCAAATCTAGAAACGTACTTGCATCGTATTGGATGTTAAGGAAGATTTAGGCATCTCGGCATTTCTATTAACCTAACAATCCATGAAAATAGATTCGATCTCCATTGAACTAAAAATTAACTTGGAACTGAAATTAAACCCATACCGAAAGTAATAGTTCCGGCTCTATATGTCACTAATGTTAGTACTAGCGCTGTAGAATCTTGGAACAACATTCTTATACAATAAATAATGCTACAAACGAGGAGGGCACTATTAGCAAATAAACGGCTGATTTAATTTTTTTTTAAATTTGTAAAAAATTCAAATAAATCAATTTGTTGGTCGTGCTATGTGAAGTACAAGAAGGAATATAAAAAATAAAATATATAAAATAAAAAAAAAATGTAGGCTCTATCTCGTTTAATTTTCGAGATCTCATTGTTCAAATAGACAACCAGACAGACAAACATGTCTATATGTTCTCAACTGTTGATTTGGAAGAAGAATATAAATACTTATAAAGAGTCTAATAAGCCTTCTTTTGGCAGTTTCATTATTTCATTATAAACTACATTGACACAAACTTGATACAACCTTTCACCCTACATACAAAAATTTTATTAAGACTTCCAACATCAATGGACAAACAAGACAATTCAATTTGACGCTCTTTCACTTCTTTCTTTAATGTTTCTTCAATGTTAAAATTTATTTCAATAATTCGCTTACAAGTGTCTAAGTACAACAGAAGAATTGGGCTTACGACAGAAAAAGAGGCGCATGAGGCTGTGTTGCCGGTTCCAAGAAACGCACTTCTTTTGAGCGTTTATTCATGAGTTACAATCGAATTATTTAAACAAACTTAACCGAATTTCGATTTAATTTTTGCCAATTAATAAATACAATTAATTTCGATTTCTTTGTAGAGAGTTTTCAAATGGCCAAATTAAATGAAAGTGATTTAGAAATGATAAGATCGCAAATTCAAATAAAACAAAGATCGGAATGAGAGAAAACGTTAACCTCAGTTGCGTCGAAACATTAACACGCTTCGTATGTGAGAATTTATTTGTACATATATATTTTAATTATAATGTGCAAACAATGCAGGCGTGCTGGTCTTTAATATTCTTGAAGCACGATTTTGAGTTACTTCAACACATCAAATTATGTTGAAATTTAACATGCAAGGTTATGGACTCGTTAATAAGAATATTATTGGGCAACAAAAGTAAACGTAATACAATTAAATAAAATATAGTTTAAATACCGATAATGGAACAAACCAAGTCAATATACAGTTTAAGAGTTCTCCATTCTGGCACATAATACGTTGCAAACACTGAGCCATAATTAGTGTACTTGTCACACCAAATTGGGAGCGTATGTACTTAAAAAATAAATTGAAACATTTAACAATTCAATAATTTCTGTTTTCTTAAGTTTTTTTCTTTTTTTTTTTTCTTTTGTATTTTGTTGTTGCTCCTAATATTTTCTAACATGGCATGCAACACGTCAATTCATTACAAGATATGATGTGTACCTATTTTTTTCTTCTTTTTTTCTTAAGCATTTATTTAATAAAAATGGAAAGTATTCGCAAACAGCAGCCAGCGAAAATTAAATGTTGATTTACACGAGATGCGCGTTGTACTATGCTGTTGAATGCCACGCATCGCACAGCAGCAGAAGTTAATAACCTGACAAGTATACACTTAAAAGGCAGCATACGTGCCTGCCTAAATAAAACAGATAGCTAGAGATACTCATAGCTCATAGTTTGTTGCATAGATGGCTGAGTGCTTGTTTAGTTTGGTATGCGCGAGTACAAGCTGCTTAGATGAAATTAGACAATGCGATACAATTTACACGGCGATATCACTTTGATAGCGAACCAACATGAAAGACTTGGTAGCAGCAGCGGAGAGATGGCGGTGGCAATGGCCACTTTGGCAGCGGTCTAACCTCATTAGCGATATGTTATGATGGTGAAAGTGGGGGAGGCTGACGTTGTTACTGTCGAACAATTGCTCCGAGCATTGAGAACAATGTCGAAGTAGTACACCAGCGATTTATTATATTGTATTTATAAATACAATGAATGAACAAATAAGTGCGAACTGCTGTGGTCAATGGAGTAGAGGGAACGGGGGACTAAAGGGTATTAATGCCCCCTGTGCGTCTATGAATATAGTGGAGTATGAAATCTAACTGAAGTTTTGATTAAAAATTTTGAGAATGAATTATTTGCGAATATTTGCTTAAAAAGTAATCCACATTATATTCTATAAGCGCTTAGATTTTTAGGGAGACCTCAAATAGATCCCTAAAGTATTCTTTTAAAGTATAGTGTTGATGGCTGAATATGTTATTTGTCACGAATTTTGCATAATCGGCACCGGGAAAAATAAGAAACACTGCCAAAAATGGACGGTGTTACGTCTTTAAAGTGAATTAATCATATATCTAAGACTGTTTGATTTTATTTGAATAAATTTTGGGAGTTTATCAATCGGTTTGTTTGTCCGACCTAATCTCCGAAACGGCTGAACCGATTTTGGCCTGTGTTCATTTATTTTTACTTACTGGATATTATGTTTATGGTTCGCTAACAAAATGTCGGAACAAAAGGTGAAACTGAAATTGTGAACTTTAATATTGAAAATTAAAATTGATTTTTTATGGCAGCCGATTCAGTTAAGTGTTAATACGCCGAATTTTCTTTGTTGATTGAGTGCGTCACTCAACTGGTTTATGAGGTCCCCTTACAGTATTCAAAAGCTAGAGTCTGTCGCCTTATAAGCTGAGGGAAAATCAGTCACAAAAACACATTTTCAAAGTCGACGATGGGATCGGGAGAATAACGTCTCGATCGGAGGAAGCGATACCCTGCCCCCTTATAATCGATAAAGAAAATTCATCATATCTTTGCATTGTCATATCTTTGAGATGCAGAGATTAAATTTGGAATACATGTTAATGGGATCGGGACTAGTAAGATCCATTGGACAAGTGTGAGCAGTTTGGCTTAAATGTGCGCGGAGAAACGGGCAGGGTTCATATATAAACATTGAAGACTCAAAAACAACAACTAAAAAAATTGTATATCAACTGAATTTCTAAATTAACATATGGTTCCGGCGTTTTGATTTAGATATCCAAAGCTGGATCCACATGAACAAGAAATTTCTACTCAATCTATATTCAAATGGTTTAAGCATGAGTTTCAAAATAGCTTTGTTTTCTATATTCGAATCATATTTAACAAATGGGATCATTGAAAAAGAGAACTTTAACTTAAAATTGGTAAACAATCGATTTAAGTTTTACGGACAAATGGTCCAAAAGAACTGCGTTTTAATGCGAGATCGATAACTGTGATATTTAACTTACGGATTTTGGATATGAGCGCTTAAACAGTGACTGAGGCATCCATAAAATTTATTATAAAAACCGAAATTCGTAATATTCTCAAATACTATGGCATAAATCACTCATTAAGCGCGCATTTTTGGAATTTCGTGAATTGAAAATCACAATTTGTTTTCTCGTATAAACTTGGTATATTATAAATATAATCTACAAAACTTATTAAAGCTTTCCGCCAAAGTATTAACACCCTTTCCGAAACTATTTGTATAACATATAAAGAGGCCCCCAAGGCAAATTGCTATCAACGCCGCTGGCTACAATAACAGCAACAACAATGAGAGCGCGCATAATACAAAAGAGTCAAGACACGAACTTTCTGCGATAAAGAATCCGAAGAAGAAGAAGACGTAGTCAAAGAACAGCAATAGCAGCAGCCGGAGTAGAAAGAGCAAAGAAACTTTTACCGCAAATAAAGAAGAAAAACGAAAAAAAAAAAACAGCGATTCATTGACAAGAGTAGCAATGAGCATGCGCAATCCGCTAGAGCAGCAGCCACTGGCGCAGTCAGTAGCAGATCATGGAATTTTTAGTACACACATTTTTAGTACCGTGAGCGAGCGCGCAAAAACAAAAATTAGTTCGAAGCCAAACCAGTTTCACCTGCTGTTGCTCTTGAATATTTAGCGCAGCGCATCCACATCAACACTGGCTGGGCTGGCGACCTGATGACGATGGCAACGACGAAGAAACAACAACAAACGATGCTGATGTCCAGAAATACAAACAAAAACAGCAGCAGCACAGTGGAAGCCACAGCAGCAGCAGCCACAGCCGCAGCAACTAGAAACCACCAACTCCGACTCAGTTTATGAGCGACATTCGTGGTGTGCGGTTGTTTGATTCGAGCTTAAAACGCGTTCTGCATCCATTCATGTTCCACGCCAGTGGAGAGTACTTCATGTGGCTACAGTTGCTGTTGTTGTTGTTTTTGTAACTGAGTGCAGCTTAATTGCTTCAGCAACGTCGCGCAGGGAAAACCAAAGTTTACTCGTTTGTCTGCATTTTTTTGTTTTGCCCATCGCTGATATTTTGCTTTGCTGTTTTTCTTTGCCGCCATCATTGGAAAATATTCTTGCGCTTTCTTTTTCTTGTACTTTGTGCAAACAAATAAACAAAAAAATATTAAAATAATATAGCGAAAAAAAAATAAAGTGTATATAGTAAATTGAAGTGAAAGATAGAAAATAAAAAATAAAGTGCGCCAAGCTCTGAGCTTGCATGTGAAGATCTTCGTACACATCAAAAATCGCCCAGTCAGCCAGTCAAGACACACAACAAAGTAAGCCAAAATAAATAAAAAATTAACCCAAAAAAAACAAAAAACAAAAAGCAATAAAAAAAGACCAGCACCAACGAAGAAACAGGTTACTAAAATCCAATAAGAAATAGTTATTAACATATTTCTCATCGCATTTTTGCTGCAGCGTCTGCTCCTCTTCATGCGTTGCAAGCGCTGCGAGTGTGTATGCCTCTTACAACAGATTTAGTTGTTGCAACATGAAAATTTAATCGGACAAACTAGATTTTACTTCAATGGGAAATCGCATAAAACATATTAAATTAAAATAATAATACGCCATGATAAGATCTTAGCGGAACCGAGACTGTGTTGCGCTGCAAAAGTGTTTTGATTTATCGTATATTGGTTTTTCATGGTGCAATCCTAAATACAACATAAATTGTATACAATCTCCAATGTGTCCGTCCTAAGTTAAATGGTTCATTGTTGTCCACCTTCGAAACATTTTCAAAGAAAAGAAAGGCATAGTAGAAAGGTTTGGTTTTGATTAAATCAATGCTAACGCATTTGCAGTCTGAAAGAAATGTACAGGTGATGATGATAGATTACGTTGGAAAAATTCCAATAATCGCAATTCAATTTCGTTCGAAAGGTTTCATTACAGATCATGGGAAATTTGTAAGTTGGTTCGCCGTAAAAATTTTAAATCAAAATTGTTTCAAAATAGAACCGATATCGAAACTCATCATATGTGTAATAGTAAATTATACCGGATTTATTACATGACTTCATTTCTGAACGGTTTTTATTTTCAACTCGCAACAATAACTGGCAATGCTAATATGAATACCCGGCTTTATCCGGTGTTGTGTATTTCGTCTATGAAATTAAATTACTATTTATTAGTTTTACTATTTTGCGAATACAAAATAGCAATAAATCAAACCAAACACAAAATGGGACAGCTAACTGAAAATAGGGAGCCGAAAAAAGAAGAGAACAACCTAATAAGTCACCGTATATAATTACAGCATGAGCGAAGCCCATACTAAGTAAAACACACAAATATTTTCGTTGATTATTGTTACTTTACTATAAGAACAAGTTATTTCTTCGATTCTTTAGCATAAATAGGTGCCTTTCATGATGCGATGAATCGACTACAAAATGCTAAATAGCTTTGGTACAATTCTTGATCTTTATAGGTCTATTGTGCGCTGACCATTATTTTACATACAAAACTTCATCCATTCTCTGACAAAGCACCGCCTTTCCTGTCACTTGGTAATTTCCAAAATATTTGTGCTTGACTATGATCAAAACAGGACAGTTACCCTCGATATGCTCCGGAGTTTCATCATCTTCTAGAAATAATTTTCAAGTGCTATTAATATCGATTCCAGTTTTACATAAGTAACTTTTAAGTCTGCAATGTTCAGTCAGGAAGCCTGAAATCATTCGTAGATCGTTGCAGATTTCCGATCTTTGCTTATTGTAAGGTACAGCAAATTTTTACTTTGTCTTAAGCATTCACATTTCTCCCAGAAAAAGTCTCCATTCTGCTTCTCTTTTACCAGGTTTATCATTGTAGCTAGTCCGAGTCTGCAGTATGGATGTGGATCTGTGATTGGAGATCCTGATCCTCTTCTTGCCAAGTCGCAGTTCAGGGCTATATTTCCCCATTTTTTAATTAAATCTACTGATAAAGTTTTTCATTAAACCTAGGTTGCCCTGATTTAAGCCTTACTAACACTATTATTCCTTCCTACCCTAACGATGGCTCTGTTTGCCTGTTGTTGGATATGAAGAAACAGCAGCATTAGATTTAAAAGTACGTTTAACGCCGTACTAGGACGGTTTTGCATTGCTACTTTTATAGTTTATTAATTTAGGGTTACACGCCCGATTTTTCCCAGCTATGACTCTGCAAGTTAAAGTGTATCTTCCATGTGGTGCGTTGTTCAAAGATTATTCCTTAAGTAATTTCAGCTTGTATTTCCTAGAATAGGAAGGAATAACTGTAATTTCAGCTAAGTTGATACTCAGTCCTACTTTGGAGCACCAATATCGTGTGATGTTGATGCTTAATTTAATTTGATCATATGGTGTCTTCGTGTTTCCCTTTACAGACAATATATATGTCGTCAGCATAGCCTTGTCATTCATTGCCATCTCTATCTCTTATAGTCTCCTTCGTCTATATCGATTCGACTTTTGATGTTGAACAAGAATATATATCCTTTACGAGATCAACCATGCCGCCTCCATGTTACATACATTTAATCAATAAAACAGAACCGTTTTGGTTGGGAGTAATATTCCAAACAATATCCCAAACAATGCAGTGTACGGAAAATGGAACGAGAAAGAGGGATATAAATTTATCCGTTGCAACACAAGTGTTACATTTTCGTGACGATTTTTATTTTTTTTTTTACTAGCCCCAAAGTTTCATTTCAAAGAAATGTGTCAATATATCCAGTTATGCAACCAAATCAAATAATGAAATTTAGAAATTTGGAAAACACATATTTTAAACTAGCTAAACCTCGCCTGCTTTGCCCGTGTCAAGTAAAGTCAAACTGTTCACACTTGTCTAATGGATTTATATTCTTCCGATCTCATTTCCATGTTTATTATGTATTTCATCGCTGTACCATTTGAGGATGAAATGATATAACTGTTTTGATCGCCCCTCCGATTCGGAGCAATATTAATGCGGTTACTCTCCTATTTCCATGTACACCGAACTTCAACTCTGTACCTCAAACTGATGCAAAGATATTATAAATTGTGTATATCGCTTATATGGGGATGGGGCATCGTCACTCCGATTTGAATAAAAAGTATCTTATGTTCATTTCAACTTCACATCATTTTCTATATTATATTTCTCGCTTTATTGATTTTTCAATTTTAGAATTCAAAAAGCAGAAAATATTATACTACAAAAGAAAAATCTATCACACTATTTATACTCTTCATTATTTCTAATTCCACTCAATCTATCGGAAATATGCATTTATTATTATTGAGTTAACTAATTAGCAACTAAAATGAGTAGGGCATACTCAAAAACTATTTGGGTATTCTAACCAAAAAGTTAAACAAAATATTCAAATTTATTCGCTTTTTAACATTCACAAAAGTTCATCACGGAAACTGTGAGACAGAATTTTTTTTTTTTTGATAATTTTAAATATAGTTTTTCATAGAATTTTCCTATCTTGTGTTACAGCTCTGAAATGAAATGTTCGCAAACATATTTGTTTGCAATTTAAATGTTTCTCAAAGCGAAAATATATGCTCAATATTTGTAAAAAACTGTTGAATGTGAACATTAAATATGAAAAATTGCGCTGAGTTGAAATTGTTTTGAAGCACCCGTTATAACCGAAGGTTCTCTAATGATTAAGCCGTAAAGGTAATATTTTACGTAGGAGAAAAAATAGTTAAATATGACAATGTCAAACTAGTAAATCTACACGTTCAGTTACAATAGAAGAACTCATGTAAACATGGTTACAACAACACATCTTGTACAACAGTTTATAAAAAAAACGGTTAATATTGCAACCAAAGTTCAACATATATAATATACCCTTTGAACCACAAAAATAGTTAAGTACAGTATATGAAGAAACATGAAGTATAAATATATATATCAACTGCAAAAAAGGAAATATCTCGTAAAAAATTAAACGCTTTCGTTCGTGAGCTCAGCTAAAAGACCTTGGAGCCCCACCAGTTGTAGTAGTTTCAGTTTCAGTTCCAGTTTTCTGTTTTCTTTTTTTTTTTGTTTTTGTTTTTGTATATTTTAGATTTCTACTTGCAATGTAATTAAAAACGATTTTAGTTACCACGCATACAATGCAAAGTGGAAGTGGACGGTGAGACTTACGGACGTACAAAAGACACACTAACGGACGGACGTACTGATTGCAAACAACAACAATTTGTAAATCGCGCGCAAATAATGTAGAAAAAAAACTTACTTTGTTTATTGTTAGCAGCTGCGAAAAGTAAACTATTTGTTCTACAGATTCCAACAACGACAAAAAACCGCATAAAACTTCAAGCAGGTTTTTTGGACAAACAAAGCCAAGCGTTGAGCAAAAGCGAAAGAAAAAAAAATAGCAAAAAAACGGCGATAAATAACAGAAATTAATATTGAGATTTCAATGCAAATTATCTTGTTTATATCGTATATACTCGTATATATAAAACGTTTTATGTAGAAGAGGAAATGGCCTTTTATGTAAATGCTGCAATATCTATTTTAATAAGAATTACAGACATATAAGCTCAACGATTATCTCCATTTGCAGATGCGTAATTTCAAAATAAGAAAACAACAGCAACAACAACGGCATTGGGGACAGCAATTGTTGCTGCTTGCATTGCTATTGCTACTTCAATTGACACAGATTGCAGCATGGCGTCCATGTCCGGAACTCAGTCCAGCTTTGCGAATACCATGCAGGTGAGTAAACACACAGCGCCATAAAGTAAAAGACTTTAAATGTATATAATGTGTGTGTGTGTGTGTGTGTGCCAGAATAGAATCCGCCTTTTAATGAAGCGTGACAAAATGGAAACTTTAACTTTGAAAGCATTTCCGCAAAACAATCGATTTAGCTTTTGAAATGTTTCTCGTTTACAAAAAAAAATATGCAAAATTTTAAATGTTACAAAAACTATTATCAACCCAGAAGTAACCGATCTAATAAAGAGAATGCAAACAAGAATAATTGGTGGCTTCGAGTTAACTCGACTTTCCGATTTGGTTCCAATTCACCAAATTTAAGGTTTCCAGCGAACTAAATGGTACACTTTTTATCCGATGAAATATATTCTATTTGATATTTATTTGTTCCATGGAAAACACTCAAATGTAATAGGTTTTATATAATTTTGTTTTGCAGAGTTTATTTTAAGTAGCTGCTTCGGCATCCGAAGCTGTGCATCAAAGTTCGATTACAACTTAATTAATTTTTCTCATATTATTTTTTTGTTCGCGGAAATGCATTGTGTGCGCAGATGCAACGTTGTCCCCTTCGCCGCCACCGGCCAACTTGGTGCAGTGGCAATGGACTGTGATCGAGCAGTTTTCCCTGGTGACGCGCCGCCATTGCCTTTCGGTGCACCGATTGTCTCGTATACGCAACGCTTTAGTGGACAGCAAGTGCTGCCGGCGCAGGTAAATTGATTTGAATGCATCGTAAACAGTCTTAAGTATCACCAATGATATTGAATTATCTATTGTATGCTTCAATATACAAATCGTTGCCTATTGGCATTGAACAATTGGCATCGATTATGAAATGCATCATCATCATCAACATCAATGAGGAAACGTTTAGATTGTGCATTTAATTTCTTTCATTTTTTTTTTTTCTACACGATCTCGTAGACTTTCGGACAACTAAAGCTGCCCATTGAAGAGTTGGATTTGTCTAACAATCTTATACGTCGCATACCGGAAAAATCCTTCGAAAGTTTGAAAGATTCACTGAGCGAATTACGTTTAGCGAACAATTTGCTTGGTGACGGTCTCAATCCGATCTTTTCCACCGCTGAGTTTCATGTACTTAAAAATCTGCGCATTTTGGATTTATCCGGTAACAAGATACGTTTAATTGAGGAAGGTCTGTTAAAGGATTGTGGCGATCTACAGGAATTTTACATGGATCGTAACAGTTTGAGCGCAGTACCCTCGCATTCCATGAATGGACCAAATGCTTTACGGCTGCTTACACTGCGTCAAAATCATATTAGTAAGTTTGAAAAGTTTAAGCCTTAAACATGAAAATACATTATTATTATACTATAGCCACACTGCCGCGCGATGCCTTTACTGCACAGCCACAACTGGAAATCATTGATTTGCGGTACAATGAGATTAAAAACATTGAGAGTCCAGCATTTAAAGGTTTACGCAAAATACGTGAAATTAAATTGGCAGGAAATCGCATAACAAATCTAAACAGTGACGTTTTCGAGCAACTCCGCACACTCCAGAAGCTTGATCTGTCAGAGAACTTCATGATGCAGTTTCCAGCGGTTGCACTGGCTGGAGTACCTAGCTTGAAGTCACTGAACTTGTCTTCCAATATGCTGCAGGTAGTAATTTATATATAAGACTTTCTTTACACATGAACGCTACAACATATACTTTACAGCAACTGGACTACTCTCATATGCAAGTGGTCAAAACGCTGGAGTCTTTGGATCTTAGCCGCAATAGTATTACAACAATACCGCCTGGTACCTTCCGCGATATGGAGCTATTGAAATACTTGGACTTAAGTTTGAATTCTTTGCGAACGGTAAGCATTGCTGCGACTCTTTATAATAAAATATTCTAAAAGAATCACTCCATATTGAATAGATTGAAGATGACGCTCTGGAGGGACTTGATAGCTTGCAAACTTTAGTCATACGTGACAACAACATATTGCTCGTTCCTGGAAGTGCTCTAGGACGTTTACCTAGTCTGAGTGTACTACATCTGGACTACAATCGCGTAGCAGCACTCTCATCCGAAATTCTCGGCTCCATACAGGCAGGCGATATCACCACGCTGACTCTTTCACGCAACGTAATACGTGAATTACCCACGGGCAGTTTTCAGATGTTCAGCAATTTACGTACACTCGATCTATCAGGCAACTCACTGGCCGTCATTAATGCTGACATCTTTGCTGGCCTGGAGACCACTTTGAATGAATTAAAGCTGGCACAAAATCGGCTCACAGGTTTGGGCTCCGTACCACTGGCGTTGACAGAGCTACGTAGTATGGACCTTAGTAACAATAATTTAGCCGATTTGCCACGCAATATACTACAGGGACTGGACAATCTGCAATACCTCAATCTGAGCGGTAATCATCATCTATCGCCAATCTCAGGCGCGCTTATTAAACCACTGCAGCGGCTGCAGATTGTCGATCTGAGTTATTGCAGCATTAAACAGCTAAGTGGAGATCTGTTTGCCACACTGCAGGATCTGAAACACATATATCTGCACGACAACAACATACAGGAGATTAACGATGGTACCTTCGTCGATTTATGGAACATTAGCAGCATTGATTTGTCCAACAACAAGATAGCCTCGATACGTTCAGGTGCATTCGTCAATGTGATGCAATTAAAACGTCTAGATTTACATGGCAATCAATTGTCGGCGTTCAAGGGTGAATACTTCAATACGGGTACAGGCCTGGAAGAACTAGACATATCCAACAATCACTTGAGCTACCTCTTTCCCTCGTCGTTCCGCATACATCCACGATTACGTGAAATTAATGCCGCGAACAATAAGTTTAACTTTTTTCCCGCGGAACTTATTGCAACGCTGCAATATCTGGAACATATTGATCTCTCGCACAATCAGTTGAAGACAATCGAAGAATTGGACTTTGCACGACTGCCGCGATTGCGTTCGCTGCTAATGGCGCACAACCAGCTAGACTTGCTCAGTGAAATGGCATTCCACAATTCGACGCAATTACAAATACTTGATTTATCACAAAATAATCTGGATCGCATTGGTGAGCGTACATTCGAAGGACTCGTACGCCTGGAGCAACTAAATCTCGCAGACAATAAGCTGAGCGAACTGTCCGATGGCATCTTCGAGCGTTCCAAACTGCAAATGCTCGAAAATATTAATTTGGCGCACAATCGTTTTGAGTACGCGCCGCTCAACGCATTACAGCGCCAATACTTCTTTGTTTCATCGGTAGATCTGAGTCACAACAAAATTAAGGATATACCCAGTGACGACAGCATCATGGTAAACATTAAGCGCATGGATCTGTCATTTAACCCGCTCTCGGCAACCGCTGTACATAATGTGCTCAACGAACCGAAGACAGTGCGTGAGCTCAATCTCGCTGGAACCGGCATTGAGCGTTTGGAGATGCTGGAAACACCATTTCTGCAATATCTGAATTTGTCGCATAACAAACTACATGACATAAGCGCTGAAGTATTCCAGCGCACCACTTTACTAGAAACGTTAGATTTATCTCACAATGATCTGGAGGAGCTAACCCAACTATCCGATGCATGGCCGCAGTTGCAGTCACTGCATACGCTGGATCTGTCTAACAATAGCTTCACACTGATTGCGCAAAATAATTTCAAGCAACTGGATATGCTGCGCGTGCTGCGACTCAATCAGCTACAGAAATGCACACGCATTGAGAAAAACGCTTTCAAGAGTATGCCCAATTTGGCCAATCTGGAAGTGCACGATTTGCCGCTGCTAGGATACTTAGATCTGCAAGGTATACTGGAACTTTTGCCCGGCCTAGAGTCCATAGATATTGAAGTAAAAGATTCAAGTTTGGGCACTGAGCAAATACAACCCTCGAAACATCCGCGTCTCAATTCAATTAGCATACGTGGTGAGCGCTTGAAAACCATCTCTTCCGGCACTTTAGCTGGATTGAAGAGCAGCGAATTAGTCATAAAGCTGCAGAACACCTCGCTGACAGCACTGCCTCCAGCCTTGCTATTTCCAGTACCACGCTCTTCGCATCTAACGCTGGACATATACGGCTCCAAGTTGTCTGTGCTAGTGCCACAATTTCTCAATGCACTCGAGGATCGACGCACAAATCTTAAAATGACCGGACTTGCAAGTAATCCCATTGTATGCGATTGTAATGCGCGAGCACTACGACGCTGGTTGCCAAATTCTGGCATGGCGGATGTCACTTGCAACGAACCCAGCTATCTAGCCGGTCAAAAACTTATCGAGGTTGGAGATGATGAACTAACCTGTGATTCACGACGCCAGTCAACAACAACACGCACCACCGCCGCTGGCGGCTCAACGCAATACATGCTCAAGTCCTCCTCACATCTGATAACACGTACCACAGCGGCTACGACCGAGGAGCCGATGATTATCTGGAGCCTGGAGCCGTCGCAGCCGCCACCGGCGAAAAAATTCAAAACCAAAGCACCTTTAATGAAGGCTCAAGCGCCCATCATGAGCAACGATGATACGCTTATCATCGGCATTGTTGGTGGCGTCGTTGCCTTCATTGCAATACTTATTATTATAATTTGTATCATACGTCTACGCATGAGCAACGTTGAATACCAGAATGGCGCAGCCATGTATGGCATACCACAAATGCAAATGGCAGCAGCAAATAGTGCCGCGTTGGGCTACAAAACTGGTGCCGGAGCGCCGACCGCTGCACTCTATGCGGTGCCGCCTTATGTGGCACAGAGCTACGCAACACTGCCACACAAAGCGGCTTCAATACACGCATCCACGCAGAACCTAGCACAACGGCAAGCAGCTGCTGCTGCGGCCTACTCGACCATGTCGCGTATGTCATATTTCAGTGGCAATGGGGGCGCCGGCGGTTCTGGTGTAGATGGTACTGAGAGCATGACGCACGCGCAAGCTGCTAGCCAACCTTATATCATCTACTCGGACGACAAAGCCTACAGATAGAGTCAAGCATCATGGCATGAAACCATATATGAAAAAAGCATCAATAAACAATAATACTAATCAGTCAGTTGCGTAACATTTACGCGACGCGCTCTACTCCTTCGACGCTTAAACGAAACAAAAACCAATGCAATCTACTGCATCTTATTTAAGAATAACTACCACAACAGGCAAGAAGGCGAAACTTGAGTTGAGGTGCTGTCAGCGCTCTATTGTAAATAGTTTTAGTTTGTTTTTAATATCTAAGCGAATTGTGTAATAATACAAAAAACAAATATAAATTATAAACAACAAACTTCTTTATCCAAAGCTAAACATAATTTTTTTTCTTAAGTTTTTTTATTCCAAATCAAGTATTATTTTCCGATTATTCCTTAACGGTAAAACGCTTCAGCGCAACAATAAACAGTCTTATCAATATACATACATACTTTACTTAACATCAAAAAGGATATTTAATAAACTAGCATCATTTTCTAGGATCTCAAATTTATCACAACATAAATAAGCATTACATAATAAGAGAGTCTTTAAACTGAAATGCTTTAACAACTGAGTTTATACGTTAGTACAATATTAAAATGCTTTAACGATATACATACATACTAGACATATAATAAAAGTATTTAATTTTTTTTTTTTTTTTTGATTAATCAAATGTCAGTGAAGAGTTTGAGCCTAAAAATGTTGACTAAATTTGCTAATGAATGAAATGCGATGCGTTAAACTAAGCCATTTGTGCGTAGGGTGAATACAGTCTATAGTTGCGACGTCGATAATATATCATGGTCATATAGGACATCAAAAGCATGCAGATGATAATGATGATGAGTATGGCTAGAAAAGAAATTCCATAATGTAGTGAATTAGTATGGTTAGCTTATGCATACACTCTTACCCATTGCCTGTCCAATATTAGCCTCTTCATAGGTTAGCTGCATTGTAGATAGCTTGCACTCTTGTTCCCAGTCCACTGGTAGTATGTCTTTGTAAAGCATGAACATCTTATTCAGTGGGCAGGCAGTCCCACAGTGGGGTATATCCATTGGTTTCGGCTCAGCCGTAGTGTTTTTATAGAATATGGATACGTAGGGATTGTTAGTGGCATCGATGCGTAGCTCTAGCATGACACATGCTGTATATGGTGGACTGTGTAGCTGTGCAGCGCGAAAAAGAATTGAGCATAATTAATCTGTTAGCATTAGTTTTATACATGTTTGTCTGTAGCAGAAGCTGTATTCAAAAACACGGACTGCTGAGGTCATATACATATGATATCTAATTAAATTCTAAAGGTTTGAGCTAATTGTCATATATAGAATATTCCTATAATTTTATTTTTGAGTTTAAAAACAGCTTTCAAAAATCTAGATGTAGGCGATTAATCTTGCATGGGCTTCCAAGTATAACGGACGGAACATACACAATGATAATCTCAGACAACTTCTAATTCCTATCCTTACACTATTGCCAAATTCTGAGTTTAATAAAGTATATGCGTAATAACCTTTGAATGATGATATAGAGAATCAATCGTATGTTTTCTATGTTTCAATTCTGGCTTCATCGACTCATATATGCCTCATTTGAAGTACTACTAGACAAACTGATAGCGTTAGTCACACTGAGTGTAAAGTGTTTTTAAAAATAATATATTGAACAACTTACATCGAAAAGTTTTAGCGTATTTAGTACATTGGCAATTGTGGTATCGTGAGCACTATATATCCAAACGGAGCGATTGGGACTTAACTGTCCCAGCGTTTTTTCATTAAAACGTTGCAGCATCTCTTTGATCAGCGGTCCCGTCTTAAGGCGTGCCATTTGACGCGTATATGTTTTCATAGCAAAGGCAAAATTGGACACATAATTCATATCAGCGCTCAGATATACTTTTTTGGTCCACTCGGGCAGTGTTTTGTTATAAAGGGTTTCAATGAAAAAGGTATTATTAACGCGCTGTATGCCCTCCAAAGATTCGACAGTGCGTCCAGTGTACTGCGTTAAATAATCGAACAAGTACTTAAAACGTTCGTTGATCTGTTGAAACTCCGGTGTATTTTGTAGCTCCGAATAAGCATAATCGTAGGCAGGACAAGATGCCTTCCCAGATAAAGTCTGCAGATGGTTTGTTTGATTAAAAGTTTGAAAGCATTGGGTAAAAGATTTATAGAGCTTACTGCGTCTAACTGCTCCGGCGTAGTGTGTACTGGAATTGGTTGCCAATTCATGCCCTCCAGCCATATATCCTTACCCGTTGGTTTATAAAGTCCTGCCAGATTCGAAAGTGCACTCATTAATGCACGATCAACATCGGTAGACTGTATATAAATCTCATCTTTGTTATATATCTCACTCAGTAGAGTTTGATAACGCTGCCGTAGCCACTGACCCAGCGCGTAATGTTGTTGTTTGCCACGATTAGTTAGCTGTCCCCAACCTGTGGGCCATGTATCCAGACTACGCCAAGGATCAGTCGGATATGGATCAATAATAGTTCTGTCGCCATGACGGAAAATCTTAAAAAACAGCATATAATACCTTCAAAGTCGTAGCCAAAATAAAATCAAAAAAATTTAAATAATTACCACATGCGCAAAGACAAGTTTGCCCGCAAGCGTTGATGTTGAAAAAGCAGCATTGTCGCTGCCATGGCCATATGGAACTGGTTCGGTTGCTGCCACGAAGTAGAAAAGTGCGCAAACAAAGGGAATCAGCGTCAGTGTTGGCACAACAAAGCAAATACGTAATTTCAGCATTGTAAGTAGCACGGAGACAGGTTTTAGCAGTTTAATGCGTAGGCGGCAGGAATAAAAAGTGCGTCGAATTGCCACGACACGACCGTATTTGGAAGCAGCTGACGTATAATATTTCAATTCCTTAAGTTTCGAAATTGTATTTCGCTGGTGAAGCTTGTTTTTTTTGTTTTTTTTTTTATTTCTTTGTATTTATAAACACCGTTTGTTTTCGCTTGCTTTTGTTGTTGTTTTTGCGACAAGTGTCAATTCCATTCTCCGGTCTGTTTTGCATATACATCATGTATATATGCATGTGTATATGTGTGTTGCCGTACGAAATTACACCATTCACAAAAGGCCATTCACAGTTGTTTAAAAATAAAGCAAACGTTTTTTTGTTTGATCCAACTAGAAAGATGCACTCAAATCATTTAGAATATGGAGAACTTGGATGCGATGAAGTACGCAATGTCGCCGATAGAGAAACAGCTTTATTGTAGACCCACCGAACTATTGCACGGTCACCCCGGTTATCGAAAAGCAGAAAAATAACAAAGCGACACTTACCTATCAGTTGCCAGCTGTTATTCAGGACCGGTGTCGAAGAGTTGATAAGGAGTATGCAGCGTGGTCGCGCATGTAAGGCATGCCGACTCAGCACTTATGTTGTCCATTGCATTCTCATGGTGGTCATATTACTCCACACTTAAAATATGCTTGGTATTTGAGTTTTGTAAACATTGCAGCAAAGTGCTACAATGTGTTTGATATATATACTTTATGTATAACACTGAGTACAGTGTTCATTCGATATGTGTACATACTACAATATACTCCAATGAATGCATGCCGAATGACTGGAATCTCATTGTTCTCCTATCTTTAGACACCGCTGTTTGCACCAACTTCCGTGAAATAGTTAACCTTTAACCTGGATATATAAGATTCTGTCAATCGTATATATAGAAATACAACGACAGGAAAGTATCAGTGTGGCGTCTGACAAATAATTTAAACCAGTGCCCCAATATTCACTCTAAGTCAAATATGAGGAGCCTTGATTTTAACGAAGACAAATGCTAATTACTTGTCAAGTATAAAACAGCTTCCCCCACAGCTTCTGCACTAGGTACTCTAGCAGAAATTAATGAATTTTTGGGAAGATTATTTCAAATCACAAGATCGACTCTGCAAAATTCAAAAATGCATGCCTCCAGGCTATAAAAAGTATATACAAGCTGCAAACTAACATATCATAAATTGAGAAATTAGATTGCATTCTTACAGATAAACAAGAAATGGCTAGAACCACTCGCGTTTACCGGAGTATAAAGAGCACAAAAATAAAACAAAAATATAAATTTTTTTTTTTATTTGTATCTAATGTTTTCAATTGCAATCTCATTTGTATATTTTACAATATTAGTATTGCCATTTAAAAACTTCTTAACTATAGTAGATAATTATACTACAGGGTTTTGGAACTTACAATTAACACACATATAGAGAACTTAGTACAGATTGAAGAAAAAAAAAAATTGTAAAATATAAAAAATACTTTACATGCCTGAAATATTTTACACGCCAACGTGTAAACATTTAATTTCATTATTAAATTATTGAAAAACTGTCCGATTTTCTGTACTATCGTTTAAAGAATACATATTACGACTTGGTTTGCAAAAAACTTCTCCTTTGTTCGGTATTTAAGTAATTTAAAAGCGTCGATTTGGCATTGCATTCTGTCGCGGCGCATTGCTGTATGCAAGTATGTTTGATAATCATTAGAACGGATACGAATAAAAACAAAAAGAATTTATTTCTTACCGATTCATGCCTCCACGCCCACCAGCGCCCAAGGGAGGAAACTCAGATTGATATGATTTCTCAAAGTTCCGCGGATTGCTTTGGTTATTTTGTGCAAGACCTCCACGGCCGATGAAACCACCACCACCACCTCTATTAGGTCCACCTCCAAAACCACCTCGGCCTGTTGGGTTTCCACCCCTAAAAGAAAGCATAAAATTTTTAGTTCTAACAATCATTTGAACAAAACTATAAAATAGCATACATATTGCTCGGACCATTGTTTCCGCGTTGAAATCTTCCATTATCTTCACTGCCATTTACTGATGACTGCAAATTACCAAATCTACCTTGATTAGCTTGTGGCCCGAATTGCATTTGATGATGCTGATCAGCAGCTGGAAGCGCAAAGCCGCGACGATCCTGCCCGGCAATATTAGCACCAGATCCACGTTGGTTGTTATTAGGTGGACCTCGTGGATTATTGAGCGGTCCTCTTTGATTATTATTAGGTTGCCCTCCTCTTTGATCATTGGGCGGCCCGGACCTCTGATTATTATTCGGAGGTCCTGCCCTTTGATTATTAGGCGGTCCACCCCTTTGATTGTTAGGAAGCCCTCTTTGATTGTGTGGTGGTGGACCACGTTGATTTTGATTAGGTGGTCCTCTCTGGGTGTTGGTTGGCCCGGAACTGCGCTGATTGGAGCCAGTCGAAACAAAATCGTTTCCAACATCAGCATTTCCAATACTATTCACGTTGCCAGTGAATCCACCGGAAAAACCTGGTTGATTGCGTTTTGCTGTATTAGCATTACCAACATCATTGTTGTCCCAATTTTGAAAATTGCCGCCATTATTTCCTTCAAATCGACTACCGCCTCCACCATTATTATTATTAAATCCACCACTACGTTGGTTATTTCCGCCGAACTGACCACCGCTTTGATTGGAATTATAATTGAAGCCTTGTGATGGTCTGTCCGAATTTTGTCTGGCACCATATGGCGCACTGCGCTGTGTTTTATTCAGCCCTTGATTACGCATGGGGCCAATGCCATTATTTGAAAAATTCGAGCCACGATTACCACCAAAGTTGTTGCCAGCTGGTGGACCAACACCACGATTGTTCATAAAGTTGCCTGGTCCTCCTCCTCCTCCAGGTCCACGTCCAGAGTTATCTTAAAAATGCAACTATTAGCACAATAACAATCAACCACGATTTCGGTGCAACCGAAACTTATACTCTTCACACAGTCTTATGATGGAGTGTATTTATTTCACTTTTTAAATTATAAAAAGGGTTAACTAATTAAATTAAATATTAGGAGGAGTAGCTTCATACATACACACAGAAAGACATTACTAAATCCACTCGCCATGTCCACGTTTAAATTAAACAACTGAAGGGCTTTTCAGTGTTCTATTCTTTCTTTAAGACTTCTTTCGCTTAAGTCTTTACAAACATTGTCACTAAATAACAATATTCACACACCGCGTGAAGAGTAAAAAACTTAAAATATTTAACACTCACTCTGCATATGACCGCCGCGTCCTCCTCCGCCACCAACACCACCTCTGTTTGTAGGTCCGTCATTCCTTGGTGGTCCCCGATTGCCACCATTTGGTTTCTTGTCTTTTGGACGACCTGGTTCCACTACAATTTGTTGGCCCTTGAATTCAGTGCCGTTCAATGCAGCAATAGCTGTATCCGCCATATCGGCAGATTCCATATGCACAAAACCACATCTATTCATCACATCGCACTCGACCACAATGCCGTAGTCGCTAAAAAGCCTTCGTAACTCTTCGGGCTTGCACGCCGGAAGACTGCCAACGAAAACCTTGGTTGTTTGCTGTAGCAAGCACAAAACGAATTTTTAATAATAATTGCACACTTTACACGAAATTTTAATACTTACAGCCATATTAGTAAATACTTTCTATATTATTCAGCGTCCAATTTTCAACCTTTTCTTTACTTAACGATGCGGCTTTTTTTTTCTTCTCTTTTTATGAAAAAAATGGCGTAAGTGCTGCCAAGGCATAATTAGATTGGTACTGTTGTATTCGCTCGCACTTAAAGCATTAATGTAAAATATTGAAGCAATGAACGTAGCGCGAAAGAGCAGTTTGACCAATATGTAAGCTAAACAGTTTACATTTGAACACAACAGAAACAATAAAGAAGAAGAGCTAACCGAAAGCAAAACAAAATATATTAAAAAAAAAACAAAAAATGTTTGCACAAACAAACGATGAAAATTATTTTTCTGCTTGCGGAAATATGAAAAACATTGAATGTATGTTTTCCGCCAACGAGATGAGCGTAAATTATCGCGAAAATGGCTTGCGCGCTAAAAGAAATTGTGCTGTTTACGCAGAGCGTACTGATTACAAGGATGTAATTGTAAGAACAGGTTTTACATATAATAGGGATTAAAAATAACTAGTAACTGGTAATTCCTTACACTTGCAGCAACTAAGACTGACGGAGATCAGCGATCAGCGACGTATGTACATCACAACAGTGGATAGTGCGTCCTTTCATGAACTGAAACAGGATCAATCGCTGCATGTCACTTTTTCTGGATTTGTTGAGAATTTGCTGCGGATGTTGCAAGATTGCCAACAGAGTAAACTGGAGTTAAACCTTATACGTAATGAGCATTCAAACCAACATAATAGTAGCGTCGGCATGGATATGAATATTGCACATCAACTACAATTTGTTGAGATGCGCTCTTTTAAGAATCTCGTACATCTCTGCCTTCCCTGTCGTGCGGCTCCGTTAAATGTAGTACTCTTCTACATCAACAAAACTTTGGAGGAAGCCAACAAAAGAGCCGCTTTTCAGGAGCAAATTTGCAGGCAATTAAAAATTGATCTGAAAGAACAGCAGCGCCATGTCGAGCATCTTGATGAAGAAAATAAGAATATACGTGAAAATTTAGTAGAAAATGCGCGTGCGTTGAATGAGCGACATGGTGAACAGCTGCAGAAAATGCAAGACAAACTACAGGAGCTCAACGAACAGCGCCACAATGATGCTGAACGCAGTCGCAAGACAATATCGGCGCTACAAGCACAGCTAAATAAAGTAACTTTAGAGCGGGCTAATCTACAGAAAGAAAAGGAGCACGATGCGAAGCATATTGAGAAGCTAAATGAGGACTTATCTAGCTCAAAATCACGTGTGAGCACGCTTAAAGAACAAAACGAGAAACTCTATGCCGATATAAACGCTATGAAAATTTATGAGCGCAAGCAAGAATCGCTTATGGAGGATGCGCGTAAACAACTAGTCGAACTGCAAGACAAATTGAAGATTTGCACAAAAGAAAAGGTAGCCTTTTTTTACAAAACCATGATGTTTTAACTAACGCTTTCATTTTTAGGCCAATATTACCGCAGAACTAGAAGCTGAACGAAACATTTTACATACAAAGCGCCAAGCACTGGAAATGGCCAGTGAAGAAATTTCTAAAGCAAACCAAATTATTTTTAAACAAAATCAAGAACTTATCAAGCAAAAGACTACTACAGAACTGCGCACAGAGGTTGCACTTCAGCAAGAGAAAGCAATCAAGGAGAAAGAGCTCCAGTTGAGACTGTTGGAAGAAGAAACCAGCCACTTGCGCAAAACAATCGAATCACTACAGCAGGAAATTCCACAACAGCTGGACTCTATGCGACAATTTGCGCATACTTTGGAATTGAAGTACACTAATGGTAGTAAATTTAAAATTAATTACTCCATTCGAATAACATTTACTTTGAATTTAATTACAGAAATTAAAACGCTTAAAGCGCGCCTAACAGAATGCAGCACGCATCCTATTACAACCGTCAAACGGAAATGAAACGGAAATTTCAATTGTTTAGTTAATACTTATTTTATATTTTTGTATACGCTTAGTGTTATAATAAGAACTATTTATTTGCCTAAACCATTTAATCAATGTCTTCGTCCACTTCGCCAGCGTGCGCTGTGCCCACATTTACTGCCTGACTAATATCCTCCTGGTTCAGTTTAAGCCGCTCCCGTATTAGCTCTGCTATAGCTTTCTGTGTTCTACGTTCCAGGCGTTCCAGTTTTTTACTGACGTCGCGCTTAAGATCCCAATCGGGTTTGCGTGGTGCCAGATTCGTTATGTCTATTTCATCAATTGTCATGGGCTGTCGTAGCAATTCTAATTGAGACTCTACAGCAGCTTCAATATTACCAGATGGCTCCTGTTCGAGTACCTCGCCCTGTGTGGATTCATTTTGTGGCTTATAGCTTCGAAATACAGGCCTAGAAACGAATATATAAAGTCACATAAAGAAAACGTTTCTGATGATAGACAAAAGTGTTCTCACCTGGGTAATTTTCCGTCATCATTTTCGTCACCAGCGGCCTGTGCTTTAGCTGCTTTTTCACGTAGCTGCATCAGGCGCTGCTTTCGCTTGATAGATTCTTCTGTTAATTTGCCTAAATTATTGTCCATTTTTTAATTTAAGCCAATTCAAAAATTTGTACAACAGGATAGCAGTAGCCTCGCGTCTTATAAAAACAGCTGCTGAAACCGTCTTAAAGACTAGTGCCACTCACACCTAGTCAAAGTTACATCTGTACAAAATAAACCTCAAACGCGGCATTGTTACACATCCATGTTCTAGTTTTCACTTTTTGAACACAATCAATTATATCAATGAATTTTTAATAAAAATACGTTATAAGTGTCATTTCAGTAGCTGAAAGGACCCATTGAAGAGAAATAAAGTTGAACTGGATAAATTCAATTACGGCAAGTTTCAATTTCAATGGAAATTTCAATTGCCTGAAACATTGCATGCAAGACGAAAGTGTTCCACATCATCTCGAATCGATTGGTGAAATCCGGAACACTTGTAATCATTTATGGGCACTGTAACAAAAAGTCAAAGCAAATTACACAGCACTTGATTTGAAAAAACGAACGTTTTACATCACTAATGATACAGCTGGTGCAACATTTGGCGGTTGAGTAGATAGTAAACGCAATTAAACGCTTTCGTGTTTATAATGTTGCATTATACAAAAATTGTGATAATGTTGCTGTTTATCAGCACCCAGTTCAAATTGTCTTTTACGGAAACATCAGAAGAGGCTTGGGTAGAGCCACATGCCTGGGGACATCTAAATGAATGGAATGCAAACGGCGCCTCACAGGATGATATATGCAACAAATGCAAAATATTGCAAAACGATAATGCTGGCACCGCATCTATAACTCAAGATGATGCTGTAGCATTAGCCTATTTTAAAAAATACATTATTACACTCTTCAATCGTAAGCGGCTCATGGTAAGCACAGTATTTACGTTGTCTAAATGTAAGGATGACGTCATTGTTTACGTTTCAACTGGTTTCAAGTCAAATTCTTTAATTCCATTTATAGTACGACGAGTCGGAGATGCTTTACAAACGCACATTAATTTTTGCACTACTTCCGTCACAGCTGGATGAGCTTGAGAAGCTTACCGATCCACGTGATTTGGATATTTTACTAACAAAGATATTTAAAAATGCACGCACTCCTTCCCGCTTTTCCAATGGTTGTGACAGTGCGCAGGGGGGTTTGAGTGTGCGTACTCTAGTTTTGGACATTTTCCGGGACATCGTTCAGCTGTTGAAAATTTCCGAGGTAAGTGAGTTACTGCTTAACTAAAAACACGTCATTCAAGAACATAATTCCTTTTAGATACAATTCGTTTTAGTCGTTGTTGTTGCTATTGCGTTGGGTTGGTTTGTTCATCATCGCTATCGTTTAAGTGTTCTTGTCATATTTCTTGGTGGTATTGCCTTATTTGGCTATTTTCACACATATCTGGAATGCAACCGGGTATGTAAAGTGAAATAAAAAAACATAAAATGAACAATTAATAAATAAATGGAAATATTTTAGAAAATAGAAGTTGATCAAATGCTCGAAGTTCTAGCAGATCATGAAGCCGCAGCGCACACAGTAAATGATCTATCTTGGTATGGTCGCTGGAAAAACTTTTTTTTTCCCAGCAATTCGCCCGCTGAGTTACAGAAGGCCAAACTGAGGTAAATAGCTATTAGACACAACAAAAAATATTGATTCTTTTCACTAGATCTGTTTATCTTTATGTAAATTAATGTTTGGTTACAGTAAGGAAAGTATAAATAATCAAATAATTTCATTAAACATTGTTAAAAAAAATAGTAGAAGCTGGAAAGCTGCAAGAAGACTGTTTTGGTCATATTTCAAATCGTAATAAGAAATCGCATATACTAGATTATACAAAAGTTACAAAGCGGAATTACTAGTGCATAACCTTTGCGTCAGTTCTGCAATCATATCAAATACAGTATAAGATGAGTTGAAAGAACTTATCTATCTCAAGTCTCTTTAAAATGTGTTCCATTATTTTGACTCTGACACTGTATATTGTACCATAGTTCAATATTTGATAGTTTATTAAATCAGTATTTAAATTTGAATCAAGCTCAATAAAATGCATAAAGATAAGTAGGTCTAGAAAAGTCCAATATTGTTTTGTGCCATTATCTAAAAACTATGTAATGCATTATATATTTAAATCATTTAGAAAGTCTACCAAGCTAAACTTAGCTTTTTGTCGTCCCGATCACGTTTTGTTCATGTACGCAAATGAACTATTTGTAAAGCAACTGGAGTTCTTCATCGAAAAGTGTTCCTCAACGTTAACATCACTAAGGAGTAAGTACAATATATACATATGACATACGTGGCTAATTGTAGAAGTAGCAGTCTATCTACAAGCATTGGATGATGCTTGTAGATTCTAAACATTCGATTAAGTTAAATTTTTGAGAAACATTCATTAGGCTTGTGTTCAAAAATCATTAAGCGACAACATGGTTATCAGACCGACTGACAAATGGTGTTGCATGCTGCAATTGTCTCAAATGTAGTAGTGTGAAAAATATTAAATTGGGTTTGTTATTGGTAAACCGGGATGAAACATATCTTGACCAAGCAGTAGTTGACACATTGGCTTTCCCCGTCCGATGCGGTTGTCTTCTCGTTTTTTTGGCAGCAGATTGCTCAAAATTTGATCTTAGTGTGATAATAGGAGATATGTATAAATAGTATTTACAGCTTAATTTAAAAACCTACAATCGCCCTCCGATGTCAGTTCTTGTACTTCTGTTATTAACCTTTTACATTTATTTAACCACTATTCTTAAAATACTTTAATTTTTTTATTTTTCATTTAGATGGCTTATCTTTTCCATACAACTATATTGCATCCATAGCTATGTTGGCCATGATTGCATACATATTGAAACTCACATTTAAGTATATCTTAAGTCCCAAAGCGTGGGCATCACTGCTACATAAGCCCACTTTTACAGCATCACCAATACAAGCTACACCTGCGCACATCATTGGCGGCGCTGCAAATGATAGCATTTCCGGTGAGAACCTAAAAATGCTATTAAATGTGATTCACAATAGTACGACTTCTAAGCAACAGCCAACCGTTTCGGGTGTTCAGGAAGTGCTCGAGCAATTGGAGGCAGCGCCAACAGACTCGGCGTCAGAAAAGAACGATACAACCAACGACAGCTCCATAGACGAACAGAAGCAAGGCGATTCATCCGTAAACAACAATCAATCAATTGGGAAGATAGCAACGAGTGGTGACTAGCACTACTCCATATTCATATTTGTCCATTGCTAAGCTAGAGCGCCATATACATAGTATTTAGTTGTAGTTGGTTAGTTTATAGTTTTGTCGGAGAAAACATAAACTACTCAATTCTTTCTCAATGTAATTAAAGAATTTTTTATTTTTCAAGTATTGAATTAATCATGCGTATTATAATAATTGGTATATAAGTTAAATCTCAACAGTAAGATTTTTTAATCGTTCACTTGGTAATACATTGTATGTAGTTTTTTTTTATTAATATTTTTCGAGTGCTTTTTTACGCCTACGATTTGCTGAATTTTTATTTACAACTGGCAATAAAATACCAAAATCTATGTTAAATATTTATTGTTATAAATGTATATTAAGCCCATATGATCTAAAATTGTAAATATTCTAAACGCCTTTCTACTTTATTGATTTATTAATGCTTTTACAAAAAAAAAAAAAAACTGCATGAATTTTTATATATATTGTACAACAACTTATAAAAGAATTCAAATTGAAATAATTAGCTTATTATGTGTAAATATATTTATTCGTTGTATTTCAAATAATCAATCTTAATCTTAATGCAATTTAGCGTCGTAATTAATTTTCAAAACGTATTTTTATTGTTTGTGTGTTCGTTTTTTTTTTTTTTTTTCGTCTGCATCACTTTTCACTTCTTTTTGGCTTTTTTTTAATGCAAGAATCTTCGATATTTTATTACCCGACAAATAATCCAAATGCAAACAAACCACCAAATTAAACAATTTCGAATTTGTAGCTTGTTGGTTTTAATGCTTGCGCTTTTTATTTAATATAATAATTAGTTTTGTTATCTTGTTTGCAATTATTGTTTGCAACCAAGAAGCGGTAATCAATATTTCGGAATCTTATACACAAATTGGTCCACTATCAAAAATTTATTACAATTTTTCTACTACAATATGATTTCAACAACATTTTACTTTGACTAAAAAACACAACAAACGCGCGCGCACACAAATAACAAATGAGCAATCAATAATTAATATAATTATTTTATTTTTAGCGTTTGTAAATGATTTCTTTAAAAAACTAATAATCAATATCAACAGCAGTAAACGCGGCAATTTTTTTATATCGTAGTACGTACATTCGTTCGCTAGTCAGTCCGTCCGTCTGTCTGACAATTTATTTTACAGCTTTGTAAATTTGTGTTTTTTAAACAGGCAACTTATTATTAAAAATCATTTCAAATGTTTCAATATCGTTCGATGTATTCAATTCAATGGAATTTTAAAGCTTATATGCTAGCGTTATAATTATATTTTACTAATTTATATGTATGTATATTGGTTTTTAAGCGTTTTGCTCTAAAACAATGCAATAACTAATTGAAAATTCGCTTTATCTCTCGTAATTGTATCAAACATTATTTATATTATGTTAGAAAAATAAATTTAAAAAATAAACAAATGAAACATCTATCAATTTCAGCAAACAATTTCAATATGTTCTTGATAACAATTCGTTTTTATATATATATATTGGTTGTGTGTGAACAATATAATTGATATTGGTGGCATGTATTTTGAATAAGAAAAAAGCCAAATCTGAAAGATATGTCCCAGGTTCCAAGCACAGAGAAAATAACAGCTATACTTTGTATATACAAATATGTTAGCGACTAGTCAGAAGTACAATAGTAGTAGTTTGTGTCCGAATTTTTACCAGTTTTTAGCTTTATGTATAGATATAATGTATATATATATATATATATATATATATATATATTTTTTCATAGAGTTTAGCATGCATCCATATATGTCTGTATATTATGTATATATCGAAGTGCTTATGGTACATTGCATTTAAGAAAAATATTAATTTAGAAGGTACATTCAATAATATTTTGCTTCCTTTTTCCTTTATATTTTTTATATTTTCAAATATGATTTAGGCATTTCTTCAAAACCGGCACTAAAATCTTTACTCAATATAAAGAGAAAAAAAATACAAATTAATAAATAAGTGTAAAGGTTTTAGTGTAGATTTTGAATACGCTAAAAAATTTTGAAGCTTTGTATGATTTTAACTATTTTATATGTATGTTTATATTCGTCATTGAATTTATATATGCTGATATGTATTTATGTTGCAGATGAGTTGAGAATAGTTAGTATATAAGTATATATATATAAATATATATATAGCGATTAGAAGTTAGATTTTCTTATTTTTGTTTTTCTGAAGTTGTGCGATGTAGTTTTCGCTAAAAATTCAGAGTCGGTTAGTACATTTATACGAAATCTGTATTCACGTTATCATATCATCAAAAGCTGATTGTAAAGTACATCAAAAGTTTTCAGTTAATTTACTGTATACTTTTGCATGTGCTGTTCAAATCACGAATTCAACGTTTATGCATATTTTTGATTTCGTGTATACGTCACTCGTACAAACGTGGTATGTGACAGCTTTCAAAATTTAAAACAAAAGAGAAGTAAAAATGTAGAAATGACTATAACATGCAAGTTATTCTTGGCCAACTGTGTCTCAATGGACAGATTGATGCGTAATTATGTGAGTATTTTTTTTTTTTTTTCGTTGATTTAATTTTCTTTCAATTTTATTTCTTGTAATGAGTATTTGTATGTAATTAGTTTGCTTGTTAGCTGTCTAGATGAATACTCTTCCAAGATCTACGTTAAGCTTACATAACGCGACACTTCTCTTTTGCGCCACTCGCGCCTGCTTCGCCATTTTCCGGTATGGAACCATTTGACTCCTTACTTTTCTTTTCTTTCTTTTGTTTTTTTTGCTTCTTGGTATCCAATTGCAGTGAAACGGTGCGCGTTTTTTCTAAATTAAGCAATTCCTGCAATTAAAGCAAACAATCAGAAACACAATAAAAAATATATTTTAAATATTTGTTAGCCACCTGAAAAAGTTCAGTAACATTATGATTGGTCTTGGCTGATGTCTCCATAAAGCTTATACTCCAATATGTTGCTAGTGCCTGACCCTCAGCCGTTGACACCTCGCGCAGCTCTGTACTTTCGTCACATTTATTGCCTACTAGCATTACGGGAATATTAGGTACATCTGCGCCCTATTAAATGATATATTAATTAATTATTTATTATATTATGTTATAATTATTAAGTAAAATCACAAGTATAAACTTACTTTTAATTCCCTAATTAACGCCCAGATGGGACGCAGTTCTTCCATACTTTGCTTAGAACATACGGAGAACACCAGTATAAATGCATGTCCCTTCGATATAGATAAACGCTGCATAGCTGGGAATTGATGCGATCCCGTTGTGTCCGTAATCTGCAGCGTGCAAATGTTTTTATTGCAGCTGATTACCTGTCGGTATGTGTCTTCGATGGTTGGTATATAACTCTCACGGAACGTGCCCTTGATAAAGCGAAGTACCAGTGAACTTTTGCCAACACCGCCGGCACCAAATACCACAACACGATAATCGTTGCTCTGCTCTGGCATGGCCCGCGTAACTTGATTCTTTTGTTCCGTCATTTTGTGGTTCGAAGTTTTTCTTTTTCCTTAACAAGAAGTTAAATGTTAACACTGTGTTATCGGATACGTCGTAGGATCAATTGCTGCAATACGTGCGTCTAGTGAGTGATAGCCCTATGACGTGACGCTGCTCAATGGTGGTTCATATTTTTCGCTTTGAAGATTAATTTAGCTGTAAGATTAGAAACAAAAGGTATTATGTACTATATGAATATGTATATATATGTACATATTTATATTTTTTTGTTTCTATAAAGCCCACGCACGTTAACGCCCGTTCAAAGCTTTACTGTTTTTGCGGCTTTTTTATATTTTGTTTACTAAAATTAGCAAAGAACAGAATATTTCACACTTTTTATGCTCGATTTTATTGCGTCTATTGATTTCTTCTATTAATTGTCCCAGGTCGGATTAAAACTGCTTCACAATGCAGCATACAGCAAAGTTTACTAATACAAAATGCCTGCCTGCCTTTATGCCTGTTTGATTGCGTGCGAGTGCTGTGTGGGCGGGTGAGTTGCTATTTAACAATATTGGGTGGGTGGATAACTGATACGATTCTGATTATGTGTATATCAGTGCTTTACGGCATTCCTTTACTTGCGCTTCACAACTATTATTAACTTCAAAGACACTTTACGTTGGCGTTTGTCGCCAATTTCCCTCTCTGGACCCAGTATGTCTTCACAAGCGCGTCCTCGTATACGGAAATCATTTTTGTGCACTTCCTACCGTAACACAAACGATTCCGTTTTTTGTTTCTGTTTCGTACGCACATACACTCACACACACATGTACATATGTATATATACTCACTAAGCGCAATTATTTGGCGTGAAAATATCGATTTTATTCACCGTTGTTCCGTACACAACAAATTCGTTGTTGTTGTTGTCGTTGCGTTGCGTTGCCGTTGTCGTTGCCTACTCCGTTTCACGGACTTTTGCTGAATGCCGTGCATAAATTTTAAATCTATTCATATAATAAAGAAAATTTCACTGCAGGAAAAACATAACGCGCGCGCTTTGTGAAGTTTAAGATTCGTTGTTGTTTTAGATTCAATTGAACGGAATTTATTATCAATTATTATCCGTTTTTCATTGTTAATGAAAATTTAAGGAATCACAACGCGCTCGCTCGGCACACACACGAACTGAAAGACAGTCAACGGTAAGAGAATGTACTCTCTTTTGCCTTAGCCAGTTTAATTTTTGACGTTTAGTAAACGCAGGCGCAGATCAAAAATAAATATTACGTTTGGTTTGCATCTCGGATCAAATATTACGAATCAAATTTGTTTAACTTAACCCATTTACTAACTAGTACATATATTTTATGACACTATTATTGTTGGCAAGGAAACTATTAACATTTTAGTTTTTTTTAGTCTCGACAAACGCAACCACTAAATTTTTCCTATTAGCCATGTTACATGCTTCTAACGGGCCATGACATGATGCGCTTCTGCATTTTTCAGACTCACTTTCAATATTTTCCGAAAGTTAATTCTTTGAAACTGCACTTTTTCTTCCTTTGAGTTGGTATCACCATTCCGATGGCAAATTCGAACTTTCTTTCGAAAAATCTTTCCGGCAATAGAACGAAGCAAATTCCTTGAGGGATTGTGAAGGAATTTTAAAATAAATATACAACTCTTACAACGCGCATTTAATGTAAATTTTGACTATAATTAAACGGTTTTTAGTACTAAATTACACAAAAATGCTTTGTCGTCAACTATTTCATACCTTACACACACCATACTTTGCATAGTACGCTTTGATTTACCTCCAATTTTTATATGTTACAAAGTGGGATAAGAAAATATAATAAAACCATTTTTGAGGCATGCAATAAAATAAATATTACATAGTAAGTTTTATTTACTACTGCGGCAAAACGCTTGCTAGCTATGAAAAACTTTTAACAGTACGGCACCTAAATAGTCTCACTTAGTGACTTTAGGTTCGCTAAGTCATCTCTACAGAGATATAGTTTCTCTCATCGTGTTGTTCACGATTATATATACTTTAATAGGTCTACAAGCTTCCGTCGCTATATTACATTAATTTCGACATTGAAACAAGCATAAAATACCCTGCATGTTATAAACAAGGAATACTATCTTGTTCGCATCAGAAATGGTGTATTAAATTAAGATATTCTTATACAGCAAAGCAGCCTAAATATTTCTGTGAAAAGACAAACGACTTTAGTCTTTTAAATTATTGTATTGTAAGGGACACTTATATTTTTCATAAGTTTTATAATACATTTCATTTAATTTTTAAACATTAAGGATTAGGAATAAGTTTTATAATACATTTCATTTCATTTTTAAACATTAAGGATTAGGAATGATTCATTTCAAATACGTGTGGATTTGTTTTCTTATCAGTTCCGTTCAATTGCAATTTTACATACATATATAGAATGCATACGTGCAAGAGGTGCCTGAACCGACTCTATTGTTTTGCACACTGCACCATTGCACACCACACCAAATGCTGCACGAACAACGAATTTGTCGTGTGCAAAACTGGAATTGAATTAAGTACGAGAATATACGGTGTAGAATGGAGAAAGAAAGCTGCGGTTGATACTGTATATAATAACTGTCAAGACTGAATCTAACATCAGTTGTATTGGACTCCGAGTCAAGTGCAAGCCGATAAGAAAATTTGTTGCAAGTTCGCCGTAAATAAATATTATATAAAAAATCAAGATGCCTTGCCCATGTGGAACCGGTAAGAATTTAAAATAAAATTTAACAAAGTTTTTAAGGATTCTTTATAACAAAATAATTTTTTTAACTATTTATCATAATATATTATTAATTTATCTTTGCTTAATTTTTTTAAATTTTCAGGATGCAAATGCGCTAGCCAAACCCAGGAGAAAGGTAGCTGCGGCTGTGGTGCCGACTGCAAATGCGGCAGCACCTGCGAGAAGGGAAAATGTGCTGCTTCCAAGTAATGAGATGCGGCTGCTGCTTCAGGCAACGGAACACAGTCACCTATGATTAACCATGAAGCACGTGTCTGTAGTCCAGTTGTTGCATGCACATCCTGCTAAAATTTACTCATCTATAAAAAAATCCTAAACTTTGTTTCGATAAGAAAAAAACAATGTTTAAATCAATTTTATTCGTACTAAATTTTTGCCTATTATTCACAGTCTGATCTATTTAATAAAAGTATTTTAGATTTAAACCAAAAAAAAACACAATTTGTTTTCGTTTTGTACGCCTCAATGCAGATTCCATTTAATATTATATTTCTTTAGAAGTAGACAAAAGCATGTGTTTTGCTTTTACTAGACGGTAATTTGATATTCAGCTGTAATTGAACGTGTCGCAAAGTTTAATTGAAGTCAGATTTATTAGTCGGAATAGTATATAATATCGTCTGTATGGTCTGTTGGCATTGCATTGAACGCAGCTCGAATTTCATGATACGCAGTTGTCGAATATTCGAGGAATTTTATGCAGTTGTGTTTCTAGAAATTGTCGTTATATAACGTGAGAGAGCGTATTGTTTAACAAAATTCTAGTTTTTTTAAGAGACAAAAAAGGCAGCGTAAAATTGTTATCAAAAATAGGGGAAATATATTAACAGTTTAAGGTAGTAAAGTAGAAGATAATAAATATATATGCAATAGCAAACATACACACACACACATACAGGGCGTGTCCAAGAGGTCTGAAGCCTAATATATTTAGACGTAGAAAATGGTTTGGTCTAGTAGCCTTTGTCGATGTTATTTAGAGCTACTATTAATAAAAAATTAAAAAACAACTATGCCGGCTGAAGTCAAACCTAGGCTGTATAAACCGTACCGTTTACTTGACAACTTATAACAGCGCAGCTGCTCACTATCACTTGACCTTTTCTTTGGCTATATAAAATCTTAGGTAAAACCATTCTTGTAGACACCCTGTATATACAATATAGGCCTAAACAATTGTGTTTTTGAGTGTGTGTGTGTGTGTGTGTGTGTGTGTGTGCGTGGCTGCTTTAGCTACATAATCAGTATATACAATATACGTACACATATATATACATAACAATCCACAAACAAATTTATCACGACGCCATTTAAAAATTACACAAATAACGCTTAAACTCTACACAAACAACATCACCCTGCCGCACTGTTCACATTATCATCATCATAATCTACTTAATGACAATATTCTGTGCCAGCCGCTTAACAAAGTCGACATTAAGAAAATTGGCCATTAACGTCAGCACGGATTTCTTGGGCGGTCGACAATGACGTAGACCCGCCTCCTGGCAGCAAACATTCGGAAAGCAGTCCAGTGTTGAGGTGCAGGCCTTTGGATGCAAATCGAATATCGGCGGTGGTGCCGGTGTGCATTCTAAATATTCAGTAACTGTCACAGAAATAATGAAGTAGTATATAAATACATATTGCAGTGTACAATATAGTGTCGTATACTTACGATAATTGAATGAACGTTTGACCGGCACCGGTGCAGTTTCTAGTTCCGGCTGTGAAGTGCGACAATAGCGACGACGTCCATCAGGACAACAGACACGAGGCCAACATTCCATATCATTCGAGCATTCTTGTACATCCCACCATAGTTCGGCCAGTGGGCGTGTAGGACACTTCCGCTGTATGAGTCCAAGTATTGCTAAAAACAAGGAGTGTGTTCAAAATTATGTAATACCAGTATACAATTTTAGTGATAACTAACGTGCATGCGCTGTCTCCTTGAGCGGTTTCGGTATGCCGGCGATGCAACTCTTAGCACCAAATATTTCACAGCAGAGTTCATCGCGATTCCAAACGCTACAGTCCTGATCCTCATTACAGATTTTAGGAAACAGTTGAAAACGCACTTCACTCTCAATTGGACAATTGAAACGTTCGCGTAGGCTTGCTGCCATGGCTGCACGTTTTTCCTGATCTTTAGCACTGGCAGGTGCACTGGGAAATGTCAATGTTGGCAGTGCTATGCGAAATGGACCATCTGTTATTGGGCGCTTAGTGGTGGTCGTAGTGGTTGTTGTAGTAGTTGTTGTTGTTGCTTTCGAGGACTTAGCCTTAAGGCGTTTACGATAGTGAAGCTTTTCTTCTTTAGATTCTGCTTCCGGTGTTGTTGCAATTGCTGTAGACGATACAAATTTTTTTGGCGGTTTACGCGTAGATGTACTAGGAGTAGCAGTGGTTGTTACTTGTCGTTGATTCCCGAAATTCCAAAAATTTGGTGAAAAGAAATTGAAACCGAAATTATCTATAAAATTCGGGCGCACATCTAAAAAGTTATAGTAAAAATAATTTTAATAAATGCAAAAAATCCGGATGTATAACGAATATGAATACATTCAACTGAACAAAACGTTGCTCGAAGTAAGTGCAACAACGCAATGTTGTAAACCTGCTTAATGGTCATTAGACTTTCTGGTCTAAATAGCAAACACTGCTTGTCAAAAACCGAAACAAAATCAACTGCGCCGCCTATCAAAACAGCTCCCCCACTGGACAATGCAGCAATTGCGTGCAATTTGAAAGTCGTTCATAAAGTGGAACAACGAGAGGTGTTACAATTCCAAGCACCGACCGAAGCTCCCCAGCGACTAGTCACAACATATTCCGCTGCCGCCACCGCAAACAGCGCGTGGTTATTTGTGGATTCCCACACTGCGATGACGAGCATAAAGACTACACAATTAACCGAGTTTTAGTGGTTTCATTGTTGCAGCCGAAATTGCAGCAGTTACCGTTTATGTGCTTCATACATACACACAGTATAGAGGTAGTGGGAAACCATTACAACAGTTGTACAAATACATATGATTATTTATTTATGAATATTGCTTAAAGATAAATAGTTTGATAACTCTGAAATGCCATTAAAGTGCAAAAACTCATCTCTAGAGCGCAGCAATAATAATTTGATTTTTTGAACACGTACTAATTTATCATTGGACTTAACGAATCGCATCGTAAAGCTCGCTAAATGAACGCCAAGTTCATGAACGAGCATCATGCCGCCATGCTCTCCCTCCATTTATCTTATCTGCCCAGTTTCAGCAATTCGCTGCTGGGGCCACATCTAAAATGTTCATTAATCGTCAGCTCAACGTAAAAGTCTCGGAGTGTGTCAACAAGTTCAAACAAAATAAAAATGATAGCAAAAAACCACGAAGCAAGAAAAAGATATAATTTATATCTGCTGACTATATTTTACCCTGCACATTTCCAAGAGCTATGCCAAAAAAAAAAAAAACATTTTTTACGAAAAAAATAATAATAAAAAACTAATCCAATCTTAAATGTTAAAACAATGCATGTTTTTAATGTATAAATATTGTAAAATCTCAATAGTGCTCGGTACAAAAACTTTGTCTTTAAGTTTAATATAAAATATAAAAAAAATAGATTATTTTCCTTTCTCACTCAGATATTTGAGCACTGTACGTATGTATTCGTTTACATTTTATTTAATTTCATTCGAAATAATTTTCTTCTTTAATTACCGTCGGTTAATTGCTATTGTATAAAAAAAAAAACGCTTTAATAATATAGAATACATCTTAACATGGATTCTATTAACCGGACGTTTAGATAGCGAGCCAAAACATATCCTTAGACTCCAACGTTGCCAAAACTATTTAAAACAAAATGTATGTATAGGAGAAAAAGCTTTACTATATGGCTTAACAAGTTATTAATCAAGCATTATGACCAATTTTGTGTGTTAGTTATGTGAGCGGAATTGTATGTAGTTCAACCGAATATGTTACTAAATGCCTCCCATAAGTTTTAAGTTGATAACTCATAGAAAAAATATGTCATACAACAAACAAAGATTCGATAGACACCTTGTATGAAAATTCTCTGAATAGAGGAGACATACAGACACTAAACTCACGGAGTAACAATCTTTCAGAGTAATTCCTCTAAACAAGTTAAAAGTCTTTGTCTCTTCTGGGTATTAAAAAAATGGTAAAAAAAAAATAATTAAAAATAGAATAATAGAGAATAAATAAAACGATTTTCTTTTTAAAAAATAGTTGTTACTGAAAAGCATAAATATGGTCGAGTCAAAACTTATAGTTTAGAGTAACGAATGAATTTCGCGAACTTTATTAGGATATATATATTATATAAATCGTAGCGGATCCAAAAGAACGTTGTCTTTCCTTTATGGTCCTAGCTGAATTTGTTGAAAAGAAAATTATTAGATATTTATGGTAAAAGACGGTTGAAACAAAGCATGTTGCGTATTGTATAGCGAAGGTAACAAGAACCACTTATTATTTACTATTTATCGACCCCCTTTACGAGTTTGACAGAATACAGATTTATTTAATATCAAAAATAAATAGTAACTTAAAAAGCAACTGGGTTGAAAATGTTGCAAAATAAAATCCTGAATGACAATTCATAAAAAAAAAAAAAATATAAATATAAAACCAAGTTTTGCCAGTTTCTATCTGTACATACATACATATGTATATTAGCGATCTTTTCATGGCAAAACATACGCAATTGATCCAATTACAATGCACTTTAATACAATTAAAAAAAACGGGGAGAATGTCAGCAAACAGCAGTCAAACACGTTTACGGCTATCGAGCCATTAAAAACTGCTGCAGCACCAACACTTCTAGAGAAACATTTTTAGACGTTTGCCTTTTTTTGTTAATCTTGTCTTTGGCTTATCACAGCTAGGTCAATGTCATTTAAACCACTACTCCTGCGCAAAACTTACTTGTACTCGTCGTACTGGTAGCGGCCGTTGTTGTAATTCTTGGAGAATGTCTGCTGTTCACATCTTGGTGACGCAATACCATACCATTGTGTACTCCACTTCTATTAGGCTGCCGTTCAGTTGTATGTACAACTTGAAGTTCTTTTGACTCTTCAGAGCTCACATAAGAGCGCGAACGCGATTTATTCGGTTTACGCCGTTGTGTGTGGTTTGTTTGGTTTTCTTCTCGCGTAGATTTCAAATCTTTGCGCACAATTGGTATATCGTACTGTTTAACAATAACGTTGCGTTGACGTGAACTCTGACCTTTAGAATGTTCATAACTATCATGAGCTGGTGCATATCTATCGTTTCGTTGACGTTGTTGTTGCGCCAACGTTGCACCCCTGTAGACTTTGTTTGTACGTGTAACAGTAACATTTGTCTCAGGCTGCCGTATCCGTTCGCGTTGCTCTGTTGCATAATTTGCTGACGCAGCAGTGGCATTCAATAGTGGCAGCAGCAGCCAAACTATGCCCAGTAAAAACTGCACTTTCATTTTCCTGCTATCGAAACGTTTTGTTACATATAACTATTAAGTGCTGCAGTTCTTCAAACGAAATGAAACTAGGTCAATGAAACGTTGTTGACCCTTTCGAATTTTAGCAACTCATTTACAAACGACGCGCAGACACAAACATTTATTAATATATGCGCGCTTTTAGCACGATTCAATAAATCGGATTTGGTCTGGTATTCGCAAAATAAACGCAGCTTTGCACTTGCGCCACCGTCAATGTTTCACTTTCAACTGACGCGCAGCAAGATTGGACCAAATTCAAGTTTCAAAGCTGCGGCTGACAGCGCCAACGTCGATGCGACTTCATTTGCGACCGCATAAGCAACCAAAAAGCTACGCGAAAAACTTTTGAGTAAACAAGCATGCATTTGTGTTTATTTCGGTCAAAAACAGGTTCCCTTGGGTTTTATGCTGTTGTTTAAGCGCTCTTCTTGTGTAAACCACTAACCAACATAATTTTTCTAATATCATTGCAGTTTTAGCGAAATGAGGAAGTGCAGCACACTTTTTGCAATGCTATAACAGATGGAGTGTTTTACACATCTGTTTCCGGCATTTCTAATATCTACATAAAAAAAGTCACATTCAATACACATTTTTGTTTTTTTGGTTTTGGTTCTTGTTTTGAGTTTTTAACAATCTGGAGAATAAGTTTTAACAACAAAGCGCCCTTCGCAGAAGGTAATTTTATATGCTCTATTTTAGAAATAGTACGTATATTTCTGAATGTTATCCAGTAATCGGCGATATCGTAATCACTTTAACCACAAGAAAACTTTCATAGTCCATTTTCCTTGTATTAAATCCACTCTCCAGACGGTTAATATTGTTATGTTGTTGTGTTGCTGCTGCTGTTGTTTCCGGGACATTAATGCAAGTACTCCCCCTTATAAGTCAATTGCTGATTTGTTTGGTGAAGTGCATACACTAATATTCCTAATTTTGCGATCTAGTCTTCGATGTGACGTAGAAAGCCATTTTAGAAGTCGATGTTTAGTCGAGCTGCAAAGTAAAAAAAAAAAATGTTATATATTTGTTTAAATTGAATGTATATGCTATATAGTAGACTCTTACCTTCTTGAAGCCAATATCATTGGCGTATTCCCTGAAGCACTGACGGCAAATGTTCAGACCATATTTGCGGATCAAACCGTGACGGTTTGAGCATGCACGGCTGAAAATAGAAAAATATATAAGTTATAAGGTAATTACAAGTCACACATAGCTATTGGCAAAAAAAAATTGTTCACTATGGATAACTGCGAAGAAGCACATGCTGACTCATGCACCCAAAGTTGGGAGCGGCGTTATCCTCAGCGTTTTTTTGTTGCCACCATAAATTAAAGAAATTGCTAATAGAGTATAATACAATTTCCGTACTCAACTGGTGGCCAAAAATCATTAAATCGCTTACAGACGCTACTGCGGCGTCGGCAGCAGCCCGCATGCTCTTACCAACTGCACATAACCTCACTCTCGTGACGATGCTCGAATTACTAATTTAATACCTATTAAATAGTGTGCGTTCATGTTTTTTGACGGAGACTTAATATAAAGAGTTATTTTGCAACGAAACTTACCAGCATCGGGAGCCTTGGCCGTATTTACGAGGATGCGAGTACCAGAGATTAGCGAAACCCATGTTGGCGACTTTACTCGAAAATCCAAAAGAAAGATGGCCAACGGTGTGAACGATTGTTAAGAGTACTTTAATGTCTCAAATTTGCCGTATGTCTAAAAAAATACCATAACACTTTTCAGAGTTGCTTTGTAACGGAAAACCCCTATTTTAAATTAACCTCTATTTGCATTGTTTAAATGAATTTATTATCAGAAAATTTCAAGCAAATCTTACAATATATTAAAAAATACAATATATCAGTTTTTTGAGCAAATTTACATAGTTTTTATTGTTGAACATTAAATTTTTATCAGCTGTTGCTATGTGGGCATTATTTAATCATGTCTCGATTTGGAATTATTACGATGGTAATAGACTGTATTAAATATATATTAAAATTTCAGTACATAAACCGTTATCTTGTTAAAGGACCAAAGACTGTTACTAAATTGAAGAAATATAATCTTGCAAATTGGCTGCGAAAAAATTCTAAACCTTAAGCCTTTTTGAAGCATTGAAATTACTCGGATTATCAGCTAAAAATATAGATTACATTAAATATCTTACAATTCTTTCAAATAAAATAATTTATTCGGAATTTTTTTTGCATTTATATTTATTGCATATTTCATTTAACTCGAAACAATACTGTGGAACAATCGCATCGGCGAAGTTTAGCCTTATCAAGTTTTTGTTATTGATAAGTGAGCAAATTAAGCGCTCCATCGCATACGGCAGTGTCATGACTTTTTTCGTTTTAGTCAATTGAGTTGTCTGGAGGTGCTTCGACTTTTAATTCTAGCCATTTCTTTTCTTTTTTAGTGCCTCCAGACCTGAAGTGCAAGCAATAGCATAGTTACCGTTATGCAGAACTCAGGATTCACGAAATCGGTATATATTCAACAGATATATCGTATAAAATACTGCGAAAAAAACGTTAAGAGTTCTTTGTCGTGTGATTCATTCACCATCAAATTGTTTCATACACTCACCAGCCACAAATGCCATCGATAATATATAGTCTCCGCCGCCGGTGATTTGTTAGAACATTTCTTATCTATCAGTTAAAAGATAGCGAATGTGCTTTAAGTTTGGTTATCAGTTCAGGGGGTTTGTGTGCGAAAAACTTTATGTCCGTACATTTAATTGATAGCCTTGAACCAATGTTTCAGTTATTTACAGCATAGCGGTCATATTATGGACAATAATTACATCAGCGCGCCAGTGGACTTCAGGCATATGGAGGGGGGTAAATCAATAGACTTTCGAAAAACATTCGACCTCAATGGCAGGGAAAATGACGAGATGCTGCGTCTGTATCTTAACAAAGCGGGTCTATCTGATTCTATTGAACGATACTCGGTGGAACAGCGCCGCGCTTTTATTTATGACATCATCAGGAGTAATAAAATGCCAGGCTATTGGGTGGTAATACACTTACACACAAACTCATACAAACTAAAACTAAAGTAAATAACTGGATTATAATTGCGAATAATAATCAATCTATTCCAGCCTCAATCAATGCAACATGAAGCCATGCCACCACCTACTGTGCGACCACCTACATTATCGCCATATGTAGAGCGCAAATTAGATACAAAGAGTTCAACGACGATAAGCATGAGCAGCTCATCTTCGTCAGCCAGTTTACATAGTTTATCTACAGCAAATAGTTCACATGTAGCGAATCGATTCATTGCGGCCCCTGTCACGCCGCCGTCACCGTCTAAATTTGTAACAGCCGGTAAAGGATCAAAGTTCGAGATTAGTGGTCCTATGAATTTTCAACATGTTGCTGGCGATATGACCAGAGATCGAACGAGATCAGCATTTGATTTGTCAGGAAACGCAAACGATAATGTGCTGAAAAAGTATATGATTGAGCGTGGTATCGGTGAAGAGGACATAAACGGAATGCGACGACAGGATTTGATAAAGAAAATTGTACATTCTAATTTTACATGGATGGTAAGCTCGAAGAAATGTAAAGAAGAGGTCAAAGTGTCTATTCAGTATGTATGTACACATATTATTTCTGCTTTCAGCCAATAAAGAACAATACAACACAACAACCGTCAGTACCACAAATGCGAAACTTAGTTTACGCTACAATTTCTACGAATAATGAAAAAACACCACCACCCTCTCCACCCCCGCAACCTATCATCACAAAACCTATATTCTCTAATTATGCTACGATCACTTCAAAGTTTGTGGATCTTGATGATTTTCCAGCACCTGCTTCCACAAGCAATCAAACAATATTACATCCGTCGTCAACGCGTATTTCAAAGCCTTCAGTTGCTCCGCCACCTCCTCCATCTGTAATAAAAGCTATAAACTTACCACATAGTTCCTGTACAGAAAAGCCTCGCATTACAGCAAATCAATTTGCAACCGTTTCTACCCAAAATAAGAAACAAACCGTTAGAACGCAAAATGATTCGGAGCCAATGTACGCTGTTGTTAATTCGGAAGCAAAGAAACGAACCGCTAAAGTGGATGCAGCAGTACCGTTGTCTTTTGTGGTTGAAACTGCTTCTGCAACAATTCCACCACCGCCCCCATCTTCTGTAATGCTTCAACAAGCATCAATTCCACCACCGCCCCCATCTTCTGTAATGCTAAAACAAGCATCAATTCCAATACCACCGCCAGCACCAAATAAGCCAATATTTTCTTCAACTATCAAGAAAGCCTCTTCCACAGAGGGTTTAAATGCTTCTACAAACGGTGATGATAGAGACGCGTTACTTGAAAGTATACGCCAAGGCACCACATTAAAGGTAACATAAGGTAACTTCTTTTATGGAATTCAATTATCATTTTAAACCTTTGCCTTAACAGAAAGTTTCAAATCCACAAAAAAAAATAAAAAACACGAAGCCAGTTGCAGCTGCATCAGCACCACCTCCCCCACCACCTGTTCCGCAACAAGCACTATTAACTCCAAAACCACCACCGGCACCAGCGCAAAAAAATTCTATATCTTTAACTTTAAACAAAGCCGCTTCCACAGAGGCATTAGATCGTGCTAACACCGGTGACGATAGAGACGAGCTACTCGACAGTATACGCCGTGGCATCACATTAAAGGTAACATATGCACTATACTAAAAATTCACTAACCTTTTTCAAAATTTACTGTAATAGAAAGTTGATCGTAAGTCGGCAACTATTAGCGGTCCAAAGCCTAATGCGGAAAAACGGCCCCAGGTGACAGATTTTCTTTCTGAATTGAAATTTACTTTGCGGCGCGTAAAAAATCCTGCAGACAATCCTCTTGCTGGAATTGATCCGGATGAGTCACACGCTTGAAATCTGATAAAAAAAAGCTTTTTCTATTTCGTCTATTATAATAAACAAACAAAAGAAAACAAAGTCAGCCCAGTGCGATCAGTCTATCTTATCAATATATCTTCTTCTTTTTGATTCGGCATTCAGTTGGGCGGGCAGGTGAGTTTATCAGCAGCTGATTTGATTTGCGACTGCATTTTGTTGTTTTACACTTGTCCAAAAACAACAACAAAAACTAAATTCAAGTGCTTACTCGGCGGTTTATACAAAGCTAGATTAGAACTCATTTGGCATTTAATTAGTTGTGTTGCACGCGGAAAGATACTTGTAGCTAAGAGCGGGTTTCGCTATCTGATAAAAAAAATTTTAAAGGACGGCGCACAATTATGCAACGTATTGCAATTATTGGTGGCACCGGCATGACTGGAACCACTGCCGTGGATTACGCCTTGGAAAAGGGTAAGCAAACAATGTTTGCTAAATTAGAATATCATTGCTTTAAAAAATAAATTGCTGTAGGCCTTGTGGTGCGTTTACTTTACCGCAGCGATGCTACGTTGCCGGAACGCTTTAAATCCAAAGTTCAACTTGTAAAGGGTGATGTGACTAATTTGGATGACTGTAAGCGTACAGTTGAAGGTGTTGATGGCGTATGCATTGTGCTCGGCACACGCAATAAACTGGAGGCCACTACTGAACTTTCTCGTGGTACCCAAAATCTTATAGAAGCTATGAAAGACGCGAACATTACACGCTTCTCTATAGTAATGTCCTCCTTTTTACTGCGTCCATTGACAGAGGTGCCTGCAGTCTTTCATAAACTAAATGAAGAGCATCAACGCATGTTGAATTTAACGAAGGCATCTGGACTTGACTACGTGGCTATACTGCCACCGCACATCGCTGATGAGCCATCGAGCGCATATACCATACAACATGATGAGGCACCGGGACGCATGATCTCTAAATATGATCTGGGTAAATTTATTGTGGATAGCTTAGAGCAACCGGAACACTACGGCAAAGTTTGCGGCATTGCCAAAAAAACAGCTTAGTATATTTTTCCATAGCCATATTTGCGTTTCAAGTCACAATACAAATCAATTATTATTAAAATATTATCGCTGATTAAGGCAAAGCAACGCTCTACGCATAAAAATGGGGCATTATAGGCATTCATACTCATAACTGCAATATTTCCATTAAAATTTGGAAGATTAAATATTTGTAGAAATAAAAAAAATTCATAAATCCCATAGAAACACGACGTTTTATGACATTGATGTGGGTACACCTTGATCGCCGGCGCACAGACACTTGTAGATTAGGTTTCTACAAATTAACACCTGTCTAGCAGAGATCAACAATGCAGCTAAGGAATGTGCCGCAATAAAGAATTACAAAAGACCTATAAGTTCACAGCAATAAAAAAACAAAAGCAGCACTTCCGCTATGGGACGAAGCTCTTGCCAAGAGATTACGCCAGTTTATTTTCTACCATTTGCCCGCTGTTCAGCTAAGTTTGGCAGACACAATTTTAAACAATAAAGCTATTGCCCGATTATATACATTTATATATTTTATACATATATATATATGCATCCACAGTACGTTTAGGTTGCGACCGGTTGTCTTGTCTCGTTGTGCTTCTATATTGTAATGATGACGCCGATTTGTTTGTATCTATTTTTAGCATATATGTACACATATGTAGGAGTCTTATTCAAATCTCAAACGTTTGCAGCATTTCTATAAGAAAATGTTTGTGCTCTGCCTGCGTACATTTTATAAATGCTTCTGTCACCGTTTGCTGTTTTTTTTTCTTTCCACCGTGAACTTGAACTTGTCAAAAGCGCATTTTTCTTAGGGCATGTGTTTCCGGCAATGTTTGGCATGTGTTTCTATGTAAGCATTTTTGTTTATTAATGCAATTTCTAGATTATTACAATTTATATAACATTAAATTATTGTATATTAAACTACTTGGAAGATATGTTTCTATCAGGAAAAAAGTTTCTATTGAGAGCTCTTAAAAAACAAAAAAATATACAAATGAAGAAAGAAAGATACACAACTATTACTAAAAATAAAACAATTTATTGTAGAACTAAACATTTAAATAAAACAGTCAAACCGATAATTAAATAACTTAAAATTTAGGCAGTATCTGAACCGAATACTGAAAGCAAAAAACCAAAAAGAAAAAAAATACACTCAGAAAGCAATATAAAATTATCAACAACAGCATTTTAAAAATAAATGGAATAAATGATTCTTACAACCACAATTGACTGTCCACGTTCGTTTTAACGCTGCAGATTTAACAGTAGTAGGACGGACTCTACGACTTAACTTTGGTGTTGCAAAGCAGCGTTGTAGTAAATAGACAGTTCGGCACAGCCGGTGGCAGATTGTTATCTATAAAGCAGTTGCCTCTCTAGACTTTACACAGATGTGTCTAAGCTATAACTACTGGCTGTGATATCTATAAGACTTTCTTCATGTATTTCTTTTTGGCATTCTGCAAACTAGGTAGCTCGCAGTGTCGTGGTCCGTACATGGTAACTGGAGCACAGTATTCGTATCCGATGCGCTCATAAAAACCATCCTGATCAATAGTCGAAAGATATATTGTCTTCAAATCAAGTACAACACGGCAGTAGTCCTCTGCGAACTTCATAATGAGCTTACCAAACCCCTGGCCACGATAGCTCTTATCGACAACAACGGACTCGACGAAGCACGCTTTTTTCTTCGAAGTAATTGGACTAAGTTTACAATGTGCAATGACGCGGCACATACCTGTGAAAAAATAAACAATTAAAACTGGATAGAATCAATATGGCGTACAGTAGCAAAGCTGGAATTACTGGTGCTTGGAAATAAAAAATCATATATGTATTTTCCGACTCTGGCGTTTTAATAAGAAACGGCATATTTGAAATAGTATCGTTTACTAAGCATTTATTCTAGACAATTGAACTATCTAGTTCCCAAGTCTTAGGATATCTTAAAAAGTATGGAACCAGTTTTAATTAATAAAGAGTATAAAAACAATAGTCGAGTGTGCTTGGCTACGGGATATTGTGTACTTTTATAAAAACGAAAAGAAATGGAATAGATTATTTAAGCAATGGATGAATGTATGGTACTAGCAGAGATTGCTCAATGTTGTGGTTGAGTTTTGTCAGTTGCGAAAAAAGTGAATCCATCGAACTCTTTGTACTCCTTTTGCTCCGAAACTGGTTTTTTACTTACCCTCTGTAGTCAGTACCAAACTGCAGGGTAGCGTATCACACGATGCTTCCAGGGAACGCATTCGTGCAGTTTCACTGCGTGGCCATTCCGAATTAATTAGCGCGCAGGTCTCCTTCATTAGCTCCGGATAGTTATGTATGGGCACAACATTGAACGGACTGCCAGTGACATTAAACGGTGGAAGCCCCTGTGAAATCAAGTAATATTATAGTATATATATGGTTTATATTTTGTTAACGTTGAGATATATGTAGAGCAATTCAATTTCTCGTTTGAATTGCGCAACCCATTCCCGCCACTTTTGATTTCTACCTCATAATATGGTTCCGGTTTGATATAACGCATTTTAAGGTGCCGAACTGTAAGGATATGGATCTGCTTGCTGTCTACTACTGTAGTGCCAACTTAAAGTAAAAACGCCACTAAGTATCTGGGAACAGAAACAGAGTAGGCGTTTAAGTTATCTTCACCATTATCAGCTAGCCAAGTTAAGCACGACAAAAAAAGAAACACGCACGCAACAAAGGGGCTGCGATTGCAGTAGGTACGAATTTATATGTACACCGGGGATGCCATTTAAAATAGATTAACAGCAAATTATAAATAATGAAATACACATATATAAATTAGATTCATACGTATATAGAAAAAACAAGCTATCAACAGAAAATCGCCCGCGAAAAATCAAGGTTATACACAAGCTGCTCGCCTGATGTGACCTTGACTGGCCAAGAACGTACATATAAGATTAGGCATACACATATATAAATATATACATACAGCTGAAAAATATTTTCATGGAATAGTGCCGAAAATTTAACACAAATATACATATGTATATATACAAAATGATGAGGTGGGCGATGTCCGAAAAAAAATCATTTCTTTTTGACACATAAAACACGTCCAGTTATAAAACAAAATTGATTTTTCTGAAGTTCTGTTTCATATACATAATTAGTTACCATGGCTCTAAGATTACGTGTTTCCCGAGAAGCTGCGCCACGGCGAGATCCAAAAATCGAACTGATCCCAATGATGCTGTTTAGAAAATGGGCCAAATTCTGCCTCGAAGATCAAAGAGATTCTTTGATAGCTCTCTGTTAAGCTGATTTTTCTCTTAATAGACGCGTCGAGCGAAATGCTTTTTATTTAGAAAATATCTGATATTCTCATTCGTTTGGTCACAAATAGTGTTAAATTTAAGTTTAAGAACAACAATTAACAAATTTTAACAATCAGAAGAGAGCGAGCAAGAGCAACAAACAAAAAGAGTAATTAAAGAACGCAGTGTTTGTTATGAATTGTATTAGAAAGACACTAAAAAAAACCGAATACAATGGTATTTTCCACTTGCTCGTATAATATAATACAACTGTACAGTCTAATTTATACAGTTATTTTTGCATACAGTTCAACTTATACGATGTGAAGTGCTGCCATGTTTTATTTTAATTTACTGCTTGTTTACCGCTCTAAATAAACTAACTATTCTAAATAAAAATGAAAAGTGGAATGGAAGACATGTGCACGTAGCGGCCAACAACTGAAAAGTTATTACTTACATCAATTTAATTGTGAAACCGTATTTCAAAATCCAGTTAGAGAACCGCGTACTTTTCCTGGTTGACACTAATTTATTGCACAACAATAATTCAAAACCAAATCTAATAAAAAACTGCAGCGACGTCGCTAAAAATAGTTTGTAAACAAAACGGACAATCGCCCGCCAAGTGAAACGCGAACGAGCAGAAACATTGACCCACTAAAATCACAGCAGCTGCAACGAACAAACGGACAGCTAGCCCATTGAACGTCAGTGCCAATCCGCACAGTGAAGGTGAAGCGGCGTCATTGTTCATATTGTTGTTGTAATTGTGTGACGTCAATAACAGACACTTGTTGGTGTATTTTATTGTCAATCAGTAGTAAAAGCAGCAGCACGTGAAGAAATGTTATCGAACCGCGGAATGATACATCCGGTCTCGCAGGAGAACCCATTGTGGGTGTCGTGGCATGATACTCAAATGATGGCTTCCCTTAGTCCACAGACTGTAATGGATTACTTCTGCCGCAAATCCAATCCGTTCTACGATCACATATGTAACAACGAGACGATTCGTATGCAGCGTCTAGGACTGGAGCACCTCAAGCAAGTACCTTGGCATATATTCTTAACTGAAACGTAAACTAATCTGTAGTAAATTCCAGTAATATGATTGGTATGGAGTACATTCTATTGCATGTTGCTGAGCCAATTTTGTATGTAATACGAAAACAGCATAGACACAGTCCTTCAGAAGCAACTCCAGTTGCGGATTACTATATTATTGGCGGAATGGTTTACAAGGCGCCCGATTTGGCCAATGTCATAAGTTCCAGAATCGTAAGTTATATTAGGGAAGGTTTCATACATTCGCATGAGTCCGATTACAAAATTAACTGCATTGTCAATGTGGCTATTTTGTGAATTGTGATTGTTTTAATTTTTAAACCTAAACCTAAAATTTTAAACTCCTTTAAATGTACCTTTAAAAATTGTAAACCGCCGCGGAATTCACATTTAGACGGAGCAATAGATAAATTCTTTATCTGCCGTCCTCTGATACATTTATATTCTTATATTTTTTAATTTTCCAGCTAGGTACGGTGGTAAACTTGCAATCGGCCTTCGAGGAAGCTTCAAGTTATTCTCGGTATCATCCAAACAAAGGATACACTTGGGACTTTTCAGCAAACAAAGCTCGTAAGTGCAATTATTTCTTCCTAAATGTTGTTATTAATTTTTAACCTTAAAATAGTCACGGATAAATCGAAAGCTGCTTCAAAAAAAGACTCGAAAGCCTCAAAGGACGACAGTGGAACGGTGTTTCAAATGCAGCGTGTGGATATGTTGCTCGCAGAGCTTTTGCGTAAATTTCCACCTCCAATCCCACCAATACTGCATCAACAAATAAACCAGCAACAACAGCAAATAGCATCTCAACAGCAACAGAGTTTACAAGAGGGAGCAGTAGCTGAAGCCGTAACATTGGCTAATAACCCAGTAGAAGGTGCCGCTGTGGCACAGACCGGAGTAGAATCGAAACCTGATAATGTCGATATGAAGCCGCCACCAGAAAAGAAACCAAAAATCTAAGCGTACAGCATCGCGCATTTATTGCTTAAAATGGAGCATGAGCAGTCAGAACTTAAATGTAATTTACATCGTAAAAATATATAGACTTAGATTTTGTTTAAAATGATTGTTCATGTCGATATCTTATTGTGTATTTTGTTATTTTGCACCTTGTGCCGATGTTGAATGCATTGTAAGGCAATGGTTTGTGTACTCCAGAATGCTTTTGAATGAACATTTGCAGATGTGGCAAGGCACGTTCTTTGTGGGCGTGCGATAGATTCCAGCGTGTGGATTCTTCGTGCCAAATTTCTTAAAAGTCGGCGGAGGCATTATTGCTAAAAAATTTTATGATTTAAATGAATGATTTAATTGCAAAACAAATATTTATTTGAACTTACACTTTCGCGTCTCAGCGGATGATACACGTAACTTATCGAAACCTGTAACCGGCGTTTCTGATTTCACAACTGGAGTCAACTCCATGCTATTTCCATGTCCAAATATTGGCAACTGTGCCTTTTCCACGTGATTGAGTTCTGTAAATTCCAACTTGCGCTTTTCGCCTGGTGGTATCTTTATGCAGTTTTGCATCAAGTGAATGTGAAGTGCACGTTCAAGTGCAAATTTCTTGTCGCAATACTTGCATTTGGAGGCACCCAACAGCTGGGTATTACTCTTTGATAAAGAGCCATTAACATTTGAAATGTTGGCCTTCTTAACAAAGTTTGGAGTAGTACCGTCCACCTCGTGGCTACGTCTGTGCGCGTCCAGTAGCGATTTTACGCGAAATGTAGCATCACATGTTTGGCAATTAAAACTGGCACTAAGGCTAGCTCTGACACGACTTGAACTTACAGTGTGAGTTGGCGTTTTTATCTTTGCTGACATAGGCACGACGCCAAGTGGATGCATAGATTTTCGTGCAGCAGCACCTTGAACATTCGAAACAGGCTTTACGGTGGGTAAAAAACTTTTGCGTGATTTATTTATTCCAACTTCAGCAGTCGCTGCCTTAGGTGGCATAATGTTTTTACGTTGTTTTTGTTCAATCGAAGGAGTGAACCTGGCAATTTTACGTGCTGGGCTATTCAATGTTGTTTTAACAACTACAGACATACGTTGTTTAAACGCAAAAGGACGTTTCTCTCCAGCAGCAACTGTGGGAAGCAACGAATTGCGCGGTTTGCTTGATGTTGGTTTGGCTGAGTGTGCCAATGTGGAAGATCGCTTACCCACCTTCTCCGTCATTTTTAACATTTTATCGATCAGGTCCTTAATATCTTCTTCTACTGGCTCGGAATTGCAAACATTACTAACTAGACCGTCTAATTGGAATTGCGGCGCTTGCTTAGGTTTCAAATCTCGGTCTAAAATAAAACCAATTTAACAATATTTAATAGTAGTATATTTTTTTTAATGTATATTACCGGTTATCTTGTCTGTGCTCTCCTGTACTACATCAACTTTTACGACTGATGTTTTCAGCTCTTGCACCGACTCGTCGTCAGTGGTAGTCGTCATCAACAATGACTTGCTCTCCAGCGTTGAAGATTCAACGGACGAGGACACGGACAACGATGAATGATCGACTGTCCCGTCTGGGTTAGCATTCTCCTTATCACAAACAACAATGTCGTCTGATTTAACTGGTTTGCAGTCACCAATAGAGAGTTTAGAAATTTTTGATGTCAACGTTTTTTCCTTGGTGGAGGGAGTGGAACTCATGGCGTTTAATTTGTTTAGCCATGCATTGTCGAATGGACGCAGTGGCGACAATGGATCCAAATTAGAAACGGGTTTCTTCTTCAGCTCTGTCACATTTTCTACGTCCGCCTCCAGCGTTTTATTGGCCTCGTTCATATATTCAAGCATCGACTGATCCTTAATTGATTCAATTGTGTTATAAGCTGTATTCGACATTGTATCGTCTGCGAAGGACAAATACATAGATACGCTGTCCTCTGCATTTACAGTGTTTTTTTGTGTTGAGTCGTTCATGTTTGTTAAGAACGTTTCTTGCTGGCGATAGTTTTTGTTTTCAATAGTATTTTATATTTTACACTTCAATAAATAAATAAAAATTTGGGCACAAACGACGCGCTCTTGTTTTCGTTCTTCTTCTTTGAAAATATTTGAGACGCTACTAGACAGAGCGTTAAATTTGATTTTTGTGACCGCACTTTTGCTTTGGTATTTTTTTAGTTGGTATTTTTCTGTTCATTTACACCTATTTGAATTCGGAAGCGCTGTGTGTCAGTATACATTTTACTACAGTTTGGAGTGAGATTATATTTTTCATTGCAGTTGCATTTACTAAACAAAAATTAGACAGCAGTCATCAAGAACAGAAACAGAACTTCATTGTTTATAGTTTAGTTGAGAGCAATCTCTCACTTAGTGTGTTTAATCTGCGGTCTGTGAGTCATTGCATAAATTAAAGTGACACGATAATCGCTCATTAAAATCACAACTACTTGTTAAATCGCGTCATCATCTTTATTCTGGTTCAAGAGCACAGCGATAGTATTAGTAAATACGCTACAATGGCAGATGTTGAGAATGCACCACGCTCCGAGTTACAGGAGCTACAAATTAAATCCGGCCAAGTGGCGGATGAATCGTTGGAAAGCACACGGCGCATGTTAAATCTCATGGAGGAGAGCAAGGAAGCTGGTATACGTACACTTGTTGCATTGGATGATCAGGTAAAATTTTGTGAATTTTAATTAGCAAGATGTAGCTCAAAACCTATATTACTGCTTCCCAGGGCGAACAACTTGATCGCATCGAGGAAGGCATGGATCGCATAAACGCTGACATGCGTGAAGCGGAGAAAAATCTTAGCGGAATGGAAAAGTGCTGCGGCATATGTGTGCTGCCGTGGAAGAAGGTTAACATTAAAGATGATGGCGAAAATGCTTGGAAGGCTAACGACGATGGCAAGATTGTAAATAATCAACCTCAGCGCGTTGTAGACGAACGTGAGCGTGGCGGCATGGGAGCACCGCCTCAATCTGGTTACGTGGCACGAATTACTAACGATGCTCGTGAAGATGAAATGGACGAGAATATTGGACAAGTAAACTCTATGCTTGGCAACTTACGTAATATGGCTCTAGATATGGGCTCGGAATTGGAGAATCAAAATAAACAAGTCGATCGTATCAATGCAAAGGGTGATGCCAACAATATACGTATGGACGGAGTTAACAAACGTGCAAATAATTTGCTCAAGAGCTAAACGCACAAAACGTAAATATGTAATGAAAACTAAATCTACAGGCAACCAGCAACAAAATGTGGGCACAAAGTATCATCATCGGATAGTGTGGCACACCGAATATAGAAGAATGAATTATTATAAACATAACTAAACAACAACTATCATCTACCTATTTACAAAGCAAACAAGCAAACTAACTGCAACTAACCCATCTTTAAAGGTACTTTATACGTGTGCTACAAGGATATGTAGTATCATTTATTCTATTTATACCAACAACAACCTACCGTCTATATATATCTATATACAACAACAAAAATTTTATAAAGAAATTTTTTAGTACTCTTGTACTTTTTGAGGCATTTGACTTTATGTAAATCAAAAAAAAAAAAAAAATCTTAAAATATTACAACTTTACCAGTTTACAGACGTCACCTGCAGTACAGCACCTTTAGATGGATGCTGTGAGGCGTTAGTGTAGCTTAACTTGACTCATATATATAGTGGCGTGTCATATTTTTTATGTATTCGAAGTATTCTTTCTATTTGTCTATGTGTAATTGTTATAAATGTGTATTTACTCGTTGAATTTCGACCAAAATCTATATAGGCCCAATTTTCATAAGCTCTTAGATAAATATTAATCCCATATACAATATATACATATATAATGTGAAACCATTTTTGTTAACGATCGTATGTAAATGTTAATTAAATTATTGCTCTTTAGTTCGTATTTTTAGAAGTTAAAGAATTTATTTAAAATAAAACTAGTTCGATTCCAGTGCAAATGCAAAAAACAATTAAAGAAATGTACTAGCAAGTTTATCTTCATTAGTATGCCGGTATGTAGTGGCAAGGGAGCGGAGTAAAGCACAATTAGTGCTATCAATATAACAACAATTTTTAACAAACAACGAGCAGTGAATTTAATCTTTAAAAGTGTTGGACGTGGCCATATAAGCTACAAATTCCTCGCCGCAATCTTCGCTAGCTAGGAATTCAATTTCCGGTGCTGCATCCGGTGGAATGTAGATAACAGAACCGCGAGTTAATACGATTTCAACAATTTCGCTTTCTTTTGATTTAATGCGTAACTTGCGTGCGCCCTTTAATGTCAAAAGTATGGCATCGGTAGCCTGTATCTGAAGCTTGTACTCTGATGACGTATGCGGCAGAGTAATATGCGTCACCGCGAAATCATTGACTGGTGGCACAAAAACCTGTACATGTTGGTCAATTCTGTATGGCACAAATGTCTTTTTACATGCAGAACCACCTTCGTAATTTAGACTGGAAATTAGTTGTTCCACATCTTTATATTTCGGTGTTAGTCCAGCCCGTATAACATTATCTGAGCATGCCATGCACTCGATGCAGTCTCCGTCTAGATAGGCATGTATTTCATTAGCTGCCAGAAAGATCGCTTGGCCCGGCTGCAGTCGCAATAAATTGATGAAAAATATGGACAAAACGCCAACATCTTTGGGAAAGTCTTTGTTGATAGTCAAAAATACATCCAATATATTATGTTCCTCAAGTACTAAAAAAAAAATTAAACAAAAATTAACGTGCCTTCTAAAAATGGAACGGGTGCTAACCTTTACTAAAGCTGGAAACAATTTCATCAATGCATTTAGCAATGCTTTTTTCCGTTGATGTCATTAACTTCTCGTAACACTGTTTCAAATTATCAGCACTGCTTTCCTCGAGTTCCAACTTATCCACTAAATCTTCTCCTACGAGTGTCTTTAGCGGCGGAAGCTCTTTAAAGAATTGAACAATCTCCGATTTTTGACGAAAGCCGCAAAGTGCAAGAAAGGGTGTAAGAGCAATTGCCAGTTCCGGCTTGTGATTGGGATCCTTATAAATCTCGGGGCGTTCTGCGTGTAAACGTTCAGCTTCCAACTTATTAGGATGCACCTGAATACTTAGCGCTTTGCGAATGCTTAGCACTTTAAACAGAAAAGGTAGTTCTTGTTTTAGCTCTTCGCCGGTAGACTTGACGACGGAGGGACCGCTTGGATGTGCACCCATCCAAAGCTCTGAGTATGGTGTTAATGCTTTCGGCAGGAAATTCTTGTCGTTGGCCGAAGCCAACTGTGCAACTGTCGACTTAATTCCGAGTTTACCCCAATCGTAGGTTTTCACATTACCAAACAGTTCCATTTCTTCGTTTTTTTAATGTTTACTTTTTGTGCTTGCAGCTGAGGTCACTGAAGGTGAGGAAAAATACCAATAATAAAATAATGAGATAAAAAATACCAATAATACAATGATGAGATAAAATACACTCGATTAGCACATCAGAGTAGGGTTACCAGATACATGTGGATTTTTTTCTATGACTATGATATGAAATTTAATACAAGTTGCATGGATGAACAAACTATTAATGCTATTAAAGATTGTTTTCTAACAATCATACCGATGTTTTAGTTACATGTATGTTTTCAGAGATTGATAGGGAATGTATTTCTTTCCCGTATTTTCATACCAGATTTGGCTGCCGATTTCAATAAGTTGGCAGCTCCATAGTAGTCATTTAAACCAAGCGCGAATTGCGAATAGAAATTTTTTACAATATTGCTATATTTTTCTTGTATTGCGATTTAATAAAACACCATAATGTGGAGCAATTTTGAGCAGTCTCCAATTGAAGACGAGACAATCTCGAATGTGTTTTTATCGCGTGGTATATTTAAAATAAGCTCCGATGAAGAGGTAAAAAAGATCGCAAAACATATGCATATGTACACATACATATGGATACGCTCCCCTACATTTCTATCAATATCTTTTTATTGATACCCAATCGATTTTATAGGTCACAAAGTTCCCGGTCGTGCACGCGTCTGTGCAAAATGTTAAAATGGTCATTGCTATCGATATGAGCATCGCGCTTCTTGAAGTCGAATCTGTGGTCAAATGCAGCTTTTTAAGTTTCAATGGGAATATTGACGTGGTAGCCATTTCGAATAACGGCAACCTTATAGTTTGTGGTCTAAGCGATGGGGAGATACATGGTGTGTTCATCAAGGGAGTACTGCTCTTCAATGTCTGTATTAAAGTTGAGGATGTAAATCTGACTGGGAAGACTTTTGTTAATGTGCAACAGTTAGGCAATCGCTTTTACTTCACCTGCACAAATGGGAGCGTCTACTGGTAACGAAGTGGGAATTTATTTTACCTTAGAAATAATTTTATTTTATGTCTTTCAGCCTAAGCGAAATCGATGAAAAGGCCCTGGAATCAAATCCATATTTAAACTTCAACGAAAACGAAAGTGTTTCCTCGGATAAGACCGTTTTAGAAGACGTCACTATACAGCGAAAGTCAACAGGTCGTAGCCTTGGTGATGTAACTACAACGACTTTGTTGCCCACCTACCAAAAGAAATCTACAGAAAGCGATGCTGAAGAGGATTTAATTCTTCTAATAGCCGGTTCACATGGGGGTATATATTTTCGAAATGCTACTGGCATTGATGATGTGAGTCGTATTAAACTGCCTGAGCATTTTGGCGGCCTTAAACGCATTTACAATATAGAGAACTACATGTAAGAGTCTTATTTGTATTCTTTTTCGACACAAGTATAATTTTAAAGAATTTTTTTTAGACTTGCACTTACTAATTCTGGACACTTGTTGGACATTTGTCCTATAACACGAACTGTTAGCACCTGCGTATCGGATAGTGCTGACTTGGTACTCATTGAGGACATGCTTGTAATGGAAAATAACGAGGAGAACATTGAGCTGCTTATACTAACGAAATCGATTGGCCAGGAAGAACGTCTCATAAAAATGATGGAATATCCTTGTAAGTCAGAAAAGTACACAGATTAATGCATTTTACCCTATATTATTGTCTAGCATGGAAGTGTACTAACGAACTGGATGTATCTGAACACTCGTGGCTCGTTTGTCAACCAAAAAGTGATGTAAATCTGTATTACTTAACTAGCAAAAATGTTAACATGGCCAATTTCCCAACTGAATTGGAAATGGTTTTGGTTTCGGAAACTGAACCGAGTGAACGTTTTCGAAAGTTAATTTGCCGTGGTCGCCTTGAAGAGGCTGAAGAGTTCGGTAAGCAGTTCGAGCTTTGCTTGCAACCACTTTTTGAGGCAAAAGCAAAACGATTACTGATCGAGTTTTCGAATTCAAGCAAAGTAAGTTTTTTTTTTTATAAATCTGCACTAACACTTGATTAATGAATGCATATGTCATGATTTAGCAAAACGCTGAACTCCAATTTGAAAAACTGCTTGATTTACTCAGACAAATTGGGAGTACCGAATTCTTCAAGAATCATCGTATGATCAATATGCCTACGAGGAGTATATTGGAAAAATATTTACATGCAATATTGAAACGTTTGGATAGTAAAGTGAGTTTTCAATTAAGATTCGCAATAGTTTACTGCATCAAAAATTTTTATTTTGTAGGACGACGAAGAGCATATCTTAGAAATAAATGAACAACTACATCGTTTAAAAACTCTTCAAATTATAGATCCATTCGAATGTAATGAGGAATGGCAAAAGTTCGTCTACCATACTAATCTAGTAAAAATGGTGAAGTCCTTGTTCCAAACTGATATTCCTACAGCATGTCTAATATGGAAGCGCCATTCGTACAGCATGACGCCACACCTGAATGAGGAAAAGCTACGTAGACTTTTAAGTTTATTACCCAATACTGATGCTTTCTATGTTGTTCAGTGGTTGCGCCAATTCATACCAACTGTAAGCAACACACATCCAAGCATAATGCCTTTTGTTACAGACTGGAGCATAGAGAAAACGCGTGCGCTACAGTTTTCAGAACTCTGGCCAGATATCGGCTTAGAGTTCTGCACAAAAATAATGGAGATATTTGAGGACATCGAATTAATATACACGTACGTAATAATGTGTTGAGTATTATAAAAATAGCACAGAGTGTGAACACTTCATAAAGTATAAATTACAGTGATCACCGTGACAAGATCAGTCGTTATAGCAAAATCCCTCTGTTCATGTGTATATATGCGATCTCTCATACATACATAATTGAAGCAATTAATTTTTTTTTACATAACAATTGGTCTAAAGTTGGCCCACTACATACAAATAGAATTCGGTGTGCCAATAAGCTTAAATAATAATAGTTGATACGTAGCTCAACTGCGTATCATACCTGCTAAAAAGCCAATACAAACTTCAGCGTCGCTAATTAAAGAGCATGTGTGAAGAGTATTTACACTTCGGCTCTACCGAAATGAACGTTCTTTTATTATAATATATGTATTTTTAACCATTTTCTGCCGCAGTGATGTACGCCGTAAACATGAGCAAAACATTTCTAAATTACGCGATTTGGTGAACGTATTACAGGAGTTGTCAGTACTCAAAAAGAGTTACAATCTAATTTTTTCATTGGATAATTATATGCAGGCATGTATAACAATTGTTGTGCGGAAACAACAGCTAATTTTATTATTTTATCTTACAGGATAATATGGAGGAAACAGCACTATGCATACTTCAACGTGTGCACTTGGATAAGCTACAGGGTCTGGTTAATAATTTTCTTTTTCCAATATTTCAAGAGCGAGGTCGAACCCCGGTTAATGCTATTAAGCACTATATATCAAAACTGGTAGCAAATAGAAATACCTTAAGTAATTGGTTACAACGCGCCGTTTGCTGTATAGAACTCTTGCATAACATTGACGATCGATTGGAAAGTGCATTGCTGGTACTACAGAACTCGCCAGTACCGTGGCCCGACACTGTTGCGCCACTCGTTAAACTCCGCATGTCTACGCATCCACTAGCATTAAAAATCAGCGCTGAGTACGAGGTGCAAGTAATTAAAATTATGACTGTGAAATACGGTTGGCCTGCGGAAAGTGCTACAAATCTGAATTTACAACTTCTTATGATGCGTATTGTCAAAATGAATTTACCCGATATGATCGACGATATACGAGTGCTTACAAAAGCTGCTCCGGAGATTGGCACTAGTGCAAATTTTTATTGTTGCTACCAAATGGCACGCCGTGGACAGATAGATTTGGCTTACACGTTTTTTAAGTCTCTAAAATCAGACAAGGAACCGCAAAATTTGATGGATGTTGTTGATACTCTAGCAGTAAGTATATTCTATTTTAGTTAAATTTAAGGCAATATAAATAAAAAAAAACATCCATTACAGGGTTTACTTGAAAATACATTGCTTGCAGATGAGAAAATTACAGAAGAACAAAATTATCTATTTGAATTTCTTAAACTTATTATGATGCATGCAAATGTGGGAGTTGATGGCGAAAAACGTTACTTGGAAATAAAAAATCGATTTGTTTTACGCGATAAATTTAAATTGAAGATAAGAACTGAGAATATGGGAATTTTAACTGAAAATATACGTATGGAACTGTTGGATGAAGGAATCGAAGGTATCATTGAGCGCAGTCAGGCCACTATGAATGTTTCGTTGTTCATTGCATCCGAAGTGGGTGAACTCTGCAAAGCACTTGACATACAAAAAGTGGTGGGTATCGTTCAGGTTTGTAAGCGTGTTAATTGTTTGGCACTATCTTGCGCACTGGCTTACTACGTGCACAGTTTGATAGATTGTTCCAATGAAAACAAAGATCATTTTGTTAGTCTAGCCATAGAACTAATAGTGCAGCAAATTGCTTTGGCAAAACGAAATCAAAGTGAGTAAATATCTAAAACTACAACTTTATTCATTAATTAAAGTATGTTTGATATTCAAATATTTTAGGTACTTCATCGATGCAACTGTTGAATGAATATGATCCATTAGCACTCTTATTGGTCTTTGAGCTGTTGACATCCGCAATGCTACACGATTCTAAACGCCAACGAGATCTGTATGACTTAATAAAATATGTACGAATAGCAAGTAACGTGTACGCACTAAATGCCATCGAGCTACACTACAGCGGTCGCCAAAAGCAGGTGAACGAGGAGATTTGTAAAGCCTTGGAGGGCACCGAAATAACATTAGCCGACAACAATACACTCAACTTTTCAACCGCGCTAAATGCTTCATTTGATTTGAAACCCACCATCAGCACCACACAATCCAAAAAGCGTTATTCGATATCCGTTTTCGAAGAAGTCGATTTGCAACCGCAGCAGCTTCAACAAACGCATGTGAAGACGCGCGCTAGTGGTCGTCTGCCAATTGTAAAATTTGTAGCACGCACTTTGTTACTTCTAGTTATTGAAGCGGATCCTTTGAATTCACTATTGATACAACTGCGGGATGCGCTACCTCAACACATTAAAATGGATATTGATGGTGCGCGCGAAGATTTCTTTCTTTCGCTGGAAAAACTTGTCAAGGCCAAGGAACATTACACATGGTATATTATGTCGCAGTATTTGCTGGAATATCAGAAACAGTTAAAATGCCGAAAGATTATAAACGGTGATTTTGTAACACTACAGCTAAATCGCTTCTTTAGAAACACAATGATGCACAAGGATGTAAACTTTACAGGTATGAATGTATGTTGATTAATTAATTGGAACTTGTTAAAAATAGTGTTACGCATTTCAGAACTCTTTGTAATGCTCATTGCTGATAATCATGCTATGAATCTACTTGATAAACTTTCCAAAGATATCAAATCTGATCAGCAAAAAATTAATTTGCTTACTTTAAATGAAATGTACAATCACCATTTAGACGAAACGGATAACGTCGATGTTATTCGCGCAAAGTATGTACCTACTTAGATATATTGTTCTGTTATGTTTTCTAACTACACCTATAAATTACAGACGCATTAAGTACTACTACTATATTGAGTTTTGCGAGCAGGATCCATCTATCAAGGGCAAATTTAATGCTGATATAGATAATATCGAACAACTGCTTAAAGAGTTTCACAACAAAAAACTGGATGTACATCTTCTTGAACGCATGAGTCGCGATTTTGATTTTGACTACCAGAAAGTGCTAATCACTCAAATTATGAGCATTTTAAGCGCACAGCAATTACAATTTGACATTAAATCCGATTCTTTTGGATGTGAGGAATTGGTAATGATTAGCACGGTAAAGGAAATGCGCGAAATGTGTCAGCCTTACATCGATGCGGTCAAGAACATTGAACTACTTACAGCCAAATTGAAACATTTTATAGAAGAGGTTTGTCACTGCGAAGTTGAACAATACATATTTATTTAGATCTTTTGTTCCTTTTTAGATAAATATTTACTTCTACGAATTGTATCTGTGCGTCATCGAAATACTTTTGTTCTTCGATGCTGTACCAAAAGAAATGGAAATTTGGACAAACATTTTACATTTTCTAAAGCATAAAATGACCACGCGGCGGTGTAATCGACCCGGGCAGTTGGAAACAGAAATGTGGCTGCAGTCGCAGAAGGAAATCGGTGTGCTACCGAAAATCGCACGATACCGATTGCCATTTAAACCAATTGTAGAGCATTCACTGAAAGATATTTTGGGTACGTATTTTCTTTATTTGCTTTTTTGCCTTATTATATTAACAAATTAAATTTTTCTCATACTTAGATAGCGAATTAAATGTAGACAACTGCCAGAGCTGGTTTCCGCTTATACAAATGCATACCGTGCTAAAGGGTTCCAAAGAAGTTGCACAGAATTGCGATTATTTTTGTATGTGTGCAGTAAAGAATTCTATTGCCGAATATAAAAACAAGAATGAACAAGAGACGTGGAATTTGCACCCAACTAACAACGCCTTTCTAAAATCGGTAATTAAATATATTGTACGTAGAAGTTTTTACATGCTTATTTTTCATCGGTAAATGTTCTTAGGTTCTACGTTTAGTCAAGCACGTTCAAAATCCATGTAAAGCCTTTTTGTTGCTTTACTTTGTGTCGAATTACGCACCAGATGGTGCAGATCAAGTTGAAGCTTCCTATGAGTGTTGGAAATATGCAATTGATAATGAAGAACTTAAAAATGATCCCAAATGTCAGGAACATCTTAACAAGATTAAACGTAAATATCCGATATTGAAGACGCAGCATTTACTATATGTCTACGGTTTAACGGATGAAAAACTGATGCGTTTGATTGAAAGTCCTACTGAGCTGATACATAGTTTGTATCATCATGAACTTATATTAAAGGCTAGTAAACTAGACATCAATGGTTTAGTAAAAGAGATTGCCAATTTGCACTCATTAGATTTGGAAAGCATACAGTATAAATTGCTGCAAAAATGGCTTTCGTTTGCGTCGGAACCAGTAGATGGTACTGTGTTGGAGGAAACCTTTCTGGAAGACCAGAATATTGCAGATAATGAAGTAGAGGATGCAGGGAATGCCTCAGAGAATGTCATTAGGTTAGCTGGTTGTAATTTATACTTTTTAAAAGTGACAATAAATTAATTTTACTTTACAGAGCGAATTACATGTTGGGCAGCTGGCCGAAGGAGGAGGCAGTGCAATATTTGATTTCGCATATATTGAATACAGAGGGGTACGTAAAACTAGCAATTGATTGACCCTTGGTACTGGTATTGACTTACTTTGTAACAACTGTAGTGTTATCAACACATCTGAACAACTACAAATGTACGAGTGTATCTCTAAAGTGGATGATGGCAGCACTTCGTTCAATGCCAGGATAGATCAGCGACAATATATAACGGTCAAATGTGTACATGACCTCAAGGCATTGGGCTACAAATCGAGTGTTGAGAAATTTGCTGACAGCAGTTGCAATAAAATCGACATCTTGAAGGTGATTTGGCAACGCAACGCACAGAACGCCCTTACACTTGAGGTAATGGCCAACATTTGTCTGGGTTTCGATATACATATTCCGCAAATTTGGAACGGGATACTCAAGCGCATGGTTATGTTCAACATGATAAGAAAACTGAACGCTCTGGTCGATTTGCTTTCCTGTAAGTCAGTTCTTTTACAAACGGACGGTCTGGCTTTGGCCTGGGATTGTGTGCTCCAACATCCATTTAAGAACGCTAATCAGGCACGTTCATTTGCTCAGGAGGAAAAGCTGCACAAGACGTTATTGCGTTTGCAGGTCAGTTTATATTTGATATTTAAACCTGGTTTAATCTTATTAAAATATTCCTGCAGACCTGCCCGGTAGCACACTGCTTAAATCTATTTCAGTTTGCAGAACAATGCTTGGTCATCAGAAGGGCGCATATGGCAGCCATTGTGCTTTCATTCTGCAAGGACAAGAATGAAATGGATAAAATCAAAAAAGTACATATGCTTCTTACTAAATTTAACTTTAATCTAGTTTATATTTTTATATTTTATTACTTACAGTTGATATTGGCTCGAAAGACAGATAAATTGCGCCAAGAAATTCTTGAATTAGAAGATGCTGGCATTCTACCAGTGATTTTGGAATTCGCGCTGAAGAAGTTGAATCTTTAAAATCTTTAAAAAGTTAAATGATTTCATCGTTAAAATTATAGCAAAAAAAAAAAAAAATAATTTAAATGTTTGGTAAATACAAATGAGTTTAAGTACATACATAAAAGTTATTAACATGAAGTACATTTTTGAATCATTATAGATGTTTGGTGTGGTTTGGATTTTCAAAAATACTTGTAGATTAAACCATAATCATATATATTATATCATCTTTTTTTTTTATTTTTTTGTATAAATTAAATGTCATATATGTGCAATTTGAGTTTCAGAAAATAGCACTAGAAACCTTAGTCCTTGGGGATAAGGAAAAAAACTGAAGAACAAACAAGGAGTTGAAAAAAGTTGATTCATAATACCATTTTCTAGAGGTTTGGTTGAAAATGGCACAAGAAAAAGTAGGTGAGATTCTGTGATATTTGCAATCTTTGTGATAAATTTATTCCAAAATCCATTGGAGCATGTGTTTCTCAAATTGTTCTTGCCAGGATCAATGAAGTAGCTTCTCTAAAAATTTTGAAGAATAAGTCAATAGCATAGAAAATTGATTTGATTTGTGGGAAAAGTTGAATCAATAACCTAATTGTCGCCTTAGTTGACTTGCGACATTAGTCGAACCGAAGGTCCCATTCTCTAAGGAGCAGCGAAGTTGACATTTACGTTGCTTTTCGTCTATTTTAAACGGTTTGGATTTTATTCGTGACGAAAGACGGCATTTCTAAACACTAGCGGTTGGATGTATCGGAGCGATTTTTAGCTCCGTAAACAAAAGTCAAAATATAAATAGTATCACGATTAATTGAAGTGAATGTTGGATAGCTTTGATTTAAATTGCATGATAAGCAAAAGGCTTTAAAATTAAAAAAAAAAAAAAAATTTAATATACGTTAATGAAATCTTTTGTAAGTCCATGTTTTTCAATATAGTTGCTTAATACATTGCATAAAAAATTTGTAAATTTACTACAGCGTACAAAAATGAATTTTTATATTTGAAATAGACATATCGCCAATTAGGCAAACATGTTACACAATTGATTTTGTATATTTTAAATAGACATATCGTGGTATTTTGCACACATCCGGTTATCAGTCAGAAAATAGCCAGTCAGGCTAACATTCGAGTAGTTATTTTTGTTGGTTTTATCAATCAAAGATCTTATTGATCCACTCCATTATGTAATCATAAAGTGTAAACGTAATGGCAACGTCAGCACAAACGCGTCCCATACGCGCTACAGTGCCTTTATAGAAAGCAGTTAGACCCTCATTTTTCACAATTTGCATGGCACAATCCAAGCTATTTTTGTATTTTGACGCATCTAGGCCTTGCATACGTGTCTTTACCACATCGATCGGATTATTTCCAAAGACAGATACTGCGCCCGCAATTAAACCAAAACCAGCAACTATAGGTGTCGGTGTCTTTTTTTTGGGATCACCGCCTGTGTATAGATCCTTTAATATGCTCATTGTGCAAAAGCGAAGTGCCTGATTCGAACCCTGTTTGATCATCGTTGGGACCAAACCTTTATACACGCCGGTAATGCCTAAAACCAAAAAAAATAAAGTCGAATTGAAACCGTTTAAGGCAAATATAAGTATGTATATAGTCAAACCTTCAGATTTAACAATTTGACCAATGCCATGGAATAGCCCTTTAAACTGAGGGTCGGGACTTCGCTGATCGTTTATAAATTTTACTTTTACCGTTTCCATTGGCGTAACGGCAAATATCGCCTCCATTACACCAGCGCCCAACCCAGATAAAAAACTACGTCCGGTAGTAAGTTTTCCATCCTCGTTTTTTAAGAACGAACTTATTGTCTCAAACGCGCCAAATCTTGTATAAAAATAATTTACACAGATATTTCGTGAACATGAGCCAAACACAACCTACCTTATAGCCGCCTTTGGTATGCTGCCCAAAATCAAAACACTCAATCCTCTATACAAACCAAAAAATCCTTTTTCCTTCACAGTTTTAGAGGCGCAGTCGAATATACCCGTGTACTGCTTGTCACCTTTCGCATCTAGTTGTAGTTGTGTCTTGACATATTCCGTAGGATAAGTAATGCAAATCTCAGTCCCTCCTGTAATTCCTCCGGCAACAATACCCTTAAGACCTCGATGACCTCCTGCCTTTGGTTTTGCCTCAGGTTCTTGTTTTGGCTTAGGATCATTTGCGTTTCCGTCTGTACCTCCCATTTTTGACGTATAACAAAAATTACATATATATGTATTTTATTTGTTAAAAGATAATAGCCAACTGATTTGAAAATCAATATCAATCCGATGATCAAAAAACATATTTTTAATTTACAAATGGAAAAAAAATTAAAACAACTATATTTATATAAATTTTAAATAAAACTTGGTTAATGGGGATTTCCGAGGAGCCAATTTAGATTTTTATACCCTGTACCCAAAGGCACAAGTGAGTAACACGATTTTCCGAAAGTATGTAGCAGGTAAAATAAGGCATGGAGAACTTAAAGAGAAGACAAACATATATGCTATATTGACTCGTTTCGACGAGCTGATCAAGAATATAAGGTGTCTCGATGTTTTATTAACTTGAAACTTTTAGAAAATTGATAATATTATTTTGATAATTGATAATATTCTTTATTTATTTACAAATAAAGGTAGTTTCAGTATGCCTCATATTTGGTAATAATCATGCAATACACACATACGTGTAAAACACCCAAATATACTTATCATTTGGATCTTTTTTTTGTAGACATGGTTTCTTTTGAGAGTATACATCGCCATTGCAAATCCTCTATGGCTGTTCCTCTCTTACGGCTAAACCGCTCAACCAATTCGTATAAATTTTGGTATAGAGATAGATGGGATAATGTAAATGGCTTATATGGGCCCACCCCCATATAAGCTATAATCAAAATTTGTCATATCTTTGCATCCATTTAAGGTACAGAGATGAAATTTGGTATACATTTTAAGAAGATCAGGAGAAGTAAACCTGTTAAGTTTGGACAAAATCGGAGGGGGCGTTGCCCCACCTCCTATATAAGCTATATTCAAAATTCATCATATCTTTTAATCCATTTAAGTACAGAGATGAAATTTGGTATACATGATAAGAGGATCGGAAGAAGTCAACCTGTCAAGTTTGGACAAAATCGGAGGGGGCGTTGCCCCACCCCCCATATAAGCGAAAATCAAAATTTGGCATATCTTTGCATCCATTTAAGGTACAGAAATAAAATTTGGTATACATGTTAAGATAATCAGAAGTAAACCTGTTAAGACTGGTCAAAATCGGAGGGGCAATACCCCACCCCAAAAAAAGCGATAATAAAAATTGGTCATATTTTTGCATCAATTTAAGGTACAGAGACGAAATTTGGTATACATGTTAAGAGGACAGAAGCAAACCTGTTAAAATTTATCAAAATCGGAGGGGGCGATTCCCACCCCCATATAAGCGACCTTGTCCGCGTAGATTTCAATAAAAAGTAGCATAACTTATTAACTTATAGATCTGAAACTATATTAAAAAAAACTAAAAATCACGCTTTAATAATAGGTCGAACTAAGTATAAAATAATGTGAAATATACATAAATGTAAAATAATTAACACAAATATTCATAACGTTTCATAAAAATTTTCGGTTCTGGAAATGAATTGTCAAAATTACACTAAAAGTACAGATACGGCAGGTTTTTATTGCCGTAACCCTATTAAGGTTCAAACATCTACAGACTTCAAGTAAAAGCGAGACCAAACTCAACAAAAATTGTTAAAAAATCAGATTCTTGCCAAATATCATACGCTTAGAATATCATACAAAAAGATTAACAATAATACATTTTATTAGTCATTAATCATTAATCACTAGTCATTAATATATTTGTGTACCTGATTTGCTGACGTCCTATTTGCTTCTAGGATGTAGATCCAAGTTAAGTCTAGAAAATAAAATATGAGAAAAATAACAAGAGCTACTTCGAAATGGAAAAACAACAATTTCAATATATCTAACACTAAACCAGATATTGAACATTCAAACAAACAAAGGTCTTATGAAGCAAAAATCTTACGAAGATGTCCAGCGAGGGTACCAGTGCCAAAATTACCTGTGGTTACATATGCGTTACGGATTAAATTGAATACAATTCGCTTAGCGGAATATCGCCTTCAATATTTGTAGAAAATCAAGACTCCCTTGGCCAAGATATAATTTCTGGCGAATAGCTGCCTCACGAATGCCATTGAATTATGCGAAGACGCGGCATAAAGTTAGCGTTCATCACTTCTCAAGAACTTTTAGCAGTGCACGCAGTTAAGGAATTGAAATACTGGGTCACAATAGAAAGGGAGTTACTATTCTTTGATATTCTCACAGAGATATCCACTTTGGATGTGAACTGTATATCGAATTATCTCATTTAGATAAACTATGTGTGTGTAGAGTACGGTATCTTAATGGGTTGCTTCTGACATAAACAACGGAGAAAAATTTTTACATTAAATGATAATATGTCCGCCAATAGACAATAGTTGAGATAAGCAGTATTTACAAAATGCTATTTTATTTTACCTAAAAACTATTAATGCTCTCCGCCCATGACGTCACCTCTGGCTCTCTGCTGCCCTATTGCGCTCTGCACCAGCGCTTTCGGTCTGTTTCTTACATACATACATACATACATATGTATGTCATTCTCAGTTGTTTATTCGAGTGCATCAGCTGTTGTTATACGGAATCGCAAAAGATTTTGTGGAATTTTTTCATAAAATACAATGTTACGCACCTTGCGAATAGCCAACAAATATGTGGTCCTTGCGCCAAATCGGATAAAAAATAATTTTCTGCAGAGCAGAAACTTATACGCACTTGGAAAAAGTGACCAAGAACGTTTAACGCCAATGAAGGCCACATTTACCGTTTGGAGGTGAGTGACACTAAGCGAGATTATAGATTTCTTTATACATGTAGCGCGAAGCTATGTAACCAGTTCTTATTTGTAACTAAAGTGGAACGGGTGCAACAAGATGCTACTCGCAGCGTCTGAAATACTCTGGAGAGCCCCATGCTTCTGGTACAATGGCTGAGGGTAAGTTATGCATGCAGATGCATGAACATATATATAAATAGATTGTTTAACGATTTTTTCAAACTTTTATACAGTAAAAGCAGAAATAATGTTGCGCTTGGGCCTGGAACCAGGCTATCAACCACTTCCGAAGCCACGCGAACATTTACTTAAATATCAGCCAAAGATGGAAGATCTACCAGCGCGCTCTATGCAGGATTCATTTACATCGGCCATTATACCACTAAGCACGGATAAAACGTTACAAGATAAATATGTCTCATTTTTGGGTAATGTGCGTTTGGGTCGTCTAATGGAAGATATGGACCTTTTTGCGGGTATGTACGGCTTATACTCTACTTCATCAAAATTACCAATTATTTATCTTAACGTTGCATAGTTTGGGTCTGCCACCGTCATGTATTGGTACCAACACTGCCCGATAGCGTACATTTACCGTACACGTTTGTGACTATTCTCGCTGATAGAGTCGATTTCAGCGATATTCGTGCCAAGGCCACCGAGGATATACGCCTTTCGGGTCATGTTTCGTGGGTTGGCAAAAGTTCAATGGAAATAGTCGTTTGGTTAGAGCAGAAGGATAATGGCGTCTACCAAAAAATAACACGCGCACTCTTTCTTTTTGCTGCACGCAATGCAGCAAACACTGCCGCAGCACCAGTCAATCCAATTCAGCCAGCAAACGAGGAGGAAGCGAAAATTTTAGCAGGTGGCATGGATCGCAAGAAGCAACGCCAACTCATACAATCCCAGTCGATCTTTAAAGTGGAACCGAACGATTACGAACAAACTATTATGTATGAGCTTTATAAGCGCACCACGCCCACCGATACCATGGAGTTAAACAAACGTATTTTGCCACCAAATTCTCGCTGGATGTCCGATTCCTTTCAGATGAGCACGCTACCCTCATTTCCAGAAAATCGAAATGCGCACAACAAGGTTTTCGGTGGTTTTCTCATGCGTAACGCGGTTGAAATCAGCTGGGCCACCGCGTTTCTTTATTGTAAAAGTCGCCCCAAATTGCAACATATCTGCGATATCAGCTTCGATCAACCGGTCAGCGTTGATTCCTTCATTAAGATGACGGCTTATGTTGTTTATACGGAGCATAACTATATGCAAATAATGACAGTAGCTGAAATTCTCGACGCGCGCATAGGAAAGCAGGTGACATCAAACACTTTCTATTGTACCTTCTCGGCACCTGATATTGTAACAACAGTTTTGCCACGTTCGTATCACGAGACAATGTGGTATATACATGGTCGTCGAAAGTTCCAGTATGCCGTATATCCACAGCACACAAAATAATGTTAGCACATTAAGCGCTACTCATGCTAATGAGGCTTTGAGCTGAACATAAAAAAATTTATGATATTGAAAAAGATTAATTATAATTATTGAACAATTTGTTGTACTCCAAATATTGATATTAAAACGATTTAAATTCCCCCGTTAGTCTTATCAACAGTTCATTGATTTTTATATTTAAATTATGTTTTCTAAAATTAGAAGTTTTTTGCGTTTCAAGGATCCATTTAGATGTTTACTGTAAGCAAAACACTTGTTAAATTGAACCAAAGTTTATCAAAATAATTTTGCAGGCAAAAGCAAGCGGCGTCGATGCTAGGACTTAATAGGGATGATCCCATACCTACCATTGTCGAGGGTAATAATGAACGTTAAAAAAATACTGTAATCATGCATTGGTTGTAACTTTCAGTTGAGGATCAAATAGCGAAACGACTTGGCCTCGACTCCGGCTATCGTCCGGTTCCAAAATCACGGGAGCATTTGCTTCAATATACTCCAAAAATAGAGGATTTGCCGCCGCGTTCTATGAGAGATTCACTATGTTCGATGATTATACCCCTTTGCACAGATACAACCTTGTTAGATCGATATTCCTCTCACAGAGGACGAGTACGCATTGGCAGACTAATGGAAGCAATCGATCTTTTTGCTGGTATACTTTCACTGCACTGCTAATATCTTGATAATCTTTGAATCGGTTTTCAGTTTATATATGCCATAGGCACGTGTATATACCAAAACTTCCGCCGAATGTGCATTTGCCCTATTCTTTCGTTACCGTTCTGGTCGACAACGTCGACTTCGTTTCATCAACCACATCCTTTACCGCAACCAAAGATATACTTTTAACTGGAAATGTGTCGCGCACCGGGCGCACATCTATGGAAATTGACATTTTTGTTGAGCAAAAGGATTCTGAAAAGTATCAATTACTAACGACATCAACTTTTGTGATGGTGTCGCGAAACGCAACCAGCAATGGTCCTGCACCGATCAATCCATTGAAGCCCGCCAATGAAAACGAAATGCTTATTAATAAAGAAGTCATTAATCGTGCCAATGCACGAAAAGCCAAAACCGCAGAATCAGTTTTGCGAGAGCAGCCTACACCATTCGAACAGATGCTTATGCATGAACTATTCAAACGCACCTCTTTCGATACTATGCAGATTAACCGTCATAAATTACCAACAAATTGTGCCTGGATGAGCCATACCTACCAGCGCACAACTCTTATACCATATCCGGAACATAGAAATAGACATGATACCGTTTTTGGTGGATATATTATGCGTTGTGCGCTTGAGATCAGCCGCATTGCCGCACGAATTCATTGCCAATCTCGTCCAGCGATGCAGTACATAGCGGACATTACATTCGAAAAACCCATCTATGTTGACTCTATCGTACGGATGACGGCCTACATAGTCTACACCTATCAGATCTATATGCAAATAATGACGGTCGTTGATGTTGATAGCAATCACTCCGGCAGCTTCACAACTACTAATGTGTTACATTTCACTTACGCAGGGCCAAGCATTGTCGTTGAGGTGCTACCCAGATCCTTTCACGAGATAATGTTGTACTTACATGGACGTCGAAAATTACTCGAAGCTATAAATGTTGGTCCGGGGAATACACTTAAAGTAGATATGGATGCGTAAACAAAACATGTAAATATTTTAATTTCCATCTTTATATCATTTGCAAACTCGTGCACGTTGTATAGCCGATTTAAAAATATGGGTTGTAAATAAACTTTAGTTTTTGTAATGTTTATTTTACAAATTTCTGTGTTTTCCATGGAAAATAATTCCTTTTGTTGAACAAATTTTAAAAAGAAATCCTTAAACAGAAGCTGCTATTAATTGCAGTCAACTTAGAACTTCAGACGGTGTGGGTATTGGGAGGAGTGCAGAGCAAACATGTTTTGCAAGTACTTCTTGAAGTATTTACCCTCTGGATGACCCTTTATCGCCTTGAGGATGGCAGCGTCAACCTCCTTCTGGTCCTTCTTGCGCTGTTCGTTCGGCACGAAGCGTTCCTTCTTGGTGGCGAAAATGTCACCCTCGCCGGACTTCTTCTCCTTCTTGATCTTGAGACGACGGAAATAAGCGTCGTTCAAATATTCGGCAACCTGGTAAGAGTCTAAATTGATACGAGACGATGTACCAATAACAAAGCGTTGTGAAACGCGACGCAGTGGGCACGAATTCAAAGCGAATGGACCAGTGACCAGCAGAAGGCCAGAGGAAAGAGTCTTAAGCAACACAACACGCTTTCCCTGATGACGACCAGCCAGCAGGATGAGCACGGTACCGGGCTTCAAATTCTTACGTACATTGCGCTTGTGCTCGCTGAAGTTACCCTTGGCCGGACGCTTCTTTACGAAGGTTTTGGTTGGATAGTTGGCCTTAGATTTGCGCAGGTAAACAGTACGCTCACCACCGTTTTTGGGACCGCCGATCTTCTTCACTTTCTTGACAGGTACTTTCACCTTCTTAACTGCAGGCAGTTTCTTATCCTTTAAGCGATATATCGCACGGCGCTTGTACATCTAAAAAACAATAAGATGTATTAATGGTAACGCACTTTCCGTATGGATTAAATGAATTTGACAGTTTACGTGAAATCGGAGGTCTAACGAAAACAGGGCGTTCAGTCAATGCGAGCAGCATTTGTTGTGTTGACACCAAGCGACGCCGACATTAAAGAACACACACATTTCGCTGTCCCCCCTGACATTTTTCAATTGAACACATTTCACTGTTTTTTCACGATTCTCACCTGGCTTTTAGAGTAACGCAGAACTCCACCACTCAGGTATGAATTGAGTGGATGTTTCTTGCCCTTTTTGGCCGATTTTACGGTCTTTTTAGCTGTTTGAACGGGTGCCATTATATTAAACACGTGTACACCGCACAGAAACTATTAAGAAAAGGAAGGTTATGTATTACAGCATTGCCAGTATCAAGCAGTTCGGCGTTGCCAATTGTCAGTTCTGTACAAACACATGATTTTATTCACAAAAAAACTGATTCACCGGAAATACACCAAACACACACCAATACTCATCATAGCATCATTGTGAATCTTTATTATATTTCGACCGAGACCTGTGTAACAGTCGACGGATTGATCAAAAAAAAAAAAAAACAAAATTGCACTTTTTTCGAATACACATTTTTTTGCAAAGTGAAAATGGAACAGAAACCATTAAAGATTAGCTTTGCTGACGCAGTGCGTGGCAAAACACCACCTCCAGAGACAACCAAGAAGGAGTCAACGTTTGATAAGGAGGTATCGTCTTCAGTTTCGGCAGCTGACTCGTTTTCATCTGCGGTGGGCCAAAACTCCGCAAACACTTCAGGCACTTCCTTGTCATCTGTCATTTATGCGGATGCATCGGAGAGCTCAAGTGCAAACAGCTCTTTCACAAAAAAGTGCGCAGCCGAGCGAGAACTGCTGCAAGAATCGATGGATGAATGCAAGATCAAATGCAAACAGTGCCACGGCAAATTGACGGATGCACGCATACTAACATGTCTGCACGTCTTCTGCAGACAATGTTTGGACCAATTCTTTCGCCAGGCCACGGAACAGGCAAAGGAAGCCCAGTTGCCGCTTATGATCGAATGCCCAACATGCAAGCAGTTGACGCAGACCGGGGAAAACGGCGTTGACAGTTTGGTGCGCGACTTTATTAATAACAACTTGATCAATTTGTCTGAACTGAGTGCTGGAGACGTTAAGCTACCTTGTACATCGTGCAAGAGCAAGACAGCTTCGATATCGCACTGCCAGACATGCGATAACTTCTTGTGCTCAGGTTGCGACAATGCGCATAAATTTATGCGATGCTTCGATAACCATAATGTTGTGCGGTTTGACAGCATTTCAAAAACAAATGAAATGGAAACCATAAAATCCATCGTGCACAAACCTATCTTCTGCGATATACACCCACACATGCATTTGGAGCACTATTGTTTCCGTTGCCAAATACCAATTTGCAGCTCTTGTATGACTACAAAGCACACGGATCATAAATGCGAGGATATAACCTTGGCGTGGAAAACAATGTTTGATGATATGAAAAGCATAACGATGCTGTCGGAGCAGAAGGTGAGTACATAGTTTTATTTAGTGGTTCAGTAAAATTAGCATATAAATACTGTGGTTGTATTGTACACAGATCGATGAATTTAAGAAAGCTGTTAAGCATCTGTTGTCAGCTCAAACCAATCTGCTGATTGAACAAGACCAAGCGAAAAAGCTTATCCATGACACCACTGACCAGCTAAAAAATCTGTTGGATAGCATATGTGAAACAACACTTTTTCAACTTCAAGGATTATATTCGGGTCGCGATCTTCAGCTTATGACTGAGATACAAAGTTTCAAAAATGCATATAAACGTTTAACTGAGGCGGTTGAGTTTGGCAACAATGTGCGCCAGAAAGCCAACAATATTGAGTTTATGTTTATAAAGCCCTTAATCAGTTCACAGCTGATTAATATAATGGGAAAAGCTCCGACCAGTATGTCACACTATAAGATACAATTTATTACGGAGCCAGATACATATGAACAAAACTTGCGTGCCGCACTTGGTGAACTACGTACTGAGACACCTCAGACACCACCAAAACCACTGCTGAAACAGAAGGTACACACACAAACCATTATGGATCAACTCGAAGTTTCAACATTCGTATCTCACTGTTTGGCTCAACTTAAACAGCAAAACGAAAAACAGCATAAATTACAAAAGGAGAACTTGCCGCCACACCAAAATTATTTCAGCTCAGATGTCAACTTCTTCAATGATATTAATCTTGGTATAGCGTTTTTAAAATATTACACATATTTAAGAGATACATGTTTGATTTTTCCATAGATTCCGGCAATCGTGTAGCTGAATCACTCAATTCGAAGCAAGTTGTACAAATGAATGTCGCAAATAGCTTACATCTAAAAGAGCTATCAACAAACTCCAATGCACTTCCTTTGAAGACGCTCCATATTTTCGGTTCATTGGGTACCAGGAAGGGACACCTCAATTCACCACACGGTTTTTGTCTCGGAACAAATAATGAGATCGTTGTCGCCGACACAAACAACCATCGAATCGTAGTATACGATCAGACTGGCTACCTAAAGTTCCAGTTCGGAATCGCAGGTAAAGCGGAGGGCGAATTGTGGTATCCACGGAAAATTGCACTTATGCCCAAGAGTGGCAAGTTCGTAATCTGCGATCGTGGCGGAGATCGATCTCGCATGCAGGTATACAACGAAAATGGTCATTTTGAGTACGTAATACTCATCAAGTACATCGATATTGTCGCTGGCTTGGCAGTCTCTCCGAACGACGATATCATAGCTGTAGACAGCGTCTCACCAACGATTTTTATTATTTCGGCTGAGGGCGAACTTCTACGCTGGTTCGACTGCAGTTACTACATGTGTGAACCATCAGACATTGCCATAATTGGAGAGCATCTGTATGTTTGTGATTTCAAGGGGCATGGTGTGGCGGTTTTCAATCAAGACGGTACTTTTTTGCATCGTTTGGGTCATGAAAACGTCACTTGCTTCCCTAACGGCATTCATATTGTGCCGCCGGGGAACATCTACATCTGTGACTCCCATGGCAATCGGTTCCATGTGGCTTGTTACACAATGGACGGTAGTCTGAAGTCAGAGTACGAGTGTCCACATATTCGTATTTCAAGATGCTGCGGTCTAAAGATTTCTACTGAGGGAAATTTAATAACGCTAGCCAAAAACAATCATCATGTTCTTGTGATGAACACTGATAAGTAAATCGCAAAAATCAATAATTCAACATATTTTTAACACATACACAAGATTAGATCTTCCAGAAATAACGCGAATGTCATAATGTAGAATCAGAACACAAAATGATATGGCAATTGCAATATATGGACACACTAAGATTAATTAAAAATTTGGAATTTTGTTAAAAATTGTTTTGTATAATCTCTTTTATATTTTCGAACTGACCACTTCAAACACGAAATTTTGAGCAGCATGTCTATCTAAGCTTTGGTAATACCAAACATTACAATATTACGTGCAGATTAGAAAAAGGGGAGTTACTCAAATGGTTAAATTACTTTGAATTTCTTTTTTAAAAATTTATGGAGTAAAATGATTTGACTATTTATTTGGCAGAAGCTATTTAAAAGTTAACTTGGAGCTTTATCCGACTTTCAAAGTTTAAGAATGATTGGTCTTAATGGAGAAGAAAGTATTTTAAATTTTGACTATTTATTTAGCAGAAGCTATTTAAAAGTTAACTTAGAGCTTTATCCGACTTTCAAAGTTTAAGAATGATTGTTCTTAATGGAGAAGAAAGTATTTTAAATTTCATAAAATAGTTTAAAGATTAACAAACAAAAATTCAACTGAAAAAGCGTATAAAACATAATACAACAATAATTCTCTGCACATAATATAGACAATCCTGCCAGTATTCTAAAATAATATAAGTAACAATACGGCCACAACTAAAAATTCTAGTCATTGTGTTATCACGCTCGCTCCAACCCATAGTTTCGTATGTACAGCATTTGTAAGTATCGCATGCTCATAAATTCAACACGTATATACAAATTTGTCTGTACTGTTGCAGTTTTCCTTAAGTGCAAGCAATGCGCAACTACTACGTTAACGAGATAGTAGTCAGCTGGCCACCACCACATATCAGAGAGTCTTTGTTTTGATTAAAAAGGGGTCGAAAAAAAAATTACTACGTTTCAGAAAAACAATCCGGAGCTCAAAATGTCGGAAATAAAGGCGTTAGAGCACTCCACTCTCAAAGTGCCATATGAAATATTGAACAAGAAATTTCGAGCAGCACAGAAAACGATCGATCGCGAAGTTGACCAAGTTATGAATGTTTCGCGTCAGGTAGAGAAGGCCTTGAACTTTCATCATGGTGCTATCGTCGAAAAGGGTGCACCACAAATCTCCGATGTGACCAAGCTAATGGGTTGCGTGGCGCAGAAGCTTCAAATACTCAAACGCAAGGCAGACGAAAGCATTGGTGAGGAGTTATCAGTCACTCAGATTTGCAAGCGCAAGTTAGAGCATTTAAAAGGTATAATGCCTCCGCACAGTACAACAATGGACATCTGGCAGGGTACCGTTGACCAGTGGAAGCGTGTACGCATGGATCGCATGGTAATTGAGCATTGCCTACGGATGGGTTATTACGAAACAGCTGAGGAGCTGGCAACGCGTGGAGACGTGCGCCACCTGACCAATCTAGACATATTTCAGACATCGCGCGAAGTCGAAGACGATTTAGCTAGTCACAGCACCACTAAATGTGTTCTCTGGTGCATTGACAATAAATCGAAATTACGTAAAATCAACTCTAATATTGAGTTTACACTGCGCGTGCAGGAGTTTGTAGAATTGATACGCATCGACAAGCGACTGGAAGCGGTACAGCATGCACGCCGATACTTTCCTGCCTATGAAAAGACACAGCTCAACGAGATCTGCAAATGTATGGCACTGTTGGCCTATCCACCAGACACTAATATCGAGCAGTACAAAGCATATCTGGACAAGGCGCGCTGGGATCAATTAGTGCTCAGCTTTCGCAATGAAAACTATCGCCTTTTCCAGCTTTCAACACAGTCAGTTTTTTCCGTAGCTGTGCAGGCTGGGCTTTCGGCACTGAAGACGCCACAATGTTATGCGCCGAATTGTCGCAATCTCAACTGTCCCGTCTGTCAAGAGGATCTCAATCGCATCGCACTTAAGTTACCCTACTCACACTGTGTGCAAAGCCGCCTTATCTGTCGTGTTACAGGATTACCGCTAAACGAACACAACCAACCGATGATGCTGCCCAATGGACAGATCTTTGGCCAGCTTGCCATACCCGAAATAACCAAGGAGGACGGTACCGTTGTATGTCCCGTCACGCAAACAAAATTCTCAAATCCGAAAATTGAAAAGGTCTTTGTGATGTAATTCCTGTATTGATGCGCAACCTAAGACACGACCACTTCCTATCAAAAATAACAGCCGCAAACACATTTTTAGTTTTAAAATTTCGGCTCGCGCCGTTTGCGGAGTACATCTTATTACGATTCTTATACTATATAAGCTAATTTAATACATACATATATCCTATAAATGCTATTATCATTTTGAATAAATCACTACTATTAAAAGCATCAAGAATTCAATTTTCGGTTAAATTTTCCTAATAGTCGTTAGCGCTTTGGCAACCCTGCCAGGATATTGATTTTTCGTTGAATCGGCGAGGAAACAAATTTGCGCATTTAGGAAAAAATAAATAAAAACAAAGGGACAAAAGAAGAACAAAACAGATTGTAGTCACAATTTACAACAAATCTTAGCCTTGGAATTAAAGCTAAAAAGGAAATATACTTACGGTGTTTTGTTTTTCCACTTAGAACTGAATTAAATCGAAGCTGAAAAAAGAAAACAACAACAATATAGCAGCAGACATATCAGCGGAGCGGCCCATATAGAAAATAAACATTAAAACTCGTCGTTCTTACCGCGGAACATCCGCCCTTGCATAATGGCGTTAGATTTTGTAGCTACATACAAGGTTCTGGTGCTTGGCGATTCAAATGTTGGCAAGACTTGCATCGTTCACAGATATTGTGACGAAAAGTATTACGACACATATATATCCACAATTGGTATAAAATTTTAATAACATGTTTTATGTTAGAAAAAACTGACGGCGCGTGCGGCGCATTTTGCTCTTTCTTTCACATTTGCTTTGAAACAGGTATTGACTTTAAACAAAAATTAATAAATCTCGATGGCGTGCCAATAAAACTACAGATCTGGGACACTGCTGGTCAGGAACGTTTCCGAACACTGACAACTGCCTACTATAGAGGAGCTATGGGAATATTGCTAATGTACGATGTGACGAATCTGGAAAGTTACAACAATTTATCATATTGGCTGAGGAATATACAGGAGGTGAGTAACCAAAAAAATCGCGATGCCTGACAATATGTTACTTTGTGCACTTTCTTGGTTAGCGATGTAGGAAAAATATACTTTCACTAAGGAAATATTTCTCATTTGGGAAATGATTTAACATGATGAGTGTCACCCATTTTTTTCAAATGATATATGGCCGTAATCATTCTCTCAATCGATAGCAACACACTATAAATTTCTTAACGATTGATCCAAAAGATATGACGCCCATAAAGAACATATATAAGCATGAAGAAAGTATTTATATATACATATATAGAAGATGAGTTGAAATTGATATGTAACGATATTCAAAGAACGAACTTACTAAAAGCGATGTCTTGGGTGTAGGTTTGCATTGTGCAAGAATATATTGAACATTGCATTACATCTCGGACGAAACTTTGTGTAAGAGCTCATTCATTTAATTTATTTTTTCTTTAATTTTATACTTTAAATAATTAGAGACTTGCTAAATATATAAAGAATAATGTATTTTTTTTTTTTTTAAATATAGAATGCATCGCCGGATGTGGTCAAAGTGCTTGCTGGCAACAAATGTGAGTGTTCAGCTACCCAGCGTATGGTTGACAAGGAGCGGGGTGAAAAGGTGGAGTACATATAAAGCGGGAAAGATTATTTAGTAACCGGGATTTATACATTTTTAACAGATTGCCGAAAACTTTGATATGCCATTCTTCGAAGTTTCCTGTAAATCGAATATAAATATTGAGGATGCGTTTCTTTCGCTAGCACGAAAAATACGAGAACAGCGCGAAAGACGCGTAAGTATTGTAGTACTACACTTTACATTTTTTAATTCTTTCGTTCTCCAACAGGGTGATAATTTCGAGAACGATGACAAAGCGCAAGACAAGAAATCACCCGGCTCCAACGGTCTCGGCACCTTCAGTCTTGCCAGTCTATCGGAAGGGAATCGCTGTTCCTGCTAAGTTAAATATGTAATTATATTTGAATTACGTAGTTAACCGAAAACTTGTCCAACGTATTTACACAAAACAAGGAAACGAGTATTAGTAACAGCAGCAGCAGCATCAGCTTAGGAAAACCTAACCGGATTAAACAAGTAAAATAATAAGTTAATGCTAAAATCGGTTTGACCGAGGATATAATGCTCTTCACACTTTATTGTATAAAGTATTTGAATAATCCGAACGTTCGGTCTGTTTTTAAGATGCAATTTATCACAACATGAAACCTTGACACCAAGTTACAACCTAAACGGTATTTTATTAAAATAGTTTTATGGGGATTAATATGGAATTTCTCCATATTTGAAGGTAGAGCGTGGTTTAAGTCCCAAAACCTCGGCTTTCATTCAGGTGAACACATTGACATATGTATATCGTCTTGTGTTGACAAAAACTTTCTTAAATGTGTTTTAAAACTTTGCTTATAAAAAAAAAAAAAAAAAATTATGACTACAGGGGATGAATATTATTGAAACAGTAGCCTGTGGGAAACAGTTTTTTATGGAAAACATTCTTTAACATGTCCGAAATATGATAATAGAGCTTTAAGATGCGTCGCTTACATATATGCTTTATAAGCCTTTATACTACTATAACAAAAATTCACATTAGCATACGAAGTATCTACGCTAAGTGTGAAGTGTATAAATATATTTACTTGTCATTGAAAAAACGTACAGAATATGCATTTCTAAGATAATAGTCTAATATAATACTTTATTTCATGCATTCCAAAACAAATACAATAAAATTGTCTTCAGTTTATATCGACGACAAATGCAAAGTCAAGTTTCACAATATTTTAAGCCAAGCAGCACGAAAATTATTAAGCTACCGCCATCCGAGCAGATACACCTTGAATTTTTGTAGATAGCAAAGAGATATGAGTTGATGACGCTAAGCCTCTTCTCTAGATAATTATATTTATATATTGTACCACTAACGAATTAGTTTTCCGAAATCAAGCAGAAAAAATGGGACTGTATAATAAAAAGTTAAATTAAAACAAAATAAAAATGCTGAGCTTACGCGTAGAACCAATTAGGCAGAATGCTTTGTACACCAAAAAGTTATTTATACGAATTCATAATAGTTAATGTATAAAAATGATTACAATATTACAACTACACACGTATTTCTTAATCTAAATGTAAAGGATCAACAATTGCGCATATGAATATACTTACTATATATACATGATATGTACGTATATTTTTATTACATTACAATACTATTTCATTTGCTCTTCGCTTCTATAACAATATCAATATATGTATTATTTTAATAATTCAAAGGAATAAAGACTTTATTGAACGGTTTTAGCAAGTATCGTAAATATTACTAAGCCCATCGAAAAAATTGTTGCTTAAAGTTTTCTTTAAACATTTTGTTGCTAACTATTTTAAAACTAAAATACCAAACCTAGTCAACTCAACCAACCAGTAACCTTCCTGATGTAATTTTATGTATTTAGGTATTTATTTATACAGATTTTTATGAAATGAAAGTATGATACAAATGTATATATGATTTATTCAATGAGAGCTATTTTAACAAATAAAAGATTTATTTTCCGGTCAATTATACATAAAATACTCATTAATGTTTTTATGCAAACAAATAAGTAACATTATTTGTAACTAGTATATTTATAGATAAAACCAAGAGTGAAAAGCTCGTTTAAGTTGAATATTATATTCAAACTTGAGAAATACAATAAAAAAGTAATACCTAACATAAAACCAATTTAGTGAAAACTTATCTTGACTTTAATTGGGAATCGTAATTAGCATCGATTGGCTTTGACCGTTCACGATGATACGTGTTGCCTTGGCTACCAATCAGGCAACCAACCAACTTGACCACAACAGGAACATGACCGGCAATTACAGCGTAATTTTAGTTGAAACACACACATTCAACGTATGACGCAGTTTATTCAATTAGTTTTAAATTTTTAAACTGGCATTTCAAATGCAAAAAATTAAAGTGAAAACTAGCTCGCTGCCTATTTTCAACGGGCGCATATCGGATTCATCAATATCGTCCTCGAATTCAACAAGGTCGTCGGTAGACGTAGTAAATAGTGCCACGAAAAAAGCGCATAGTCAGAGGCTGCTAGCAAGACGAGGTGCTACAAAGCGGTCAAGCGTAATACAGCCAACGGTCTTTACCATATCATCATCATCAACAAATTCGTCTATTTCCGCATTGGTGCAGCAGGTGGATAAATCGAGCGATAGAAGAACACCAATGCCTCGTCTTAATGAAAATGTCAATCAATCAACATATAAAGCGGAAACAGTAAACATTGCTGGCGCAGAGCTCAGTAACTATGAGAAAGTTCGCGTTGTGGGACAGGGTAGGTGTCATTGCTATAATTCATAATAAGATACTTGAACCGCTAAGAACTAATGCAAATGCAGATGACCTAATGTGTATATTATTTTGGCAAAACAGGTTCCTTTGGCATTGCCATTCTGTATCGCCGCAAAACGGATAATCATCATATTGTTTTTAAACAAATAAACCTAAATCTTAGACCTTCGGAACGTGATTTGGCTATGAATGAAGTTGAAGTATTCTCAAAGCTACATCATCCAAATATTATTAGGTAATTTGTAGTTTTTTTTTCTTAAACATGTATAGACTTTTGTATGTGTCCTCTGCAGCTATTTGGGCAGTTTTATAAAGGACAATACGTTGCTTATTGAAATGGAATACGCCGATGGTGGGACATTGTCGCATATTATATCCGAGCGTCAAGTTCGCGAACACTTTCCGGAACGTTATATCATTGCAGTTTGTGCTAACACATTTTTTTATATTTATTTCAGCACTTAAGAAAATTATTTGCAGGTATTCGAGCAAATTTCCAGCGCTATAAACTACATGCATTCGGAGAATATATTGCACAGGTTTGTTTTAAAGGTGAAGAATGTGAAAGTTTAAAATAATATGCATAATAATTACAGAGATCTGAAGACCGCTAATGTATTTTTGAACAAGCGCGGTATTGTTAAAATTGGCGATTTTGGTATTTCGAAAATAATGAACACCAAAATACATGCACAAACTGTGCTAGGAACACCTTATTACTTCAGTCCAGAAATGGTAAATCCTCAAGAATTACAAAAATTTAATTATTTAGGTACATTTATGTGCAGTAGGGTGCAAAAAGTTTTAGATCAAAGATTTTTTTGGTTATATTTTCCAAAAAAGTTTCTGCAAAAAGCTGCAAAAAGATTTGTCCTATTTTCTTAATCATAAAAATTTGACAAATCTATATGCATAAACTATATACACATGTAATATTTTGATACAATCACAATTTTGCAGTGCGAGGGAAAGGAGTACGACCACAAAAGCGATATCTGGGCGTTAGGTTGCATACTGGGCGAGATGTGTTGCTTAAAGAAGGCATTTGCTGCAACAAACTTATCAGAACTTGTTTCGAAAATAATGGCAGGTTCTTACACACCCATTCCTGTTGGTTACTCCTCAGGCTTACGCAGCTTACTCAGCAATTTGTTGCAGGTTATATGTATTTAGTTACCCAATATCGGAAAAAATAATTCATAAATATTGATACTAATAGATAGAGGCCGCAGTACGTCCAACTGCTACGGAGATTTTGGAATATTGGATACCGCTTATATTTCGTAATTTGGGCAAGAACAAGGGATATTCATATGACGAAGATATCAACACAACTGTCTTGTCTAAAAATAATCAGCTAAGTGGAAAACATGCTCATCTTGAGAACAACAGCCAACACAATTCAAATGAGTCGTACGTACAGTTTTGTTGTCGAGGCACAAATGTATTGTCCACTGCCGCAGCGAGCGAAACGAAAGAATTAATGAATGCCGATACTGTTGCTCCTAGTGAAACCATTGAAAAGCGGTCAGTAACGTTGAACATAACTAGAATCATAAAAACTAAAAACAAACAACTTACAGTTCAGTATTATATCAATTGAAGTCCTTTGGAAATAGCTTTAGTTTAAATCCCATACAGCTACCGCCAAAGGCCTGCATACGCGTAGTGGCCGCAAGTGATTCTCATTTTGTGGTAGTAAACGAAGGTGAGTAACGTAGAAACCGAAAGAACATGTTGGTATAGTTCGAGCACTACAGATGGCACGGTTTACACTTGGGGTGCCTCCATTCACGGACAATTGGGCTTGGGTACTCTGGAGGCGTGGAAACACTATCCCAGTCGTATGGAGAGTGTTCGCAATTACCGTATTATTAGGTAAACACTTCACTGCTCACTGTCAACATTTAATTTATTGTGTGATAATTTTTGCTCATAGTGCCTGCGCCGGAGACGGATTTACATTATTGCTGACACATTCTGGCATCGTTTTGAGTTGCGGCGATAATACCAAATATGCTTTGGGTCACGAGGATAACAAAACATTTCACAGCCCTAAGTCAATCGTTAAACTGGAGGATGTTTGCATTGAACAAATCGCTTGTGGGTCAGACCATGTGTTGGCGCTAAGCCAAGATGGTGCTATATACAGTTGGGGTACCAGCGTACATGGCGCACTAGGGCTGGGTTCTTTACAGACGCAGCAGTAAGTATAATAATTCTTATCTTAAATTATATACTAGTAATTTCATGTACGTAGAAAGACGCCACAGAAGATTTTAGTGTCGCACGTTAAATGTAGAAAAGCCCAAATAATTTGCGGCCCAAATACTTCCGCCATTCTATTTGAAAATGGTGAAGTGCATGCCTGCGGCAGCAATGACTACAAAAAGTTAGGCTTTAAAAATGGAAAAATTATGGCATTCGTAAGTTTTTAATTGCGCAGATTTATTTCTTAACAATAATTGTTTTCCTACCGCTAGAAAAAAATCAAATTAGCCTACAAAGTCCAGCAGGCATGCTTTTCATCCACACATTCGGCGTTTCTTGTCGAAGGTGGCTATGTTTTAACCATGGGCAACAACTCAGATGGCCAACTCGGCATCGGTCACTGCAATTTAATCGAGACAGCTACATTGGTTGAGTGCGTTCGAGAGCGTTTTATAGTGGCAAGTTTTATTTGTCTTCAGTTGAATTATAACTACTTAAACCTTCGGTTATTCCACAGAAATGCAAATGTAATGATCAATCTACGATTGTTGTTTCGGAAGAAAATGTCATAACTTGCTGGGGCACACGCAACGGTTTGCCAGAAATAGGCGCTAGTCCTGGTTTGGATACAATTCAAAATGACGTATGTAAACTTCCCCAATTTAATATTTCTATAAAAATTAGTATACAACTTTTAGAACGAGCTGGAATTGGGCAACAACACTGCAGCATTTACAAATTTCTTGGCTTCAGTTTACAAATCTGAATTGATATTGGATCCTGTCGATATATTGGCGTAAGACCTATACAAATAATTTTAAAAATACATTATAATCTAATATAAATTGTAGCTTATTTTCATCCAAGGAACAGTCAGAGAAAGGCTATTACGTACAAGTTAATAATATCTATCCACTTGCCCATAGCATACTCGTTCTGGTAGATACTACGACACCATTGATATCATCTCTCGAATAGTTGGTTGAATCAATAACCATTTCTTTTTATTAATAAACAATACATGATAATTACATTGTATTTAATTAAGCAAAATTTATATTTGTTTGTAGGATATTATTGTATGATAATAATGTTACTACGCACGTTGATCGGCAGTCTTAAATTATAGATGCTCTAATGGTATTTAACGAAGTAAGACATCACACAATTGTAGCGTATATGTATGTAGTTAATCTATTGAAGGTCAGAAAGCCTAACTTAAATATTTTCGCATGAAAATATGATTTATTTAAATGTGTGTGAGCGAGCAGTTTATTTAAACTTCTTCGTGTATCGCTCGTAGTCCATATCCCAACGTCGATCACCTCCGACGTTTAGAACGTCCTAATACTTGCGAGAATAACTTAATAGCGCGAAACTTGACCTCCGTACCGATCCTGTGTTGGCCGACTGCCGCCGTACATGCCACCGCCGCCACTATTATTTCCTGCATAGCCACTGGAACGTTCACTGTATGTGCGATCATAGCGATCCTGTGATTGCAGCGGACGCCAGTTGGTATCTTCAACCTGACCAGATTTCTGCCACGAATTATTTCCATGCATGTTCGAGGAAACACCATTATTGACATAGGATTTCATCGGACCCGAATGACCCATGTGGCTATTGACGCCACCGCTTCCGCCTGAAGATGATGGTACCCACATGTTGTTATTGTTCGCATTACCTCCATAGCCCCCGCTGCCTCCTGAATTATCATACCGTTTATTATTGCTGCAATGTTAAAATCAAAGCATTATTCTTTTTGTTTATTTATCAACACACTGAAGTTTGCTTACCTTATTTCATCCATGCCACCGCGTCTATAGTTGGACGTATTCGAGCGATCTGTATCCCCATAGCGTCCACCACCCGAATTGCCTTTGTGACCGTATGAACTGTTTGAACCACCGCCCCCAGTAGAGCTTGGCATGTGCCGCATTTCAACCTCACGTTTGTAGTCGTCACGTTTATTTGACGTGGTATAATCTTCTATGTTGCGCTTAGGGTTCGATGAAATATAATCGCTGGTGCCACCACTAGTAGTACGTTTGCTCGGCGCCGACGAATAGTCGTCGATGGTGCCCCGTTTTGAGCTGGAGCTTACATAATCGTCGCGTTTAGAAAAGTCCATGCGCTTGTTGCTAGAACTGGAGTAGTCTGATATAGTGTGCTTCGATGAGGATGTGCTGTAGTCATCTCGTTTACTAAAATGAATTAAAAAATTTAATTTTGTTGGAAAGTTAAGTTAGAAAAGTAAAATATACTTTCTCGAGGCGACCAAATTAGCATCAAAACGAGGAGGCGGGGGAGCATCAAATACGGTAGGACGCTTTCTGTCCACAGCATCAGTGTATCGATCGTCACCAGATCGCTTAGTTGCAGCACGCTTAATAGGATCCTCACGAGATTGCATAATCCTTTTTTGTACAAACGCAAAAGTGGGGAAAAAGAAGCATAAGAAAAATACATGTTACTACAAATTGAACTCAATGCCTTTCAATAAAGCATTGTGCAATAATACACAAATTTGTATTGTCATCAAATGGCATAAAACCGCACGTGCGGCTGAAGCGATAGAAATGAAGTCGGAAAACGGAGTACATAATGGTACACAACGTTGCAGAATCTCACACTGAGTGACAATTCTATTATTTGAGGTAGAGAAACTTATAGAAATAATTGAATATTTTTAAATAAATACTGTGCTTTTTTCGTTACGCGTTTGTTTTTTTTTTTTGTTTTCGTATTCATACTTCATTTGTTGGCGCTTCAATTCAAGTCGCTCCAGTTCGATTTTCTCACGTTCAAGCTTCTGACGTTCTCGCTCCATACGCAGTAGTTCGGCCTTCTCACGCTCAAGACGTTCCCTCTCAGCAGCCAGTTTTCGGCGTTCTTCAGCCAAGCGTGCCTCCTCCTGGCGTTGGCGGTCGCTAATTTCACGACGGCGACGCTCCTCTTGACGTAATGTTTGCTCTCGCTCCCGCAACCGTTGACGCTCACGCTCTTCACGAATCTTTTGATACGAGACTAATTCCCGCTGACGTCTCTCCCGTTCACGTTGCCGTTGCTCACGCTCACGATCAAAATCGCGATTACGACCACGCTCGTTGGAGGTGCCACGAGATGCTTTTGTAGTTGAAGAAGATTTGTGTTCTCTATCGTGGCGCCGTTTGTCGTTGTTAGGCTTGTCTTTGTCTTCTCGTACTGGTTTCCCCCCCTTGTCGTCCTTTTTGTCGTTACGCTTAGTTTCGTCCTTGCCATCTGAACCTTTCTGCTTGTCGTCGCCAGATTTCGAGCTGCTCTTTTTTTCACCATCCGAGTTGATTTTTTTCTTTGCTTCAGACGGCTTAGCCTCCTTTGTGGTCGCATTGGTACCACCGCTGCTGCTACCACCAATTTCATTCTTTGTGCGCTCAACCGAAATGATGCGTCCATGAAGCTCCGTGCGATGCAAGTGCTCAATACAGCGAGAGGCGTCCGCCGATGATGACATGGTCACGTAGCCATAACAGCGTGTGCCCGGTGTGCGAGTGTTTGTGACAACCTTAGCGCCAATCACTTTGCCATGCTTGGAGAAAATCGTCTTCAAATCGCTGGCTCGCGTCAATGTAGACAGACCAGAGACCCAAAGGTTACGCGATGGTGTAGTCGCTGTCTTCCCTCCCGAATTGGATGAGTTGCCCGATTTGCTGTTAGCAGCGGTGGTACCGGCTGTCGCTTTTGCCGATGTGGACGATGTTGCTTTTTCTGCAATTTCCATGTAAATAATAACAATAGTGGAAGAGAGTTATGGTCAGCCGTGTAGGTTTTACTGATTGTTCATAGGGAGGCACTTAGCATTTTAACACACATTGAATACTTTGATTGTGGTGGTAGGTTAAAAGACAACTATTCCTAATCTAAACACTGAATAATGTCACAACATTTATCGCAAAGAAAGTGTGAATTTGATTGGGTCATTGATAGGTATGATGTGATGATTATTCTGCCGTAATTAACTGGAACTCAATTATGTTGGATGAACTGCGATGTCCGTTAGTTCCGACATCTCAGTTTCTGAAATAGAAACCAGAACTGCTCCTTGGAAATTCTCGTTGGCATCGTCTATGCTCACAAAGACTACGTTGCTTGTCTTTTGCTTTCCGCTCGCACAGCCAATCCGTTGATAACCTGTTCTAATATGCCACCTATTTTGAACACTTTTCAGATTTGGATTTGCAAAATTAGGTCTCTTCCATATTCTCTCAACTGTCCAGTTCAATGCATCCAGGTTCCATTGATGTTCTTCTGAAAGCTGTAGATCCGTGATTTCCATTTATTAGTAGTGTATGTTGAAATAGTGCAGCTGCTTTTAGTCCATGTTTCCAATCAAATCCACACTTTCTTGCTACTTTTTACACATTGTCAATTTTGTCTATTAGCCGCGATTGAGTTGCATTTGACGATCGTTTTATTTTTTTCCTGATATTAAGTTCTGAATCTTTAAAAATATTACCACCTCACCCCTATGTAAGTGCGACTCATTTATTTTATAATTTACCTTTATCGTCCTTTTGCGTTGATGATTTTGCAGAATTCGATTTTTGGTCGCTGTTGTTTTGAACGATATGAAAATGAACGGGAACACGATGTCGGGAACACACAATTTGAATTGTAGAAAAATAAAAAATAAATAACATATTAGTGTTTGTAGTTCAAATGCACTCCGTGGCATGCAATTCCAAAGTTCATAATTCAGTAGCCTCGATCTGTTGTTTTGCACAAATGCACAAAGGCGTACAAAGACTGCTTTTGCATAAATAAACATAGAAGTCAGATGAGGTTTTTTTCACCTACTGCAGATTAGCTTTAAGTCACAAGAATAAATCCCATTTCCTATGAATATTTAAGCAACGCGTAAGTCCTTGCCAGCCTTAGTGCATTGCTCAGCAGTAGAGGACCGGCCTTTTTGTCCAACGAACCTGGCATTCTTTTTATCTCCGGTTTTATCATCCTTTTTCTTGGTTTTGCCAGCATCGTCTTCCTTGTGACTCTTCTTTGTCTCAGAATCCTTGTTGCCCGAGCTCGATTTCTCTGATTTGGAATCCTTTTTTACTGCAAATTTCGATTCGGTAGTGTTTATTTGGAAGGAGAGTATTGTTAGTTCTATGTTGTAAACAATAGCGTTTTTGTGTTTATTTTTTCATTATTTTTTAGGAGCACTAGTTTCATTTGTTACGAAGTATGCACGAGGAAAAATTTGTGCACTGTACGCAACGTTGGTAATTTGTGAGTTCAACGATTTTATGTAACCATAAAAATATCTTAGCTAAGAATATATATGAATTAAATAACTGCACTACAAGAACAAACAGAGGCTTTTAAGCCCATTGTGGTATCATAAAAAAGGATAAAGTATCAGTCAAAACAGATTGGACCATTAATGCCAAAAGTGGGAGTCGAACCCACGACCAAACAATCAGAGCTAAATGATTTATATGTCTGAGTTTGAGGCCAGCGATCTTAGATATATATGTTATGACTCTTCATTTGCTTATAATTATAGTAAATAAATAAAAACCACTCACCAGACTTCTCCTTATCATCTGGAGCCTGCAATTGAATTAAATTAGTAATACTGAAAATCAGCATTCATACAAGAAACTTACCTCATCGTGCAACAATTTTTGTTCCTCCTCGCCAATTGTTAGGTTTATTGATTCCTCGTTATCATTGGCATTATCAGCATCTTCTTGGTTCTCTTCCTCGTCATGCTCATTAGCAGCTGGTAGCTGAATCAAACAAATAAATAATACTGATATATATCCAAGAATTGTGGTATGTGCATGGGCGTAGTTTTGTATCAGAACAAACCAAAGGGCTGTAGTAATTTGCATCTATCTGAGAGATAGAATAGATTCTAATACCTCACTGTTTGCCGGGTTGACTTGAAGTGCCAGGCTCGCTCCCAAAGATATAATACAGCTACATTATTCTTACCTCGTTATCGGGCTCAGCAGCATTATTCCCTTCAGCAACTTCATCATGATCAAGATCAGCCTCATCGTCATCATCGTCCAAGATGACACAAACGTCATCAACATGACCTACTTGATCAACCTCATTATCACCGTCACCATTTTCATCTTGACCACCTTCTTCGTAATCCATTTCCTCTGCCTTCTCGCCGACTTCCTCTGCATCTACCGGTTCTTCTTTTATTTTTACTTCCTGCTCAGAGTCTCCATTTTTATCAACGGATAAATCCTTTTCTGTAGAACCCGGATCTTTCCTCACAGTCGCTTTTGCAGATGGCAAAAACAAGTGTTTGGTCGGGTCACGGCCCTCGTCTTTTAAGGCCTATAATATATATAAAAAATTTGTGGAAATACATTTTTTATAGTGTATTGATTAACATACCTTTTCAAGCCGTTCAATTAGCGTCGCCTTTGCTCCCACCACATCTAGTTTGCGTTTTTCTAATTCATCCTTCAAATCGCAGACACGTAACTCTGACAATTTTTTGCCTCCTTCTGCCATTATAAAAACCAATCGCTAGCAAACACTTCTAATGAAAAATATCACTAATTAATATTCTAATTTTTAGCGAAAAAGAATTGAGCTGGAGAATCAATAACCCGAATTCCTAATGTTTTTTCGCCGCAACGTGAAGTAATTCTCATGTGTATAAAAGGAAAATGGCGACGATGTGAAAATTAGTGAGGCAAAATAATCTAAAATTCGGTTAAATGTACTCAGTAGTCGGTGCTGTTTAGAGAGAAAACGGTTTAATTAGAATTCATGTTGCTAGATACACACAAGGCAATCTTCGAAGCAACGATTGCCTCGTCAGCTACATATATCAAAATTTTTTGATATTGCTGGCAACGGTTGCAACAACACGAAAAGCTATGGACATCACAGCTACACAAGAAGCAACGGTTGTGTCAACATGGCTGTGTTGCTGCAACGGTTGATCGTGGGCAAAGTTCACTTATATAAGTGTACTTTGCTCGTGGGTATCTAGCATAACAGTAGACGTATACATCGGATACGTTGATCAGAAAGAGAAAAACTTTAAGTTATGATATTTTTTTACAATTTCTGTTCAGTAGCTCAGTCGTATGTTTAGTTATCTAGCCATAAACGAATACTCATCTTAATTCACAACACACAATAGTTCTGACATTCATTGTGAATGTAGGGGTTGTGCTTTGTGCGCGCTGAAAACGTTTACCAAAAATAAATAACGAAAAAGAGCGTTTTATTAAAAATAAACTAAGGAAAAGATAGTACGAAATGTCTGTGGTCATTGAAACCACTCTAGGAGACTTAACAGTAGATCTCTTTACTGAGGAGCGACCAAACGCTTGCATTAACTTTATAAAGTTGTGTAAACTGAAGTACTACAACTACAATCTTTTTCATACAGTTGAACAAGGATTCATAGCTCAAACTGGAGATCCAACTGGTGCTGGCGATGGAGGTAGCTCTATCTGGGGTGTGCTTGAGGGCGCGCAAAAGCGATTCTTCGAGGCCGAATCACTACCAAAGATTCACCATTCTAGCGCAGGTTTATTGTCACTTGTAAGCGCTGGGAAAAACTTGGCCGGTTCTCAGTTCTTTTTCACATTGGGCGATAATCTTACCTCTCTAGATGGCACACATTGTGTAATCGGTGAAGTTGTGGAGGGTCATGAGACATTGCGTAAACTAAATGACGCTATAGTGGACGAAAAGTTTCGACCATACCAGGATATACGCATCACGCATACGGTAATACTTGACGACCCGCTTCCCACACCACGAGGATTTCAAGTGCCAAGTCGTTCACCGTCGCCAACAGCGGAACGATTGCGAAATGGACGTATTGCAGCGGACGAAGACATTGACGATACTGATGGCAAGTCAATGGAGGAACTGCAAGAGTTGCTGGCCGAGCGAGAAGCAAAGGCACGTGCCACTATTCTAGAGATTGTTGGCGATTTGCCAGATGCGGACATGGCGCCACCGGAAAATGTGCTTTTCGTGTGCAAATTAAATCCAGTGACAACGGATGACGATCTGGAAATCATATTTAGTCGTTTCGGTTTGGTCAAAAGCTGTGAAGTCATACGTGACAAAAAGAGTGGTGATTCGTTGCAATACGCCTTTGTCGAATTCGAAGAGCAAAAGTCGTGTGAAGCGGCATACTTCAAAATGGACAATGTCTTGATTGATGATCGTCGTATACATGTAGACTTCTCGCAGTCGGTGGCAAAAGTGAAATGGCGTGGTAAGGGTCGTGGAATTGAAGGACAAGAGGGTCGTTTAGATTTTAGTAATCTGAGAGGTGGAAATAATGATCGTAGTAGAGGCAGACCATCACAAAGGCGAAATGAACTGGAAGATCCTCGATCCAGAATTAGTTCTAACGAACGGCGGAAAGCTCGTGAAGCGCGACATCGTGAACAGTATGAGCAGGATAGAACGCGACAGCAAAGAACTAGAGAACAGGACGATAGCCGAAGGTGGCGTTCAAGATCAAACGGTAATCGACGAAGCCGTCAACGTTCACCAGTTAGAAGAGAAAGATATCCAGTTGAACAACGGAAAGATGATGGCAGTCGCACCAGATATAGGAGAGATTCTCCGGAACGTAGGAGGTATGTATGGAACATTTTAACCACACTCGAATGTTAAACCATTTTCATTAAAATTGTAGATATTCTCCTATCCGACGTCAATCACAGGATAGACGTCTACATGGTAGCGAACAGTTGAAGCAGAATCCTGCTAAACGTGAGAGTCCGCAACGAAATAAAAAAGATTTGAAACGTAAAGTCGAAATGAAATCACATAAATCTAAAAAAAATAAAAGTATTGCTAAATCCAGTAGCAGTGAAGACAGTTCAGATGATTCGAACTCGGAGGGCACGACGTCATCTTCATCGAGTTCTGACAGTGGCAGCAGTGATACCGATTCCACCTCATCTGATGAGCGTAACAAAAAAAGAAAAAACAAAAAATCTAAAACCAAAACAACTAAAAAATCAAAGTCAAAAAAGAAACACAAGAAATAAATAACCATGAATTTAATCTAATTTTCTAGTATTACTTTAAGCCTATTATTTCTTTGCTCTACTCTGCACTTCCGATTCCAGTTTAGCCATAGCAGCCCCTCCACAACAACCTTCTGAGCTCTTGAAGCCAGCACGTCTTCTCGGTCGTTCGATGACTGCATCTTCATTGAACGGTACGTTGTCCAGACGCGTTGTTTCCGGCGTAATGCGCAGCTCTGCAGAAAAAAATGTTTATGTAACATGTATCAGAAACTACATATTCCGTCTTACCGTACACATCGTCCTCGCGCTGTTTTGCTTGTATAACATTTGTACGCAACTCAAAATCCACATCTGAGGCTAGTTTAATCATCTGTTAATAGAGAATTTATGATAAATCGACCAACTACCGGTACACAATTTACTTTTTTAATTTCTTCCTCGTTGCTTTCATTCTTGTTGCTCTGAAAAGAATCATTAATTTTCTTGCGACCATCGATTAATGCACGCTCATCTCCGCGAAATATCAATTGTCGTGTGCGGTGCAGTTTTTTGAATGAGTTGAGTACCTGTTTGGTTATTTTAATGCATTATTGAAATAATTATATGTATTTTAAATTAAAATATACTTCTCGGCGGAGTTGTGACATTTTTCTAAATTTTGTTTTATTTACTTACAAACAGCTGACTAAAGCAGAGTTGCCTTGCATTTGTACATTCAGTACATGATTGAAGAGCATGACATACGTGCTTGAAGCCTCCTAAGGAATCTTAAAAAATTTTTTGGTTTTATCATATTCTTTTCCGAAAGGAGATGTGGAAGAATACGTGTGAAAGTAGGATAAATATTAATTTACTATACTAAAAAATAAAACATTAACAATATCAAATCTTTATATTTCAAATGTGAAGTGGAGCTGGCAGCCCTACTATTGATTTGCATACGTTATCTCACTTATACTGCTAATAAATTGTATTTCATAGTGCCAGAGGCCAAAGGTATGTGAGAAAGAGGGAGTAAAACATACATATTCGTGGAACTTGGCGCTTTTGTTTGCTTTTCATATTTTTGTCTCTTTCTACGGGAGAGAGCTATGAAAAGAATTGCTGATTGCGGTCGTACGTGTTGGCTAAACGATACCCTACAACCCTGTACTACACCATAGCACATGCATTTTATTGAAGTTTAAATTCTAATTGGCTATGAATCGAATACACGAGAGTCGTTGTGTAAGAAAAACAGATACTAGATTCTATGGGGTTAAAACAAATTGTATGTCATAAAATAATTCAAATTTTTTTTTTTATTGAAGGCAAACGGGGTATACTGATAACCTCTTTATAACCTTGTTTATCTGTTCTTTCAGCCCAGTTGTGATAAATCGAACTATGGTTTAGCTTTAGTTTTAAAACTTGAAACCAAAATTTATAATTCGCAGATAGTTTTACCTGTTATTTTTCTTTGTATAGCGACTCTCGTGTAACACCCAAAAGCACTTATGTACACTTATTTGAAAATGTGTATTGGGGCTGTCCCTTAAAATGATGTATGCAATTTCAACCAAAATTTTAAGGCTTTATTTTGCGGCTTTTATTTTTTGTTTATTATAAATATACATGTAGTATACGGTATGGCTACATCTCCTTTTGATTGTTACATACATTGGATCGAACTACATTCACCATTTTACAAAGTGTATACAGGGTATAAAAGTAAGAAAACTATGTTCGCTCTCGTATGTTTCGTATCGCGTCGGGGCTGCTCTGCGTGTCATAAGACTACATTTTAAACATATGCAGTGTATATATTCTACAAAAATCTGTTAGTTGCGGTGTCGGAGAGCTAAAGAACGGTTGTGTGAGCTGCAGAAGATTTGTGTCGTCGTTGTTGTTAAATAGAGAAATGTACCATCTGAAGAGCTTGGCACGTCAGGGCGCGTTGCGTCAACAGGAGCTGACCACCTTGGTCAAGGCGCTGCCTGCAGCATTGCAGACACGCGGTTACGCAGAACATCAAATTCCTGATCGTCTTAAGAGTGTACCCACTGCCAAGGATCCACGTTTCTTCGACATGGTTGAGTACTTCTTCCATCGCGGCTGCCAAATCGCAGAAGATCGTCTTATCGATGACATGAAAGGCAAACTGACGCTTGACGAGAAAAAGAAGAAGGTTAAGGGTATTCTTATGCTTATGCAAGGATGTGACCACATCATCGAAATCTCGTTCCCCTTGCGTCGTGATTCCGGTAACTACGAAATGATTACAGGCTACCGTGCACAGCATAGCACACATCGTGTGCCAACTAAGGGCGGTAAGTAATCTCCTAAATAAAGTGAAATATAGAATAACGTGAACATTTTGAGGGATGAGACGTATACACACACACAACATGAAAAACGTCGATTTTCCCCGTTGCTCAAATAGCTAAAGGCGTCCGCGTCAAGATAATAATGAGAATTCACTACGAAAATATTTTGAGCAAGCATTAAGGCAAGGAAAATTATGTAATACAAAATTGTGCCACCCAACGGCGAATGCGTTGTAGCCTCTTTACTCTTCTTTTGCTCGTTGGGACATTGCATAAGCAAAATTTGGCCCCCTTGCGCTCTACTTTATTTCCGGTTTTTCACACATCTGGTTTACATTTTATATATATAAACTACACGTGTTCTTATTTGATTTCAAAACCTTTTAAGTGACACCGGTGCCGTTTTTGAATAGTCTTGTTGCTGGCTGACCTTCGTAGCGCGTTACCCAATTAGCATTTATTTTTCTTATAGGGGAATGGCCCAAACGCCCCCTTTTTATTTCTGTGCTGCGACACTATAGAATGACTAAATATATGTACAAACTACATACATAGAAATGTATTTTTGTATTCGCGCAAAAATCTTTTTAAGACGTACACAACTTGCTGCTTTTTGTTTCTGAAATTTGCCTGAATCTATTTTTACAAATTTTTTTTTTTTTTTGCAATCGCTTTTTTTTTTTTTTGGTATTTAATTATTGTATTATTGTTTACGCTGTTAGTTAATAGGAGAATATATTATAGAACATATATAACAGGGGTTAATACTATTCACAGCAGTTCAGAATGCTGCAAATGATTATTAATCAAATAAATTTTGTGTTAGTTAATTTGTAGCAAGATTAGAAAAATCAAATAATTATGCATCATATACATATATATATAGCTCGTACTTAACTGTAAACAATCATAATCTATCTTTTTTTCATATGATCCCATGAAATTAAAGAAAATTTGTATCAACACAAAATAATTTAGGTAGCGCTCCAGTATTCAAAAAATACTTAAGTCCGATCCAAATTATACACACTTTATAAAAAAATGTCGTAAAAAGGGCTCTAGTTTATGAAAATGTTTATAAATTCAATATATGTTTCTAACAAATCAAAGAAATTGAAAAATATCAAAAATTGATTTTTTATGCGACATTACATAAAGCTTCCCAACAGACGGCCATGGGTAGAGCGACTCGTCTCCGGCGTTTTCGATGAAATTTCAAGTTAAGTTTTATATTATTCATACTATCTGATCCGCTACACTATACCCCTCACGAGTACATAGAACGTATATAAATTATATAAAAAATATGTTTTTGCACACTTATCACTAAACTAGATGACGCCTGCCAAAATGTCAAATATAAAAACATACAAGAAAAAAACCTTGAGTCTTATCTGACCTTCGGCGGCTTTACTACGTGCCCGAAAAAATATCAGTGAAAAAAAATTATTCGTAAACAAGTTTAAAATTAACTGGACTTAGCAACAATAGGTTCTAATAAACGATTATCGATCAATAAAGTCGCAACAATTTATGATTTATTTATTACAACACGTTTTAAACGTCTGAATTTTATGATCTTTACGATATTGCTTTAAACTTTTGTGAAAAAAATTTCGTTCTAAAATTGTGGCGACAGCAACTGTTTATCATATTTGTTAAAAGCATTTATTATTTTCATTTATTTCTTGGTGATATATAGGTTATATAATACTAAGTTTTTCTGTTCCAATATTTTATGGTTATATTTTTCTGATAAATGTGATAAAATGAAGTTTCAATCAAATTAATGCTGTTGCTAAGTTCGCTTTTTATTTATTTTTAATTTTTGTTTCTCTGCACAATACATGATTAAGTGTACATATATGTGTGTGGTTGGAACAAAGGGTGTATAATATGAAATATATTCCAAAATATTATGTTAAAAGTTGCTAGTACACAAAATTGAATGCATAAAGTTACAGTAAAATCTAAAAAGCGTTGGGTGCCGCATAATTTGTAAATAATAAGAGATGGAGGCTTTTTTTTCTTAAGTCTCGATGCTTTTTGGTACGTTTAGTCGCTTCACATTCAAGTCACTTCCATTACTTTGTAAGCCAAAAGTTAAGCAGTTCTATCTCCGCAATTTGCGTACTGTGACATTAATTTTTACTAGTAGATACTCCATATCAATCATCTCTACAAGGATCGAATAAAAATAATAATATTAGGTTACTTCTACTAAACCCATATGTATCAAATATAAATCATCACTTTTTTATTTATACTTAATTATATTAGATACTTGCGAAATTCTGTAAAATAAAGGAATTGCATTTATTTTTATTAATGGAGGGTATATTATTTTCATTACGATCGATAACATTCTACTTGTTGTTTCTCAGATAAGCGTGACTCGAATTCTATGTGTTTTCAGCAGCTTCGCAACAATGAAGGCCAAAACGTTATTCGAATTTAATTTCTACTTCAATTCTGTTTGTTGTTAATTGATTTCATAAATGTTTGCTGTGCGCTAATCGAGCGTTTAAATAGACAGACTTACGCAATTATTTAGTTATTTTTAAATGAATATTGCTTTTGATGTTGATCAAGTGCGATTGTGCTAAAATTGTTTTTCATATTTCATTTTAAAGCTGCTCAATGTTTGCTTATTGCCTTAATGGTCAAATATTTTTTTCTCATTTTTGTGCTCTAATTAATGTTAATTAAGCAGTTTAGTTTGAGTTTCGGACAAAATTTGTCGTCGCATTTAATAATTTATATTGTAGTACATATGCGTTTTGTGCACGAGCGTTGTACATGCAAGTGCTGTCAATATAATTCTACATTTTATTTGTTTACTACTTTTCAGATACCTAAATGAATGACTCTTTAATTTAGTTTGAATCGGTTGTCACTAGAATGTATTTTTTGTTGACTTAGTATTGTATTTAAATTTTATGTGCTGTCAACTAAATTTTTAACTTATTTTACCAGCTAGTTCAGAATTCATATGTTTAGAATGCATATAAAGGGTGATTCCATAAGGCCTTATGGAAAGTTTTTTTTTTTTGTAAGAAACAAAAAACCATAAAATTAAATTCGATGGAGGTAGTTTAGATGGAACTATCTGAAGCTTAAATTGTAATAACTTTTTCTAGTAAAACCATTGTGTATTTAGACCGCAACACTATAAATTTACAGAAATAATATATTTCACAGAATGCTGATTTTTCTATTAAAGCTTTAAAATTTGAAGACTTTGTTTGGGTGCAAGTCTTTCATTCAATAATTCCAATTAATCCAATTGAATCACCCGTAACTGTCCGTATAATATGAGTGTGCTGATGTCAGCGTTGCTTAAGTATAAAAATTTTTATATGTTTATATTTACAAAGTATTATGGGTGGCCGCTTGAATTCTTTTGTAATTGGTCAATTTTGTTTCAAACGAAAACACTTAATGTATTGTTTTAAAGAACGAATGTTTATGAAAAAAATGTCTAAGGCTTCAAACGGGGTGTTACATTATTGTCAATGTATCAACGGTGATTCTTTTCAGAGCTTGTACTACAAGCTCTGTGTCTTAAAAACCTTAAACATTTTTACATGTTCCGGTCCTCCATTTCCATTATTCCACAGTAACAATAGCTTATTCGTAGAACATGCAAAAATTACCATTTCGAATAAAGATTTTGTGATTTTCTTTTATATTATTTAAAACAATTATGGCTAGTTGAAGTTGCAATCAAAAATTCTGTGTTTTGATATTTTAATTAAAATGCGCTTTCTTCTAGCTGTACTTCTCGCTTGAAAAGCGCACCAAATGTCAATGCACACATTAACAATTGAATCTAATTAGGGCGCTTTAAATGAACGCTTTGGCCGAACGATCTCAAAGAGCGTCATTAGTTATTGTGCAATGAGCACAACCTATGCAACAAAAGTCAAACAAATTAAATATTTTCTGATGATAGTTTCGAGGAAATGCATCATTTGTCAACTGATTTATAGCACGTAATCAGTTTTACTTTCATATGATGTATGGAGCATATAAAACTGCAGAGACTTGAACGAGAGTTCATCAGCTGATCTAATATTGCATTGTGTTCTTCTCGAACTTGATTTTCTTCTTTATCATCGATTAAATTGAAGCATTTCATATCAAATTTTCAACCACAAAAAAATATGAAATTTAACAAAATTCAGACAAATTTTTCTGTTGCTAAATGAAATACATAATTAAATTGTTTATCTCTACTTGCGAACTCTCAGCTAGCGGACGAGAAGATTATTATACGATTTTAGACACAATCGTGGTCACCTGACAACCAACTGGTTTATTTATTTTATTTTTGTGCTATTTGACGTTTTTTCGCTAATGTTGTTACCAATTGCTTTATACACGAGTATGCACATACATATTTATGTACATATATATTCAAATACTTTTGGACACGAGCGAGCCCCTCTTTAAAAGATTTTGTTGTATAATCAGTATTCGAACTAGTATGTGAACATATAGAATTTATGTATATATTATATGTATATTGCTATATTTTTGCCTTTTCTAATGGCTGCCAATAAAAAATTTTAAGAATATATGTACATACCAATATGTGTGTATCTTGTATGTGTATTTTTTTTATTAGCGTTGTTTTTTATTTATTCCTCTTCTGGTTATATGTATGTATGTACCTATGGATGAATTTGGTTGTGTATATATGTATTTGTCGCTTTGCAAGAATCACGCGATTGTTTTTTGATAGCAGCCGCAGTTTCGTTAATGGTTTGATTGGTTTCTTTAAAATGCCTTTCACATTATTTTTGTTGTTGCTAACTTTATAGTATAACTTCGTTGTAGCTTTCTCTACAGATTGTACCCTAAATTATTGTTGTTTTGTGATGACGAAGATCACTTTCGCACAGATACACACAAATAAATACATATGTATGATATTATTGTTGTGCTCTCTTTCTATTGTTTTTTTTCGTCTGAATTTGTGTACAGCATTTTTGTTGTTGCCTGCCACGCCATGTCGAATTTTTTTTTAGCACAAACAATCAAATAAAAAGAAGAACAATAATGAAATACAAAACATAAGAAGTGAGTACATGTTGTTGTTTTTGTAGTGCCCGTGTACAGTCGTCAATTGTTGCTGACACTGTTTTTCGGCACCACGCCCTCGTTCCTCTTCTTTTTGTCTGTTTTTCAAAACACCTTTGCATATTTTTAATCTAAGAATGTACATATGTACATACATATGTATGTAGATAGGACCGTACATATTTACATACACACATATGTATGTACTTAGGTAGAGACGCAGTGGTTATCTATAGTTGAAGGTAGCAGAAAATGAAATCCGGATTTTTTTTTTTTACCAACTTAATTTTACTTTTAATATAGTAGGAATAATAAAGTAAGTAGCAGTTTTAAGGCTACCATAGCAAAACTTGTCATTTTACGTTTTGCAACTTAATCCTTCAGCGTCTGATCGCAAAGGAAGCGATGTAGTTTTGCATAGAGTACATCCAACTGTTTCGCTCTGCCATAACTTTTTTTCGTACCGCTTCTCCATGCTATACACATGGCCCAAGTATCACAACATTTGGCGTTTAATAATAATTGCACAGAAATGTCAAATCTTCATATTCACAGACTGCTCCAAAGATAATTTTTATTAATCTTTTTTTTATATTATGCTGTGAAACTCGTAGCATCTCCCTATCCGCACCCGTTATCTTGGATTGTTTTGTTTATCTTCTCTCCACATATTAACTTGCCTTTGCCAAATAAACACATAGGCGAGCATAGTTTTAGCCATAGTTTTTGATTTGCCCGGTCTCATACCCAATCCACTAAGCGATACGTCGCGTCACCCAGCGGCAGAGTTTTAAGAATTGTACTTCTCTGTTGCCGTTAAAGCGATGCACTAATATACACATGATATAAATGCTAAAAAACTTTATTTTGTTTCTTTAAGATTTGCAGAAACAGTAACCACATTTAAATACTTCTCCCACTAAAAATTAGTTTTATTATTTTTTACTGCGAGCGTGAAAATTAAAGAAATAAACTTAACTTTTTATGCCGAATAAATGTGCATATGCATAACAAATTCATATTTTATATGGTCACGTTAGGTCTCAGACTGAGAACTAATATCAGTGCAAATGCATTTATATGTACAAAATGTGTACAAATAACTAATTTTTAACTTAAATTATAAGCTAGCTTATAAGGTCTTTAGCTCAAATGTATTTCGATTTGTTCTTGTTCGATATTATCTTAAGCCTAAAATTAATATACATACATACTACATATATCAAAATTGAAGTGTACCAGCTTTTTGGGGGCCCGTCATTTATATCAAGTCTAAATATTTCGCTACGAAGCATTTCAACATACATATGCCGATATTCTCACCGAACTTTGACTGCAAATAAAATATACGACCGTTTTATCATATCGTTATTTCCAATGAAAGCCGCTTTGTAGTTTTATAAATTTATGAACAAGAATTAGACACACACCCTGTATTACGTAATAGGCTTAGTATAGTGTCGGTACTTATACGTACATAACGTTATACAAGTTTGTCAACATTGCTTATCTAATCAGGCCACAAGCTAAAGAAAACATTTACTGCTTACGTTTCCTATTTTTTTTATTTAATTTTTATTTTTACCCATTACGATAAAAAAATTCTTGAATTTATGCAACAGTGTGAAGCAAATTCAACAAAAATCGTTTTCTGAGCAATAAATGAATTACCGCTAGAATGAAATGAGATCATTGGACTAGCTTTGCAGAAAACCAGATGTGCAATTTAACTTTGAAATTAGCATAGCAGTCTGTCTGACCCAATTCGAACAAATACCAAACACGTGACTAATGCAATTGATTTTTCAGCACCTGATGCACTCAGCGCAATCGATTGCAATTGAAAAGCGAAATACTTTTGCTTTCGATACGTAATTGCTGTCGAGCTGCTTCACAAAAATAGCAAAGATATAATTGGAATTAGGCCAACGAAAGAAACAAGAAAGTATCTAAATTTTTTTAAATATATGAAGATTACCGTAGACAGGCGATTTTCAAGGTTTCTCGTGCTAACAAAAATTCCTCTAATTCAAATATTAAGAAAAAATGGGTAAATTAGGTAGTGTGAAGAAAAAGTTGACTCACTTGTTGTATACGTAGGTAAACATTCGACAAATATATCTATAGTATTATGAATATGCACTAATTATGTAATTGTTTTGTATTTTTTTAGGTATTCGTTTCTCTCTGGATGTCTCACGTGATGAAGTCAAGGCTCTGTCCGCTCTTATGACCTTCAAGTGCGCCTGCGTTGATGTACCATTCGGTGGCGCTAAAGCTGGTCTGAAGATCAATCCCAAGGAATACTCTGAACATGAATTGGAGAAGATCACACGTCGCTTTACACTTGAGTTGGCCAAGAAGGGCTTCATTGGCCCTGGCGTCGATGTACCTGCTCCCGATATGGGCACTGGCGAAAGAGAAATGTCCTGGATTGCCGACACTTATGCCAAGACCATCGGTCATCTGGATATCAATGCACATGCTTGTGTCACTGGCAAACCCATTAACCAGGGCGGTATTCATGGTCGCGTTTCAGCTACCGGTCGCGGTGTTTTCCACGGTCTGGAAAACTTCATCAATGAAGCGAATTACATGAGCATGATTGGTACTACGCCCGGCTGGGGCGGCAAGACTTTCATTGTGCAAGGTTTCGGTAATGTAGGTCTGCACACTTGCCGTTATCTGACCCGCGCTGGTGCCACTTGTGTGGGCATCATCGAGCACGATGGCAGCATCTTCAACCCAGATGGTATTGACCCCAAGGTAATTAAAAAAATATCCAAATATTGCTTTTAGAATGTACTAAAATTTTTATTTATGATCATTTAGCTGTTGGAGGACTACAAGAACGAACACGGCACCATTGTTGGCTTCCCCGATGCCAAGCCATACGAGGGTGAGAACCTTATGTACGAGCCTTGTGACATCTTCATTCCAGCTGCCGTCGAGAAAGTCATCACTAGCGAAAATGCTCACAAGATTCAAGCTAAGGTTAGTCAAAGCCATTTTAACTAATCTTCATCTCACCTTCTAAGCAACACAAACACATTGAAATTTCTTTGCTACAGATCATTGCCGAGGCTGCCAACGGCCCAACCACTCCCGCTGCCGACAAGATTCTTATTGATCGCAACATTTTGGTCATCCCAGATTTGTACATCAACGCTGGTGGTGTAACCGTCTCATTCTTCGAGTGGCTGAAGAACTTGAACCATGTTTCGTACGGTCGTCTTACTTTCAAGTATGAACGCGAATCCAACTACCATTTGCTCGGTAAGTTTTCTATCGCATTACGTATGAGAAATTTTTAGTTAAGCGCAGCATTTAATACTCATTGAAAACATGTTATTCATTTTATCAATTCAGTTCATTCTATTACGGTTGATTTACTTTTTTTATTTTATATTTATATATAACTATTTATTGCTCGCAATTTAACGACGAAGTAAACAAAACCAAGTCGTACGAATAGCAGATGTCAGCTGAAGTTGAACATTTACTTTTTTTATACTTTTCACACAAAATGAATCGTTTTAGCATCGTCCGCCTTATTTTTTTTTTTTTGTACATATGCGCCTTTTTCCGTCAATATTTGAGATATTGGACACATGACCGTAAATATAGCTCCCATACTAGTTTTATCAATTTTTAAGCTGTGGACTAAATAAATCGAATCAAATGTAAATTTTTTTTAATTTACTCTTGTCCTATCACGGAAACTTAATGGTTGTGACTTTCGTCGAATCTTTCGAATTATTTTATTGATAAATGCTAATTCAAAGAAGCTTTTCTAAATTTTAAATGCTTTTGTAATTTCCAATGTATTGGAATACATGTAAAAGTGAAGTGTGAAAAGTATTTAAGCTTCGGTACGATCGAAGTTAACGTTTTCTCTCATATTTTTTTTTAAAGTTTTGTTTTGTATTAATTGGCTTCTATTTTACTATTTACAATTAATGAGTTATTCATTATTCTTCTTAATTTCTGGGTTGCTTTTTTATAAATAAGTATTCTGTTTTTATTCTCTGGCTCGTCCTTTATAATATTTTCCACATACTCTATACATCTCAACAAAATCAAATTTTATTTAACTCATTTAGTAATTCGTTGTTATTCTTTTTCTTCTGTTTCTCTATTTTTATCAATGTAGACTCAGTCCAACAATCAATTGAAAGAGTTTTAATGGACGGTACATGACTTTATACTTTCTTAAGCATCCCAAACATTTTCTCTTTGTTTTTCATTATGTTATGAATCATTTTGTTATTTACCTATATTATTTATGTAGTTAAATTCCTCTAGTTCTTTGTTTGTATACATTAATGTATTAAAGAAAATCTTTTGTTTAGTTTGCTTCTTGTAATAAATAGCAACTGGCATAATTCAAAAATGTAACACTTGTATGAAGAAACTGGTTGCACTACGTCAAATCTTATAAAAAATCTTTCGAATAAGATCAGACGCAGTCGTAATTCCAAATTGTATATATCCAAAAAATTGAAGATATGCTAGTTGTGCTGTTTTTATTTAGTATTTTTAACTTTATACGTAACTATTTCAAATTTTTAAATCGAAACTGATCGTTTTACTTGTATTAACATTAATACTAACAAAGCATTCACCTTAGTTATTACATCATTATTAATTCAACTTTTTCACAAACTTCCTGCTTTCTATGTATGTACTTTACTCTGTTTTGTGCGCACCGACGCATGTATCCTCCTGTAGTCTAATCAACAATTCCTTTTTTTTTTTCTTACGCGCCTTACTTTAAATAGAATCCGTACAAGAATCGCTTGAACGCCGTTTCGGACGTGTTGGTGGCCGCATCCCAGTGACCGCATCGGAATCATTCCAGAAGCGCATCTCTGGTGCCTCTGAGAAGGATATTGTACACTCCGGCCTGGATTACACCATGGAGCGTTCAGCTCGCGCAATCATGAAGACCGCCATGAAATACAACTTGGGTCTGGATTTGAGAACCGCTGCTTATGTTAACTCCATTGAAAAGATCTTCACCACCTACCGCGATGCTGGTTTGGCATTCTAAGCTTATGCGCCTTGCACCGTCAAAAAACTTAATTAGTCCTTAAGCTTAAAGTTTCACCAACTAAACAACCACAAAACACAGACACACATATAAATGTATACCTACTCAAACGCATATGCTATGCGCAACGCCAGCCGTTATAAATCCCAATCCGGGATATGAACGTTAAATGCTCGAAAAGTTCGCAAATGATAAATACTACTACAATTTTGTCCAGTGTGCTATTTTATGATGTATCATTGTTGTTTATTTTTTTTGTAACGATTTAAGTTTTAAAGTGTTTTACTTTGCTCCGCAGTTTATCGTGCGTACGAGTTAAATAATATTTTATTTGTATTGTCTCAAAGTTATTAAAGATTATTATTGTTGAATTTTATTTTGTAAGTTTAAAGAAACGAAATAGAAGTGAAGCAATTGCATTTTAAATTATGTATTCTAACTAAAAATAAAAAAGAAGAGTAAAAACCAATGCCGTAACATTTTAAAATAAATCTTAACATATACCATCAAAAATTTTGCTTTTGTATTGAAACCATAACAAAAACTTGGCATATTGCCTGAAACTAAGGTGCAATCAGCAAGTTTACATACACGTATAAGTAAGTTTACCAGCCTTTTTAATTTGACGTGCTACTAATAGTATTCGAAGAGGATGGAAAGCTGCACTAGAATAAAGAGGCTAATTCCTCCGGTTATACACCTTAATGGCTTTGTGATGCGCCAGGCATTCAAGACGAAAAATTTGGGGTTGCATTTGGACAAAAGACTGACCTTCAGACATCACATAAATGTGGTCATTGGAACCTGTCGCGCTAAATTAAGAAAACTGTCTTGGCTTCTTCATGGGAGAAGTAAACTTCCGCTGCGCAACAAAAGAACCATCTACCAGCAAATCGTTGCTCCAACGTGGAGATACGGTATCCAAATTTGGGGTATTGCTGCAAAATCGAATCGCAAACGAATACAGACACTACAGAATAAAACTCTGCGCACAATTACCGGCTGTGAGTGGTATGTCCGACATTCAACGTTGCACAGAGACTTAAATTTGGCTACCGTCGAGTAACAAATTTCGTTTTTCTCGAGCATATATAGCGATCGCCTGATGACCCACGAAAATCGGCTGGCTAGACCCTTGGCAAGCGAAATTCCAATACGGAGGCTAAAACGTCGTAGTTTTCGACATCTCATTTCATAAATGGACGCCCCCAACTGCCTTATCTTGTTCTGTTTTTTTTTACTTTTACATAAGAATATATAAATTAGAATAACTTTTAATACTTCTTGTACTAAACTTGGCGATCATAAAATATATAGGAACTGGGTGTCTTATAGGGCAACTTGTGCTCTGATTGTCGTCTTAATAATAAAAAAAAAAAAAAAAAAAAAAAGAATAAAGAGTTCCGAAATATGCAAACATACCAAAATGCAGTCTCTAGTATAAAATATTTTCTGCAGGTACTCATCCATGAGATCCAGTTGCCATCGGAAACAGTTTTGGTTTAGCCTAGTTCATGGCGTCATACCAAATGCAATGCTTTTTAAATGCTAAAATTGTGCGGCCGACATCTTAGCCTTTTATTTCTCTCTCTCTCGTAGTATTAAACCACATTTCTACGTTACTAACACATCAATTTAGCTTATAGCCCCTTCACAAAACATTACAATCTGCACAAAAATATTTGGAGCCTATATTGGGTGTGTTGAAATGACAAAATGTAAATATTATAGCGAAGAAAGCATCAGAGACCGTACATAATATATATACATATATTCGTAATCGGCACGATGAGACGAGTCGATCTAGCAATGTCTGTCTTTCTGATACATTTTTTCTCACAGAGAAGAGAATACTTAGAACAACTAACTCACTGAATAAGATTCTCTATGGGTCGCACTGTTACAAGAGTATCTTCAAGTTTCATAACTCACAACCACAGTAATGTCTTGGCTGCCTCAAAACTTATTTTGTTCTATTTTCTTAGCCTACTTTGTAAAATATTTTGTAGTTTTGATTTTTTTTTTTTTAAATTATGTCATTTTATGAACCAATATAGTGTGTACATAGTCGAGCCCTACTAGGTACTATCATTATCCAAATCATTATCTTATGACATTCAAATTTCAAATCTAGCACAAACATTTATTATACTATTGTTCATTCATTAATCCCTGCTTTCATGCAATTTTTACATTGCTTTCAAATTGTTTATAAATAAAACTTCGTTAATTTTAAATGATGTTGGCCACTTTCTGATCACATACTTTATTGAGTCTTAAAATTTCTACTGCCATTGCATATTTCTAGCAAAATGACAAATTAATGAAGTATTACGTATACATGATGATTTTCATTAATATCGATTTAATATAGTTATTACAGTTCGGAGTAAACATCTTTATCGAAAATTGGGAGACTAAATTTCATATAATACTATAAGTACACTTTAACTTCTTCAATAACACTAAAACAGATTTTTAAATAACCGAATTGCGAATGCATCGATTGCCACAAAAATTAAAATGGAATGTTATTTCTCGAACAAACTTTTCGCTTAAGTACTCGAATTAAAAAAATATATATCAAAGTCAACTGATGAAAATTTCAATTGGCGAGGAAGCGCTGGTCATATGTATAGTCTATAAAGCCAAAGACTTTGGAAACAATTTCTGGGCAACAAAGTCTTCAATCATTTCCAATAGAAGCGCGCGCGTGACCTTGGGCGCCTGCAGTTGGTAGCCGAAATCCTTTAGTTTTGAATTGTCCAAATATAGATGTTTATGATGCAGCTGTTCCTCATCGAGGTACGGAGTAAGAGGCGTATTATCAATACCGTTTTTTTGACATATTTCCGCCCATGGTGCCATATGCTTGTCGTTGATTTCACCAACAGTATCCGTTGGATATAGTTTTGTCAGATTGGACATAACAATTCCAAAGTAATCAACATTTATATCAAATATATCCGCTAATAAATTGCTAATTGTACCCTGTGTAGATCCGGCATCGTCGACTATATTGTAAATCTGTCCAGCGGCCCGTTGATCTTGCGATAGTTTCCAAATTGCAGCGCAAACGTCAGATACATGCACGGTGTTAAGACGCATTGCATCGTTCCATAGTAATTTCATTGTTTCGCCCAAGTATTTGTAAATGGAAGCGATAATTATACGCGGCACTACAACAAAGCAAACAAATGTAATAAGTTTTTGTTCTCCTTTTCTCTGTAAATACTTACTCAAGTAACGCTTATCGCCAACGCCATATACCACAGGCAAACGCACTATAGTATAGCTGAGATCAACGCTCATATTCGCCAGCTCCTTTTCAACTTTGAGCTTTTGCTTGGCCACACCCGTCCACGGGTCATGTTTGCAGTCTTCTTTTAGCGGTGTTTTTTCGTTGCTATTCACGCAACCTGAGCTAAGTTCAATGTAACGTTTTACTTTGTTGTTTGCCGCATCATTGATGCAGTTTGTGCTCAACTTGTAGATGCCCTCCTTGTATACGGACTCATCCTGATTTGCACGAGTTTCCGCGGCGCAATTAATAACCACATCCCATGCACGTCCGGTAGTTTGATGTGGTGCAAATGCGGTCTTGCATGACGCTGCAGAAATATATATACGATTTAGAAATAAAGGAACCAACAAGTTATTCGTTGCCAGTTGTGTGTAGGCGATGCATATTTATGTATGTTTGCATGTGTATATATGCAGATTAACTTACTTGCATTGATTAAATTGGCACTACAGAACTCAACTTTATCGCTGTTGAACGCCTTTGTTTGTTGCTCGTTCAGCCACGCCATTTGCGGCGGCGTCTTATCTACAACTCGAACTTCAGCAGTCAGCTCATGTTGCAGCAGATAAACAACCAAATTACGTCCAATGAATCCGCACCCTGTTTAGTCGTTGTTTACAACATTATATTAATGTTTTTATCACATAAAACACACTCCACAACAAATTAACATTTGAGTGATAAGCGAAGCCGGCGATAAATTTTATAAAACTTACCACCCAAAATCAAAACCGTTGGTTTCTCTGACATTTTCGAAGTCTTCGACTGTCGCGTTCAGCAAATGTCAAGCGAATGAGTCAATCTTGCATCTATTATAATTGCGTAAATATACGTATATGTTAATGGGACGACGATGTCGTCAACAGCGATTCGAATGAAAGCCAGTAATAACAAAAAACAAGCCAAGTTGCTGTGAAAGAAACAAGTGCATAAAAATGCAGTGGACTTACCTGATGTCAATGAGCGCGAGGGAGATCGCATTGTAACCCATAAATTGCAACTAATCAATATAACTTTCTCCCTTGCTCTTATTACAAACAGTTTACCTACAGTGTTATTAACACTTGCGAGTACTCTGATCAGTTCTAGTGACATTTTAAATACGGAAACTGTTATTTTTTAAAAAAGATGTTTATTTGGCTATTTAAGCGAAAAACAAAGAAAACTGCTTTAAAAATGATTTTGAGCACTGTCTATATTGGTCACCACAAACTGCGCCCCGATGCGCTGCTCTCTCTGCGTCTAGGTATAATTCACCATGTTCGTAAGAAGCATCTTTTGAAGCTGTTGGACTATAATAGAACAAAAATACTTTTGTAGTTTCTATCATTTACCGCACACAACACTTACGTCAATATAATGTGCAGAACTTCACCCAGTAGCCCATTTTCATAGTGTAAGGGCATCGCAGCAACTTCGCAGATTGCGCGCAACAGACAAATCCTGCCATTGTAGCCAAAACTGAGAATCACTTACTGTACCATAAATAAACCAACTTTACTAAAATTATATTCCTTACTTATCAATTGCTTGCTCCGCAAAATTATACAATTTCCAACGATATTTTGATAAATATTGTGTGCTTTTAGCAGAATATTTTCGTCCATTTATTTTGGTTGTGGTATGATTTCTTAAATCCGCTAAGCTGCCAGGTAAAAAGTGTTGGGATTTAAATACAATTCCCGTAGTGACAGTTTCAAAATCAAGTTCATCCAATGGAATTCCAAAACCGTAGACGAAATTCAAAACTGCGCCTGCTGCAGTTAAAACAGATTTAATTACTAAATGAATACGATTGTCTGTACCAACTACCAACAATTTCGGTATGTCAGTGGTAGAAAAGCGACTTCACGTTTTTCTAATCCAAGCACTTTCGTGTGCTGCAGAAATAGCAAAGTAAAAAAAATAGAGTATTGATTATGGCTTAGATACATTATTGAGTGATGCTGTTTTTATACTGTCGTCAAAAGCATTTGCGAAATTCATAGTTCGCAAAACTGCCATCGAAAAATTCGCACTTATTGATCTAAGAAATTAGCACAGAAATGTTTATGGATATTTTAAATCAACGATTCATTCACAAAAAGAATCGTGTTAAATTATGCAGAACTATAAAAATATAAACTATTTACTTATTAAAATTGGCACAATTTGAATTAGAGAAGAGATGAGCAATTAGCCGCTCCATATACTAAAAGATTTCGAATGCTGTTCTTTAAAGCCGCGAACAACAACATCAGCCTCCCACCACGCGGAGCTTAGATCATCTGGTATTGCGATATTGTACGTTTCAGTAGCGATATTAATAGTATCAAACTTTTCCTCCGAAGTGCAAATAATATCCTCGAATACCTGCAATTGTTTGCAACATTTTAGCATAACTTGGTTGAGTTCCGCTTCATCCTCATCAAATGGTGGTGGCGGTGCAGTATGCAATAAATTTAGATGTACATTCTTACAACTATAAGGCAATTGGGTAATATCTTTGGGGTATACATTAGGTTGCGTATTTATAGTCTGACTTGCTTGCACGCTTTCCATCAGTTCAAATTCCAAAAAGACATTCGTTGCTGGTAGCGCATTTGAAAAGATTGCATAAAGTTCCTCGCGTGTAATCAACGAGATCAAAGTTTGACTAGCTGTTCCCCGAGGTAAAGGATGCTGTTCATGATAGTGGCTTCTGGACATTGTAGGTATATGTATTGTGTAGGACTCTTTCGGTGTATAGGTTGTAGCGCCAAATAAAAATCGCAAGCTCTTAACAGCTCGCTCTTTAAATATGCTGCGAATCAACTGCAAAATTTAATTTGTTAGTTGTATTAAAACTAAAGATTCTGACCATTTTTACCTCGCGCATATCACTGATGGAGTTTTTAGTTTTAGTCGCCAATTCGCGCTGGCGCAGGAGTTGAAACCTGGTACTTGTTAGCGGTTCATTGACATCGGTCCACTTGTCAATGTAATATTTGTATGTTTTATAAACAAAAGGTATTTGATTTCGCTGATACAACAAAAATTCGAACAACTCATTTACAAATTCTGCACAGGTGCCGGCGGTTAGTACATCTATTTGAAGTTCGAGATCAACACTTTTAACATGTGATGCAGTCATTGTTAATTAAAAATATATGTATATTTGACTAATAAAATTTAAAACGCAGTTGTAACCAACATCAAACAAGCGCAAGATTTTCTTGTCTTACTACAGTACTCGCTCATACAGCTTAATGAGTCAGTATAGACGCATTTGTACAGACGATACTGTTTTATTGTACTGCAAAAAATGCGCGTGCAATAGAAACAGGGTGACTCCGACATTGTTTACATGGCTTAAAACTGTTGGACAAATATTCTTCGGAGTGATTGGCAATCGCTGCAGCGGAGAATTGACCACCTTGTTTACGTCTCATTGAATTACTGCTTGTTCGTTTTGTCTTAAGTTTATTTCTTTCATTTATCAATATTAATCGCGTTACGCGGCCGTATTAAAACACTTTTTTGTGCGGAGAGCTACATGAGTCCCTAACCCATTAGGTTCTATTCACTTCGTGTCGTGAAGGTATCAATTGTGTGTCTTTAAACAAGGCTTGAATTTTGTGGCTTAATTAAGGTGTGGTTATTAGTGCAGCTCAGTGTGATACAAAAGCACTTGAAGAGCGAAATTGAATGAAACAGGACGAAAACTACTTTGAATAGTGGTAAACACTTTAGAAGTTAAATTAAATTAGGTATAAGATTGAGTTAAAAATCGCATGCTTTTAAATCATTTTAGCCATTGAGCTGTGTTATTAGTCAGCCGACCACGCCTAGCTCAGCATGCTAATTGGAATTCTAATTGCAATACGTGTGAACGCAATTTTAAAAATTTCATTATTTGTTTACACCAGTGTATATATTAGCGGCTCATCACATTTATTTGTTTATTGCAATAAATTAAATTTTTATTATTTTGTATTTCGCGTGTTTCAGTACCAACGAATTTACGTAAAATGTGCCTTTAGCTATTCTGCTAAGTCAACTAAAATCCAATTGAAATACTATGTCGCAACGGTTTTATACTAAAATGGGTATGCACTGTGTAGTACTTGTGCAACTACTGCTCCTGGCGGCCGCCCAGTTGCCTACAAACGATCCTGTACAAACACAGCCACAAACATATCAACCGAGCTATAATAAAGACTATCAACCGCGTTATAATCCATCGTACACAAACACACAGCAATCGCCGGATGCAACACAATATGACAATCCATTATTGGACTTCCAAAATTCGCAAAGCAATTACGGTGGCGGAGGTGCTGGTAATACGCTTCTAAATCCTAACCAAAACAGCTACAATAACTATTATGACAACAATCGACAACTTAACAGCAACACGCTGGGCGGTGGCCTTGGAAGTAGCGGTAGTCTTGGTGGTAATCTTGGGACGAATTACGATCCATTTAATCGCAACTCGGCTTCAAATGTCGGTATTGGCTATAGGGATCAGTTTACCGATGAGGATAATTTTTGTCCCGAGCATTGGACTTCATTTCGACAGACTTGTTATCGATTTATACGATCTCCAAAACGCAACTGGCTGGATGCAAAAAAGATTTGTAAAGCCTACAACGCAGATCTATTGAACGTGGATAATATCGACAAACATTCATTTATACTGAAACAGTTGATAATTCAAAATCAACGCCAAAATCGTTTTTGGATATCTGCGCGGCAGACTGGACCAAAGAATTGGGTTAACGATGACAACACACAGTTCTTGACGCTAAATGATGATTCCTTTTCTTTTGATGAGGCGCTGGCTTTAGAAAACGAAGATTTGAATGATAATCGTTTTCTTGTGCAGAATCAGAACGATTTCAACAATCGTAACAATCCGAATCAGTACTACAACACAATTCAGGGCTCAGCCGCGTCGCGCAACCAGAACAATTTGAGAGGCTTTTTGGGTACGTGCGTAAATTTTGTTTTTATAAATCTGATTTTATGGTAATTATTTTTACAGGACCAAATCAGTACGGAGAGAATGGCTTCGTTCGCGATCGCTTAGTTTACGCCTATTCACGAAAACATGATCGCTGGATGTTTATGCCCGCTTACGACATTGAAATGAACCTCTTTATATGTGAATCGAAAACACTGCACAATCCAGAGAATATAAATTTAAAGGAGGACGATAAGCGACCATATCATTATGGTTTGGACATTCGCGATATTGAACGTATACCACGTGGTCCGTATTTTGTGCAACAGCCCAATAACACTGTATATGACACCAATAAATATCGCCTTATTAACGATGTCACCCTGAGATGTCTAGCCGGTGGATTTCCAACGCCTACATATCGCTGGTACCGAGAAATTTATGTTAATGATACCTTGGAGTACAGAGAAATTGATCCGATTAAAGAGGATCGTTACACTGTGTCTGGTGGCAATTTGATTATATACGATCCAAAACAAGCTTTGGACCAAGGTTCCTATCATTGTGTTGCTGAGAACGAATTTGGTCGAGTTCGTTCGGAGAGCGCTAATCTCAATTTCGGTTTTATCATGGAATTTAATTTGAAACGCTCTGCTGAGACGGGCGAAATGAACTGGGGCAAATCATTATTTTGTGATCCACCGCAACATTATCCAGCAGTGAAGTACTATTGGTCGCGTGACTATTTCCCCAATTTCGTCGAAGAAGATCAACGTGTTTTCGTGTCACACGATGGCGCTTTGTACTTCTCCTTCATTGAGACTGTGGATCGTGCCAATTATTCATGTACAGTGCAGACATTGGTTTCGAATACAGGACGAAATGGACCATTCTTTCCGTTGCGCGTTACTCCTAACAGTAACTATCAAGCGCTAATCTTTGCTAACTCATTCCCGAAGGTGCCAAAATTTTTGTTTTTAATTACAAAATCAATTAGATCTTATTATTTACAATCCCAATAGATTTTCCCTGAAGCACCAGTTGCGGGCGATGAAATCCGTTTAGAATGCGTCGCCTTTGGTTATCCAATCCCATCGTATAATTGGACTAGACACGGTCAGCCATTACAACGCAACGCCTACACAACGAACTACAATCGTGTGCTCATCATCCAAAACGCCACAACGAATGATAATGGCGAATATAGCTGCACAATTACCAATCCACGTAAAACACTGGAAAAGTCTATTTTCATAAATATACAAATGAAGCCTCAGTTTACTATACCGCTGAAGGATAAGATCAAGGACTACAATAGCGATGTTACCTTCATTTGTGAATCATTTGCTATTCCTGATGCCAATTACACATGGTACAAAAACGCAGAACGTTTAGATCCCGAAAAAGTAAACAAAGATCGATACGTGATGCAGGATAATGTGCTTACTATTAAGTATTTAGACAAGGATAGAGATGATGGCATGTATCAATGTGGAGCTACAAATCAACTTAAAACAGCATTTTCTTCCGCACAGCTTCGTGTGCTTAGTATGAAGCCATCGTTTAAAAAACGTCCACTTGAACCCGAGATTTATGCAGTGTACAATGGCAATACCACTATTGTATGCGATCCAGAGGCAGCACCACGTCCAAAATTCCAGTGGAAGAAGGATGGTCAGTTAATTGGCGCAGGTGGACATAGACGTATTTTGCCGAGTGGTACACTGATTATATCGCCGACATCGCGCGACGATGAAGGCATGTACTCGTGCATAGCATCCAATCAGGCGGGTACCGATGAATCCTTTGCGCGTATCATTGTTCTGCGTAAGTAAAATTTGTTTTTCTACCACTCTTGCATAAGCTAATTAGTTTCGTTTTGCAGAGGAAATACGCTTCATACAGACTCCGCCACTTCGCATTACATCTAGAGAACATGATATCATTTTCTTGCAGTGCGAAGCAACATATGACGAACTTTTGGATATTGCTTATGTCTGGAAGCACAATGGCGAAATACTACACCATAATCACGATGGAACAGAGCGTATTGTAAATATTAATTTTATTTCGTTTTACGTTATTTGAAGTATCTGATGTTTTTTTTATTTTTTAGGTTGTGGATCGAAATCGTCTCACCGTGCACAACATAACAATGCGTGATGCTGGCGAGTACGAATGCGTTGTGCAGTCAGCCGTTAATGAGATAAGCTCCAAGACAAATGTGGTCATAGAGGGAGCACCTGGTGCGCCAGGCGGAGTACAAGTAATTGAGATTGGCAAGACGAAAGCTATTATTGAATGGGTAGATGGTGCCAACAATGGACCACCTATACGTTACTATAACATACTCGGCCGTACGAGCTGGAATCGCACTTGGGTAAATGTATCAACACACTTGCAAGCGCGTGAGGTGGATCGCTATACTGGACGGCAACAGGCAGAAGTGACCAATTTAACTCCGTGGTCTTCATATGAGTTTAGCGTTGCAGCTGTTAATGATCTAGGTATTGGTATTCCTTCCACACCTTCGCCGATCTATAGCACGTTCGAGGATAAACCTTATATTGCTCCGAGAAATGTAGGCGGTGGAGGTGGTAAGATTGGTGATCTGACAATTAAGTGGGATCCTTTATTGCCGCAAGAGCAACACAGCCATGGTTTACACTACAAGATGTTCTGGCGTCTAAAAGGAAAGCCGGAATGGGCCTCAGAGGTGTTGCAAAAGCAGGAGAACATGGGTGTGGCTGTTGTGAATATACCGTTAAACAATTACTATACGGAATATGAAGTAAAAGTGCAGGCCATCAACATCATTGGCAAGGGTCCCGAAAGTGAACCAGTTATAATCTACTCCGCCGAGGATATGCCACAGGTGGCACCGCAAAAACCATTTGCATTAGCATTCAATTCAACAGCATTCAATGTGACATGGCGACCGATCGATTTGACACGCGAAAACGTGCGCGGCAAACTTATCGGACACAGAGTGAGTAAAATAAGTTTTATCTATTGGATTCTGCGAGCTTACACGTTTATATTTATCTAGCTGAAATACTGGAAGACAACACACCAGGAAGAAGACTCTGTCTATTATTTGTCGCGTACAACGAGAAACTGGGCGCTCATTGTCGGTCTACAACCAGATACTTATTACTTTGTGAAGGTTATGGCCTACAACGCTGCCGGAGAAGGACCGGAGAGTGAACGCTTCGAAGGTACGATAAAAACACCGAAGAATGAAATATATTCACTAATAATTTTATCTCTATTGCGTAGAACGAACTTATCGAAAGGCACCTCAAAAGCCACCGTCTTCAGTACATGTCTACGGAATAAATCCATCCACAGTGCGTGTAGTGTGGCGTTATGTATCACCGGCCGAAGATGAAGAACCTATTGAGGGTTATAAGGTTTGTATTTCCTATGTTTACAAATAAACCAAAAACTATAATAATTTTTACGTTTTATAGGTTCGCGTTTGGGAGACCGATCAAAACATGATCACTGCCAACAACACAATTATACCTATCGGTCAAAAACTCGAGTCTTACATAAACAATCTTACGCCCGGCAAGAGCTACAACATGCGTGTTCTCGCTTACAGTAATGGCGGCGATGGGCGCATGTCCAGTCCAACAATTCGATTCCAAATGGGCACGACTACGCGCAACCACGCGAATTCGCGATACACTGGCAACATAAATAAAGCACTCATTGTAACCCTGTTGACCTTTGTGGCTACTTTTTTCTACAAATACTGATAAGCAGCTATTGTTAAGCTTTTAGATATATATACAGCGCACAGCTTTACGAGTTAGTTAACCCATTTGAATCTCTTTCCCATTACAATGTGTAATATTTACAAACACAGCATTCCGTCCACGGTTTTCGCATGTACAAATCGAAAGCGTGTATTCAAAGAATTCCGTCTATATATAATTTACCTCAAATAATTTTCGAATCTAAGTGAAATGATGGTAACAAAGGTGTACACCGTAAAACATAGGTATATATTTTGAGTATACATTTTAATTAAGAAAGTGACCTTATATAGTATAAGTGAAAGATATAAACAAATAAGTTTATTCATTTTTTTATATATTTCCAACGAATATTGTTTATATATTGTATAAATTGCAATTGTTTTATATTTTTGTTCTTTTCGTGTCATTTTTATCAGTACTTGTAAACTTCGTCCACTACATGTGTCTTTTTATAGTAATTTATAGTAATTATTTTGGAAATTATTAAAAAAAATTATTTGCTAATATTATATATCAATAAAAGTTTTTATCTGAACAAAGAGTAATTGAGCGAATTTTTTTTTTTGCATATTCTTGAATGTTGAAATTTCAAAGAAGAAGACTGTCAACTCTGCCAACTTTCAAAAAAGGTTAAAAAAAGTTTCAGCTTTTTGCGAAAATCCCAAAAACATGGTCAACAATTTTATTTTATATTTTTCTTGAAATCCTAACTATACCCTACCTAACCAAAGAGATATGATTTATAGAATATCACAACCTAGCAAGAAAAAAGGCTTTAATATCGTACTTTTCATGTATAATTTCCGTTTGTTAGTCCTTTTAGAGATTTTACAACTAAAATAGTTATTGGATCCATTCGTGAATAGAATATTAATCGCAGCACATTTAATAAAAGAATATCATTCGCCCATATATGTATGTACATATGTAAGCTCGCAACAGAATTTGTTTTTCAATAGTTTGATTCCCGTTGTCAAATTGACGTGCTGGTATACGCTAAAAATATTTAATTAAGAAATTCAAGCCGGAGGTTATCGCATCTAATTTACTAAATTCGTACCCCAGGTCAGCGGGTCTATTATAACAGATTGTTATTGTATTATTGTTTAAGCCATTCCATTGCCAAAAAGCACTAAGTACAACGGTCTCCAGCCAAGTGGTTCAAAGTTTGTTGCAATTGAAAAAAGTTTGTAAAAATTATATATAATATGTTTGAAATTATATATATTATTATATATATAATGTAATATATTATATTGCAGGATATTTCAAAGTCGTAAATACTCATGCGTTTGTTGCTCTTGCTCGCTCTCTTCTGAATCTGAAACAACCTGTACATATTCTACTGTACAGTTGTCTTTTTATATACGAGGGAGCAGGGTAAGTACTATAAAACTGATGAGTGAAAATACGCAAAAAACCCGCCCGATCAGCTGGTTGGACTTTCCGACAAAAACAAAAAAAATTTAAGGAAAAAACAAATTCCGTAGAAAACTTAGGCGTCAGATCAGAAGAATAAAGTGGTTGCACAAATTAAAACTTGTTGAACATTTTATAATTGTAAATACAATATGATCTGACTAACCGAAATTAACTTTGGTTTGACTAACGCCACAGGCTAAATCGTACGCGCGTAAATATTGAAGAGTAGCTATGGATCCCAACGAATCTGGCGGAGCTGCATCGGGAGGGCGCATGTTGCAGAATCAATCCGCCGTAGCGGGGGCTACTATAAGGCCGTTTTACATACGAACCACTGAGCTAAGGCACGTACGGGAGAACGATATGTTCGAGCTGAACAGAATACTCGAAGTAAGCGACTGCTGGCGGCAGCTGATGGAGATTATACCGAAAAGATTAGATGCCAGAGCTAGCAGCGAGCAAAATATGCTCAGGTACGAGGAGGCTATCAACCAGGCGGGTTTCAAATACAATGCCGGAGACATTAGTGCAATTGAAAGCGCCTTTATTCGAATGAATACATATCAACATCACTCACAGATTATGTTTGAGGAGTGGCAAACTTCTGGTCGAACTAACGAGAGACCAACGCTCGGAGTACTCTTGCAGCTATTAGTGCACGCAGAGTTATTTCGTGCAGCTGATTTCGTGGCGGAAAAGCTGCTAAACGGTAAGATATCAACGATTTGTATTATACACATATTTACGTATATACTTAGTAAAAGCAAATTATTCAACACATTTCCGTTTCAGAATCTAAACCAACGCGACCAAGTACGGGACCTGCTGCAGCAGTCGACTTTGGCGATCTAACTGCGGAGTTGATGGATATCGATGCTGTCTCGCTGCCCAGTACGAATACACTGAACGAAAACGCACACATTGGATTGACAGACGCATTTAACAAGGACTACTCGAAGCCAGTTGTGATTATAAACAAGGATATGCCTGTTTTTAAGCCCGATAATGTGCCGCCTGTTGCACCGCCTCGTTCATCGCGTGCAATACGTCAACAAACGATAGCTGGTGCAAGTACTAATGGAATCAAGGTAGCTGCTACAGTTAGTCCCAATCAGTACGAAAATCAATTGCCCGACTTCACAGCGGAGCCGCAAACTCAATCGTCGCGCAATATTCCGGATTTATCGCTATTGAGAGTAGCATCGATGACGGCCACAAACGAAACAGAAACACAAAAAACAAATGGGCAGCCCGAATTCGGCATAATGAATCGAAATATTATGCCGCCCGTGGAGGCGAATATTCCGTTAGTATCTCTTCTCTGTGTGAACGATAATATTACAAATGGCACAGAAACAATAGGATCCACAGAAAATTCTATGTCTACCACAACGAACTCGGTGAACTCCGTTGACAGCTCTGCAGAGGTATCCACAAATCATGTTACCAGTACTTATGATAACAATTTGCCAATAATAAGTGAACTAAATCTGATGGGTGAGCAGGAAAACTCACGACCCGACAGTGATGTTATCGATGGTGGCTCCAACGGTGGCGTTGGAGAGCATAGTCGCTGCCGCAATCAGAGTGACAGCAGTCTAAGCAACAACGATTCTAGTCTGACCACAGTTACCGACACAAGCGGTGATAATAGCTTTGAGCTAACAAACGATTCTAGTTTGGCTTCGAATGACGAGAACATACCCGATCTTAGCGAACTGCAAAAATAGATATAGATGTCCATCTTAAGAACGAGAGTAAGATCAACATTCCATTTCGCATACATATGTATTTCCATTAAATATATATGTGCAACTTGACATATTGTTAGAATATTGTGTGTAAACAATGTCAGGACAAGATATATCTGATTCAGAGATTACAGCCTAGCCATAGTAAATTTATGCACCATCGACGAACTTTTGTAAGACCTACTTTACAATAAACAAAAAGGAATCGACCATAAAAAAACTTTAAAAAAATGTCACAAGACTTTTCATTTTTTTTTTTTTTTTTTTTTAAATTTGCTAGTTCCTTGAGCGTACTTAACGGTGCATTTGAGAAAAATTTGTACGGCACCCTGTATTTGCTTCCTCTTCTGTATTTGCTGGCTCTTCAGAATCTGTGCAACCCTAAAACTGAAGACTGTGCAGCCCTGAAAAAAAATAGAACCGACCTTACCAAACATAGCAATAGAAAAAGTGTAAACAAAACCTCTTTTTTGATTAAGAACATTTAAATTAATTGGTACGATGGACGAGTCGGAGCTGCTTTTCAATTTGGTCTATTTGTTGTTTTGCATGTGTATAATATATCCGCCGGAGGAGTTTCAGCGCATCGGTCTAACGATAGAGCAAATCTTTGCTCGCTTATTGGGTGACGAGAATATCGACTTTATTTCCTATCATCAGCGAAGAACATCACTCAACGTTATCGCGCATAGCTTACTTCCGGCCACATATTTCATTATACATCGCATAAAATTCTCTGTTTTCGCAACAGAAGAACCACTGGAAGACTCTGAAGTAGATCCTGATTTTCCAATGCCACAGGAAGCGGTGGCCTTCAAGACACTCACCTGGAAGATTGCTCAACGTTTTAGTTTGTTAGGTCTACTAATAGTACCTGCGTTGATTTTCAACTGGTATCAACAGGATTGGAAGCGCCATCCGATTAGCCAAACGCTCATTAAATACTCTAACACGGCGCAGAGCTACCGACAAGTAGCCAGCGACATAAGTACTGAATACCGACGCCATGGAGTTTACAAAAAGAAACTAAATTCAATCTCAACAATAATAGCAACGGAAAACTGGATTATCAAAACATCGATGTACGATGTAAACTTTGCCTACCAAAGTAACACTTCGCTCAGTGTAGCTAAGGTGAGTAGTAACTATGGCAAGGTACATATCAATTCAATGTCTACTATTTTTTCAGGCGGAGACCTATAACATTTCGCTTGACAACAGTGACACACTGCAGATGATAAGCATTATAGTGAAGCCAAATCGCCAGGGTATATCTGACTTTCATATACGCATTAACGCTCATGAGTTTCGTAATCTTGAAGAGCGCGTCAGTAGGCCTATTGCCATACCATCCAATATACAATTTCATCGTAACGTAATTGATCGTTTCGTTGATGCTTTTAAGGCACAAGTGGAGCTTAATCCGATATATAATGCTGAACCAGTAACGGAGAAATGCTTTGCCTGCATGCATGCTGAGCCCAACATAAAAATACACAAACAATGTGTTGATTTCGACCGCGAGGGTCGACCGCTGGCAGATGATGCATGCTGCTCCAATTGTTACTGCCGTCCTATGTGGTGTGTAGAGTGCTTAGCTCGTTGGTTTGCAGCGCGTCAAAATGAAACTGATCGGGAGGTTTGGCTGGAGCAAAAGTGTACATGTCCCATGTGTCGTGGTAAATTTTGTGTGCTTGATGTGAGCTACATACGTGATCCTAGTGGCGGCGCCAATACGGAGGCAAATGCAAATGACAGCGACGGGGCGTGATTGTGTAACAAATTCCTTGTCACAGTACAAGTTCAACTATGACCCTCAATGAAAATCGATTATTCAAATAAATGATTTTCATTAAAATTAAGCACAAAACACATGCATAAATGGAAAACAAAAATAAAAGACTGTTAAGTCTTAAACGTACGTATGTATGTAGATAAAAAATATATATATATTTATTTTTAACATACTTGTTCTATAAACTAGAAAATTACATTGACTATCACGTTTTAATACTTTAAACGTACACAAGGAGATGATAACACATACCTAATTTGTTGAATATAGTTATGTATATATGTAATTATTTATGTCGTAGTAGGTTATTGCATTAATCTATTAAGTACTAATAATGCAGAATAGTAGACCAGCCCTTCATTTTGCGCATTGTATGCTTAATATAAATAAAAGCTTTCTTAAACGGCAGCGTCACATACCAAGTGCCAATGTTTGATAGGTGTTAGTATGTTGGCTGCCAGTGTCTATAGTCTTCTTCTTTTTTGCCTGGTGCGACGCGGCGGTTAACTTATAGCCATTATAATGATATCGTCATCATTCACTCGCAATCGAATAAAGTAATGTTCTTTTGATTTTTTAAAGACATACATATTGAGCCAGACTGAGTTTGCGTGTGTGGTTTTTTGTTTAACAACTATAAATTCGTTTCGTAGAAACTTTTGTAACTCTCCTTTTTAACATTTTGTTGATTTCTTGTTGTTGTTGCAGTAGCTGTTAGCTGTTGGTAGACCTTAGTAGTTGTGGTGTTCATTTGGTGTGCAGAGATCTATAAAAGGGAGAGGAGTAGGTGTTTAATTAATAATACTATATCAGTAGATACTTAAACCTATTATCGTTTCATATATTTAATGAGTTGCAATCAAAAATTGTGCTGAATAACGTCAGAAAGGCTATGTATGTAGATATGGAGACAAGTGTAACAAGAGAGGAAAACTATATATGTATACTTATTTTGATTGTTTACAAAATAGCTGCAATTAAGTTATGAAAAATAATTTCTATAAATACATATATATAGCGACAGGTTAACAAGAATTGAGTTTACGTTTTATGAGATAAAATAAATGTTTTCTTTCTATCTTTTCAAGAAATGGTCGTATGTAAAAAGCTTTGAGGCTTTAAGCTAAAACCTTTTTACACATTCCCTAGATACATAATTTCAGGCGCGTATTTCGATATATGATAATCTGTAATTTTTTACAGTCAACATCAATTTAAGTGCAAGGTAATTTAATCAGTGCTGGTACTTAGTGTAGATAAACTGTTAAAAATATATATTTATTTTCCTTAAGTGAAGCCCAAGTCCTTACGTCACAAAACACGTTTAAACCACAAGGGAGAAAAATAAGAATGACAAGAAAAAAGCAATTAATTAAATAAAAATACAAAAAAAAGTAACCTGCAAACACACCTTTTGGGAAATTTTAAACGTCTGGCGACAAATTTCTGATAATGTCATACAATCTTAAAACAAAAAAAGGCAAAACAAGTACATGCATATACATTTATATTTATATGTATGGTATATTTAAACAAAAAGCAAATATAAAAAAAAAGGTAAATATACACTGGTATATACAGCTGAACACGCTTGTTTTGCCCTGTTTGAATTACGCAGAAGGAAAGTGACACACGAAGGAGTTATAAATATACACACAAATAATGAATTTTACACCCCTAATTTTGTTATATTTTGTGCAAAAATATACTACACCAATAAAAATGCATTGTTGTAAACTGAGTTGAGGTTTGGATTTGCAACGAAATGGCCAATGAACTTTTTTGTGTTAATTGCGCGCTCATTTCATTTTTCTGGGTTCAAGTGATATCGGATTGCCGCACAAATATTTTTATAACTCCGAATAGAAACTGGTGGTCTTTTCGAAGGTCGGTTTGGTGGCAGAAATCCAGTAGTCCGTTAGTTTAGCTTTTCTTAATACATCACTCTGTCCGAGGACGAAACTAACAAATCATGACAGTATTGTTTTATGCTAAGTTTTTTATATAGGAGTTATACATATTAGTGGGCATATCATGGCGAATATCATTTTGTTATTTCTTTTCGCTAGAAAAAGGCACCATTATGCATAAGTAGAGACAGAGAGATGTGCATGGTTAGATCTTATTGAGCTGAATAGGAACGTAAAATATTAAATCACAAATTACGAAGCTAAAAAATATACATAGTCTTATAGTGTAATATAACTACATATTGATTTTATAACCGACTCTATTTTGTGTCAATCACATTCAAAATAATGAAAAAACCAATACAAGCTGTCCAAGGTTTCTTAGAAAAGCAATTTTTCCCCGCTTTACTGTTAGTCAGTCTGTATATAATAAAAGTGTATTCATATAGTATAAGAACTATAGATAGCCTGGTACTTAAGAACGGCGCGTGCACCCCCGCAATAGCAGCAAAGCTATCAGTACTTGCACATTTCAAGTTTTGAACGCGTCAAATGTCGTTATCAACAATAGTATAAACATATAAAACACATCGAAAATTTGTCAAAAAACAAATCAGCGTAGAACTGTACAATGTATGGTATACTATATACTGCTCCAAAAAGATATTTTTTCTTTTGCTGATTTCAAATTTAGTATCGTAAATATAATTTTAACTTGCGCTTGATTAGAGTCAAACTGTTGCGATTTTAGCTACTAACGTAGTCAAATTTATAGCAGTGTTTTATCAGCTTGTGTTTTACTGAAGTTAACCTCGCTGAGTATTGAATATTCTAAAAAACTTTGCAGCTGTCTAAAATTGAAGTTTTACAATGAAATAATTGCTTCTTTCGCTTATCAAATTCGAAATACTAAAGGAATTAAACAAAACTTCCGCTTTATTTTTATAGAAGCATTTCCGTTTTGTGTACATGACTGTGCGTCGATATTAGGCTCATTGTGTAGCTTTCTTCTAAATATCAATGCAAAGGTGTTATGTACTTATGTATGTGTAGTAAATACCCTTCTAGATAAAATGCTAATAATTAAAATTTGTTAACAAAAAAAAAAAAAAAAACTAAAAGTCTACACAAACAAAAGTAAGCTGATAATATATTTATAGCGCTATACAATAAAGTGTAGCTCAAAACCTCTTTAGTAGCAGTATTTCTCACCTTTTCTTGTTCCTTGTAACCATCCTTTGCTAGTCCTGTGCTATTATCATCAAATAGTTTGCCATCGACAATTTCACGTTTTTTGTTTTTGGATTTAAATCGTCCGGAACGTGAAATGGTGAAATTTCGCCATTGATGGCTGCTGAATTCGCAGCGTTTCTCCTCCTCATTCAGGATGCTGTCCAAATAATTGATGGGTTCGTGCGTTGTCATTGCTGTTGCGTTGCTCATAATTTAATTTTTGTTTTTGTTTTTTTTTTATAAACACTTTTGTTCTAATATATTAAAATTATAACACAACATTAATAAAAGTTCTACGTATAGCGCGGCAACGAGCCCAGCACAGACTGAATAAGCGCACCGCAACTCAATGTAGAAGCACCGGGTCTGAGCGCTTTTACTCCATACAAATGCACCAGGCAGTAATAAAACAAACAACAATGACGACAACAGGAGCGAGAACGAGAGAATGAATGTGAATGTGTTCACTTTATTTCGATTATTTTGATAATGACTAAAGAAAAGTACTAACGATATGTCCACATATAATTTATACATTTGTTTTATTCTTGTATTTATATTTAAAAGCCATACATATAAGTGTATGATATGTACACAAACATACATACATACATACATACATAGATACAAAGATGTTTATCATACTAACAACAATACTGAGTGGTAGTCGGCCAAAAGTGTCAAAAAGTATTATAAACTGAGCGAGAAAGTGGGAGAAAAACATGAAAATAAATTAACTTCGGTTGAACCGAAATTCTGGTACCATTCACATTAATTTGGATAGTCTTAAGTACATGTCAATACAGAGCTAAGCTTACTCCTGAAAGATAATTTGGTTGTAAAAGGATATAGCCATATAGCCATATAGTTAGTTTAAAAAAAACCAACGATATAACTGAAATTTCTACAAAATATATTACAAACTAGGTTAGGAATATATGATGAAAGTTGAAGGTAAAGCTAAGCCAGCTATCTGACAGTAATAACTATTTTCATTGAGTTTGTCACATTTAGTTAAAATTCGTACACATTTGAAACTATTTTCAACGCATTTTTTATATATGAGAAATAATTATTTGGAGTTTTAAACAAACTCAAGACATATAAAATTAGTATAAATAATCAAATCATGCGATGTTTTCAACTATATAAATTGCTGCATCTCTTAAGTTTTTAAGCAAACATCTTATAAGAAACTAGTTTTACGTACGGAATGGATTATCTGCGTAAATCGTTAAATAAAAATCTGCTTTGTCCAATCTCCCAATGTTTGTGACAAAATGTTTAACAAAATTACTATACACTTCAGAGAAAAGTATACAAAAAAGAGAAAAGTATACTCAAACAAATTGAGAGCAATGATAAACATTGAAAAGGAGAGAGGGCGGTCTTGTGGGAACGGGCGCCAATTCACTCCACTCGACTTGATTTTGAGTACGATTCTATTCTACCCATATTCATCCATATGTATGTTAACTGTTTGTATTGAATTTGCTGAACGTTAGTTAACGCATTTACCGCCTCTCCTTGCACAACCGGTCTATTCGTAGCGTGTGTTCTCATGCGACTGTTCTCCTGAAGATGCTTCGATACCCTACTTTACAAATGTTAGTAGTTTAGTCCATAATATAAGCAAGGTAACGTATTTATTTATTTAGTCGTCTATATAAGGTGAAGAGCACCAATGCGTCGTGATAACCAAAATATTTAATGTTTACCGACATATACACTTTTTTTGATTTGCTAGTACTTGGCTAAATGATAAGACCAAATAGACAAAACTAACAATAGCTGCTAACAATTATAAATGATTAGATCGCTTTTTAGAGCATCCACATACGGAGCTCTAACAGTTTTTTTTTGAGTCTTTTCGTTTTTCTTTCGTAATAAAACGTTTGCGTGTCTGTGTCGGCACCACATCAATATTTTTTGAGCCGGAAAACCCTAGTCATAGCTGCGCAGTAGGGCAACTGTAGGACAAAACTCGAAACTACCTCACAGTTTTCAAAGCCTATCTAATCTTAGCATTATGACAATTATAATGTGTATAGCAAGAAAACAAATGCATTCGTTTTTATAATTTTTTTGTTGTCATTTTTTTGTTTATGTTTTATTTTCACTTACTAGTAATTATTTTGTGTTCTGTACTGGGCCTCTTATACATACTTAAACCAATAGTTATATTTTCTTATATAACTTAAATTATATTGTACATACAGAGAATTTAATGTGTATTTAATTCTAATTTACTTATCCGGTGACACTGCTATATAGCCATCATCGAGCTTATCTGTTATGTCGCCGTGCACATTTGCAACGTGCCGTTTAACGGAAGATCGATCACCAAAAGTCCTGTAACATTGCGTACATTGATACACAATGCCGGAATGCGTAGTTAAATGTCTACTAAGTCCGGAGGCATGAGTAAACTTTTTTGGGCATAGGTGACATGCGTGTAGTTTCGGTTGATCTAAATGCAATTTGTTAACGTGCGTCACTAGATTGGTTTTTTGTGCGAATCTTTGTTTACAGTGTGTACAAACGTAGGGACGCACGCCAGAATGTGTATCCATATGGCGTTTGAGAATTTCGCGCTGTATAAAGGTTTTGCCACATTCATTACAACCATACGGCTTTTCGCCGGTATGTATTACCATATGTCGTTTGAGAGAACTTGAACACGATAGATAAAGCCCACAATTCGGACATTGATAATGTATGCCATTCTCCTGCGTGCGTTCGTGTGAACGCTCATGGCGCCGTAGTGCGGTTTCCGTAGAGAATTCTATTGGACACAATTTACAGCTGAATGTTTTAACTGTGTCTGTTTGCCGCTGCGATACTGTCGCAAAGTTATCCAAGTTCTCAACTGCTTTTGGGTTACGAGGTGTAATTTTTGTGTACATTTTGTCTATAATTGCATTCGTTGTATTTGCTTGCAGCTCGGTACTGGTTTTTCCCATGTCCAGATTAACAAATTCAACTACTTCGTCACCCAAATCTAGTAGCATCACGTTCGATGTCGCTTTTGTTTCCGATTTTAGGGCCTTTGATGTCGAAGGTTTGTCGTCCAAAGACGCCTGCTCACAAAAATGTATTTCTCCGTTCTCCTGAACTAAAAATAAAGCAAGTTAGTTAATAAATATGTTATTAGGTACAGAATATACTTACTTTCATATGATGTTATGCAGTTGCTGTTTTTCTGCTCAAACGACAAATCGGCAGGCTCGTCGAAAACTTCATCGACTGTCGCTGGCGAGGACCGATTTTGCTTAGCAAGGACAGATTTAGAATTTTGTACATTTTCGTCTATCATGTAAATTCTGTTAGTTGAAGTTTGTTTAATGCAACTTCCGATCTCAACGGCATCATTATTGTATGTTGGCTTATGTTTCTTCGGTCCTGTATCTGCCACAATGATTTCTTCTTCGCTGCTTTTGGGATTTGTTGTTAAAACACGTTTTGAACATCGTTTCGTATCCTTCTGTGCACTCAATATTTCTGCGTTCTGTGCCGCTTTTTCGATTATATTGAATTCGCTTCCATCATTTTCAACACTAGTTCCTTCGTATGCTTGCTTTGTGCTGAGATATACTTCCATTTCAGCGAGAAGCACACTAATTTGTTCTTTGCGGCATTCTTCTTTCAATTCAGTATGAAGTTGTTCTCTAACCTCGTAAACCACTTCAGCGCGCAGATCAGCTCGTACATCCTTTTGTACTGCGGTGCGTAGTTCATCACGCACTGTATTCACTACCTCTTCTCGAAGTTGTTCCTTAATATCAGCCTTAGAGTCTTCGAGTTGCTTCATAAATAACTCTTCCATCTCCTGTTTACACTTTGTTTTCAACAATTCGATGTTTTTACTCTTCAATTCATCTTGCTTCTTGAGAAAAATCACCGAATCCTCGAACTCCAGCTCTTCCTCGTCGTCATCATCTGATTTGCTGAACACACGACTTTTCTTGCCGGAATTTAACAATCGTATATGCTTTCTAAGCTTGTTGTCTGAAACTTGGCAGCGTTTACGAAACAAAAATGATTTTTCCAATTCGTAGCGACATTCGAAACATAGCTGCTTAGGTAGTCCATCAGTTGCCTTCACCTCCAGCGAAGCACACGTCATGATTCGCATTGGTATGGACAGCTCAGATTCATCTATTGGAAAAATTTGGAAGATACTTTCGTTGTTCTGCTCCTTTAGACAAAGCCGGCATATTTTTGTCAAATCGGGGTAGACTTGTTCCTCCACCATATTTGTGCCGGAGACGTTGCTTTATGGCGCCAAAAGTTACAATTTATTACCAACATAAACTATTTGAGGCGTCGCTTAAAAAGTTATTGTTTGCTCTTAAAATTTTACATAAACAAAACACCACAGGGTACTTCGCTTTACACAGGGCGCCTTCGAATGTTGTAGGGCTGCAGTGATACCCGTTCGACGATGGTGCCGGCACCATCGTCGAACCCACGATGCTCGGCAAATGCTCGACAGTGTAAGCATCGATGTTCGACAGTGTAAACACCAGTGTTCGTCAAACTTGCATGGTGCCGGCACCATCGATACACGAACATGGTGTTTACACTGTCGAGCATGTACTGGTGCTTAAACTGTCGAGCATCTTGGGTTCGACCCTCGCTGCCCGATATAAAAATTGCGTGCAGCATACTTTTCGGCGTCAGCGTGTAGGGTATTTGTTGAGCAAGTAAGCTGTGCATTTTAACTGTAGCCTGTAATAACTTTTATATATTGTACTATGGAAGTAGGCATAGCAACGCTGTTATTGAAGATGATTTATCGTTGCGCTGCAGAACTTCTTATTAAAAAAATAAAAAAAATTATATTACAAGTTGATATGGACCAGAACAAAAACCGATATAGTTTTATCTTTAAACGCAAAATAAAATGTGGAAAAAACGTCATACGAGAATTTGAATCACACCAAAGTTTATAAATTTGTCTGAAATATCTAAAACTGAAATTAACAATTTATAACTTTTATAATGGGAATTTTGTTTAGATGTTTTTATAAAATTTTATTAAATTTCCATATAAACATTTTTGAATATTTATGTATTACATACAAATATTAGTGGTTTCATTAGATTCACCCGATTGATGAGCCCAAAGTAGCAACTTTTAGCAAGCGTAATTGTTTGCTGGTTTTCCACGAGGACATTTGGCAGGTACTAGTTTAGGTACTAGAGTTTCCGCATTCGAACACACACACAGAGAGGTAGATGTGGTTACATCGACTTTTATTCTTGAACCAATCAAGATTTCGCAGTGACTCCTTTTTGAGCGTTACAATACACGTTATATGTAAGCAGTATAAAAAATACAAACCATAGTATATAAAATCTCAGTTTATATCTTCATATATTCTTTACTTGTTATATTATTAAAAAAAAAACGTATTCTTCTGACCTCACATTTACAAGACATAAAATTACACTTACATATCGCATAGTAAAAAAATCTTCGCTTAAGGATTATAGTGCTTATATACTATAGAATAGGTATAAATAGTTTTTAAGTGTAATAAAAAAAACCCCTATTTGTAAATACACTTTTTTACTTAATAGATTTATCTTTTTTCGAAGTCCCACGCTTTTGATTTTTCTTTTTTCGCAATTTGCACAGTGCGCAATCACTTCCTGGACTTGGACTATAAACGTCGTTACATTTGGAATCACGCCAGTACGCGTGTGTTCTACATATACACCTTTTATCCTTAGTTGAAGGCTTTTCTTTAGAATGTACATAGCGCCTATTGTTATTTTTATTTGAAGAGCTGGCTTGTTTGGAAATTTTGTTAAGATAGTCATCTGTCATATCATCTGTAAACTGCAACCCATGTTCGTTCATAGGTATTTCAACCATTGGTGGTGGCGCCGATTTAGTTGCTTCTAAGCTACTGTCTGACAGTAGATTAGAAACATTGTTATTACTATTTAATGATGGAGTTGACGCTACCATGTTACAGCCCGATGACGTATTGATATCATCGTTATTATTATTTAATTTTGGGCAATGCATTGTTAAAACTTCCTGCTTGACGCATTCCACATCATCCTCGACTAAAAAAGTGGCTTGCGTTAAAAAAATATATTCAAAAATGTTTTTATTATCACTTACCTAATATCTCAACATAGTTTACGGCATTATTAATGGGTGGATTTGTTTCACACTCCGGTACTGTGCTTTCTGAGCCCGTGTCAGAAGCGGCATTATTTACGGACACACCCAAAGCTTCGTCTCGCTTACGTATAAGGAACTCTTCCAAATCAAAGAATAATTCATCCAAAATGTTCAGTTGACACCGTTTTCTCAAATCATCCATATGCTGTTCTTCAAGTTCACGCTTAACTTGTAATTCCATTTCAGCGCGAATTTCTTGTTTGCAAGTGTTTACCAGATGATTTTTGTGTGCATCCAATTCGGTGCGTATGCTTTGCTCGATAACATTGCGCCACGAGCCCCCACTATCACTCTGCGTTGTTTGACGCTGGCGACTAAAACGTAATACATCCTCATCCTGTGCGTATAGGTCCGAAGGTTTGCCCATGTTCAATAGTTTTTTGTGTTGACGCAAACGGCGGTCGGCCGCTTGGCATCTTTTGCGGAATTGATAAAACTCCTCCAATTGTATGCGGCATTGTGTACAAATGCATTGAGGCAGCCCATCGCCACTTTCCACATCCAATGAAGTAACTTGAATGATGCGTAGCGGAATGGCCGAGTCACAAGAGCTAGAAAATATGTCTAGCGTGTTTGTGTCCTCGATGAGGCACAGGCGACAAATCGACTCCATCGGGTGACTTGAATTGAGATAATTTTCGTGTCGACGTACGGTTGCTGAGCTATATTTTTAAATTTGAACCGCAGCAGCATCAGAAAATTATTACTCTCTTCTAGCGCGTCTCGTCAGACCTATAGCCATCTCGCTTGTAATCAAATTTTAAGTGTTGTAAATTATTGATTTTCCTTTTGATATTTGCCAGCACTAAAGCTAACATATGCTAATACTGAAGGATATTAGTATTGGGTAGTTCATTGAAGCACAGTTCATCTTAAGCTGCTAAAGATGAATTATGCGTTTATTCCGTGATTATAGTTTTTTTTCTCACTTATGCTCTTTACACAGAGTTTTAATAATATATTTTATTCACAATGTTTGAAACATTTTAAAGGAGGCATCGGATCCACCACCAAGTTGGTATGTAGACTTTTAAAAAGCAAAAGAGGGTAACACTTCAAAAATGATTTAAAGCAATTATATCAAAGAACGAATTCGAATCGATGTCAGTGGATGACAGTCGGTCTATGCATCGGTCTTAGTCGTTGAACAATAAGAATTGTTATCGATCAATGGTTCTTTGGGATGAACTGGTTCAAATGAACTGGTCATTAATGAACTACACAACACTACTGCCAATGCGGTAGGGTAGTGTTTGATGACTCTTGAAGCAGTGAGTTACAAATATTTGCACAGTTTTAAATTAAGTCTTAAGTTAAAAAACTTGAAATTTGTAATAGGATTTGCTATCGGTTCATGCGTTGGTAGTAGGTGAGCGTATAACTTTTAAACGATGTCATTCTAACTATAGTGCGGTTTGTGATGTCATAACAATGCATTAAACAATTTATTTATCTAACTCTGTGTCAAAATTCCATATGCGGCTTTTTCTTGTGTTTTTGTTGTGTAGGTACATTGTATATGAAGCGCATGACAGCATATACTATAATTCGTGCAACCACCAGTTGATTTAAGTACAACAAGGGCAGAAAATTGTGCCGGCAGCAAAATCAACCACAACAACAAAAAAACCATTTCCACAGCCAGAGACACGAGCCAAATTAATGCCTTACATTAATTTGGCACTGAACCAGACAACAACGACATCGTAAAATCAAATAAATAAATTCATAATTCATATTTCCCTTCCATTATAAATATGTATATATGTTCTCTACAAAGATTATATTTGTTGTCGGTCATTCTTTGCGTTGTTAGGTTGCGTAAAGTGTAACATATTTAATCTTTCATTAAGTCTACTTATTGTAGATAGAATAGACTCTGGAGCTTTTGTTTGTGCTATCAAGAAGTTGCTTAACGCTTTACTGCCCTAGCATCTAAATTTTTTCAACCAAATATTCATCCGTCGTGTCACTATCAGTACATGCAACAAAAATCAACAACAGCGGCCCCGGCGACGACGCAGACAAAGTAGAAACGTGCTGGCCGCCTGTCTGTCTCTCCGACCGTCACAATGTCAACATGAATTAATTGTATCGTCTGTCGCTCATTTGTAAATGTTTCTTTAAAAGAACACACAAGTACTGCTAATTGTGCTCTCTTGTGAGCATACGGCTTATCTCAAATCTTTTGGCTGATATAACGAAAGTTTGTCGTTTATACACATTCGTATACCCTATGAACTCAGTGGCTAATATAGAAATAGCATAAAGATAATCATCGGAAGCGACGAGGCGGATCAATTTCTAACTCTAAATTGTAGAAATGTTCAGACTTCCAGGAAATACGTCTGAATCCAACCTAATATTGTAAGTCTACACAGAGCAATTACTTGAGAACCTATGGCTTCGTCATGTAAATATTTTAATTATTTTTAAGCCTATTCTCATAAGTTCATCAATGATAAAAGTGGTTCTGGCTGACCTCGTAATTGAACTGTCATTGGCTACTTATATGTAGAAACAATTTTCGCTTTAAACCAAAGTTTTTTATGTACAGTTCGTGTTGCCCTTCATATGTACGAAACAATTAACTTAAAACAGGAGTTATAAGATATTTCGCTAATATTGGACCCGTTCCATATTCTTAGTTCGTTCGAAAACCCAGTAATTGATGGTGGGACTCGTACGAGGTTGATCCTTCCGTTGCAGAACATTGCATAGTATGTACTATGAAATCTTACATCACTGTACATTATGAGTTTATTAAATTGTGTATAATTTGTCATCAAAATGCTAAAATACCTTCGCAAGTTTCTATAGAGCAAATTCTAATCCTGAGCTGAATCATTAGCAATGGCAGCAGCGGCCGAAACATTCAGAAATTTCTCAGTTTAGTTTCACTTCGAACATTCAACAAAACGGTCGTGTATATTTCGCTCGCTGTGCCATTGAGTAGCGATCTGTTTGCTGTCGCAGCCGTTTCAGTTCAGGACGATTTATTTGTTTCAATTAATATTTCCGACATAAATTTGGTGTACCAACTGAGTTGTCGTTGTTAGTGCCGCCAGTGCAATAAATTTGGTAATTTGCTTTTTGCGTTTATAAATGTTCACACATTCGCACGATTTAACTTAGTGACGCTATCCGGAGCAGAGCCAGTTCATTTGTCGATTGAACCAATTCGATCGATCGATAAAGATACAGACGCTCAATAGATTTCGTCGTGCTTCGTGCATATAATATATATATATATAATACATACAATATATATGTACTTAATAATTGTCGAGGTGGTTTGAATAAGGTAGCTGAGAGTGATCAACTCGACTGACTGACTGGTTGACTGTTGTCTGCACGTTTTGTCTTGACTTGGGTGTAGAAACAGAAATACAGACGATCTGCGGGTTATTAGTTGTTTTTTTTTTGCGAGCAATATCGAAAGTGTTTTCAATTTGTTTAGCTTTCATTGAATTTTCAACTTTTTTTTTGTTTTGACTTAGCTACGTCATTGCATATCGAGAGATCTTTTTTTTCGCGGCATATTAAATATTTGGTTTCTATTATTATAAACTGAGAAACTTTTCTTTTAATTTCTTCCAGACTTTTTAATTCCATAGTACAAAAATGAGTTTACAATCGATCAAGTACACGCGAGGAGCACTGGAAATTTTGGATCAGTTGCTTTTGCCGGTACAATCAAAGTATCTGGCTGTACGCGGCGTAGAGGATGGGTGGAAGGTGATCAATAAAATGCAGGTTAGTATCTTTCTGCAACGCGACAGTGCATATAATTTTGTATACCGTGATATAATAAAATTTTAACTATAATTGTGCACAAAATGACTTGCAATTAGCTAAACACAAATACGCATTGTTTTTGGTTTGTTTTTCACCTAGAGCACGAATATATATTATTTTGTTCAAATCAATCTTAATAGCCATTTAAATTCTTGACTTGTGTGTATAAAACTATGAAAGTTTATTTCGCTATCTAAAAATATATTTATAAATGTTTAAAATTGCAACGCGGCGCCCAAAAATAAAACGAATACATCAACGTTATTTAAATTTTTGTAATTTTCTATGTGATGATGAACTTTTTGCTTGTAATTTTTCATTTTGCTGACGATTGCCATTATTGTTGGCAGCTTATAATGAGAAAACAATTTAAATTGTTAAAATGTAAAATTTGCAGATGGTATCGAATGCTAAAATAAATTACAACCGAGGTATTATTTAATTATCGTAAAAATAAAACATTTATAGCCTTTTAATGCTTTTAAAAATCAAAACAATGCAGATGCATAAATTTTGAACTACATTTTCATACCAAGTTCAAGATTCAAAATTTTGTAGCATTTAATAATATAAAATGTCTTCTAATATTGAGAATTAAAAAAAAATTGTTTCGAAAATTGAGACAGAAATATGTTTATTATTTCGAATTATCTAACCAAACTAAATAGGAATATACAAAATGTTTAAGTTTTTATATGTCAGGTCTTGAACATGGTATTCCGGTTGTTACAAACCTCATGACATATTTTGTATAACTATAGTTTGCAGCGTACAAATTCCGTGGTAATTATCTACCTAATATAAAGATGTATATAATGTATACATAGCTACATGACAGAACTCGTCCCAGAGAATTAACGCTTGCGTCAAAAGAGATCATGTTGATGGAACGTAACATGTGTGGAGGGCGTGCAGTAAACGCTTTACGTAGATTTTATTATTTAAAAATCATAAAAAAATGAGATAACTTTGCGTTTGTTTCTAGCTCGAACAAGCGCCAAAAAGCAAAAAGTTAAATATGCGCATCTTTTATTTGTTTATTTAAATTTTTTTAATTTCGGATTGCGGTCACGTGAAGTTGACAAATATTATGAAAATTTACATATTAACCCGTTGTTTTTATATATATGAATATATGTATTTTTTATTGATTTTAAAAAATCGCTTTGCAGGTGCGTGGCGCTCCGGCTATTGCCATTGTTGGCTGCCTTTCGCTTGCCGTTGAAATATATCCGGAAGAGTTCGAGACGAAAAAATCATTGCGCCAAGAGATCGAAGGAAAACTTAACTATCTTGTCTCAGCACGTCCGACAGCGGTGAATATGAAAATAGCTGCCGATGAGCTGATTGCGTTGGCAAACGAGTTGGCCAAAGATGAGTCCATCAACGTGGAACAGATGAAACAGAGGTAACACAGACAGTTGGACAGTCAAACGCTTGGCCAGCCAGAGTTTTTGGTTATTGCAAATGTTATGCTACATTTAAGATTCCTCAACGCAACAGAGGCAATGCTGCAGAAAGATATATCCGACAACAGAGCGATAGGCGCCAACGGTGCTGCAGTCATACTTGAGCGTTTGGCCAACAAGGACGGTAGCAGCAGTAGCGCTACGAGTCCAATACGTGTGCTAACGCACTGTAATACGGGTTCATTAGCCACAGCAGGCTATGGCACAGCATTGGGCGTTGTGCGACAGCTGCATGAGTTGAAGAAGTTGGGTAAGCGAAACTTTAATCAACTGTTGATTATTGTTTTATGTAAAAATTAACAATCTTATTGTTAGAACATGTGTACTGCACGGAAACACGTCCTTATAATCAGGGTGCACGACTTACGGCTTATGAATTGGTGCACGACAAACTGCCAGCAACACTGGTATTGGATAGCATGGTAGCGGCGTTGTTGCGTTCAAAAAATGTCGCGGCAGTCGTTGTGGGTGCCGATCGGGTGCGTAGTATTATAACAAATAGTCAAACAAGATTTTTTATTCGATATTTTTCTTTCTATCTATTTTTAAAAGGTCGCTGCTAATGGTGATACCGCAAACAAGATTGGCACATACCAAATCGCCGTTGTTGCCAAGCATCATGATGTGCCTTTCTACGTAGCTGCGCCATTAACTTCCATTGACTTGCAAATTCCAAGTGGTGATCATATTATCATCGAAAAGCGTCCCGATCGCGAAATGACGCATGTCGGCGAACATAGAATTGCAGCGCCCGGCATTAATTGCTGGAATCCCGCATTCGATGTTACGCCAGCCTCGCTTATTACGGGCATAATAACTGAGCGTGGCGTTTTCAGGCCGCACGAGCTCAAAGCCGAGATAACAAAGCTACTTCAATTGTAAGTACACAACACACACACACACCTTGTTCGACTTGACGCACTGCATTGTTATAAACAATTACGAATTTTGTATAGTAGACATTTTTGTTTTCCCTTTTATACGTTTATGTGATAATAGTCCAAAAAAGAAAGAAAATAAGAATTAAACAAGAAAATGCTTAAAACAAGCAAGTTTTTGGTTTAACTAAAGCTTCTAGTGTAATTATTGTTCTTTTCTGTTTTGCATAGATACAAACGTATTTTTGAACTTGATTTGTATAGTTTTTATCAGAGTATTAAAGGATGTTGTAGAATTTGTTCGTAATCATCAACTTCATAATACAAAAAATGTAAGTTGCAGATGTCAGTATATTTTTTTCGCGAAATTATGTCAGCAGCGCTTCCACGCGTCCATGTGTTTTGTTTTATTGTTTTAATAACGATGTTCTTTTGTGGCTGAGGCTTTAAAAAAGCTTGTATACGTTGAAATTAAACAGTGTAATTCTGAAGCATAAAGAGATATAACTAAACAATATGTTTTATTATATTTTACTACTGTGCGCAGCAGTAATTGTGTGCGGTAAACAAATTTCATTTTATTTTATTAAATACTTAATTTGCACATTACTTTCTCAGCTCAATTGAATATTAACAACAACTACAGGAATATGATTATAAGACTGAATACGCCTAATGCTACTCCTGGGCAAATAAGAAATTTGCGTGCAGGACGCGTTGAGGTTAGCTTTGATTTTGGCAATACGTGGGGCACTGTCTGCAGCACCAAGTGGAGCATGCGTGAAGCAAATGTTGTTTGTCGACAATTAGGGCTTGGCTATGCCGCTGTGGCTACGCAAAACACAGCGCATGGCAACAGTAGGACGTACCCTTGGGCCATGGTCGGCACAATGTGCCGTGGCAATGAACGTAGACTTGCTGATTGTTTTCGCGAGATCGGCTATCCCAATGCTTGTAATGCAGCAAATCGAAATGTCAGCATAGTTAGTTGTGTGTCACAGATGGCTGATCTCCAGTTGGGTCTGGAGGATATTGGTAGATCGGCGTATTTACAATCGGTGCCAATGACGCGGTTAACCTGTGCTATGGAAGAGAATTGTGTATCTAGAGATGCATATGATATACGTAGACGTAATCCAAATGCAGAACGTAAATTGCTACGTTTTACTGTACGCGCTTCGAATGTGGGCAACGCCGATTTAAGTCCATATGCGAATTACAGAGATTGGACTTGGCATCAATGTCATCGTCACTATCACAGCATGAATGTCTTTGCTACTTTTGATATCTATAATCTAAGATACAAGAAGGTGGCACAGGGTCATAAGGCATCGTTTTGTCTCATGGATTCGGAATGTGTGCGTGGCATAAGACCGAGGTACACATGCGGCAACATGACGCAAGGCATCTCAATCGGTTGTGCTGATTTGTATACGCATAATCTTGATTGCCAGTGGGTTGATGTTACAAATTTAGCTATAAATCAACGATATATATTGCGTGTAGCGCTGAATCCAGAATATATGCTTGGCGAAATTACGTATGAGAATAATGGCGCCGAATGCGATTTGTACTACACAGGACTGAGGGGCACGACAGTTGTCACCAATTGCAAACAATCACCGCTCTGGTTTAGAAGATAAGTAAATAAGTTTTTTAGCCAAAAGAATTGTGGAGAGTGTCTTCTGTATTGTTCTTTGGAAGTGCAAATGTATGTACGTGTAATATAATAACAAGAAAATATTAATTTTTGTGCTGCTTAAGTTTTAATATCCATCAAATGATTTGCTTTAGCTTTGGTAAGTATATACTATATTCACATATGACTGGATAGATTCTAAACGCTTTACGAATATTTATTCATTTGCGAATCACTATCTCTGCTTGTTATTTTTGACTCGGAAAAAAATCAAGCCTGAAAATAGGCAATTAACTATTCGGGTAGAAACAATTTGCAGCATATTGTAAGTGACTCTCTCTCACATCCATTTGAACGTCGATATTTCCGACACCATAAATGATGATTTCTTAAAAATTGTGTATTTAAACTCATTGTTTTGAAAGCCATTGTTTTGCAACACCTAAAACGTAGCCACAACCAACATTTAAATATTTGTGTTTTAAAAGTATACGACAATCTAGTTTCATTTTATGCTTATTTTCCAATAAACGTTTAATTTAGATATTTTTTCATTTTCTTTATTAATTTTCTTACAAACTATTTTTAGGTTGCATTTGCATTGTTTCTTTAAATTAAATTTTTATTTCATAAATACAATATTAATTATGTACGCTATATTTTAATAAATACACACATGCATCCACGTATGCATTGTAGTAGAGTACACTAGTGTTACACATATGTATGTAGTAAGTATTTTGGATCTGTTTGGTTTTTTCACTTTATAATTTTCAATAGTGATATAATACGCGTGTTTGTTTAATTTATTAATTTTGTTGTTTCTTTTTTGTGTATTTTACGCTTGTGTATATAATTTATGTAACATGTCTTGATCATGACCATTCGCAGTTTTGTTTTACTACGATGAAAAATGTCTCGATTGTACATTTCTAGCGAATTTTTGAAAAAATAAATATTGAAATTCTTTGCGCCTAATTTCAAAAAAGCTTGCACATAAAATGTGCAAATAGTATTTGGGTTTTTCTCTTATAATAGTTAATGCTATTGGGTTTATTTTTATTTATATGCATAATAATTCATTATGCTTTTACACACACATCACTGTTTTTTTTTTTTTTTTTTTTTTTTTTTTTTTTGTAAATTCTCTCCAATTTATTAATAAATTCTCCAATTCATTTCTTCTTCTTCTACACTACAGAAAACGCACACAAATATATTTGAATTCTTTATGCTGCTTATAATACCTTTTTGTGTGTATGTTTTTTATTTTATATTTAATTTTTTTTGTTTTAATTAATTGCAAGCAAATGATAACTTAAAATTTCTAAGCTAGAAATATCAAAAATCACGTTTTACAAAGCTTAAAAATTATTAAAAAATAAAACAAAAAAATGAATAACGCAAAAAGAAACCTTAAACTTAGGCAACAAAAAGTACTTTTGGAGCAAACGATTGCAAACGAATTTAAATAAATCTGAAATATAGGCACTAGCAAAATATATACGAGTATGTATAAAAGCTAAACGATAAAAATGTATTTTTTATTTATATACATTTCGTAGGTATATGTTAAAGAATTTCCTATATGATTTTATTGCGTACTTTTTATTAAGTTTAAGTGCTGTAGTACTTATTTCATTAAGTTCAAAAATGCATCTTAGTTTTCGAGTATTTATTATGTAGTCACCATCGTCATTATGACCTTGAAAAGTTACTGTAAAGCGATGCGAAGTTCTTTTGTGGTGTTCTGCTTGCGAATGACAGCTAGATACATTCTTAACATGCGTTCTATATATTTATTTATATGTATGTGTAAGTATGCCTCTTTTTTTACTTTATAATGATGTAATGGCATCTAACAATTATTTATGATTTATATGCTAATATGTAGTTTGTTTAATGTTTAGCTTTATTTGCTTGAATTAAGTTTTAAGTGTGTTTGTTTGAAATTATTTCAACGATTTCTTTTTCCATTTCCACTGCAAGTATTCTTACATTTTGGTTTATAAAAACATTAAAAATTATACTAAAATATTTCAATCAAAATTTATGGAGTCTTTTATGCGTATAATCATTTGTTTTACTTGCTATTGACTTATTTAATAAGTAGTTCTCAATTGAGAGTGTCTGGTGTCTGTGGTATTGTTTATGAAAAGGGTTTAAGAAATCCGCCGTAAACAAATTTACAATTATATAAAAAATACAATTAACAATACTTTACAACTAGTGTGTATAGCAGTATTTCGTTAAAACCTTTTGTTTGTATCTTGACTGAAATTGTGCTTTTAAATTACAAAACTTGAACGTTGAACTGTTGCTGTACGTGTTTCTTCTTCTATTTAATATTTTGTATTTTTATGTTTTCTGTTGCTGTTTTTGGGCGATTCTGACTTTTTGCTTGTCTTTTTTAAAATGTTTTTTCTTTTTGTTTGTTATAAATAAGTATTTTCTTCTGTTTTCTTTAGAGCGCAGTGTATCTTAACTACACATAATCTATGTATGCAAATGTATGTAACTAATTATGCTATCAGCTTTCTACTGTCGTTGAGGATACGCTGTGACTAGTGGTTAATAAATGTTCAGGAATGGGTATCGGTTGTGTTCGAGCTGGCTGCTTCTTCTTTAAATAAAAAAAAAAAAAACAATTTAAATTAGAATTATGCCAAATTTCATTTTCAGGTAGTTACCTTTCGCCTGAATGGAAAGCAGCCTGCTTTATCTGGTATTGGTGTTGCATTAATCAGTAAATCTGGTGTCGGACATTCCTCGGGTCCGAAAACATTCAATTCGCGAAAACATTCAGTATCCATCATTTCATTTTGCCAGGATATTGAAACGGAACCGGTATTAAATTTCGTATAGAAGTTTGCATCGGACTCATCGATATTAACCCCTTTCACGGTCGAGAACTGTTCAATGTCCAGCACATCTTTGGCGTAAACAGCGTGCGGCTATAATAAAAAAAATAGAGGGATGAATAATATAGTTTAAAAACCTGGTTTTAGTACAAGACAAATCAAAAGTCTTACTAACATAGGCAAACATACTACAAGAACTAATTACTTACATCAGGCACAAATGGTGGCTCGACCATGCCAGCATTCAAACGCTTCCAGTTGAGGCAATTAAAGAACGAATGCAATTTAATTTCGCGTGCACCATATCGCCCATTACGACAGCCCAGACGCAGCTTTATCGATTTGGCTAACAATTGTTGGCACAGAGATTTGGCTTCATCACTGAATTTGCTCGAATATTTCTCCGGATCCTCCTGTAAAATCAAATTTGTTTTAGTCTAGTAAAAAAGATAAAAAAATTGTTAAATTTTACCTTAACACGCCTATCTACTTCCTCGCGCTTAACCTTTTCCTTGCGCATGCGAAACGGTGCTTGTCCTTCGATCATTTCATAGATTAGACAACCGAAACTAAACCAATCCGGCGAGAATGCGTATTTATCATTGTCGATAACCTCTGGTGCCATATAACCTGTAATATAAGAAATTTTATATTAAAGAACATTTCCAAACACATTCTTCGATTTTCGTTACTTACCCACTGTGCCGACGCGTCCGCGCACCATATCACCCTCGGGTATTTCAACAGCTAGACCCAAATCGGATATTCTAACATGTCCATGATCATCGAGCAGTATATTCTCTGGTTTACAATCACGATAGACAATGCCCTGCTGATGCAAATGTTCCAAACCGCAAGCAACTTCGGCGGCATAGAAACGTGCGCGTACCATTTCGAAACCGGGATCGCCACCCATATTGTAAATGTGAAATTTCAAGTCGCCACCTTTACGAACAGTGATTAAAAAAAGGATATACTTTCATTTAGTTATCTATATATGTACATATATAAATATCTATCAACATATATTCCATATAGGAAGCTAAATCGTATAACCTATTGAGCAAAAATTCATAGAGGAACTTCAGTTAGGCCAGAAGAGGAAGCGTGTTAAGTTTCGTTAAAATCGTGAGGATTAATCGGATGGAGGAGTCCCACTACGATTTCATCCCCAGACGGCGGGATTGTCCAGACGGAGATTCCCTAAACGGAGGAACCCTCATACTTGGAGGAATCCACAGACGGAAGAATCTGCAGACGGGCAGAATCCCTTAATGGAGTAACCTCCAGATGTGGAAATTCCCAGACGGGAGGATTCCACAGACGCTCGCAGAACTCCGCCATAACAACTCGGTCATACCAAATTCCGAGAATCGCAACTGAATTTTTGATCAAATGATTGAGCTTATATGAACTTTTGAGAATCGCCGAGGTGGGTGTTTCCGGCCGCATCTGAATTTTCGATCAAATGATTGAGGTTATATGAACTTTTGAGAATCGCCGAGGAGGGCGTTTCCGGCCGCAACTGAATTTTCGATCAAATAATTGAGGTTATATGAACATTTGAGAATCGACGAGCAGGGCGTTTCCGGCCGCAACTGAATTTTCGATCAAATGATTGAGGTTATATGAACTTTTGAGAGGAGGGCGGACTTGATCAATGGATCAACGGACTTGACCCCTGGGAGGGTCAATGCACTTGAGCCTCTGGGGCTCAATGGACTTGACACTTTGGGCCCAATGGACTTGACCCTCTGGGGCTCAATGGACTTGACACTTTCGGCCCAATGGACTTGACCCTCTGAAGGTCAATGGACTTGACCCTCTGAAGGTCAATGGACTTGACCCTCTGAAGGTCAAAGGACTTGACTCTTTGGGCCCAATAGACTTGACCCTCTGGGCTTAATGGACTTGGCCCCTTGGGGGGTCAATGGATTTGACCCCTTGGGGTTTTAAGAGACTTGACCCATTGAGCGTAAATGGACTGAACACCTTGAGGGTCAATAGACTTGACCCCTTGAAGGCTCAATAGACTTCAACCGGGATTAATTTTTTTCATTTGAAAAAGTTAGATAATGTATGTGTTCGCTGTGCCGCTCATAGGCTTTGGAACACCCAAAATATAAAAATTGTAGTTGCTGGCGCAGACAGGTGGGGTGGGTCGTCAGTGCCTGTAAAGCACTCGCACGAAAAACAATAAATAAAACACGCGTATGTATTTAAAATTAATAATTGTTGCGCGCTCGCTTTTATTTAATACATCAGTGTATATAAAAAAACGGGGTGAAATAAACTTGGCGCAAAATTCAAATCGAATATTTGTAGCACTAAGTGGTAGCGTACGCGTTTGCAGTAGTTTGATAACTGACTAACTCCTCTCTCCTCTCAGAGTTAGTTATCGAGTAGATGAACAAGACGAGTAGCAAGTTAGCGCGGTGTGGTAAATAACGTTACACACCACAAATTCAAATTTGGCGCTAACATAACCGCCCGCCTTGCAGCATCACTGCAAAAAAAAAACTACCCTCGGTGTCACCTAACCATCGGCCGCGCCGAACACAACATAGCCGAAGATGGACAGCTGTGCCATCGGTCGGCCGGGTGATCCTGGCAGCATCGCCGGGCGTATTACGTGCTGATACTCCTCGGCTCCAAGTACCAAAGACACCGGTCCGGACTGCCAAAACTCCTTGTTCGCCAACACAATCCCTTCAAACTGGTCCTGCAGACTCTCTTCCGCGGACCTCTCCGGCAGTATTCGGTCCACTCCCCGCTCGACCCGCGCCTCAACCTTGAGATCACGGCTAGGACCACACCGAGCCCTCAGGACCACTAAACAGTGATCGCTGACTCCTAACCGCGTCGTCGAAAGGCGGAGGCGCTGTACCACACGCTCACAGATGGTGGAGCGGGGCATGCAGGGGTCCAGGAGAGCACGTTCCAGGTGCACTCGACCACGAACTACCAACTGCACCATCGCAGTAGGCCTCAAGATTATCCTACTGCGTATAGTCGGTTGGATTGGAGCGGAGCGATGCCACACCGACACTCTCCGGTCACTCCTACAAATCTCCAACGACCCCGTAGACCGAAGCCCCTGGGACGTGGAGTGGAGATCGCGGGCCGACACCGTGGACAAGAGCCGTCTCTTAGGTGCCGGTGCACGAGCGCGGCGGTCGCATCTAGCTGCCCGCTTCCTCCGTGGGAGCACACCCGGTTCTCGCCGCCGCTCATCAGCACATCTTTGCTCGTTCGAAGGCGACCTGGGCCCCGTAAATACAGGCGACCCAGACGCAGCTCCTGCCACTGCAGACTCAACCTCCACTTCCTCATCTACCTCCAAAAAGGGAAATAGTTCTCTCTCACCATCGCCTTTGGTCAAATCAGTAGACCGGCATGGTGGAGAGGCTGAGAGCACTGTAGAGGCTGGTGCTTTAACACGCCTGATGGGGCTGTGGCCTCCGTGAAGCTGTTTGTCTCCGATGCCCAAAAACTCCGGGCACTCCTGTAGTGGGTGGTCGCCTTTGCACTCGCGGCAGACCAAAACTCGTTGTTGCTTCTCTGTAAAAAATCTCGTTTTTTTAAGCAAACAAAATGTTAATAATTTATTGAGTAACGTATGCAGCTGGACAACAGGACCCGTAATCGCATCACGCCCTGTTTTTACATCAGCTCGTCTGACTTTTTTGTCCCTCCCTGCGTACGTTTGAAAAATGCGGCCGAGCCGCCATTCATGTGGGGGGAGATTTTTTTCAAGGAATGCCACAACATTTCCGACCTCTAAATTCAGTTGTGCGTACTTCCATAAAAATTTAACCATGGGGGAGAAATTCACACAATGAGGAATTTGGATATATTTTATCCGCACATCTTTCTCGCAAAAAGTTATCCAGGATTGCTGTGTAGATGCAGGCAAACAGTCGTCCCAATCTGTCTTCTCCAACCAAATTTTTGGCAATAAAATTTTGGTGGAAACGACTATTGAGGCTAACCAGCCTGCCGGATCAAACAACCTAGCGACTGACAAGCAACAAATTGACAGCAAAAAATCGCTAGGAATCCCTGCTAATGCTTTTTCATGATTCGCAGTCCACTTTCGCATTGAAAACTTTGCGGGATTCAATGCTACCATCAGCTCAACACGTGAGCGAATAGCAGTGGCTACATCATGAGCACCAGCAAGTGCATCATGCTCATACACCATCGAGCGCAGACTCTCTGCCGCTAGCGGATATTTATCCTGGATGTCATCTGCCAAACGACGTAAAGTCCGAATGGCCACGTAAGGGGCACAATTGACTCCGAATGTAACCGTAGTCAACGCGAAGTCTTCAATTTCAGCTTTATCAGACGAACCAAAACCAATTCTCTGTAAAGCCGAATCACTTTTCTCCACGAAAAAAGTAGGGGTGCTTTCCGGTTTTAAATATGTATAATGAGTTAAATGATGTCGCTCATTGACATCTAGGGGGGTTACCTTACAAGAGGGCTGCAAGGTCAAACACTCATTAACTTCCTCATCATAATTAATCTCTGAGATCCAGAAAAGCGCAGTCTCATTATGCATGAACTGCTTTAGCGCTAGAGAGCGTGAAGCTCCAAGAGGCTGCTCACACTGATAGTTAGGGCGAACAGGAAGAGTGACCACATGTTTCTCGTCACTATCGCTTTGAGTGGTGTAGACGAAATTTCGTTCACAGAACTCGTCCTCAACACTCTGAAAAGCCCTACTGGGAATGCTATCTAATTGCTGACCCAAGCTAAACTTTGTAAAACAGGATACAATAGAAATCGTATTGCACCTGGTGGGGGGAGAGAGTGGACCAGTAAGAATCCACCCAAAAACAGTTCGTTGAGCCAGCAATGAACCCAAAATATTTTGTTTTATACCCTCTCTCACGATTTGAGGGTAAATATCACTGCCTATCACGATGTCGACCTGATCGCTCTTGAAAAATTGAGGATCGGCCAGGGGGAAATCAAAACTGACATCTGATGGCAATAAAATATTCTTACTGGGTAAAAATCCAGTAAGTTTGGGTAAAACAAAATAACTCGTTTCCAATCTGAAACTTGGATCGAGTGAGGACTCCAATATCAAGCGACATGACCTGTTAATTCTAGCAGCTAGAGATGTATTCAACCCTGAAACATGTGCCTGCACTCGTTCGCATCGCACACCAAGGCGCCTCTGAAGACGTTCCGAAATGAACGTACCTTCAGATCCCGAGTCTATCAGTGCTCGAGCAGAAACAAACATATTATTAAATCTTAATCGCACTATTGCAGTTCCCAAGAGCATACTCTTCGTTGAAAAGGAAAAGCAAGATTTCAAACTATTGCTTTTCGTTGCTTGCGACGTACTTGCATGTCCATTGGAATTCGACTGAGCTGCCGGAGAAGGGGGGTTAGAATTTGAAACATTGGCGGTAGTGTTCCAATGGAGCAGCGTGTGGTGGGGTTTTGAGCACTTTGTACACTTATGTAAACTTTTGCATTTGTTCCTCATATGACTGTGAGCCAAGCAATTTAAACAAAGTTGCTTCTCTCTCACTTTATCTGTCCTCTGCTTAGGACTGAGGGCTAAAAATTTCGGACACTTGATCAAAATGTGCTCCGAAGACTGGCACATATGACACTGGTATGTTACTTTTGTTTGAAAAGTGTTCAAACGCTTCGACTTGTTCAAATCTGTTGAAGGCTTAACAGAAACGGACTTCGAAGAGCTACGAAGATTTGAGACCGTTTCTAACGTTTGGAACCTGCTTGTTAAAAAGGTGTCCATGTCCTTCCACTTTGGAATCTCTCGTTTGTCTTCCAAAGACTGCTCCCATAGCGTCAGAGTATTATCTGGAAGACGGGTAGAGCACAGAAACACCAGTATAGCATCCCAATTTTCGATGCTGATACTATTAGACTCTAAATTGGCAATTGCATTGTTGATTTCCCGCTGTAGCTTTTTAATGGCCGCGCCATTCTCCGAAGCTACAGGCTCTAAACCAAACAATGCCTTGAGCTGACTATTTACCAACACTCGTTTATTTTCATATCGGTCAACCAGATTCTGCCACGCTAACTCAAACCCATCGTTGGTTAGCGGAGATCTGTTGACGATATCTCGAGCTTCATCACGAGTTTTTTGTTTTAGGTGATACAACTTCTCAACAGGTTGTAGTCTAGAGTTCGACTTATAGATGGCCGTGAACATATCACGAAAACTTGGCCATGTGCTATAATCACCGTAAAACAAGTCTGTGTCACATGGAGGTAAAGAAATATTATGTGACACATTTGGGGTATCTCTACTTCCACAATGCTCTGAAAATGAACAAGTCCTATCTACCATGGAACCACATGTCATATAGGCACTCAAACATATACTTTGCCTTGCCATGATAAGTTCTTTGTCCAAGCCCTCTGGTTTCTGACACATTAATTTGTCGTAAGAAACCTTGACCGCACGCCACAGACTCTTCAATTCATCCTTCAACAATTTTGTTGTGAAGGATGTTTGTTCCTCTGGGCACATTTCTTTACATTGTGCCGCGAAACGAAGAAGTTCGTCAGCACAATGATTGAATCTATTTTCGGCCATTTTTTTAAAAAACTTAGTCAATTAATGAAACAAAAAAAATGAGGATGCAAAAGTCAAACAAAGAGAATTTGAACAAAAATTTAAATTAAATTTGTTCGAAAAGATTCTATTATAAATAAAAAGTGCGTTTAAATTATTATATTTAATGAACCGGCGCTGCGATAAATTATTTCGAAGAAGGGGGAAAAAACAATAAAACTTTTGTGAAATAATTATGCACAGCCCGAAAAACTATATATTTTGAAATATAATATAATCGCACGAAAAAACAAATAATATGGAACTTTGATATCGACCCTGGTACGTATTGGTCGTATACAAAAAACAAAAGAAATTTTTGTTTAACTGTTCCTAATCTTTTCTGTCTGTCCGTCGGGCGATTAAACCAAATATCGCTTGTGACAGACGTTGCGGGATGCGGGGTTACAACAAACAAATACAAAAGAATATAAACGCACCGATGCAAAAACAATCAAAAGCGCAACGGTGCTTATATGTATGTATATATTTGTAGGTATTTATTAAAATATATTTATTGTTGTAATTTTAACACTGCAGCATGCGCTCATGTAGCTGCTTCTTCTTCTCTTTTTTCTTGTTAGTTTTGATCGTCTCAATCAAAACCGTTTTCTAATGCAATGGAATTGCATAAAACTTTTTGAGTGCGCCAAAGAAAAGGCGAAGAATATTTGTACAACAAAAATAATGCACAAAACACTCAAATGCCAACCGAAAACTTGCGGAACTGGCAAATCAAAAAATGCAAACGCACGCACGGGGTATAAAAAATCAAACAAAAATGCTATACGCACCTGATGTATGTACACAAAAGGTAGGGTACAATTATTTATTTTAAAAAACGCTCTGCCTGCGTTATCCGGCTCGAAGGACCAAAATGTTCGCTGTGCCGCTCATAGGCTTTGGAACACCCAAAATATAAAAATTGTAGTTGCTGGCGCAGACAGGTGGGGTGGGTCGTCAGTGCCTGTAAAGCACTCGCACGAAAAACAATAAATAAAACACGCGTATGTATTTAAAATTAATAATTGTTGCGCGCTCGCTTTTATTTAATACATCAGTGTATATAAAAAAACGGGGTGAAATAAACTTGGCGCAAAATTCAAATCGAATATTTGTAGCACTAAGTGGTAGCGTACGCGTTTGCAGTAGTTTGATAACTGACTAACTCCTCTCTCCTCTCAGAGTTAGTTATCGAGTAGATGAACAAGACGAGTAGCAAGTTAGCGCGGTGTGGTAAATAACGTTACACACCACAAATTCAAATTTGGCGCTAACAGTATGTAATACTATTTAACGCAGATGGATAAGAGTATTAGAAAATATATGTTCCACTAGAAATATATTCAAGAATTAAATTGAGAGTGAAACAAAAGGGATCGCTCGTTTTATTATGAAATATAATCAGTCAGTTTTTTGTTCATTATTATTCGCCTTTTATAGCAAAAAAACCTTTCAAGGACTACTTTCATTAACTAACAACAGGCAATCTGCATTTTTAGCCTTTGTACGCGACACTGAATGTAATTCAATTAGATGAACACTTTGTCCCAGTTATACAACAGCAGCTCAATCGAGCTAAGTTCAGCTGAGCTGAGCTGAGCCAGAGCAGTAATCAAAATGCAAAAGAGAATTCAATTATAAAGCACAAACTCAATGACGATTCATGTTTTAAATGAAACAAAATTCAATTTGCATGGAACGTTGTTGTATAATATACTATTTTGGATTTTTATTTTCACTCACTCACTCACTTTAAAAGGATACGAATCTATGTACAAAAAATATATCCCATGTAGTATACAGTTGAACTGCAAATTTTATTTGACGAGAATTGAATAAAATTTAATTTGTGTGAAAAAAGTCGCAAATAATTTGATTGCTCTTTGGTGGGCATGCATTTAAATGTTAAGCTGTGTTCAAACCAAGGATAGACACCATGCGTTTCTAAAAGCAAATGCAAAATCTAAAATGAGTAAATACAGTTCACCGTCGTATTTGTATTATCAGTTTAAATAGATAGTTGTGGTCTGCAAGATTTTATTGTAAGCACAAAAAATGTGTGTAGCAGATGGTTTGAGTTTGTTGAATTCTCGAAATGCATGTATTTATTTTCGTAATTATCAGGACGAGACGAGTGGATCCGTTCATGATCCTCCTTTTAACCATCTGTATGCGCGAAAGCTTCTCAGTGTAGAGAAGACTTTTGAGTATTTAAACTCAAGCAATATGAGTCTCTATTAGTCGTACTTACAAGTTTAACTTCAACTAACATAACTCGCACATACCATCGTATATTTATGAAGGCTGTGATTAAATATGTTGTGTTCAGGGTATAAAATAGTCGACTATACTACGTTTGCTTGTTACATTTTATATAAAAAAAGGTAGAAAAAAAAACTATTTGAAAAAGTCAGTTAACACTGCCAACACGCTATGCGCCGGCGTTGATGCAATCATCAGTTAATTATAAGAGCTTCTGTAAGGATGCACTAGAAGTGACAATTAAAACAACAACACAATAAACATGTATGAGTCAGTCAAGTGCGCCCAGTTGAGTCAAGTCAAGTGACATTTGTGTCATATTTCTTTTTCACTTAAAATTCTCGTTCATATTTCTTTTTTGTTATTTTAATAAAACCTTGCATTAGCAAAAAAAAAAAAGGAAAACAAAATAAAAGGAGTTAAGTAGCAGCTAACGAACACTCTCTATGAGACAAAATTCATTCAAGATTGCAGCAAATGATTTAAATTAGAATCCTAACGACGCCAATGACAACATGGAAATCGTAATGGAAATGGATGGAAAAGGTTAAAAATTAGAGAAAAAACTATGAAAAGAAAAAAAAAAACAACTCACCATTCATTATCGTCAGCACCAGACAGAGTGCATCCTTTGTCTCGTATGCATAGGCCAGGTTGACAACGAAACGAGAATTGATTTTCTGCAGTATCTGCTTCTCGATGAGCACCATGGATTCACCCTTGCGTTTTTTGATGCGTTTCTTTTCCAGCTTTTTGCAGGCGTACATTTTGCCAGTGGCACGTACCTGTGACATTTGCATGAGAGACATTTGTTTGAGTTAGTTTTTCACTCAGCCAAAAAAGTCAAATGCAAATATTTACCTGACATGCACAAACTTCACCAAAACCGCCCTTGCCCAGCACACGATACATGCGAAATGTTTTGTATGTAATGGGTTGTGCCTCGAGCCATTTCCATTGTAGGTAACTATCGAAAGTGCGCAAAAATTAAATTGGATTTTAGGATAGAAGTCATTTTTCGTTTCTTCACTTTTTGTGTGTGCTTATACTCACCGATGAAAAAACATGGACATCTCAAATTCCCGGAACGGTTCGCCAGCAAGAAATGCTTTCACTGCCGTAACGCATGGTTCGAATAGCTCTTTACCGCTGCAGGTAATTTTAGCACTCACTCGCGCAATGAGATCGTCGTTGAGCACATCGAGTACCAGTTCATCGTTGCCCAAACCGCCAACGGCTAATTTATCACCAGCTACGCTGCCGTCAACACCTCCGACATTGCTGCTGCTCAGATGAAAATTTTTTGGTTTGCTATCGCTGACACCTCCGCCAGTATCATCACCGCCACCACCACCTCCGCCATCGTCATGGCGTCCCTCATCGTTGCTGTTGGCATCGCTAGCATCGACACCATTATGCTCGTCGCCATTATGATTGCGTGTATCGTTTTCAATTTTCTTCGGGTGATTATTTGTGCTGGCGCTATTGTTGCAGTTGTTGGCGGTGGTATTGTTGCAATTTTGCTGTTGCTGTTGTTCAGTCTCTGCTACTGTGGTAGTTGTTGTGATTTGTTGCTGCTGCTGTTCATCCGCTGCAGCATCACCAGTCCCATTATTCATACCAACGACATATATTTTGTCCAACGCAAGAAATCTTCGCCCTATGTCATGTGCAATGGCAATGCGTTGCTCATCATACTCAATTTCATAGCTACAGAAAATAGGGATCCACGAGAATGGTTAAAATTAAATGTTCATTAATTTTGCTGCGTTCTGTCATACTCACCGCTCTACCTGATCCAAAAATGAGATATAACGAAAATATATCGGCCGCTTGGTCTCGCAAAACTGTCGAAAGAGTTCGCGGCCAATTGGCTGCTGATCTATAATGTACCCATAGCTTATATCTGCAAGATTGGAAATAAAATTTATACATTGACTTCTATTTATAATAAAGACTATTTAATAAATGAAATTCATTGTAGCTAGCTTTATGGACGAGAAGAGCGCCTCCAATCAAAGAAGTCTGCAGTCAGGCGCAACGCGAGGATAAACGCATTTACAGACGTAAGAAATAGAAGCCAGAAAGACGTGAGTTTGAAGATATTGAAAGATTATGTGACAGTAATGATATTAGAAAATTCTATCAAGAGGTCAAGAAGTAAGTTTTAGACTCGGAATAACATTTTATAAAGACCAAAATGGAAATATGGTTATAGATGCAAAGAAATCACTGAGAATAAGGAAGGAGAAAAATACCAAATCGGCAGGTTCAGGTGGGCTACCAGCTGAGTTATACAAGACTGGTGGCGAAGAATTGGTTAGGAGTATGTACAACTTTTATGCAAGATATGGTTCGATTAATGCAATGACTGGAATCGCAGTGTTCTTTGTTCTATCTTAAAGAAAAAAAAAACTTCGCTGTTTACACCAACTACAGGGAAATTAGTACTACTTCAATCGGATATAAGATATTGTGACGCGTATAGTGTATTAAAGCCATATACGGATTCACTGATAGAACCATACCAGTGTGGCTTCAGACCAAAATGTTGAACTAGGTTGAAAAGAAAGTTATGCTGCTCGCGTACGGTGATGATATTATTGATATAATCGGTACACAAGAACGGCAAGTTAGCAACGCGTTCTCGGAGATTGACAAACAGTTTCGGCTCATAGCTTTGGCATCTTCGCACACGCCCTCATCGAGTCTTAAAAGGTCTGTCAGCATGGAGATCAGCGAAGAATCTATTGAAATACTAAAATATGGAGTAACGAGGACGCTGATAGTTTCTGTCATACTGTATGATGCAGTAGCATGGACCGTGATTGAGTCAGTTGAAAGGGCACTAGAAGTTTTAAAGAGAATGATTCTTCGCAAGACTTTTGGACCTATTGGAGATAGTGATGAATTAAGTTCCCGTATTAACCGCAAGCTGTACGATGAGTTTTACATAATCCAGCGCATAAAATTCCAGCGGCTGCACTGGATTGGTCACTACATTCGAATGGACGAACGAGCTCCAGCATGTATAGTTTATATAGAATTAAAAAAAACTGGCACCTGCGCGCACAAGACTACAGCAGCAACGGTTGAAGGCTATCTAAGTAAGTAACTTTTTTGACTGTTTTTAGGCTAAGCTTAAGGTAATAGATCTGTGAAGCAAGTTTCAATCTCGATATCTTGAAAACTGAGTTAGCAGTTGCGTACACGATGGACGATGGATTTTAGTTAGAAATTTGCATTCTATATACAATAAAAATTTTTGTTTGTCAATTACCTAATTTGTCTTTAAGGTGGATACATTGCGATATGTGTGGAAATTGTAAAATTTTGCGCCATTTTTTGCTCTTTCCTTTGTTGCTGTCAGAACCACCTGTAATTAAAAGAGAATAAATTTTTTAATTAAATATAATATAAAATAAATTTGTCTGCAACTCAACTATGGCAAATTGATTCGGTTGAATTCAAATCGCTTACAGTTCACCTCGCGTTTGAAATAAAGTGAAGTGCTTGTAATCGAGAGAAGTACGAGTATACTCGAACCCATACTATAGAGTGAAGTGCTGTTGCCTGCCACTGCGAATGTTGCTATTGACGAAGCTGTTAAGCCAAATAGGCGTAATTTACAAGTCAACTTTATGCAGCAGCAACCACACACTACACGACGACGAATGTCTAACTGCCGCCGCCGCCTGTGTCTCAAACAGGTTGTCGCTTTTGAAAATCTTCAAATAGCAAGCAAACACTTAACGTCAATTACCAAACAAATTGCAAAAGTTGTGACGACTTCCACTGCTGCATTTTCTATTTGACACTTGAAATATTGTATATACTATTTGATAGCTACTGTTAACTAAAATAAAATAAAATAAGAAAATATAATAAAAAAAAAAAAACCAACTCTGCAGCAAATCGTTATTGCCGAGCCAATTCATTTTTATTTGCCGGCAATCAACGAGTTGGAAAGCATCATAATTCAACTGTGCATGAAATTGTTACCTCAGCCGCCTGCCGCTTGCCGCCTGCCTGCCAGCCTCATGCACCTCTACTCTGTTTGTAAAAGTTTCAAGTGTTGCATTTTCACTTTGCGAGTCGAGTAAACCAACTGTCAGTTACAATGCAGCTCAATCAGGATTTACAATAGTTCGAAGTGAAAGCACTGCTTGATATTAGCGCTCGAGTGTTCTTAATTGTCTGACACAAGCGCAACCGCGCATTGGCATTATTATCATCCTTAAAAAAAAAAAAAAAAGAATAGTACTCTGATGCACTTCAAAGCAGCTTACAACATATTGTACATATCTACATACATATATACTTGTATAAATCACTCTATCAACTTGCTCCTTCGTGTTGCTTACTGCGCACTGCGCGTCTGTCGATAATAGTAAAGCCATAAAATGTAACAAGAAAATTAAGTGGATAAAATTGAACGACAGGACGAAAAAGTTATTTGAAGCAGCAAGTTTGAAAGCAACGACAGAAGACAAGAGTTATTATACCATACGGTCAAGTCGAAGCTGTAATGTACTTCATGTGCCTTAAAAAATGTCTATTTTACATAGTAAATATAATTAAATATAATTAACTGTATATGAATTTCAACAACTATTTAAGTTAGATTCTTTGGAATTCTTCTCAACTGGTAGTGTTCAGTTAGTTGCATTCCTCTTAAAAATTTTTAATTGCTATTAGAGCAAGATTTTCGTACAAAAAATAAAAAAGGATTTCTTCCTTTAGAAATGTAACATTTTGTTAGACTGACACTAACCATTGACTGTACCCAAACTCGTTTTACACTTTCACCATTATTTGGTTATTTAAAAGGCTTCTTGGTGTTCGTATGCCTTTGTCAATTAACATAACGAAGGGTACAATAAGGCATAAATGTCAAGCAGTTCAGTTCAGTTCAATAGGATAAAAGCTTTAAAATAAATGAAAGGGGAAAAAAACAAAATTGGAACAAAAACTTGACAAATTTCTATTTGAAAACAAGTTTTTTTTGATGACTACTTGAATACCATCATCATGAGGCTGGTCTTTCCTTTGGCAGCGCTAATGGAGACCATTGCTGACAATGTTGTATAAAGACAAAAGCATTAAGCAATTATTTATGCATGATGAAATGTTGTTTTCGGGTTTCTTTCAACTTTAAAATATGGGAAAAACAAAAATTTTCGAAAACTTTAGCAAAACTTCAAAACTACTAGGTACGCATAATACGAATACATTTACTATTTATAAAACTATTCACCGTGCAAGCGCGTGTTTAATTTACTCAAACAACTTTGAACAATTATGCAAACCGAACTGCAAACTTTTGCTGGATGCATTAGCTGCTTGCAACTCAATGTGCTATACTGTGTATGACATGGTAATGGATTAGGGAGCTGCTTGAACTGAAATGCGTTTAAATCTGCTTAGCGTGCTAGAGGCGAGTGTAAGAAGCAAATGAGCGCGAGTTTTAGAATAAACAGCTTCTACACTGAATGCGTATAAAGTTAAGCATTTAATACTGTAAGGAACAAGTAAATAGAAGAGAGAGAGAGAGAGAAAGAAGCGAGTTGTGAGAACGGTGGAAACATAAGTCAGTCGTTGGAAAACTTGGCAGTGAGCAATTAGTAAAGAAAAACAAACGAAAACAAAACACAATGCTAAATACAAAAATAAAGCGAAAAATAAATAAATAAAATAAACTTTACAAACTTTTCGTGATTATATAGCCAGACGTCGAAATTAAAAACACATATATTCACACACATGCGTCCAAAAATCCTTCAAACTAGTGAAATTTTTGCAAAGCAAATAAATCTTGTTCAAAGTCAATTACAGAAAAAAATTGGCAATATATATTTTTTGGTATAATCGGCGATTTAAAATATTAAAAAATTTAAAAAAAAAATTGTTTTTTCTAAGCAGCATTAAAATAGAACACTATTTGGAAATGTAGAGTTTGCTATGTCACATAGCCTGCGTATTAATGAGTAGATGTATCTGAAACAATTGCCCCAATAGCTCTTTAATTTCCCACTTCATATTAAAAATTCATATTGACTCCGCTAAAACTGTATAATATATTCAGTAACTCTGCGCAATCTGAGCTGATTCAATAAAATAATAATATATCTCACTTAGCAGATATACTGGGCAAGAAGGAGGCGAATAATTTAACAGGAATTGGTGGAACCATTCCTCTGATTCGAACAGTACTCTTTTGCGGATTAGACTTGTTTAGAAACTTTGAGTAAAAAAATACAAAGACAGAGTAAAAAACTGTTAGGTTCCTACAATAGGAAAGGTATATAGAAAAATATTTTTTACAGTACCTGTTTTTAAGTGGCAGAGTTGGATGATATGTTGAAGGTTTTACTACTACTGTAATGACACAATAGACCTAAAATAGTCGGAGTGAATACTAGCCAATAATAAAAGGAAGCTTAACAAAATACGACCCAAGCGGCCAAATAACATTTTCATTCGGTATTTGGTAATATTGTAGAATATGAACCTAAATGGTTCAAGGAGTCGCTGGCATGAGTCCATTGAAGTCCATTTTGCCACAAGAAAAGCGTGTTTTCAAGCACCTTAATATGAGCTCTGATTAGAGCGAATTATCTGGTACTTTAGACCAGAAGTTAATCATTGACTTTTAAATTTGTAGTATAATGAAACCAATATGCTTATAAATATTTGTGAAAAGTATTCCTACTCTTTCTTTCTTTGGTTCAAAATCATTGTATTTTATTGCAAGACAAAAAATATTGAAGAATCAGCAGTAATAGATGAAGAAAAGCTCCGCTGCCGTCGCTATAAATGTTATTAATGAAGCCACAAGGCTAATTTGAGCTTGATGATTTCTAATTAAAGACAATCAATAAACAAGAAATATATTCACGCTCTTTTCTAAAGGAGAAGGAGCATGAGACAGCGTCTGGAGTCAAATTGTCGTTATTGTATTCAGCAGCTTTCATGCCACGACGGCTACTTGTTTAATATTGTCTTCGAGATTCGTTGCTGTTGCGCTTCTTGATGGCACAGTGTGACAGCTAACAAAGCTAAGACAAGCAGCTAAACCAAGGACAACACAATATGGAAGGAAAACAATGCCAGCTGGCCGTAAGTGCAATTTGTCAGGATATGCTTGACAGCTGCATTGTGTGTCATTTTGCTATCGCCTTCTCTTCCTTGCTACAATCGCCGCATATACAGTCAATGGCTGTATACGGCGGAGACACGCCCAATATGTCGCTGACAGTTCGATGGCGTAATGCCAAAGGCTAATCGTGTGCATGGCGCCGTGCAGGACACCGTGCAGCATGTATTTACTACTCAAAGGACGATGTCATGCTGCTGCTATTGTTGTTGTTGTTGTTACTAATCAATAAAGCTGTAACTTTTGACTGCAATAGAAGCAACTCACGCAGTCGGGAGTTGCACATCAACAAGTTGTCCAAGTGAAATAAATTGCATTAGATTAACAGTCTCTGTGTGCATACCTAAATAGCAATTTCGCTACATTCAAGAAAAATTGCAAATTTAATGTAGCAGCAAACGGAACGAAAAAAAAGCGAAGAAAAAAAAGCGCACTTTATATTCGCGCTTCAGCGCTCAAGTTTCATTCAAGTTATATTTTGATAAATTTGGCGCATTAAAAGTTTTTCTTTTTCTACCAAATATTGTTGAGACTAACTTCGGCAACGCAAGCAGACTACAGTCGAAAATAGTAAAGCTCATTCATTTGACCTCTGATTGTGTCAATTTCCCGTTGGACTCCACTGCAGCAAACTTCAATGGAACTACCACAATTCGCTACGGCATAATGCTCAAACTCATTTTACGCCAAATGAGCTTAATTTATGAATGCCATCTTTATCTATTCATAAGTACACTCGAGGGCAGATTGGTAAATAATTAGTCTTGGTAATAATTTTTATTTTAACTATAATACAATTGTACAAAAGTTGTCTATATTTGCATTTTTTTAGAATATAAATTAATAACAAATGAAAGTAGATTTTCAAACTTAACATATTTATACGAGAGTTAACTATTTTTAAGCAAATTTAAATTAATGTCTAATAATGATTATGTGGACCCCCCTTGTACCTTTCCCAGCCACAAAAAATCGTTTCTTATGTTATATGCTCTCGTCTGACGACTTGTATGAATTCGGGTGCTGTCTTGCATAAAAGTGCATGGTCGCTTACAGTTTAAAATGGAGGCACACTGCGATCAAACACCTTCACAGATGTAGAACTATTGATTCTGGAGGATACGAACCGCAGTGGCAGAGTACCAGATCTTGAAAAACCACCACACACCATAATGGATGCTCCACCCAGATTTAAAAAAGAAGCTATGATTGGTTATATCCTTAATTCCCTTCAATAGTGTCAAAATCCATAGGTTACTACGCCATTATATAAGTTATCACAGTAAACTTTCGAGTCTACCCTTGCTACGCATAACCGTATTATATCGAAGAAATTCACTCCATTTGCCCACTCGACGAATTGACTCCCGCAATCACCAGATCAATTAGTCTGGAATTTACCGTACTTACATATATCGCGTGATGTTCAGTGGAAGTTCAGAGTACGGTCCGATAGCGTTTAGCTTAGTTTTAAGTATTCAGTTGATATCCGAAACTCATCAAAGAAGCGCATAGCGTTGAACAAATAATAAATTAAACTACTTATTTTAATAAAATTTAACTATTATAATAAAATCAAACTAATAGTTTTAATTAACTTATATACATAATATATTTATTAAACTCCGTAATTAAATATTTCATTTCATGTTTAATTTTGGAAAAGTTGTGTTAGCATTTTTGCTAGTCTACTTTTAGGCAAAAAAGAGTATGGAAATTAATACTGAATTTAAGTGTATTCATTTTCATGCTTTTAGTTCATTTTCACAACTACAAAAGCGAAACTTTTGTTCATGAATTTGTTGGCTGCTGTAATTAAAAGCACAGTTGAATGGTTTCCCAAACCAAAACTTAATTTTTTCCCAAACAAAGCAAGCAAAAAAAAAAAAAAAGATAAAACGTTTCGCTGTAATTTTATGCCATTCCAAAGTTCTTTTGTTTAATTTTCGTTTCGAATTGAAGTAGTTTTCAAATTTGATTGCGCTGCTGCTGCACGTGGCGTATACGCATTGTTATTTTACAAACAAATTAAAAGTTTATATCAATCATACGTCACGTGTGCACCACAACGCAAAATCAAATACAAACAACTTAGTAATTCTTAATAATTTTTATTGTTAATACTCTGCACACTTCTTTATGTGCGTAACAAAAAAAAAAAAGGAAAAAAAGTACATTTTTATTGATAACTTTCTAAAGCCTGCACACAAAATGGCGCTCCATGCAAAGCTATGATGCAAACAAAGATTTTCATTAGTGCAACTCATAGTCGCATAAAGACGACCGCAGCATTTTTTGCTAGTTTTTAATAAAAAATAAAGTTTTACAATAAACCAAAAATAAAAATAAAATTAAAAATGGCATATGTCAACTGCAATATACGAGACAATAAAAAAATACGCACCAAATGTAATTTTGATGACAATTCGAATGAAATAGTTGAATAAATAATAAACAAATGAATACATAAATTGCATTTATAAATGTAAAATATTTTGAATTTTATGTAACAGGAATGACTGACAGACAGCATAAAAACATTCTCGAAATTTATTTGTATACAGTTTTCAATTGGGTTGTGCATTCTTCTATTAAAATAAACATTTGTATTTAATCATTGTCATTTTTTAAACGCCGCCAGTATTTGTTATTTTTGGAGCGTAAAGCTATTTACCTACAGCAGCGCACATTAAATTAATTATTACTGTAAAGCAAAAACCATAAAAATTTCAGTCAAATATGCTAATTAAACGCCAGAAGACTGCGACAAGCACAATAAATGAGAATTAACAGAAAAAAAAGAACGTTTACTACGTTTGAATGAAAGTTTTAATACCCTTCGCATAAAATTTTAAATCAGATATAAGTATAAAAAAGACTTTCAGACTTAAGAAAAAGGCACAAAATAAAGGTAGCTATGAAGCTTGAAAATTCTATCAAAAGGTCGAGCACCATAAATGAGTATTAACAACAAAAACGATACACATTAAAAATCTCATTAATTTGTTTGAACTCAAGCTCATCTTGGCGGAATACAATATATAAACTGTGCTCAATATAAGCATAGAAATTAAAGCAACACATATTAGAAGAATTTTGCACTTTCTAAATGATCGAATGTTTGAAAGAAGATGAAAATTAAGATGATGAGAAACTATTGAATGGTGTACGTATCTATTCCATCGATTCCATTAATAATGCTGCTTATTTCCTCTAGCAGTGAAAGACTTTTCAAGGAATGATTGTCGGCCAAATACTATAAACAAAACCCATAAAAATTAAATAAACTTTTAGAAGTCCTAAAGTTCGAATTTATTTAAAAATGACAAAATTTTTGCAGTTGCGTTGAAAATTTTCACAAGTTTGCCCAAATCAAAGTGTTTCAATTGAGCGTTTTTGAGCTAATTTAAGACGTTACCAACTTCTTAACAAAACCAATAGAATCTATAATTAACACAATTTCTGTAAAGTATATGTAATAAAAATTTATTTGTTGTCATTGGCTATCGAATGCGGCGTAAAATTGACTGTAGTAGTGTGCCGTGTGTGACGCCTGTGTTGTGCACCGGGCTAGTTGGGTGGTCCATTACGGTCAAACGTATTGCGCTGTCGTCGCCAGTGAACGCTTGGTCGGGTAAACATTTAAATGTTAAACTTGTAGGTTTTTTCTTCTTTTTTTGATGTTGAAATTGCGCTTTCGAAATGAAAATGCGTATTTGATTAAAGAATTGCCTGCCGCGAGATGAAATGAGTGAATTGCAGATAGTGGTACCATTCTGGAAATACGTTCGTTCGTTGAACAATTTTTTATTCTGGTACTCCGCAATTTGATGCAGGAATATGACTTCCTTCATGATGTGTGTGTGCACACAATGCGGTCGAAATGTTGTCGATGCTATAACATATTTCACTATGTATGGCTACATACATATATTATCATGTTTACATGCGGTATTACACAGACATAATTACGTATACTGGAAAGCAATATCTGTAGATGTTTTTAAGAAAAAGCGTGTCCTGACTGATGAAATACCGATATAACACAGGCGATCAGTAACGAGCAATGATCATGGCGCAGGCAGCGCCTTGATTGCAGGCGCAGTCAGAACCTTGATTAGAGCAATGGTAGATATGGAACGTCATCAAACGCATAAATTGTCATAGCTTCGATGGTGATACAAATGTGGAAGGAATAGCAGTAGACCATTTAGACGACGTCATAGCTTCTGAGCCAGACAGAGAAGCTCGGAAGACAGTTGACCGGGCTGCAAATATGCCAGAGTCAACCTTTCAGAGATTGGCTTAGCTCTAGGTGGATGTAACCTCATCTTTGACTACTTTAATTAGTACATATACGGGGAATTTCTAGACGTGGAGGTCTTCGGCAAAGTTCGCAGGCCACGATTATATCAACTCGGGTCTATCACTTTTGGAGAATCGCCGAAGAGAGCTTAGGCAATTTACCGGCCAAACTCGTCGACTTTCGGCTAAGGCCTCGATTATATCAACTTTTGAATATTCGCTGAGGAGAGCGTTTCACAATAGGACATTTTCGGGCCAAGTCGAGTACCGTCGAAGGTCGACAGCCTCGGTCGTATCAACTATTAAGGCAGGTCGACGACCCTAACCCCCTGGTGCCAAATGGTCAAGTCATTGGGGCTCAATGGACTTGACATCCAGAGGAACTTGAAGTGTTTATTTGTAAAAGTGGAAAGGTCGACGGGCAAATATTTGCACAGTTTTAATTTGTCATTGAAAAAAAAGCCAAACTTTTCTAAATTAAAAATGTAATTGTTTGTATTTTCAGTTAAATGCGCACGTGGTCGCGGGTGAAGTTTGCATCAAATATATATTGATAGATGAATACAATTGGAAAAAATGTCAGAGCGATTGGATAAAATGATTGCTCGTACTGTATTGCTGCAATCGATTCATCAATTAAACATTTTGCAATATGAAAATTCAGCGCCATGGCCACCGCAACAAACTATACAATATAAAAATTTATATATAAATATTTTTTATATATTTACAACAGCAAATGACATTTAATAGATAAATATTTCAATTAAAATTGCGCGATACGAAAATATTAATTAAAAATATACCTAAGGAAAATGTAGACAGACAGACGAAGGAAATGAGCAAATAGCATAAAAGCGAAACGGAAGTAGAGCGAAATGCAGAAGTTGAAAAAGTGGAACGAAAGAAAATAATAAATAAAAGCAACAGATAAATGAGTTGAGATTTGCAACAGAACAGTTCCTTCTGTACTACTAAATATTATGTTTATAGAATATTGCTCATACGTCATGTAGTGCCGAAATAAAATAAAATTTATGCGCTTTGATAGACTGACTTGCAGGCAAATGAACGACGTGCGTGTGTCTATCTATCTAGCTGTATGCGTGTATCTGTGTGCATAAATAGTATTTGAATTTATTTGTATCTTTAATCACCGAACACGCTGCTGCTGCGTTCTTTTAGTATCTGCAAATTACAAAGCACTAGGATAACAAGTTGTATTGTAACAGAGTGCTGCGGCAGTAATTAATAGACAGTAAAGTCGTAAAATTCAATTTATTACCAGCAACGCAGCAGCGTTGTTGGTCACATATAGTTCTTCCTTCTGCAAGCAAAATGCTAAATTAATTAACTCGATTCTGTGCAAAACGTAGAAGTTTGCGGAAAAGGCTGACTGACTGACTGACTGGGCGTTTTGTAATAAATGCCATATCAATGCAGCGCCACCTTGTCAATAAAACAAATTCAACATAAAATGTAATAAATTACTCAAAATACAAAATGTGGCAGGCAAAAATGTTTTATTATTTATTTTCAGCTACCATAGAAATTTATTGTATATCAAAAGTTATTTTAGAAATATGTAAGCGGATTTTGTGTTTTGTATTGAAATGAAATTGTTTGCGTACAATTTCCGCTACTAAAATATGTATGCAAAATAGAGAAAAAAGCACGTTGCAGTCAAGTGTGCATGACTACGAAATACCCTATGCTCAGATGGTGCTATTTTTCTAGCTTAGTTTAGGTACTGCTCTTACGTGCCCAATTTGCTGCTTACCAAAGTCAGAATAGAAAAAAAAAAACGAAAAGAAAAATTGATAGTGGTCTGTAGATTGCTTTTAATTTAGTAAACAGTAAACATTTACATGTACAGCACACACATAGACTTATATTTGCGCACATGCCTGTTGATGTGTACCTTTTTTTGCCAAAAACTAAAAATACCCTTTTACACTACAGATACAGCGTATAAAAAAACATGAGTTGTGTAGGAAGGAAGTAGTAATGCATACGAAAAAAAATTGGCTATGACGCAAGGGAAACTTGAGGAAGTGGACGCCTAATATAAATGAAAAATTGTTTATTTGCAAAAATCCCAATTTGTATAGAGGCTCTGGTACCAGTTTGGTATTGTATGTGTTTAACAAATGTGTGTTGACTGACTGAATGAATGCTTCAATGAATAAAGCTTTGAAGTGGCTATCCTGACGAGCGTTCAAGCGAATGATGGAACGTTGCATGAATTAAAAACACTTTTATTTTTTTTTTTTTCTATTTTTCTTCCGTTGATGTCCAATTTATACAATTTTCACTCTCTGATGTTTCCGTCCGTTGAACGTCACCAGCAGCAGCCGCAACAGCATTTCCAATGGTTTTTGTTTAGTGAAATACGATTTGTATAATACAGAAATTGAAAATGATTGATACACAATGAAAAAAAAAGCAGCATGTGGCACTTGAGAATTGCCAACAAATTGGAAGCAGATGCTAAAGCAAATTCTATTACGATATATTCAATGGGACTAACTAGATTGCTGCTAGCTATAAGTGAAGTCAACTTACATGCAGAAGCGCAGGAAATTAGTTCTTAATGTAAAACGGAGCCGTTAGCAACCATAACTACATAAATACTATATGCATATAAGTCCTAACGGCATATAAGTTTATCTATAAATTATGTTTGTCAGCAATGGTTTATACTAGGCAACAAGTGCAAAGTGAGCTTACTATTTCTTGCTAAGTTGGATTCAAGAATTAAAATTGGATTCAAAAATTAAAATAAAACTCGCTATAAATAAATACTGGTATCTAATTTTACGAGTATTTAAGTAAAATAAATATAAAAAAATTATAAAAAAGCATAAATTTAGGGTTGCTAAATTATATGTTCCAACTTGTTGCAGGTATTTAAATACACAAACGAATGTGATCGCATAAACTTCGTTTTCTTGTCAAAAGTTCAAGCAGAAACAAAATGTGGCAAAATATTAAAAAGCGATATGCCAAATTTATTTTTTCTTAGATTGATTCTATCTTTAACGAAAGTGCAATCCTAAGAAAACTTTTACTTTAGACGTAAACATTTAGAGGCGCCTGTTAGTACTACAACATCCCATAATAAGGTTTTGTATATACAAATTGTGGTAGGTTCCAAACTGCCACATTGTCTTCTTCAGCACATTAAATGCCTTCTACTAACGTTTGGCACTCTGCTCGTTTGTTTAACTATACGTAGCCAACGGATGATTCGCAATGTATATTCATTGGGTCATTAAAGTATTTACAAAGGTACTGACTGCCATAACATACACGTATTCCCAAAGGCGTTTGCTTTAATTTGCACGGAGTTCCTACTTTTTCATACTCTACATATTAACGACATAGCCGGGCATTTTTGTATGACTAATAAATTTAGTAAAATTGCTCACAGAACATTTTATTTCATGTACATGTAGTCGTAAAGTGCGACCGAGTGTGTGTGTCTCTGTTCGTGTGAAGCGTATACGTAATATGAAGATACAAACATTGCGTATACGCAATGTCTTGCCACCATATATACATAGCGACGCCTTCTTTATTTGGCTCATATTCCAAGATGTTCAGTTGACTTTATCTTCGGCTATATACACAAAAATAAATACTTTTCGGCTTTTAATGATGGCACGTTCCGGTTTTTATACGCTAAAAATATAAAAGTAAAGAAAAATCGAAGAATGAAGCTCAACTAAATGAATTAAAATGCCAATTGGGAAAACGCGACGCAACACAACAAAGTATTTACGCATATTGCAGATCTTGGCTAATAATCGCATTGTTCTTATAAAGGGTGTTTTATTTAGAGTGCTAAATCTTTTCTTATATACGTGTAGTATACAGCTGGTGTAAGGCACGAAGGCAGCTTAGTATCTTATGCAGCTTAAAGCTGTTCCTGTTGGAATGCATTTTCTATATAAACAGAATAGAAGTGTTTCTAGTTTTACTAATGCTATAGACTGCATTGATTATTAGGAACATAAAATGAATGAATATAACGTACTCATACGAGTCATAAGAATCATTTAACCAACCAAAACTATGCCAGCCATGGAACAAGACAAACAATTGTATGAATGAATGGTGTAACTATGAATGATTCTTATGAATACGTTAAGATTTCCAGCCGGCACTTGCAAAAAAGCTGAGATTGGGTATGCTTTATCTGCAGATCGACACACCGACACACATACTCCTACACAATTATAATGAATCACAAAAACGATTCATGATTTAGCGCACTGTACTGTGATATTTAGTCACGCATACGATTCATTGCTATGCAGTCACTCAGCTGTATATGAACTTGTATCGGATTACGTCTCAGTGGATAGTTTTTTAGAATTTAAAAAATTTTAAAATCAGAGAGTGAATGAATGACTGCACTCTTGCAGGGGTCTGCTCTCTATGGGTGGCGCAAAATTGACCGACAGTTTGCCATGAATCATTCATAATAATTAATAAGAATATTTAAAAGTTGCTTTTACGAAAGAAAAGAGTTGTATAGATCTTAAAAAAATACGCTTAAAGCAATAGCTAAATGATTGCAAGTACATTCAAGCGTGCATGACTGCTTATACTTCATAACTTATTAAGAGGCCCTAAATACATGCTTAAGAGATCGTGTAAAATCGAGCTTATTAATGCAAAAGCTGCACTGCTTTTATACACCTTTGCTTTTAATTTTTAAATCAAACAAAACCAGCATAGATGCATATTATTTTTTTACTTTTGCAATTCAAATATTGACAAAAACTGACAGAGATAAAAATGAAAAACGCTTTTGTTGACTGTTTAGCATGCAACCGTAAAGCAGGCGTTACTGCAGCGCAAAAGGAAGTAGGTATGCCGGCTTTTTTTTTTTTTTTTTCCTAGGCTCAATAGTTGTCAAAGATTTGTTGTTACTGTTGCCGCCTTTCATAGACTAAACTAATCCATACCCACACTGAAAATAGTTTAAAAATCTTGACATATGTTGAACCAATATACACGTAGATACATTGAAAACATGCGGCGTGCTTCTACGGCTTTGTTTACAAATATCAAACAGTTGGCGGGTGGCTAAGCTGGCGCAACACAAGTCAGCGCAATGCCATTTATTTCGTTTATTGAGAAATTCCGTCAAAATTTGGCATTCTTTATGCAAAAACAATTTTTTTATTTTTTGTATTTCAAGAATTTGTTTATGAAATATTGTTTATTTGGAAATTAAATAAATATAGTAAAGTGATAATAACAAACGTAAATAATTTTGGTTGTAATGAATCGCTTTATATTTAGGAGTGTAGCGTATTTGGAGCTACTTGTATAGCACTGTAAATTGAAAATAAAATAAATGACGTACTCTTGAATACTCTTGAATGAAGAAGTAAAAGGTAGTTTTTGTCTTAAATTGGCAGCATATTATTTAAGAAGAGGAAAGAAGCACGAAACATTTCAACATTACTCGATTGGATAATTTATTTTTTTAGTATTTTGTTGTTGATAAGGACAGAAATGCAATAAATAGCGATGGAAAATTTCCGATTTTCAAAACTAGGATGGCTTAATTTTTAGTAAAATCTGTCTTCACTCGAAACAATACGAATCCCAAGGTGGAACTAAGTTTCACCGAACACGGACTTTCAGCTTCATGAATATTCGAAAAAGCATATTGCGTCAGACTCTTTATGCGCTCCAGGAAATAAAATTATTTTCATATTTCCAGTAAAGTAACTCCACTTTAAACAGTGTTGCTAACTAGGCTCTTCAGCTATTTCGTCACAAACTTTAGTTATAAGCAATTTTGTTGGATTGGCAAATTTACGTTTGGGAAGTCTACAGCTCCAACTGTATTTCACTTAACCGATAGAACTTTTCAATCATAGCTTAGAGACACTTTGCGTTCCTAGACAATCCCGTGGATTCTTCACAGAAGAAATTACGCCCTCTAGAGGAATGGAACTTCGCGGCTGACTCAGTCCTAATTAATCTGGCACAGCGCAACTAATTTACACTGCACCACTTGAAGCTAGAAGACTTGAGGTTTTGTATGCCAGAACGGTTAAATGTTGAATTCATGTCCTAACCTAGGACGTGTCAATAATAATCAAGACACGAAAGCTGCATTAAGTCACCACTCACTATACTCACGTAAAAATTAACATGAACAATCTCGATTAATCATTGCAGCTCAAAAAAATACTTACCAAATGTTTCATAACTAACCCAGGTTTCCTCCTTCCCAAAGTTTCGCTTGAACAGTTTATTCTTCTATATTTCATACAAGCACATTCTTTATATTTCTTGATTTTTAAAACACTCGCTTTAACTTTTTTATTTTATTTAATAAATTACATTAAATATAATTTAGAACATACGTTAAGAAAATATTTAAGGTATTAAATAAAGTACTTCTTTGTAAAGTTTTCGCATTGGAAATAAATATTTGACAAGCACATATTGAAAACTTCACAATTTCATTCAATTTTATTTGTTTTGCAAAGTTGAGCGTGCATTACACTGAAACAATTTTCCATTGTTGTTTTTGTTCTTATTCTGCTGAAAATTGCATTTGATGTTTGGAGAAAAAAAAACAACTGAAACTTTTGAACGAAAAAAGTAAAAATGCAGAATGCATGCATGTACGGTGTGCTACGCTGTCTATATGGCACATATTTAGATACGAAGTAACACATTTTCTGACAGCAGGATGTATATAAAAGTGTCACATTCGATATGTGGCAAGTTTTTCGCTTTACGCCCGCATGTATTTTTATGCTACAAGCGGAGTGTAAACTTATTGTAGTATGTTGCACTTAAGTGAAGTAGTAGCAGCCAGCAGTATAAAACGTGCAACGTCATGCTGGATGGCGCAAATAAGCAACTAAACCCATGTCCTGCAGCGGATGCTGTTACTTTTTCTCCATTTTGTAACTTGTGACATTATATTTTAAAATATTTTATGCTCTATGCGCTAGTTACAAAATAGCTCGACGCCATATTGTTCCGCCGCACCGCGCTTAAATTTCTGCTTAGATGCTACCCCAACAAATGCCGCTTTTGCCACTGTTGTTCCTTCATATCTGGCAAACGATAGCAAATAGCAACCGAGCAGCTTAAACTTTAATGCTGTTCTTGCTGTTACTTGGTTTTTTCTAACGAAGTCTTTTTGCTCTGCTTCTTATTTAAAGGAGCATTATGCGCATTTTTAACTTTTCGCTTTCTCAGCACGAACAAATGCCTCGAAGGACGCGGAAAGGACACAATGTTGCCACCAGCCAATGTCCGTTTGCACGACTGAATGAACGAATGCTCAAACAAACGACTGTCTGGCTGTATTGGAGCACTGAAACATTCGAGAAGTTTACAAAATGGCGTAGTTCAAATGTGCAACTTAAAAATTCTAAAATTTCAATTTATAAAATTTTTGCTGCCGCCGACATCGTCGTCGTCTTGGAAGTCCGAGCACAGTTTTGCTCACGGTCTCCTTCTTTCTTCCTATGGTTGCCGCCGACAACTGTTTAATATTAATTTTTATTGCTGGGCGTGGCAAATTTTCTCTTCTTGCTACATTTTATTTCTTTGGTGCGCTGCTGCGTTTTATTACACTACACATATAGTTTGAAATTGCGTATTAAGCAGTTAGTCAGTAGGTTTGTAACATTAAAGTAGAAGGTGTTTATTTCTGCATAAAATATTATGCAGAAGAAATCCTCTAGAATTGGTGAAAACCATCTTGCAAACTGTTGACTCAATTTATACTTTGACCAAGGTTTGTCTGCAGATTAATGTCAATGAGTCGCTTAAAAATAAAATTTATTAATCTGGTCTGAATTCATAAATCAACTACTTGCTCTAACGATTTCACAGATTCAAGTTGCTTTATAATAAAATCATTCCCATTGCCTCCTTTTTCCATAGCGTGTCAAACTATGTTAAAAGTTTGATTTTTGCTTCAATCATACTACTTTGTGCTTCAAATGAAGTGTGTAAAAACTTCGGTTCAACAAAAGCAAACTTTCTACCTTTTATCAATTTTTGCCACTATTCCTGTTCTTGCTGCATTCGCATATAATTGGCATCAGTTTCGCTTGGCAATTATAATAATCATTTGGAATGCGCTACAATTGTAATTATTAAATGGAAATGGCCGCACTAATTCATGGTTGTTGCCGCCATTTTGTTTTTCTATTCGTTTTACTTCCTTCTTATTTAAAGTCATAAATATTTGCACAAATTCCATATTTTGTGCAATTTAAAGATGCTGGTTTTATAAATACAATCTAAAACTTTTCAATTTCCTGTCAACGAAATTTGATATATTTTTTGTATTACTGTGCGATAGAGCACGAAAAAAAAAAAAAGAAACAGAAAGAGAGAGCGAGAAGCAGCTGTTCAATTAAAACACACTATTCTAATGCATTTCAGATGTCTTGCGACTGGGCGTGGCACGTTTCATGTTCACGTGCTACGTGCCACTGTCTGTAGTAAATGTTGCCCTGCCACTAGTACTCCTTCTTGCTTGACACTCAACACTCAAACAGCCAGCTGAAATTTAACGATATTTCAGCTGCGCGACACTCAAAGTTTATCGTCGTTGAGCAAGAACCACTCAAGTTCGTTTCGAAATGCAATTCTGCAGGCACTTGATGATAAGAATCATCAACGTCTGTCCGTCTGTCGCTTCGTCGTCATCGTTAGTAATGGTGTTGGCGGTAGCAGCGCAGTATATATATCTAGTAATACCGGCATTGGTAGTAGTAAAAGCAAAAAAAAAAATGTATATATATATATATATTACTACTACTACTAGTACAGCAAAATACTTTTCTAAAACAGTCATAACGAACTGCCATCATTCTCGCCATTGGCTTCAATGTCGCCGCTCAAGCGCACGTAAATGTCTTTTGCACTTCCGTTTTGATTGCGGAAACGGAAATTATCGCATGTGCGCTTCTCATCTTAGCACTTTTTTCCAGCTTTCGTTTCTTATTCATTTATTATTTTTGCTTTGTTCGTTTTTGCTTTTCGCGCACACTTCATTTTAAGACGAAAGACGCTGTAAAATGAACGTCCTTAAAGGGTTAAGATGGCAGTTAGTTTTAAGTGGCAGATTGCTTCCACCGCTTACTCGTTTCAATGCACTCCGTTCAGTTTAAAGCACGCGCACTTATTTTTATTGATTGAGCTTATTAATACATTTAATATGTATGGGTTGAGTTTATATTACAGGACCAGCAGAAAACATTAGTTGTAGCTGTTGTACAGTCAGTTTATAAAGTGGTTGAGGCTTGCTTGTCCTAGAGTGAGAAAGAGCGAGATGTGAAGAAAACAAACATGCTTTTGTGTTTGTATTTGTTTTCATACAATGGCTGCGTGTGTTATTTGTTGTTTGATATGACTAAAGCGTGTTCAAGCTTTTGCCGCCCAATATATTTAACCGATTTTGATGAAAAATTAAAAAAAGCGAATAAGGTGAGTTGGCTTGGTCTGAATTTAATAGTCAATATGGAAACATTTTATAGACAAATATTTTCTATTTGAAAAACTTCTCTATTTAAGCCAATATAAAAGTCAATATGGTGGCTTCTTATGGACTTTTAATACGCATATTTAAGAACGTGCACGAACGCAGAGTTTAATTTTTTTTTTTTCAATTTATGTTTTTATTGATTTGTGTATTGTGCCGCCATTTGTGATCTGTCGTTTGATATTTGTTCCACTTAATGTGTCAAATAATAGCCTTTAGATCCTGCTAAATAGTGGGCAGACGAATAGATCGTCTTGAGAAGTTCGTGATTTGTTATGTGAGATTATGTTACCTTACTAGCGAGACCGGGCTGCGCTGGTAGCCCTATCGTTGTCTTCTTTTTATATAGGTGAGATATCACACAGAAAAAATTTATGGTTTGAGACAAATGAATTGCTTTTAGTTTGAGTAGTACAAACAGAAAGAAAGTATCGGGAATGAAATTAGTTTATGTCTCCCGGTAAGGCGGTTAAATTTTTATTTCAGGATGATTATCGTATTTGTACACCCATGTCTCGTCGCCAGTAATAATGCGTTCTATGAAGGTAGTATTCGAATTGCCTCGATCCAGTATGTCTGCAGCTTCTTGCTCTCGATATCTTTTTTGAAGGATATCAGCTTTATCGAAACAAGTCTTGCAGCAACGCGTTCTATACCCATTTTTTCGTACATAATCGTTCGTATCTTTCCGTGTGACATCTCCAATACATGACCGATCTATCACAAGTTCACATGGTTACTTTCTGCAATGATTTCCTTTATTTTATCGTCGTTCATACTCCAACTCTATACGAACACCACTCGTGAGTGCCCGATGTTGATAGGGCAGATTCACCAAAAGCCTTTTTCAACTTTTCAATATTTTCAGTCATTATAAAAAATCGGCAAGCACTACTTCAACAGATAGGGCAACAAACTAACTTCGAAAGCAAGTATGAATACTGCAATCGTGAGTTCACGACAACGAAATACTCTGCCAACTAGCAACGGTATCATGCCATGGTAGATAAAGCATTACAAAACCAACAGATGGCACTGCATTTTGTAGTTATGTAGCGTCCCTTGTTGACAAATTTTGCACATATAGCACATAGAGCTGTACATACTTTTTTTTAAACTTGACCTGTATATTGTAAATAAGGCGAATTAAAAAATATAAGCTTACCTTTTCTATGTTCTTCAGTCTCCGAGATCACGGTAATTGCATATAAGGACAGTTGCAAATAGCTTTATTGACTAGACCTTTGATATTGATCAAGTATATATACAAACGTTATAGTATCTGCTACGCCGAATGCTGCCTCTTACATGCATTATTAGCACAAACAACTTTGGTAGAGTATAATAAAAACTCTTTGAGAGATTTAAATAATATACATGTAAAACTTTTCCGAATCATACTTATATAATGAAACATTTAAGATGAAAAACAAAATTCAATATGCCAATTATAATTTTCCGCCCAACTTATTATCAATAAGTTATTTAATGAAAATATAAATTATTCTGCATTTAATATGCTGCATGCTTAAAATAAAAATTTGCTTTCTTTATTTTGACTATCCTTCCACACTTAATACAGTTTGCAGCAATGAGAATCTCATTTAATTTCACAGTCGAACAAATATAAAATAATGCCAGACCACAAACGGACAATTAGGCAGCAAAGTTTCATGTAATTTGCTGTATAAACAAGACAGAATAATGGTAGCCCGACAGACGGACATATGTAGTTAATGCCTAATTAAAAACACACACAAACACACAGCAGCATCATCTGAGAGCAAAAGTCAGCATATATAGGAACTCATACCAGCAACCAACTACAACGCCAACAGGCAAAGAAATAATGAGCAGCCCATGTCCAGACGATTCGTTGACTGACTCGTTTTGAGCATTTAAATCCCACAGAAATATACTTGCAGCCTGCAGCGCCATTGTTTGTCTGCTCTTAATGACAAGCTTAAGCCAGACCAGACCAGGCCAAGGCGAGGCAATACAGTCAACTATGCAATCAACAACCAAACAAATAGCCAGCAAGTACAAAGCTACTTGCCAACGATGATTCAACTAATTTAACAACTAAATGTCCTTTTTGTTTTAGACGAAGCCAGCATCGATTCGTGAATATACAATATATATATTTATTTATATAAGCGTATGTCTGCCACAGCCCGGTGCATATAATAATTCTTATTTTATAGCCACATAATAACCAAAATATTCATAATACAAAACTAAGGTCACTCGCGCAACTTCCATTAGAATGAACGCGTAAATATGAATTATTATGCATTTAAAATGTGTCTTGTATATAAAACAATTTTAAGGCGCCATTGATTACGCGCAATGTGTCGTAATGGCCATTTTAATGCGCCATTTTAAGGTCAAATATATTTAGTGCAAAAAAAAAAAAAAAAAAAAAATTGTAAAGAGAATTATTGAAAATCAATAGATATATATAAAAGCAACAACACAGGACACTCAAGCATATAAAGCGTATATTCTACTTGAATAAATTTAAAATATGTAAAACATGTTTGCTTCTGTGTAATTTCTCGCTGCCATAACTCAGCAACTCAGCAAATTCAGTCCAAAAATGTTAATAAGAGTTTCAAAATTAGGTTTTCGTTTGTCAATAGTTTCCATGACATCGTTGCTCGCAGCAGCTCGAGTGGCAGCACTTGTACACTCCTCCTCTGGCGCAAGAAGCACTCAAAACTGAAAGGTAAACTATGCAGCGTAGCTCTGGGATTGGTACAATCTTGACAGCAGCTTGTCGTCTTAGATTACATTGCAATTTAAAATTAGATTGAAGTCGAACTCAAAACAAAAGGATCAAAGCAGCATTTTATCTTTTCGTTGCTTCAAAGTACAAGTGAATCCGTTGAAGAGTTTGCAATCAAGTTTCTTTAGCGCAAAATATTTAATTAAAACAAGCAAAAATTTTGGCTTTGGTTAAAACGAAGTTTTAATGCCGTTCACACGAAGTTTTAAATTTGTATAATAGTGACATGTTTTTATGTGATTGTGAGTGTGATATGTCTATTAATATTACTATGTTAAGCGGCAGTTCTTATTCTAAATGTGATGTTGACTTAAATGAAGAAGTATTGCATACAATTTATTTATTGTCTTCTAAATTAAATAATTAAGCTTTGGTGTTTTAGTTAAAACTTGCTTAACAGCATGCAGACAGACCCACAAACGCATAGGGAAAAAAGATCACCGAGATAAATCACCAAATTGAATTTTCTTCCAGTATTATTTTATCTCTATATCTCTGTTTTATTCCTATAACATAGTGGCATAAGATATTAATTCAGATAATTGCTATATACTATGCTCAAATCAATATGAAAAGTTTTCTTACTTCCTTTTTGATAAGGTTTTGAAAAAATATCATATTAAACTTTTTTAAAGCCAGAATGATAAGCATTAAAATATGTAATCTCTAAAAAATGTTGATGATCTCTATTCTTATCTCTTTAGAGTCTTGTATTGTCAAGCTTTATGTATTCTACAATAGATCCTTTAATGCATTCCCAACTTTCGGACAAACTGATAATACACATTGTCTGATTATGTGTGTAGGGCATAAAAAAGGTTCTCACATTTTTGCAATATCTACTTCATTAAGTCACTGGAATAATTAAAAGTCTAGCGCTCAATTTATAAAACGCAAATTAATTAAACTAAAATGTGCTAGAGTTGCAGCTATATAGTTGATATATTAAAATATTAGTAGATAAGGAAGCCTAAGACGTAAAGTGGGCTGTTGAGCATGATCCAGTATTTATATACATTTTTTTATAATATTTAATAGTTAGAAATTGAGTGATAAAATGCTATTCAAACTAAGTGTGAAGCGTTTAATAAAAAAAACTTTTCTCTATCTCTTCTCTTCCTTCTTAAAAATGTTTAAAAAGGTTTTTTAGCTTAGCTGCTTTCATATATTCTATACATTTTTTAAACTTCTGTGTGCCTGTCTATCTTTCTTTTTAATTTATTCAAGAAAATTTTAAGTTTTTGTTTACAACAATACAAAAGAAGAAGAAAAAAATTACAGCTTGGCAACAAACTTAGAATTGCAAATTAGCTCAACAACAGCAACAACAACACCAACAAAAAATTAAAGCAGCTATAGGCTATTTAGTTAAAAGTTGTAACATTAAAAATGCAAAAAGTCTTGAAAAAAAAAAAAAAATATATAGTTTAAAAAAACTTAAAAAATTCAAATGGTAAGACTCGCGCCAAATGCTGTCACGCTGTATTTAAATATTTTGCTATAAGATTTATTGTTTTGAGTAAAAATTCTTTACTAGTTTTATGTATTTATTTACGCCAGCCTTCTCACACATTTGTCAAATTATTGCATTTTCAAATGTCAACAGCAAATGCAATTGAAATATTTTTGAACGCAGCACATTTTTCCTACTCGAATTTTTATAACAAGTTTTCGCAAAATTTTAAGCGTTCTTCTGTGCTAGTTTTTCTTGCATTTTTTTTAACAAGAAATATTTTTGCAAAGTATAGTTTTTTGCAATAAAAAAACAAATAAAAAAAAAAAAAAGGCTAAGCAAAAATGTTGTAAAATGGAATCTTTCATGATTTTCACATACAAGCGGAGAGAGTGAGAGGTAAAAATTTAAAAGAAAATTTTTTAGCTAAAGTAAACCTGTCTGCTATAAATGCGGATTTGATGCTAAAATTTATGCAAGTAAATATAGAAATTTTTTAATCAAAATTTGATGTTCATGACATAAAAAGCGAAAAATTTGTTTTTAGCATTTTGCTTGCTACAATAAAATATTAGGATGTATCTGGATTATTAGCGCTTTGTATACTAAATTTGAATATAGCGCACAAAAATATACAGTTTAATTTATATAATTATAACTCATGTGCAGGTTGGGACACAGTATTTCTACCACGTGACAACACCAAGTCATTCTTTCCCATGGCAACGCCAATGTCAGTACTTTAAAGTACCTTAAGTACTTTTCTTATACGTACATTCGATAAAGTTCATACCTAACCGAAATTAAATGCATGTCCCAACCTGCATGCAACATATATATATATATCTATACGATCTTAATTATTTTTCATATTATTTTCTCAAAGGTTTGGAACTCTATACACCAGAATAATTATTACAGTTCGTCTCTAATATGAGAAGACGTAGCTGGGATCACTTTTATATTCCTGATATATAGCGTGGAAAGTATTATAATTGAATCCCAATGTTGGCAACACCTTGAAGGAGGCGATTCGACGAAAAGAGCAATTGCGGAAAAACGACCAGACACGAATCCATTATTCTATCATGTCAACGCTCGGCCACATGTTGCAGGACCGGTTAAAAACTATTTGGAAGAAAGAGGTTGGGAAGTTCTACCTCACCCGCCTTATAACCCATATATTGCCCCTTCTGATTACTACTTGTTCAGATCAATGCATATGTCCTAACCGGAATACGCTTCATTTCAGAACAGGGTATCAAAAATTGGCTCGATTCGTTCTTGGCCGCCAGTTCAAACTGCCCGAATAATGGGCAAACGTCGTAGCTTCCGATGGACAATATTTTGAACAATAAAGCCTAAATTTTCGAAGAAAATAAACAACACAAATTAATGCATACTCGCAAGTTGGCTCACTACATCCAAAGATATAACGAATTAAGTTTCATTTAAACTGCACATGACCAAACGTTGGTCATTTGGTGGCCATTTCATTGTATCCGTCACTATTGGATTTTTTGATAAATTCTTAGTGCATGCAACAGCTGTTACATGCATTAGAACAAATCTAATATAACCTTCTATTTCATACACTTCCCGCATTCTCTATACAAATGTATATCATTTTAAATTGAGGCATTATTTTTATACGTCAATTCATGTATTTTATACATAATTGAATTCACAGTTCACACAACAATCACTTTAATAGACTACATTCAATAGTTATTAATAGTGCGCAATAAATAAATTTAAATTGAGCACTCAATCTTCACAAAGTTGTGACACATTGACGGAACGGACGGACAGATACATTTATGGCAATATGTCAATACAAAACGAAGCTGGAAAATCACTGTGCAGGCAGGCAGGCACAACCTTAGTTTATATGATAACGAATGCAAATGCAGGCAATTTAGCTGCGAAAAATAACAATTGCAACAGCAGCCCGAACTGTAAGTGCTGTAATATCATCGAAGCATAAAGATACACAGACAAGACAAGCAGATACATTCACTTTGACATGTAATCATCGATCATGATGCGCGGCAAAGTTGCATGAAGTACGTGCAAGACTTGGGTGTGTCTTTTAAAGACAATCTGACTTCGAAGCGACAGACGAGGCAAAAAAAAAAAGTTAAATATAAACAAGTATAATATATAATTGCAACTAAATTAAATCAAATGAAACATAAATTTAGATTTAATTGACTCGAAGCGTGAATTTATCAACGCAATTAATGTCACAGATAGAAAAAAAAAAAAACTGCGCAAAACAAAAGCACGCGAAAGTGAGCGCACAGACCGACGGCAGGACGGACAGACTCTGTTGTTGAAACGACAATTTTGTGCGCGTTGACTTCTTAATGAATGTATCTAAGCGCAATAAAACTAACTTGAACAAATGCACGGACAGACGGACGGACATCATTCATAAATAATTCAATGAACGCATGAATGAGTGCATGTTTCACTGACTGACTGACTGACTAAATCAATGAATGAATGACCGAATGAATGCATGAATAAATGTATTTGAAAAATATTGAGAAAAATGTGCAGTTTAAAAAATATATATTTAACTTTTGACTTAGGTTAGACTGAGCTGGTTTTAGATACACGTATGTCAAGGGTCTTCTTTAAAATACTGTAAAGACAATACAAGTAAGTTTCTTTGGAGCACTAAAGCAATCAAAAGCAGCAATTTAAACGAATAAAGCACACTGGTTTGTTACTCTTAAATAGTTTTACTAACACTGAATGCAAACAAGAAATTGTCAGTTGAAATAACATTCCTGCCTTAAACTTCCAAACAAAATCCCTTTGTCAGAAATATTTTAATAAGGCATATTCTAAGCATCATTGAGAAAGCAGAGATGGTTCTATGCCAAGACACAAATAGCTTTGAATGCAGTTCGTGCTAAATTAATTACTGCCTTTCATCTAAACTCAACAGGCTGTATTAGTTTTGATTTAAGTTTGCACTCGTTACAATATATTAGCAAGCTAAGCACTTCAAATATTCAATAAAATTTGTGCAGTTTATTGTCACTTTTATAAAACTTTAGAATGTTTTGAAAATATTTTCAAAGAACAATAAAAGAAAATTACTGTATAAAAATTATTAAATTGTGTGTAAATAGAAACGCCTGTGTTCGCCACAGCAATGAATATTTTAAATTGAATAGAAACATGATAACATTTCTATTTACGATAACCTTTTCCAAAGAAGAAAACATTACACAGCATCATTTGTGAATCTTCTGTATGGTGAGACGTTGCTCGTGCGCTGTCATTATTGTTGGTTGACAGAAAAAATATTTGCGCTACTTGTATCTCATATATCTTTATTTTGCTTGCAGATACTCTTCTTAGATAACCCATCTAGTCAGCTTTCTCAAATTTCATTCATTTCATTACGGCTGTTGCCCTTGAAATAGAAATTCTAGCTAAATTTCTTTCTTTTAATTATACTCGAATGTATGTGTATTTTGTGCGCCTTGCACATTCCATTTGATTAGCGCTTTGATTAGCAAACAAACTAAATATAAACTAGACGCTTTTGCCGTCAATGTTATTAATTAGTCATATTGGCTGCTTATCTTTACGTTTCAGTGACTTGCTCTGCACTTACTATACTATATGTATTTCTTTTGCTGTAGGTAGTACACCTAATTAAACACGCTTAATATGAATTCCAATAGTATATAAAATTTAACTACGGCGCAACTTTAGCGTGAAGCGTGCGGCATGCGAAAAATGTGCCGCCTGTTTTTTTTTTTCGTTTTTGAATTTTGCGCATGTAATTTAAATGTCAGCGAGTGTGAAATGTCAGACGAAAAAGAAAATGACACACAGATACTTACTCGTGCACAGACGGCGGACAGACATAGGCTGCAACCTAGTGCTGCGCCTACCTATCATTTTTGTTTGCATGCCGGTCGCGTTGCTGTGCTATCATATCATATCGGCAGAGACGTCAAATGAGTTTCATTTCAGATTTCTTTTTTATTTTTCCCCGCTTAACTTGGATAATGAGTTTTCTTTTTATTTTTGCTGCCCTTTATACCTCTTAGTGTGAAATAGGGTATTATATGCTTGTGAGTAAGATTATAATACAGTAAAAGTCTGTTTGTCTAGGTCTATTTTTAAGATTTCGTGCTTAAAATTTATGCGGTCACTTTTTTCTTTCGACTTTTATACATACAAATGGTTCAGTTTCAAGGTCTGGTAAGTATAAAGTAAATCTTCATAGCACTACTACAGAAAGTCTTAGACCTCTTAGTAGCTCCAATGCTAAAAATATTTCAAAGTAATCTGGCACTCGGCTATATAGGCAAAGCTAGCTTTAATTGTAAAGAAAGGAAAGAATGATTCTTTTAGACCATTTAGTCTCACCTCTTTTATGCTGACGACGTTAGATTAAATGCTGGACAACATCGAAGTTAAATACTTGTTAAATGAAATCATCGTGGAGATCTGGCAGATTCTCCGAATCTGCTTTATACAAATTAAACTTTTGAAGAAGTCGTAAGATCCAAAGATTTTGACAAGACATCTCGTACAAAAGGGAATTTAACAGGAGAGGAATATATACTACTCTTACAAGTTAGCTAGAACCACTAGTTGACTGAAGGATTTGTTGAAACTAATCATTTCGGAAAAAGTCTTGCTGTCAAAAACTTCAAAAGAATGCTCCAAGGGGGAAGGGGGTTGCACTTCCCTCTTCTGTAAAGCTTTGGAGTTAACGAATCTCAAGATCTCCTAACAAACAACTGTATCGAACGCTGATGTCCTTGTACTTATCTGATGACACTATACTTATCTGTAGATAAAAATTCGGAGATATAATATGGGAGCAATACAAAATGGACATAGAGATTTTGGTCTTCCAAAGTAGGACTGAGTTTACCATACAGACATACAGAACCTATGCTGGGAAGAATTGGAGATGCACTTAAAAATACTGAAATGGATGTATCCCACAATGGTCGGACCTGTGGTAACAATAGCCAACAAACAACTGTATATAACTTAGAGGTTATCCTGTATAACTGTAAAAAATGCGAATCGGTCCCAGTATCGCATTAGACATAATTTTTAATCTATCCAATCTAACCAACAATAGGCGGAAAGAGCCATTCTAAGGAGAAGAAGATATTACAATGTCAGGGCGGCCTACGTCAACAATTGATTAAGGAAACTTATGATGGAAAGGTAGGCGGCTATTAGAGCATTACGTTCAAATGTGATTACCAAATTTCATCTCTGTACCTTAAATGAATGCAAAGATATAATGAATTAGGTTTATTGCTTCTATGAGGGGCGGGGCATAGCCCTCCGATTTTGACCAAACTTGACACGAACCATTTCCTGGCTGAACTGAAAGTCTTCTGTGAATTTCAGCTCATTCGGTTGGATGGTTTGGTTTCCTATAAGAAATATACATAAGTAAATAGATTATCTGGCTACTCGGGTACACCTCGAAATGGACAAGCTGTTAATTTGACAAGAAAGGAAAAAGCATCGCTCTTCATGGTCTGAGTCAATTTGCGGACTTAGACCAGCTACACTTCGTGACATAAAGAGCAATGCGTGCACTAAATCCATAAAATCTCGTAACCTACTTAAAGGCGGTAGGGCTGGATGAAGTGCTGAAGGTAGATACAACGATCAGGGCATAATAGACCTGCAAAGCTCGCGCTGCCTACTATCTAATAATAGTAATGTAGTATTCTGTTGGAGGAAAAATTTGTCTTGTTATCCTGTTTATTGTTTTTGTATTTTCACTAAAGCATATCAGCCACACGAATTCTTTGCATGTTCTGAAAAACGTTTTAATGACAAATTCTTGAGCGTTTAAATGCGCATAAATTAATTCATTTATATTAAACTTATGTTTTCTCAATATTTATTTATAAATCTCGCTTTAATTTGTTTCATACGATTTTATTTGATGACAAATTTAATTGAAGCGCATTTAAATAATTGGTTAATTGGGGCTATATAAAATTTATGATTGCCACACGACAAACATTAAATATTTCATTTAACTTATCTGCGGTCGTTAAGAACACAATCGGAGTGAAAGTGACTGAGATAAGAAAGTCTAATATGAATGTCTTAAATTTTGTATCTTTTTGTAAAATTAAATAGAAGTTAATAAACTTAGAATTAGCAAATGACTGCAAACACAATTCAAACAATGTCAACAGACACACACACACAATGCGAGTGTTTATTTTGCGTTGCACAGGTCACTGAGTTCCATTAGAGTACATGAATGCAAATTTGTGTACATACATATGTATCTAGATATTTGTATCTATCTAAATACGAGCAAACACATACACAGACTCATATAATAAATATTTATGCACTGTGCTAGACAAATATGGCGTCGTTGTCATTTTGTTATCAGCTGCTGTCAGTTAAAATGCATTTAATTTTATATTTTAATAAAATAACATACAAGAAATACAAAGTATTAAACTAATTTAAACAGACAATTTGTTGCATAAAGTTATTTTTAGCAAGTTAGTTTGATATGACTTAAAAACATCAAACGACAATGCCTGTCAATGCAATATAATACAATATAAATGACAGCAGACAATATAGCTTGTTGCATATTTCTATAGAGGCCTTACTTTTATTATTATCAGCAATATTGCAGCAGCAGTTGCATACAAATCAATGCATATTTAAATATATATTCCACAATATGCAGCATAAAGCTTTTGTGCATTGTGTTGGCAACATATGACATGCTGTCGCATACTATTTACAATGCTAGTCACTATAATATTGCTATATGATATATAATATAGCTAAACCGATATATGTATAAGCAGATTGCACGAGTTTTCAAATGGCATTGTACTAGTCGCAGTTGTATGTATTTAATTACTAAGTATTATAAATGCTATTAAAGTATTTTCTTGCAAAAAGCAATCAAAGATTTATTTGAAATTTGAATATGTTTTAATTAGCAAAGCATTCATATGTTATCGTTTGTTATTAAATAGTTAATAAATGTTGAAATAGGTATTTAAAATTTGATTATTTGAAAGTGGAAACTAGAGATAAATTGCATATTGCTGGGAAATCGCTTACAATTAAAAAGTAGTTCGTTTTTCCGGAACACACAGGTCAGAGTATGATTTGTGCTAATTGAAATACGAAATCGAGTATTATTTGTAGTTATATTAGCTTACAATAGTGCGTATACTTAATTTTTTAGACAGTAACAAAATATTACGCATACGCCACCAACATTACTAATTAACTTTGTCAATTGATTTTGTGATAATTAATTTTTTTTTATGTTAAAATAACTGTTTGTGAGTAGTTCTGCTGCAAGCCCCTTACATGGAATGCAACTGGTCAAGTCAAGATCCTCGATTTGCATCTATTTCTAAAATCAACATGTGAAACATTTAAAAAAACTTTATATATACAAATCAGTGAACATTTTGAGAGGTTTATGTATTTTAGTATTACAAAGCAAGCTGCTTGTTTAAACAATTTCATCCCTACTTATATGAAGTCATTTATATATATATATGTATATTTTGTATACATTTGAAATTCCAATCTTAACATATTGCTGGAACTATTTACACATATTATCAACGACCACCATAGTCATATAGAAAGCAAAATAAATATTTATTACTTTCTTTCAAATGCGGTGCACACATAAAAAATTCTATTGAACCTTGAACAATTGAGTAATGCTGTCGCCACAAAAGTAGTTTACATTGCCGACGATGCTCACATACATATATACGATAAATATCTGGAGCGCTGATGTTTGTCTTCACCAATGGTCTGAATGAATGTTGTAAGTATGCAGAGAGTAGGTAGCTTCATTTTCTTTTTTTTCATATTACAAATGCAAGATTTATGTATGTACTTAGATTGCATTTACAGCAGCAGCATCAGCCGCAGGGTGTCTAAGGAGTCTAAGCAATAGAGCATATTGTGTCCATATATATTATGGTCAAAGATCGATAGTGCACACATATGGAGTGTTGCGTTCAGTTGTTCTGAGTGCTAAATTGCATTGAATGGTCTGCTATGTACATTTGTGCATTGTCTGATTGCATACTCGTATAAGCGCATGTTAGTAGATTGCATTTACTATTTGTAATTGTTGTCGTCGCAGTTGTCCATGTCGTTTTTGTTGTCTTTAGTTTACCCAAGGGAGCAACTATAAACTGGCACTGACAATCACACTAGCTAGTTTCGATTGCATTTTTAGTTAGAATGTTTTGAATCGTTTGTGTACTTTTAATTTGTATACTCTTCTGTTGATGAAGTGTCAAGAGTATAATATTTTCTTCATAAAGTTTGTAACACTTAGAAGGTGATGCGTATAGTCGAGTTAGACATGTTGGTTTAGATGTGAAGTGAATTATAACTGCAAATATTCTAGAGAATCGACCAATATTGTATTGGTGGAGCACGCTTACTTTTTTGGTGTAGCTTCTATATAGATTTATTCGTAAATATGCTCAACATTTGGCATTAATGTCTACTCCAAAACCATTAGAAGACGACTGAATTAAGGAAATTTTCTTGAGTGCATAGCGCAACGTATACGGCACATATGGTGACCTCAAAACTAAACTATATTCATCTATTAAAGTGGCTAGGTCACCATATCTCATTGAGAATCTGTGGGATGAGCATATTCTAACGATGAAGCTTGGTAAATTAAACGATTTCAAAATACTTGGAACACAATTTCCTGACCAATTCTAGCTAAATTTGTGACCACCACTGTATGAACTTTAAAACAGTTGGCAGTGCTGGCAGCTGCTGCATTACTACATGCAGTTCTTCTTCTGATTTCTAAATAATTATATGACAAGCATAAATTTTAAATATTTTTCTTGGTTGCATTTTATAATTACTTTATGTTCTTTTTTCTTTGTAATGTTGCTGCCACATTTTTTTTAGCTGTTTGCATTTTTTCTTTTGTTTTTCGCTGTGTGCGTGAGTTGGTTTCTGTGTTTGCAACTACTTTTGTTGTCGTTGCTGCTGCAGTTGACATTTATTTATTTGCTTTGGGGAATTGTTGTTTTGGGAAATGTTGTTAGCAACATTTCAAAAACAAATTTTTTTTTTTTTTTGTACAATTATTTCCATGACAACAACAGCAACGCTACACAAAAGATGTGCGCGTTATGATAAAAATGTTTTATATACAAAACATTTTTACAAACCAAAAGTAAGAGAAGAATTGTTGCATGCAGCGTTTTTCTTTTTGTTTTACATTGTTTTGCCCGAAGGCAGCCGATGAAGTGTGCGTGTGTACTTTATATGCAAAAGGTGAATGCACTTAAAATAGCTAAGCAAAATACAAAGCTTAGAAAATGTATAATGTAAATATAATATATGTAGATATATTCTTTTAGCATGCAGCATGTTTAATTTCAAAATGCGGCACATGCCAACGTTGCGTATAAACAATATCAGGCTTGGCGAAGAAAAACCATGTACAAATGCAGCAGTTTTGGGCTGACGATTTTAAAATACTCGGCGCCATGCTTATAAAGTTTAAGCTAGAGTTTGGCATATTTTAATAAACTAAATTAAATAGTTTCATCAAAGTTTTCGTTTCGATAAAACTATAACAATTTTCAGATTTTTGCTGATATTCATTCCTCGAGTCAAATAAATAAATCAGATTTGCGAAACTGCTCAAAGAAAATTTCTTAATGTTTGCTTAACATCAGAAGCTGACTCGATAACCTGTGTATAATCAAAAAGATTTGGGAGCAGTATCTTTGCCAATTCATGTAAGATTGGGTACAAGATGCTGCCAGCGTGACATCGGCATATTTGCATATATCCAACTCGTGAGTGCACCAAATGACACACAATTTTCAATTTGTGAGAGATTGGTCTGCAGGATGGTTTCTCTCCAACTATCGTCCGGTATATAGCGCAAAATATGAAACAATTTTTTTTTTTAATTTTTATATAATTATAATTCTCAGATAGTTTTAACATATCTCATATGAAAGTGATATTCTAAAGAGTGTATTACGGAAAAGCGAGTGTGACGAGTAGATGAGACTGATAATTTTTATTTTTTAATAAAAACACTAATTATTCGGTGTTATGTGACGATAGCGGTAATGTGTGCTTGGAGGACGAATATAAGTGGGAGAGAGCAATGTGGATAGTGTTTGGGGGAGTAGTTCTGAGGAGTGTACTCGAAGATATTGTGACGGAAAGGAGCATGTAACTAATAACACACATTATCGGCAAAGAGTATGATCGGGAAAAGCGTTTTGAGGGAATAGTATGCTGGATTTTGTTCTTGGCTTTTTATAAAATCCAAACAATAGGCGACTAAGGTTTGTACATTAAAATTAATTAAGTTTGGAGCCAATTTTACGCGATAGAAGTTAACAGCAGGTATTAGGAAAATCTGGACTCACTGGATATGTAATGACGTGGTCTCAAAATAATACATAAGGGATGCGTACGCACGTCGGGTAAGCTAAAAATCGTAGCATGCTAAGATAAATCATTTTTCTTAAAAGTAGACGACAAATTGTATTCTCGGCGATGCCTAGCCGTATCTGTAGGAAAATAAAGACGAGGCGTAGCAGTGCAAGGCGAGCCCGCTACTATATATAAAAGATACAAGCTTCTTCGTGGACTTTTGTTTTGCTACATTTTCGGAAGTATAAATCAAATCAAATGCAAGTCAAATTGAACGTAATTTTGCCTCACTCACACGCGATCGAAGCGCAAGTCCACGGAGACTTTGTCATGTAGCAAGACACATTGTAAAAATAAATTAACTTAATTGTCCGCTTTGCATCAAAGAGAACCCATAAATAATGACCGAGTAATCTTTTCCCGACTTAAAGAGTGATAGTTTGATACGGAATTTCAAAATTTTTATTATTCTTTAAAAATAACGCTGGAGCGACATTACCGTCAATGAAGATCGAAGATGATCGGTTAGATGGTAAATATTTGCCACATGCCAGTGCTCCAGTGACAGTTTGCCAGCATTTTGAGAAATCGGGAAGTCACTTATGAAGTGTTGGATACTTCTTATTCTTTCTTTAAAATAGGAGATATGCATCCTTTATGCCACTCATAAAACGCTACAGTGCCCTGTCAACATCATGTTACCGTTCTTGGTAAATTTTAGGTGCTCAGACGTTCACTTCGTCTGATAGCCAAATGTCGAGTGGAATGCTTAAAGCAACGTGAGTGTTCACCGTTTTTGACTAATAATAACTTCCAAAACTTTTGGTTACTACAGGACGGCACGTCGGCTATATTACGGCCATTGATTGCCGGTGATTTTTGATCGCCCGATTTTACCTGTGGAATAGGGCTTTTAATAGTCGAGCCAATGTACCGTTCTCATTTGTTTTATGTTAATGTGACAAAGTTTTACTTCGTTTTAATCCATTCTATATTAGATCAAACATGACTAAACAATTTAAGCCAGATTAATCTTATGAAACGACTGTAAAGTGCATAAAAACTTCAACTTAAACGAAATACACATTCTTGTTGCTGATTTTTATGTTGAAATATTTTAGATATGCTTGACAGAAATTGAAATGAAATTGATATATTTCATAAACACATAAACGCAAGCCGTTTTGACAGAAACTCTATGCGTTTCGATTTACAATGACGCTCTACGAGTAGTATATAGCTTCATAGAAGTGTCGTATTGATTTACGATATTACGCATACTCGGAAAATAGAAAAATATAAACAAATAAAGCATCGAATAGCTTTATTTTAACGTTGGTCTTACGAGTTTTCTGCGATGCTTTCATAAAATTTTGATTTTGCACATTTTTATATGCAACAAAACATAAAATATTGAAAATGTTTATGTGCGCCAAGACTATAAACTCATAGAAATGTAGAAATTTATACAGAGGAGGCAGCTCTTAGATATAAACATGCGCAAGGCTTCAAGTGTATCTCATGCTACTCGAGGTTGTGCATGGCATAAATCTGTACACTGGTGCGCTATATTGCTTTATGATGAGCGACAGAAAAAAAGAAAATGAATAAATCATAAAAAAATTTGAGTAGTAATTCTTTGCTTTAAATTAAACACTTTGGAAATTTTGGTAAGAAAATAGTCAGCTAAATGCTTTCATGAGTTAAATCCAACTCGTATGCTGTGTTCAAGTAGCCGTAAAAATGGCGGCGCGAAATCAGTGTTTAACATCAGACAGATAGCACACAAATAAATAGACAGCCAGACAATGAATGTTCACAAACAATCAATCAACACGCACAACAAAATGTCCTCCGACATTGACTACTATTACTCATGCTCAAGAATGTTAATATTTATCTTATAGAGAATACCTACAATCAATCTATTTGTTTTGTTTGTGTAGGCAGGCAGCAGGCAGTCAAACGCTCTGGACCGGCTTGCATTTTTATTTGGGCTCAAATTAATCATAGAGCGTAAAGTTCCAAGTCACGCAGTCCAAAAAACAAAATAAAAAAAAATAATAATAATAATATACAAATGTCACAAGTTAGTCACGCTGCCGGCTTGGATCTTTAACTGTCTGTCTGTCCATTCGTCTGAGTTCTAAGCTCCTGCTTCATTGTTTTCTCAATGAGTTTAACCTAACTGGCAGATAAATTTATGTTAATTTCACGTCTAGACGCAGCAGCAGTTGTCTTCATTCTAGTTTCTTTCTTTTTTTTTTCTTTGGTCCATACGCAAATAATAAAAATAAATTAGCGTAAAACATTAAGCATGTCTTATTATTTATTTATTTTTTCCGACGCTTTTGTCTTTAGGCATTTTATGCATTAAATGGCAATTTTTTTGCCCGCAACTTTTGTAAACATTTATTTGCTTAGAGTTACTTATTGCTCGGTAGTAAATGTCTCGCCGCGACACACAAATTGCGCAAATACAACTCGTAAATAATATAAAATTTAATTGTGCAAAAAGCAATCGATTTTGTTTTCAAATACTAAAATTTTATAGTACAAGGCAAATATAAATAACAAATGGAAGTTCAGCGATTGCATTAACGAAAATTATCATACATAAGCGTATTAAGTTTATATGATGTCTAATAAGTGCGTTTAGTACTTGTTGGCTTAGAAAGTTAAACGAGTACATTAAAACGATGATTTACAACAAGCACGCATTCATTCTCTGATAATTCTAAAACATTATTCATAACACAATTTCAAACAAATGTGAATAGTCTGAAATAGAGTTGTGCGTTGTACATATTAAAAATGGAAAATCGCATCAAGAAGCTTACAACCCAGTTAAGAAAAAAATATTGTTACACCATTCATTCGTACAAAGTAATAATTTGTTTACTGAGAACTTTGCATGAATTCTAAACAGAATATGAATGATAAAGAATCTTATTTGTAGATCCATTGAATATTATAGAAATCTGCACAACTGAATTTATAATATATATAACACATATGTAATCGAGTCTGGCAATAAAGTATTTATACTAAAATCTGTATGAATATTCATTAATTTACATTCAATTAATGAGTGCAAAGCATATTAAACTTTATTACATTAAATCAAATCCATTTAATTTGAGTATATAAATGAAACATTAGACATTCGAAATAATCATTCGAATCATTCGATTAGGCAGCCTGAAAGACCATATATGCTGAAAAATTTTTTTATCTATAGTAAAATAGATGAATAAAGTTGGAATGAGGCGGCGAAAATAAGTAATTTGTTTGTTGACTCAGAGCGCCTAGAGTATAATCACAGCCAACCCAGTTAGAAAATGTTCCAAACAGTCGACTGTATCAAATTCATTCATGACATTCAACTTCAATTTGTTTTGTGTATAGAAATATTTTATAAGCATTATTTTAATCAATATTTCGGTAGAATCGATTCGGATTACAAATATTTTTAGGCCCTGTACCGAAGGTACAAGAGCCTATTGGTTTTGTGCAAATGTATGTAACAGGTAGAAATAATGGTCGGAGACCCCCCAAAGTTACCCCCATTATGGTCAGGAGTGATAGAGGAGTCGATATAGCCATGTCCGTCTGTCCGTCCGTCTGTATGAATGAAAGGATCTCGGAAACGGTAATAGATAGAGACTTCGTGTTTTTTGCATTCGACTAGGACTGCTCCGGAATTTTACAAGTTTATTTTAAAATTTGGCCAAATACCTCCCCCCCCCCCCCCTTACCCATAAAAACACCACGAAGGCAAAAAATTTCTTCGGCACATAAAAAATTCAGTATGCTAGTATAGAGATAATGTTTCTCTAAGCCAAAATCCAAAAAGTTCATCAAAATCGGATAATAAATGACGATTTTATAAGCAATTGAATTTGAACGACCCCCCTTTTCTTTTCATTCATATTCACGCAGTGAGAAGTGGTCATGTGTTTGGTCATAAGCTCGGGAAACATTTAATGTGTTTGTTAGGCGACCTGAACTGGTACAGGGCCTCTTACAGTCGGTTACGCCCGACTGAAATTTCCTTACTTGTTTCAGTTTGATTTCGGATTTGATTCCTCAAACAATCAATGGCTTAAAACAATTCGAAGCGATTCATTCGAGATATTGTAAATTCGATTATCTTTGGAAATATTCGTCCACACTCCTAGAGAAAGGAGTCATGGCTTAAAAATACTGTTATTAGGCTGTCATGATATTTGCGACATTGGGCTATACCAACGATAGTTTAGTGGTTCATTGCGACGGAAAAATGTTCGCCGATTTAGTATAACAGTTCTCGTGAACTACAATGGAACTAAGTTTCTAGGTCAATAATTTACTCAAATGGAAAATTTTAGAAAAAATTTTAGCCTTGTGCTTTAAAAGATTTTGGATGATCTTCTGAGACCAAAACTCATCAATTTATCATGCCGTCATAATATGTATGAGATTTTCCTTAAAAATGTCTTCGAAAAGAAGCCGGGAAGTTCTCATTTTCAACCGATTCGATGAATCATGGAACAACATGAAACGAGATCATTGCAGAAGTAACCTCGAAAATCTAATTGTTAGATCGAATATATTCGACGATGAATCTGAGTAAATCAAATCGTTTTGCACAAACAGATTTAGATTCGTTTAGATTATTATGAACTCTTGGAGCTCACGACTACATTTTTACATGTTTTCGATCCAAAGTCCAGTGTGCGAATTTTTGCATCAGAACCTATTTATTTGTTTAACTCAGTCACTAATCGATACTAATTTCACTTCGCATCAAAACAATAGGCTTAATTTTTAAACTGAAATATTTATTTTGTGTATTTGAGTAAAGTATAAATTGATCCTAAACTGTTATTATAAAGGCTTATAAAGTTGTACATTTGTTCAAAAAATTAGCAGAGATACCTGTCGAAATTGTATAAATACGCCAAGCAAATCAATACCCTTTTCACACCCAAGTCCTAAGTGTACAGTAAAAGTTGGCAGAATTTTTTCCCCATGCCCTTCACTTATATAATTTTCTAATGCAGCAATAAAAAATTATTTTGTTTGATTTCCACTTAGTAAGTTGCTTGTTTCTCACACTTTAAAAATTACAAAGTTAATATTCAAACTTTTATAGTTTGTCTTGCATTAGTGGCGAAACTTTTCTTTATTATAGGATTGGATGGATACTTCTTAAGCGCACACCACGCACGCAGTTATTTACGGTATTTGGCGCCCATTTATGACTTCAATTTTGTAAATTGATTTTTATATTTAGTTAACGATAAACGATTTAGACGTCTAACAACGTTGACAATAGCAGTGAAAGACAGCCAAGTAAAGCGAGCACGAAAGAAGGCAGTTTAAACGTGGCATGTCCTGTGCTGCTCAATTGTATTTATTAACTTTCCATTAAGTGTCTTGAGCGAAGCTGACGATAATAGTCGTGTGGATTGAGCTTTAAATGCCACGCCCACTAAACATTGCCAGACTGTCACCGTTTTGATTTGATGTATTCTTTTTATTTAAGCTCAATCATTGAATTTTCCTTCTTTTTTTTTTAGCAGCTAAATAAGTAGCTTTTGGCTCTGAAATCAATATATATTTATTTCAGTCGTATTGGGGTTTTTGTTGCTCCTTGCGGGGTTTCGCTGCTGCAGTATTTGGTCCTTGTTGTCGTCGACAGGTGACATTTGAAATTGGATACAATTTAATTTTTCATTTATAGATTTTGCTTTCATTTGCACCTAACCAAATAGATATTATATTTGATTTATATGAATCGATTACACATTCGTTCACTGCATGCGACATTTTGTAATTTGTTTTATTATTCTTGTTATTTGATATTGCATTTGATTATGATTTTTATGTAGAAAATATATAATATTTCGTTGGTACGAATCGAATTTACTTCTTTAATTTTTGATTAGGGTTTCATTACATGATTTTTGTTTTGTGTTTCTGTTTCTGCAGAAATTAAATTATAAATCATACATTTCCACGGAGCGCCTTACACATGCTATTCCAAAGCTGTTGAAGTTCTAAATAATAAGTTCTCTAGTCTATTTAGAATAGACATTTGCATATCCATTTGTAATTGATGGATTTGGAAAAGCTTTAAAGGACAAATAAAACTAATTATTCATATCTATGTAAAGGGCAACGGAAGAAAAAAAGAACTGCGGCAAAATAAACTCTGCCACTCAAGCCGTTTGACAAAATGGAGTGAAAGTGCACGCTAGGTATCCTGTATTTTTTTTTTACTTTTTTTTGTAAAAGTGGCCGCGCCTAGTGCCGCGTCGTAGCAGCTTGTATCTAATAATAAGCCAAATAACTTTTATTAGCTGCTAATAAAGTCATTCAGTTATATTGAAACCGTAATTTTGGCTAAAATCTAATTAAGTCATACAAGCTAACACAAATAAATTTTATGCCTCCGTATGAGTATTACCCAGTAGACACATCAAAACTAATTTCAAATAAAAAAAAAAATTTACTATACACAGGCAGTCAATTAACAATTTCCAATGGGAATTTTTTTATAAGATAGCAAGTAAATTAAGTAAACAAAAATAAAAAAAAAAGTATTTAATGTTTTCACTTCGGTACAACCAATGCTTGAATACCTTACACAGGAAAAATTAATATAGAACGGAAAATAGAAATATATTTTTATATGCAAAGTTTTTTTTGTAGCGCCTAAATGCATTTCACTAATCTGAGGGCCTTCTCCTGCACCCATTATTCTCTGGTGGCGCCACATCTTGGTTGGAAAGGGACATCTTTCATTGACATTCCCTTCAATGACAATGAAAGTATGTTTATTATGTTTTAAACTTGGTTAAATTTTTACCGAAACTCACGATTTAATGAAACAAGTTTATGGGAATAATTGTCCATTCATCATGTTTCTTGAATTACGACGAATGTTTGAGCCGGCCGTAATCTTCAGTGAACGAACAAAACATCAAAATTGTCCGGTTCATGGAATCGGAATTGGAATTGTCCAAAGACTCAATCTATCGCATTTTCGTCGATCATTTGGGCTTTAGGAAAGTGTGTGCACGTGTGTATTCGGCCAGAATATCGCGAAGAAGGAAGTTGGCGTTTGTTGCACGATAATGTACCATCGATCATCGATCGCCACTTGTAAGCGATTTTTTGACAAAAAATCGAATTTTTTATCGTCAAGCACTCGCCGTTTTCGCTTGAATTGGCACCATTTATCTGTTTTTTTCTTTATGCAAGCTGAAATTATCCATGAAAGGACGGCGCTATGCTGATGTGGATGCCATCGAAATTCGAGGGATATTACTTTGAATAAAATATTATTTAGAATATTCATAGTGCGTAGTGCTATTCATGTGTCACCCTCTCGTTTATGCTTGGCAACTACCATTTTAAATGGACAAAAATCGGCGAATAACGATGCTCGGTGTTTTAATTTACAATTACACAATTTACACTTCACACATCACTCAATATAAATATTCGCTTAAATATCGTTAAACTTTATATATTTAAATTAAAATTATGCAGCATAAAATAATGAACTACATGAAAATACAAAGTGACAGTGCGGCCATTATTCATACGCTCCGTTGCATGCCGCATTAAAATAAAATGAAATAAAAATAAAAAAGAAAAATTCAATTTTAAAATACAAATTAAATTTCAATTTGACAGAAATTCATTAAGTATCATTTCATTTCGAATCGACAGTTATTGGTTGTGCAGTTGTGTGGCTGTGCTAAAGTAAGATTAATTGACTACACTGTGAGAAAAAAATTATACAAATTTTTGTGCATAAAAACAAAACGCAATCAATCGAGCAATGTTGCTGCTCAATGAATATTTTTCCTCTATGCGAAAAAAAAAAAATATATAAAAATACTCACGCAAAAAACTAACTCGCAGTGCGATTCATTAGCTTTATTGAATTAATTTATTTATTTGTAAAATTCTCGTCGCTTTTGTATGACATTCTAAATAATAAATTTGCATAACAAGCCGAACAGCCTGTTTGGCAATTGTGCCAGCGAGTTCGTCGGAGTATAATTAATGCTCATATTTCACATATTATTGTATAAATGTTTTTTAGCATTTTGAATATTCATTTGCTGACGTAGTAACGCGTCACTTCGACGACGACTTCAATCTACGTCAGTAATGTGTATAAACTCAAGATACTGGAGCTGAAGTTGTTCGGAAAGTTATTCCGGTTTCAGCTGTGTGAAATAGACTCAGCTGCACGTTATTTCCCATAAATTGTTAAATTAAATCGAGTGAATGGCAGCTTTGATAGACAAATAGGTTGAAATAGTTAATAATCTGCATATTAAAATAACTTACGAACATTTTTTAGAAGGAATTTAAAGTTATTTACGAAAATTTATTAGGCTTACCTGCAAATAGAAGAAGAATATTTTTAAGATTATTATTCAGTACTAAAAAAATTTAATATATTTTATTATAATTTATAATAAAAAGTGGTGCAGACTCTTTTTTTAATATGAATGTATATAATATAGAAGAACTTTAAACATATTTGTAGAACATCAACAACGGACCTGTCTATAAACTCCAAAATAAAGCAGCTAATCTGATAATAATAGTTGCTCGACCAACTATTACTTAAAAACAAATACAAATTGTCTAGAAAGACTTCAGGAACACATTTGCTGTCAAAACTTAGTCATAAATTATATGCAACGAGCACACAAGAAACCAAGCTTAACTCCAAGCTCTCGTTTATATTTTAAGAATTTCCGTAAAGCTATAAAACATTTTCAACGATGATTTGTTTGCGAAGTGCAACAAATTACATTTCGAATCAATATATTTGGTTCGTAAAATATTTTTGGAAAATCCACTAAAAAACAGAAATAAAAGAATTGTTGCAAGCAAAACAGCATTCGAATGCTTAATGTTGCAGTTAAGAGCTCATTTCCAATGCGTGCAGTAAACATTTGCAGTAAAGAGTTGCGAAACAGGTCTGCACAGAAGAAAATAACATTTCAATTTGTAGGAGCATATCTACATAGGGTGCTTCATATGCGATTTCAGTTAGTAATATGGTAATCCCAAAAAATTTTTGTTAACGCTATCGTCAGAGATTTCACAATTTCAATAATGTGTCGATTGCAGCATAGATTTATTCCGCGGACCGGAAATTTCTGGAAAATTCCAAGAAACTCTCTACAGCGTATAATCGCTGAAGATCTACGTTTCCATGCTTGCGATGCTCAATTAACACAAAAACTACAATCAAATGACTATGCTCAGACTTATTTCTTATATCCTGTTTCCCATAGGGAAAAAGAGGTACATAAAGTTTGTGTAAATGTATGTAACAGGCAAAAGGAGGCTAGACGTACCCCATAAAGTATATATATTCTTGATCAGCAACAAAAGTCAAGTCGAGTCGATGTAGATAAGTCCGTCTGTCTGGAGGTCCGTATGAAAAACGAATTCTTGAAAACTATAAGAGATATAGCCTTCTAATTTGGATATTTAGAATCTGCAATTCATTTGTAAGAAACCTTGTATTCAATGAATATGGGAGCATATTTCATTTAGCCCAGATCTACCACTAAAAGGGGTAACCTTCTTACAAATCGTTAGGAACAGGTCTAGTCCTCTCGACTGCAGCGTTCTTTCTTGTTATAACATAGTAAAAAAAGAATTGCGCAAACTATATTTCAATAAAAACGGTCAAATGTTTTGGATGTAAAATGCTTTAATAAGCTCTACTCATACAAAGGACACACGCACGCTCTAGGACACTTTTGTAGGTTTTCAAAAACTCTTTTATTCTTACATGTAGAACATTTCGAAATAAAATGTTTTACCGTGAGAAGGCTCTCGACTGTATGTATTTTGGGACGGAAGTTGTTCAGCCTCTCACTAGATATTACGCATGTTGGTTTTAAAATTCTTTTGTATGAGTTACTGCGATTTTTCGCTCCTTACTGCGTCAGTGGAAATGCAATCTAACCAACATCACCATTCGTGCTGCTGCTGCTGGTTTAGCAATAATGTGCTATGATTTATTGTTCTACAATTTTGCTGGTGGCACTGCATTCCATTTTGCCATTTAGATTTCATTCGAGCGTTTGCTTCTCGCTTGCTATTTGCTGCGTTGTTTATTTGGTTTATTTCTGCTTCGAATGCTGCAAACGCAGTGCAATATTAGCAAATACTTTGACAAATTTACAGCACGTAGTACATAGATTGTGGCACATATCCTACATATATAATATATACAATACATATATGTATGCATGTATGCCTTATAATGCATTTAGTACTGCGTGTTGCTGTTGTTGTACATCCTGCAGCGTGCTGACCTAATTTGTGTAAATGTCTTTTGCTTGAATGAATGCGAATTCGCTTAAAACACTTCTCGTTGTAGCTCGAGGATGCTTTCGATCCTTTCACTTTACATGTTTGTGGTTTATACAATTGCTTTTTTGCTGTTCACGCTCGACGTCCTTGTTGTTGTTTGCAATGCAATTACTTCCAATTGTTGCTGTTGTTGCTGTAATTGTAATCAATGCAATTGCATTTGCTCTTCATATTATTATTATTGGTTCTAACATTTGTTATTTGCTTTCATTGTTGTTGTTGTTGTTGCTATTGTCAACGAATTGATTTTGTGAAAATTGTTGCTTTTCGTGCAATGATTTTCTATGCAATTTCCATACATTATACAAATTTATTTTATTGTTTTCTAAATTGTTTGCCATTATTGTGCGATTTCGAGCTGCTTGCTGTAAGAAGAAACACTTTTCTTGCTCTTGAACTTTTATTTTGATTTCTATATTCATGTAATAGTTATGCATGTTGCTCGGAGTTTTCTACACAACTGTACGACTTACGTACAGTTCTGAGAATTGCATACTGATTAAACTAGCTTTCACTGTTAATCCAATTAGCTCAAAAGCAACATGCTTCCTCCTACAGTAGTTTAGCAATTTTCCGGAGAAACTCTTAAATTCCTTCATAAATAATTATATTTAATTTTCAGTGTAAGTGTATTAGAGTGGTTTTCTTTTGAGTGACTTTCTACCATTTCTTTAGAATTAATTAGGAAGCGTATCTGTCTGTAAAGACAGTACGTAGTTCTGTCAGTCAAGCTAAATTACAAGGACATGTAGTAGAATGTCAAACGATTTAAAGCTTTAACCATTTGCGGTTTTGCTTAAGACGACAAGAAATTTGCAAACATGCTTCACTGCTAAGAAAGCAGTATGATATGATTCGTGGGATTTATTCTGTTGCATTTGCACACCCTAATAAAATTTAAAATAGTTAAAATAGGTTTTTTGAAATATTTGGCAAAATATAAATGTTTAAAGATTTTAAGCTAGTTTTGTGTTTCACTCTATCCTAAAATTAATAGATTGGTCCCGCTTTATCTTTGTAGAGTCGGATTTAAAATTATTAATATAAATATTTATGGTATTCCACTTATTTTAAAGTTGATCTGCTGAGATTAATCAAAATTTGGCAGACCACTATGTTTATTTTATTATTAAAAGAAGGGTAGAAAATTTTCATTGGAGCACTAACAAGTAGAACTGCTGCAGTCGTGAGTTCATTCAATTCGAATTTTATAGACTTATGTAGGCTCTCTTTAATGCATTCAAATCACTTCGTGGTCATCTGCTTCAGAGACGTATCATAGACTTGTAAAGTAGCAGCTTCTTCGATATGTAAAGTAGACTTCCAATGTTTAGCTGTAATGTTTTAATTTGTCAGTGATGTGTTTGATCCACGTGAGACCTCTATCTATATGCTTTCCGACGTACTTAACCACTGTGACTTCTTCTTCTTAACTAGTGCATTTAGATAGACAATGAAAGGTGTTTCCTTTTCGGAGTCACTTTAAAGAATGGCAAAGTGGTAAGCATACGTACATATCTGTGTATTGATGTCATTGGAAGTCGGCAAGTCCAACGTTTTAAGAGTGTATAGAGCAGGAGCTAACACAATACCCTGTGGAACTCCAACAATAATAAATTTAATTTCAGATACATCATCTCTAACCACAACTCGGTAAGCTCTGTTGCTCAGATATAGAAAACTTGAATTAATAATAATGCGGTTTTTTTGCCCAAAATTTACGGATTTATTGAGCAAAAATGGATACAAATATATTATTCAAAGTAGTGTCCATTGGCGAACACAACTTTCCTCACCTTTCTGACTCGGAAGAACGTGCCGTCTTTTGAGGAAATCAAATCATCACTTTTTTGGAGAATGGGATTGGACTTTCCATTTCAGCTTTTCCAAGTAGGGCGGTTTTGCATCATGTGGCCGAGTGTTGTATTCCGGCTGTTTTTGCTTCAGTGCGCGGTTAAAATATATGGGTTGAGTCCGAACAAATACAGAGCATAAGCTTCATGCAATGCATATTCGGCTTTGCGAAGGATGAAGTTGATGGCAGGCCAATGACATTTTGAGCTTGGAATTTTCCTCTTTAAACGCTCATTACTATACCCAATAAGATTTCAGTAACAGGAAGAACGACATAAGAAGGTATTTTTATAGCTTAAATAGAATTTCTTTATACCAGAGTCCATCAAACACTTAATTCTCATATAAGAAGATAACAGAGTAGTATTGTCGATGTTCTTGGATTTAATGTATTAAATTGGTGACACTATTCTGGACACTTAAGGTTTAACCTTAAGTCAAATTGGTGTACTGGCATAATTCTACGCCGTTTCAGCAAAGGCAAAATTGGACGATAGCACGTGATTTATTCTGCAGGTGCTCCAGACTTTTGTATCATAACAATCGCAGCGATAGTCTATTATAAAGATAAGTTGTAGATGCGATTTATGGCATTAAAAAGCATTGTTAGAAACATTTCTTTTTCTCAGAAGTGCTTTGACTGTTCTGCCGTCAAATCGGTCATAGCTAACCTATTTTGATTTGCCTTAAAAATTCTATAGTAGTGACATGTGAAAACTCTAAAATGAGTGGTAAAACCACCAGATTTCGTTTCACCTTTGATTGGAAGTTTCCAGTTCCATATTGAAACTGCAAATTTTGAGTTTATGTTTTTAATACAAATTTAAATATTTATGTTTTTCTAGTCGAATTGCGACCACTGCGTGATACTAGTTTTGGTTGATTCAACATTGGGATATGTTAAACATTAAAAAATATCTTTGCAATAAAAAAATTTCTAAAAGTGGCAAAATGAAAAGTTCTTGAAGCGTTTGCTATTCAAATTTCCATCACAGTTTTATATATAAAAACCACAGCACAAAAGTTTAACTTCGCAGGAATTGCATTTCTTTGATGCAAAAGCATTGCGTGTTCGCATATTTCATGTTAAAAAATAAATGTCAAGTGTAAATTCATGCTTCACTTGTTGCAATAAAATGAGTAAGTGAACAAGATTTCATGTTAAAAGCAAGGAGGAACAGTAAAAAATAAATTGTATCTAGCTACATTTTATATACTACAATACCTCAGCACTGGCGCCTACGCAATTCTCTGAAAAAATCATACAGGATTGAGTCGTCGCTTTGTGTTGCTGGCTGGTGCGCAATTTATGCGTATGCAAAAACTTCTTTCAGTTCGAATTAATTCCATAAGTCTATACAAGACAAATTACGACTATTGCCACTGCTACTTAGTAAAATATTGACTTCTTTTTCAGCTTCTACCTACGAATGGTACGAGCACATAGGAGTACTATCGTGTTTTATTTAGCAGAACATGGAAATATGTCTAATTAAGTTTAGCAACTGAATGGTAAGAAAACATGACGTGAAACCTACTTCATTTGCATGCAACAATTCACAAAACAGCATTTTTCGTGCATGTACTTTGGAGCAGAAATAAAAAATACAATAAAAAAGCATTTAACATGAATGCAGCACAAAATTGTCGCCAAGTTTGCTGATAAAATATACATTTTTGAATGCATGCCGCAATTTTTTATTACTTTTTTCTAGTACACTTCATAAATAGTGAGAAAAGCGGTTCTATTAGAACGATGAAAATTTTGTAACGCATTGAAGGCGGAATCGAATGGTGTCGATTTTCATCTGTCGCTTTGTATAAAAAAATGCGATTAATAATAACTTCAGAATGCCAAATGGATTTTGATATTTTTTTATATGTGAATGTTATTAAAGCTTGGTTCCTTCCTCTTCCACCCAAATATAATTTTATATAAAGGGTATTCAAGCTGCGCTTTCATGGAATTTGAAGTTTTTTCTTGTTTATTTGACAACTAAATAAATCATGGACGCGGTGGCATGACAAGCAGGACGGACTTAGCCAGCTGTTAAAAAAAAATCAAAACGAACCAGCTAGTGTCCAGTGTGCGATCAGATCATTTGCCAGCCTATTACATTTTATATGCGGTCAATGGACTTTGACAATTTACTGCTTTGCATCAAGTGGGAATTTCATTAGAGTAGCCAGCCAGCCAGCAAGCTAGCCAGTTTGCTACTCAGGGCAGCCAATGAGTCTAGGCACCAACGACGACGACGACAGCCACAACAAAAACAACGACCACCATTGGTGGCGATAACGCAATCAAAGCCAGTCTTTGCATTGACAACGCCAACGGACACAATCCACAAACTCTTCACTTCTCTCCACTGTACTCTACACTGCTGCTACCATTCATTTCATCCATTGGCGGCTCAGGCGCTTGTCAATTCATTCATACCACGCAGATATTTGCGTATCGCATATAGCAAAAAAAATAGCAGTGGCATCGCATCAGCAGCAGCAACTGTAGTACATACATAATGTGTATCTGCATCTAAATGTTTTCTGGGATTAAGTGACTTCAACGACGACTCTGTCAATCCGGTTTGAGTTCGCCATGCTTCAATTGACTGCACGTTGACGACTGCTGGTGCTGCTCTGTTGCTGATGAGTCGGTCCATTGTACTAAAAAGAGAGCCGCTTTTGTGGCTCAGCTACACTTGATATTCTTATGCAAAATTAAATTTTAATTTATTCATGCAGTCACAGTCAAGAGCAACGAGATTTAGTTCATTTACGCACCATTTCAAATTTGGCTTTCATTCAAAAAAATAAATAAACTTTTTGATTCACTAAAATTTTTATGCATAAACATGCTTGTCTGCACGTGTGCCAGAATAAAGTCAAACAATTTTTGAATTTGAATTACTTGACTGACTTTCAACAATACTCGGTGTTGCATGGATATTTTGTATATTGACTTGCACAAAATTAGTGCTTCACAATGTAACACATCGACATGGAAGTTAAGTTTTCGATGAGGAGGTGTTCGATGTCATGATCTGCTTAGCTACATATCATCGGTAGTGGCTTGTGCCTTGATTTACTCCATGAGATGTCATTGAACGCGTCGAGTAGCATAATAGTTACATCTGATTTGACGTTTCTAGCTAAATTAACAATAAAAGCAAAAACTATCAAAGATAAAAACAACCTTATAACCTTGTTAACTCAATACAAGTTTTCTGTAGATCGAAAAAGAGAGTCGAATTAATAATTGACAATCATATGGACAATCAGACAGACAGACATGTCTATAGAGACTTGACTATTTATGTTGATCAATATATACATATATGCCATAAGAGATAATATCAAAAAAGTTTCTTTATATACAACTTCAAGGAGTTTGCTTGTACTGCTAGCGTTTGAAGCAAAATCGTAACATGTCAAACAGAGGATCGTATACGCAAACTTTCGAATTTCTAACTGAGGAGCTGGGCGGCTAACACTTGGCAAAGCATTGGTAACTTTTTAAATTGTTTATCTTGCGAAGGAGGAATTTTCATAAACGCAACCGTGTAGTTGGTAGTGTGGGATTGTTGCTCACTAAATCTATCCTCTGCAATGTTGCAAAATGTTTATGAGCCAACTCAATAGCTATACATCATATACATAAATTTATAGAAGATATGGCATGACAGATCGACTTACTAATGGGAAACTAGAAGAATGACTCCTCTATAAAAAGAAAAACATTTGACATTAGCGGTATCACAAGTCAATGGGATGAAGCCGCTTCAATCTTCTACGGCATGAGTTTATTGCTAACGCCACAGCCGAATGATTGACTTGGGCTTTTATGCGCTCTTTGTAGCCGCTTGTATGTCGGTTGATTTGCTATCTAACCGTAAGCACACACAGATCTATATGGAGTAAAGCATCGCATACATTCCACTGCGCAGAAGGGTCCTATTTTGATCTTCTTGTATTTTGCTTTTGTTTAATGCTCCAGCATTCATCCAGAGTTCTAATCCGTGGCTCGAACTAAGCTTGCTCTATGATCTGAACTACTGAAGCCATATCAAAACTGTTGCGAAAGCTGCCTCGCCACGGTTCTCTGACTTGGTTACGAAAATAGTGTCATTCGCCAATGTCATTGGAGGATTAGGAGACGGTAAGTAACCAGTTCGAAAATACTTCTCTGAGATAAAGTTGCTTCAATGCAGTGAATGTCCGAAAGGACATCGGAACTTCGACTTCAGCTAAGTAAATAAGACTTAAGCACAATATATTGAGCCAGCGCGGGTAAAGACTTAAGCTTGTAGAGTAATCCTTCATGGCAGACCGAATCAAATGCTTGCTAAATATCTAAAAAGACAGATGTACTGCATATTTGCAAGCCCGTTAATGATATACCTAACAACTCGATAGACTTGTTCTAGAGTACCATGGTTTTGCTGGGAGCCTAATTAATGGTCCGAATTGGCATTCTGCACAACTGGAGCTGATATTATTCTCTTAAGAAATAGCACAAACATCTTGGAGCAGGTTGGTAGTAAAGTTATTGGACTGTAAGACTTAACAGAAATCTCTTCTGGTTAAGCACGGTTCGGAATCACCACAATCACTGCTCGTTTTCATTGGGAGAAGTAACGCATACGAGATATGACGGTAAAAAGTAAAATCATTCCCATTTTAAAAACTGTTTTAGCAATTCTGTCTTCCACCTCATCATAGACAGGGGCTTTGAACCTTTTGATTTGAAGCCGTTTCTTATCTGGCGTATGAAATTATATAAGGAATATTTTCAAGCTATAACTGTTCACAACTTTCGAAGTAATCTATCTCAAGAAGAGCACATTGATTAATTATTTTTATGATCACGATACATTTCTATGCTTTCTATGATGATGATGAACGTTAAGGTTTAATTTTTCCCATTTTTTTTTAACTTGGGAAACCACAAAACACTCGAATACTGGAAAAATCTGCAGCTTTTCGGATATATGGTTTTGTACGAATGTTTTTTTTTGTTCATTACAAAAACACTTTTGAAATATTGACAAGTACAAATTTTTCTGCGGCTCGAAATTGAAAAATGAAGTCTGGAAACTTTCACGAATTGTTGGCGAACATTAACATATTTGGTCTCATCATCACGTGTGCATCACGTTAGAAATGAAGTTCAATACAAGAATACACAATAGTACACTTCCTTCTGTTAGTCTTTAGAACCAAGCTAGTTTGATTGTTAAACTGTTTGCTTGTATTTTTAATAATAGTCGCGTAACGCCGGGTACGTTTATACCTAGCGTGTTCATCATAAGATAAAATTTACATCTTTTTGTCAGCATTGAAAACAAAAGTTATTTTTTTTTTAAGTATTCTATTTAGTAGAGTATCAACTCAGCTTTATTAAACGTACTTCTCCTGTTACGAGTCTTTAAATTGCAATAAAGCGGCTAAGGCTGCCGCCATTGTTTCTGGCCATGTCGTCATGGTTATTAACTAATAATGCTGCAAATGCTGCATTGGATAGCTTATTAAATTGAAATTTATGCGCAGCCGCCGCTTTGTTTTATAATAATGAGCTCGTTTAGCTGGTCCAGTATGTCCAGTGCTATTATATGAAGTACAATGAATGTAATAAAAGCTTAAATAATATACAGCTGCTGCCATTGCTAGTCAAACCTTACTACTGCGTAGTATACTATACGAGGTATTACAGAGCATTGAGTGCTTCCAACTAGGAGTAAATTAGTTGCACTGAAACATCTTTCAGATTTCAAACAAAGCTGCTTTGCATGATGCTTTTCATAAAAATGCAGAAGAAGAAGGAGTGCGTAGGATTGTTAGTAAAAGCTAAGCTTGGCAGGTGCTGTCAACTTTTTGCATTTTTAATATGCATTTCTTAGTTCAGCACTCCATAAAATATTAAAGCATAGTCGAGCAGAGACGTCTCGGCTACATTACAAATTTGTTAAAACAGTGAATTCTTTTAATAAGAAACTCTTCACGCTTGATTAAATTTTGGACGATAAGATTCATGAACACAGAATGGCAATTGAGCTAAAAATACGTTTCATAAAAACTGCGGGATTGAAAATAAATGTAGTAAAGCGCATTTTGCCACTGATAAACCGTAGATTATTCGTTACTTGGTCGTTAGTGACGTCCGAGCTGTATGTGCTGGTGACCTAACCGACCATTCGATAAGAACAAAGCCACCGACTTGTATAGCAGCTGATAAATGGAATGCTCTTTAATATAAAATACTATATACTATTTATATGTACTTCAAAAATGTCTGTACATTTTAAATGGATTGAAATATATATGCATGTACAATGAATGTATTATGCAAAAAAAAAATTTTGATAACCCATCAACATCAAAACTATTGGAGAGACACTCAATTGCTAACAAATTCTCAAGCCTTTACCATAAAGTTTTTATTTGAAGTTTTTGTTAGATCAAAATTTTTAAGTATGCGCCTAATTTATTAAATTCCACAACAAAGAAATGTGTTTTTAAATATTTACGGTAAAGGTAAAGAATAACACGTATGGGTTGCTTCTCAAAAGTTTGATTTAAATCAAATAAGAGTTTAGCGCCCAAAAGCATTGGAAATACTTTAATCAAAGGAACAAATAGAGCAAACCATTGATGTAATATTGAAAATAAAAAATAAATAAATAAGGATCCTCGACTATTTTATACACTGCAACGTAACAAAGTAGTCAAGTCAAAAAAAATCTAAACTGAATATGTGAAATAGTTGCGAGATATGTTAATTTTAAGATGAACTTGTAACAGTGCAGCAACTAGAAAATTGAATACCATGAGTTAAGTTTCACGATGTCTTCTCTATTCAAACCAAACTTCTTTCGCACTGTTACAAACATTTTGAACTTTCAGCAATATATCCTGCACGCACACACATTTTTTGTGTAGTGTATAAAATTTAAGTAAAAGTAAAAGGGAATATATGTTGCTTTTAAGTTAATACCGATGTGTCCATAGCGTAGCAAATGAGCAAATATTCGTGCAAAAGTTTTCTTATACAAACATGGATTTCTACCGTCGTTACCAAGCGTACTACACATAATCGTTTGAAGCCAGAGGGCATATACAGTATTTCAAAAATAGCTTCAGTACAAAAGAAACACGACAAAAAAAAAAAAAAAATGTCGACAACTTCTAAGACAAACAACTCAAAAAGTATCTTAAATTTAAAAGTAGGCAGTAGGTGGTTGTGTTGTCGTTGCGGCAACGCCCATGAGAAAATACGCTTCGTATGCCTCCTTCTAGGCGCACTGTTTCAATGTGAATAGTATGTGCAGATATTTCAAATTTTTAGAAAATTGAAATTTTATGCACGTTTTTGTCATTTAAATCTGTTGAACAATAAGAACAGCGTATAGCAACGCTTAAAACAGAAAAATAACACTTAAAGTCTGCACAAGCAAGACTAAAAGCTAAAACAATGCCTTGTAAACGAATTTAATTTCGTTTGAAATAAAATAAATGAATAATATTGAAGTACAAAGCAAAAGAAAGTTTTTACTTCTATAAAAATTTCACGAAAAGTTATTTTAATGAAATTAATCGACTTAGTGTTGATTGCATTCGAACAGAATATGATTTCGGCCAGAATTGGTCTGAGAGCTGCTGTAGCGCTTGTCTAGGGTCGAAGAAGTTGTTGCCTGCAGAATATGAACCAGCTGAATCATATTTGCACATAATATCTCTTTAAGGCAGCGATTCAACTCATGTTGTTCTTGAAATGGTAACCTTGAGGATGATATAGATAAAGAAGCTCGTTCGGATAACATTTGGCAAATTCACAGACTCTTCTGACACTGCTGCTAACTGACTTGAACTCGTCATACTTCAAAATTTTAAAAGAATAATTGCTGCCTTCAAGCGGTCCATTTGTTCACAGTAGAGGACCAACATAAGTGGCGAAAGCGGAGCAGCTCATAGTAGATGATTCCGTACCAATCCCACCAAATCCACAGCAAAACCTTCCTGACCGTCAATCCGGGCTTGGCAACCGTTTGAGCCGCTTCGGCACCCTTCACCCACGACCGTTTGCGCTTCACGTTGTCGTAAGTGACCCACTTTTCATCGATAGTCACCATTCGCTTCAGCAACGGATCCATTTTGTTTCGATTCAGCAGCGATTCGATCCATGAGGTTTTTTGGTAGCAATTCGTGTGGCACTCAAATATCGCCTTTTTTTGTGTAGCGAAGCTTCTTCAAATGCCTTTCAACGGTCATATGACTGATAATTAGCTTACGGGCTGTTACTTTGTAGGTCTATCTCGATCACAGCCTTGATTTTATCGACTTCTTCGACGACAGGTCTTTCGAAGCTTGGTGCATCTTCCACTTTCTCCACACCAGAACGGAATCGAGTGAACCACTGTTGTGCTACGCGAATTAAACAAGTATCGGCCCCGTAAACATCATTTTTGGCCGCTTGTGATGCGTTTTTGCTTTTCAGGTAGTAAAAATGTAAAATATGGCGAATATCTTCCTTCGAGACCTCCATGTTCGATGTTAGCTCACAACTGAATGACAACACAACACAACAAAGAAAACCACAGTTAACTTTGCTGGAATTTTCGTTCCTAAATCAAACTCCGATGTCGAATTTTTGGAACTATCTCTGTTCTTATCTATTTTCGTAATATAAACAAAATTTTTGGAGGAATGTGTCTGTACGGACAAAAGAAAAAAAATATTATCTCCGTACAGAAAGAAGAATTTGTTTAGTTAATATTTTCATGAGATGAAGAAACATTTTGACTAGGTGTGAGTTTAAAATCAGCTTAATTGAAGCTTAAAGTTTAGCATTTCATTTTTTCATAAAAAATCCTGTGAATAAGAATATGTCATATACTTTCAGCAAAAATGCAAAAACTTTATACGTTTAGACACAGACGTATAAAATATGCAACACCTGTGCGCACGCAGGATATGCACAGCTGCTGGAACGGTAGCTAACAAAAAAAAAGTCTTCTTTATTCTGACAGACAGGCAAAAATAATAAGCATAAATCTTCAGTAATCATGCAAAATAGAAAAGCAGAAACGTGAGTTTAAAATGAAAGCATAAAAATGAAGGAAAAATCTTAAAATGAAAAACCAACATGACAACTTGATGCACAAGAAACAGCTTGCAAATACATAGACTAACAACTACACAATTTATAGGGGTTTCTAATAGCAATTTGCAGATTTTCACAGTTGTCATGTTTTTCAAACTGCATCAGTGTCGAATAATGTACTGCTTTCGAATCGCTGATGGCACTGCCAAAGGAGAGCGAAGCTGTTCGATGATAATTAACTTCATTTGGATCATATTGATGTGAACGATATGTGTATTTAACATGACCGACATTAAGGCAAATGCGATGTGAACTACTCATCCCGCATATGAAATTCGATGAAAGGCAGGTCTATCTAATCCCTTAAACCTTAAATGACCGATGACCTCAAAGTCAACTCTCGGAATATGCAACAACCAAAAAAGCAGCAGTGATTGTCGTAGTATTCCACACCAAATTTGTCGATATCTTCCGTATAACTAGTTTCATTTTAAATTTTATTGGAAAACCCTATACAACGCCAACTAAAACGTGACAATGAGCAACTGTCGCAACAGCAGCAGCAAGGGAAGTTATATGCATTCTCCACTACTGAGTAAAATGCTACATGCTGCAGGTGTCAAATGATCCAATAGTAAAAGGTGACCTTTGCTTTTTTTTAAGCTTAAATGAAAATAGCATCGGGAAGACTGTTTTCTATGGTCAGAGCTTAAAATTTATAATGGAAGTAAAGTGGCTTAGAATGCTGATGCCATCAAAGCATAGCAGAAACAAATAGCAATTCTAAGTAATACCATTGAAAATGGGGTAGGTGCCTCAACGAAGTTTTCAAAAACAACTGAAATAGCTGCGCACAGCAAATCGTCTTACAAAGACCAAACCAAGTAGAGTAGAGTATGTTTAGTGTAATGAATAATTTAGCATAAATTTATTGAGACTTAATCGGAAAAGTTGCTACAAAAACATATTAAAATAACAAAGATGACAGCCAGAATAACTTTGAACCTCCTAAACGAAACGAAATCTTAAAACTGTTCGTTCGTTCGTTCAATGGAAAAAGAAAAGAAATGCCGTATTCTGAGCAGTTAGTCGAGCATTTGCGCCAAAAAATTAAAGCACTTAAAGCTGTAACTCGAAGCATGAAAACCGAGTACAAGTTGGCTGAACAAACATTTAACGCTTCATTAACTTTAGATAAAGAACACTAGCGACGCTGCTGCGGTTGTGGCACGAGCATATCCTTGAAGCTTGCCCACTCCTGTCCCAACAAATCTCTTCAATTAATGCAAACGTGTGGCATGTGCAAGCAAAGCAAGTAGCAACGTGAACATTTAATAACCATTTATTAAGGCTATCTGAGAGAAACAGGATAACAGGCAGCAACCAGCAACTACTCAGTACGGCTTGGCATGGTATGGAAACAGCTTAAAAGGAATATCGATTGATTTTGTGGGATTTTGACGAATTTCGTTAGTAATGCCACAAAAGAAGAAAAGCTATAAAAACAGCGTTAGAGGCACTAAACGCTTATTGGCAAGGTGAAAAGCAGGTACTTCAGCACGCATAGCATTTTAAGGATTTTCCCATAGCAGTCGTGATGCGCAATAATTCGGGTGTACAAGTATTCAAGCAAAAATAAAGGAAATAAGTAAGAGTGTTGTTGGAGGCAATGTGCTCTGACTATGTTAGACGCTACAAAATTTCATTTAAATTTAATAGACACAAATTAGTCATCTCTTTAATTTGTGTTTCATTGCTATTTAAAATATTATTGTTCTTAAAAAGAACCTTCATATATTTTAAACGATGCTACCGATGCTTCCTTTAAGGCATTGCTGACCAACCTGATCACTTTTGTACATGTATGTGTGCTCCTCCGATTTACGTAATTTTATAATTTTTGTGTTCTTTCGTTTCCTGTATTAGCTCGACTGAATCTAATGTGTTCTTTAGAAGCTATGCACGGCTTTAAGTTGTTGCAAACAATGTGACTAAATTATAATACTGTGACGAAAAAACTTTAACGCTTTTAATGCTAAGCATGTATCTTGATAATACATATACACAAATTCAAAGATAATTTAAACTAACCTAAAATAGTAGTTATTAATTATATCCATTTCTACTTACCTTCTCTTGCTTTCAAGTAGACCGTATTGGCCACAATATTCTCTAATTCCATTAGTTCCAGGTTGGCGGTTTTTTAATGTATACTTTTGCGCGCTCGAAAGGATTATCTCTTGTGAATATTAGTGCCTCAATAGCAAACTCTTTAACGTTGCTGTTTGTGCTTAATTATTTATGGCGTTGCTATTTAATATTAAACGTTGCGCATACGCCCACTGCTTAAACACACAAAGAGACTGTCACACAGACAGAAAGACAGGCATAAGATAGATTCAAAGCAACAGATACGCACGCATACAATCTCAGCGTATCAATCAGTCAGTGTGTGTGCTAGTCAATTAGCTAAGAATGATATCAAGGATTTACAGCTTTAATTTCTGTTGTGCGTCAAAAAAAAAAAAAAACTCAGCACAATTTGTGCTATTCGTTAACTTTGTGGTTTATCCTTGCAAATTTAGCGCCTTTAAAACTTTTGTTTGTTCAATTTCCGGCTGCCGTCGTGGATCGTGTATGCGTTGTATTTTGGCTTCTACGGCGGGCTTCATTTAGTAATTCCCAACGTTTTTAGTAGACACCACAAGTTCTGCTATTTCAATCTTAAGACGAACGACTTCAATTAATATAGAATGTCGTTTTGTGCTTTAATTTTGTACGTTTTGTTTAAAATTTGCAAGCCAAACTATGTGGTTTTTTGTCAAATGTTTAAAATTAATGTCTTTGTGCGATTTTAATGCGTTACACAAAAAGTTTTATAAGTTGTATCTGTAAAGGAAAAAGAAAGAAAAATTTTATTAAAATTTAATACACTGCGTATGCGTAATAAAACATAATTTCGCATAATACACATTACGTATACGTAATATTAAAGCCATATTCTTTAAACGCTCCCTCATTGTCGCAAATACAACTTTCGATTCTATAATACATAATTCAATTGGATTTAACAATTTAATACTTAATACAGGCATAGCTAAGTACTGCCTAATTCAAAGTGACTTAACTTCCAAATTCCCAAGCTGCACATACTTCAACACCAATGACAACGGCAGCAAGCACCACATCAAAGCTATGCGCAGACCACATAAGAGCATATTCATCCTACCACACAAAACAATTCAGCTTAGTTATTCGCTTCGAAGTTTGTCACCTGTTTGTGACAATGCCAAATAAGACGTGCCATAAATCTCAATGACACCTCCTCTTCCGCAGCACCTAATACATAAAAATATTCTACAAAAAGAGTAATTCCTGCATGTATTCCACCCTCCTACAATACAGATCACTTGAAACACAAAAATTATGCAGACAATTTTTGGTTAAGTTCGTTGGATATACAATAATAAATTATACGCGTCAGAGTCAAGGGTTTTGCGTGTGTCAAGCGCATAACTAAAATCCAGAACATAAAAATACTTCACAAAGAATTCCTTGGTGATAATTTTATATGCGAGGGCACTAATCTGGCTTCCGTTTGAGACACTATTTTCGCTTAGGATTCTAAATGTACATTGCTGTTAGGGATTTATTAATAAATCAGACATTTGTGTTAAACAGTAATGGTAAGGTGCTAGGTTCAAGTTTAATATAAGCTACATAACAATTTTATGGTTAATAAAGAATTTCGTTGAAAGAACGTTTTTATGACGAATACGAGTTTAAATAATTAAGAAATTAAATGATTTCCTTGGCAATTAAGTTCGATACAATGATTCTATGTCAACAATTGACACCAAATTTGTACAAAATCGGTTGGAAAGTTTCACCTTGTTCAGATGGTCGAAAATATTCGAAATTTTCATCACATAGCACTAAAAATAGTTTCAATAAAACTCAACAAAAATAATTAATATTGCCAGTGTGAACCTGCTTTTATAAGGATAATCAGAAAAATGCCATGAGTTGGAGGTTATTGATTTTTTTTTTTCAAACAAAGCGAAAAGATTTTTTTATTGAAGCGAAACTTTTTTAAAGCCTAGAAGGGTAAGTCCGCTGATTGAAAAAATAAAATGCTACAAAAACGGGGACGACGTTGCATACTTTTAGGTGTTACTTTCCATAAGTATATACTACTATGCATATTAAAATTGCTGCTTTGTATAAAATCGCAAACCAGTGCATACTTTCAGGTCTGTATTGCAGACTCATAACCCTTAAAGTATGCATCGCACTGCAGTTTACAAACTTTATCAAAAGCCTAGCCTAGTACACTGTTTTGAGGCCCGAGGTAAGCCCAATTCGCAACACGAAAATCACGACACACATTATCAACTGACGTCGAGCAGGATACTGTTGGAAAAGAATTGTGTTATCAAGTCATAGTAGCATTGAGTTAATTGTGTAAAGTATTTGCAAATAAATTTTGAAGTGAAACTTCTTTAAGTCCGGTAGGATAAGTTACCTGAATGAAAGCGCGGACCTTCTCCTTGAATGCTTTTGACGGACATTATCATTAGCGACAAATTACGTACATACTTTCCAGTGGAAATATACTGGTGACAAGAGAGTGACCACCGTACTTTCCACTACTTCCGCGCAGCACATATGAAAGACTACTCTAATGCAGGAGTGGTTTTGGTTCTTAGGCTTGAATTGTGAGCCAATATTAAGAGGAAAATTGAGTTTCAAACAAGTGGCTTCGATAAATTTTTATCTGGCGTCTACATTGGTGTAGCAATGAGTACTTAAATCAAATGGTTGACAAATTAACCAGTTTTAACGAAGGACAAGTGAGTGATATTCCGTTAAATGTTGTTTTATAGTAAAGATAGGGATACAAAAAAGAAGTCAATAAAAGTGCATAATTTTCCGCGGTTTTTTCTTTGCCGGAGAATGCCTTTTTGAGTTTTTCTATGAAATAATTGTTCTGGTTATTTTAACTAGAAACTGCATATATCAAACATGCAGCTTACTTCAATTCTAATAAAATGAGTTATATAGGTTAATATCGGACAAGAAAGGATAGTCCTCATACAAAGTTGTTAGGCTTCCTTACAATTTGTTGCCGTTTAGCTTTCACTTAAATATTTAAATATTCCACACGAATCCGAATTGGAAATTATGCCGTATACAAATTTAAGATACCTTCGTTCTCCATTTAACGAAGTCTTGACAATAATTAATCAGTATTGAATATTAAGTATATAGTCCGAAATACAACAAAAATATAGTCTAAGTAAGGCAGCTCAAAGTACATACATACATAATTATAGTGTATGTACCCTTCTAAAAGTATAGTTGTTGTTTTAGTATAAGCACCCTGTAGACATCTTGTCTGGTGTTTGTGCACTGCATTTTAGTTTAACCTTATGCACCTGTGTGGTGTTGCACATATATCATATCTTTTCCAACTACAAAAGATCAATTTAACTTTAATAAAGAAATCTATTTAAAATAAGTCTTTATAGTTTTTAAATTAGCTTTGACGCCCAAAGCAGATAAAATATGTACACATACTATTAATAAGTTATAAATTGGACTATCTTAAGCTATCACCTTCGTGCTATTTATAATCCATTACAACATATTATATATACAAAACTATTGAACTTGTACTCGATCAATTCGCAGTCAATTAGTGTGCAACAAATCGAAGACGCTAGTTTTTCGCACTGAACACTAAAAATCATTCATTCACATAACACAACAAAACACATTTCCAAGAAATTTGTCCATGAAATTTGTATATTACAGCGTCAATAAATTGGCGTATGAGCAGACCATTAAGCAAACATGTCCGCCAATAAATGGCCAACAGACGGACGGACATGTGGCTATACGAGTCTAAAGTGTGCATACGTCAATGGAACGCCAGAGTGGGGCAAAAAAATAGAAATGCCGGCATTATTTTTCTTTTAATAGCAGCGCAAATCAACGCACAGTGCAAATAAAGTTTTTAATTAAAAATAAATTTAAAAAATACTACGTCGTCGTATTCCTTCATCGGGTTTTATTGAAATAAAGCCGCAACAGTTTCACATATGCCAGGCAGCATCAATCAAAGTAATAACATCGTTTGGCATAAAAATTTCAGCGTATTGCATTAAAAAATAAAGTGAACACATATTTTTATTATTTATTTTTTTTTTTTTTGTTTTTCTGTCGAGCACAAGACGCAAATTAATTGAAACTCAAATACAGACAATATTGCCGCATTAAAGACAAAAAACAAAAAAAAACCAAATTCAAAATTGCAAAGCATAAAGTGTTGTTTATTTATTTATTTTTTCATGCCGTTGGCAGCCATTAAAGTGTTTCAAATTCACTTTTTTTCGCTTTTATTTTATAATGTTTTATCGAACATCTGCACATTAGAAGCGTTCAACGAAGGAAAAAATAAATCTGAAAATCAAAATCATTGACGCGCACGCATACAAAAAAAAAAAAAAAGAAAGCAAATAGGGACAACAACGACAGCATCAGCCGTGCTATGGCGCTATATAACTGAGTAACACACGTTAAAAGCCTCTTTATGGAGCATTTTTCTCATTAGGCGTTCCTTGCTCGACGACTGCTGCTGCTGCTACCGTGTGCCGTCGCCATGTGTGTTTATATTACAATATTATATATATACAATATATATGTCGTGGTAGATGTCGCACCGCTTCGCTTGAAGCTCTACAATGGCGACGAGAATTGCGTTATTAAAGCGTCACATTGTCACTCAGAAGGCACAAGGACGCAATGCGTACCCGACGCCATTATGAAAATGTTACAAAATGGCGTAAATGTGAACAGAGTCTCATAACGAAATTAAGCGAGAACGTGGCATTTTTTTAACGCTTGACGCACACATTTCTTTGCACGTTGACATTATTATTGCCTTTTGCCGTTGCCATTTGCCTCTAAACAGTCAGCCAGCCAGTCAGCCAGCTACTCCTTTGCATATTATGTTTATTTACTATACCTTACGCATGTAGTGTAAAAAGGGTATTATTGTTTTGTGGGAGAGTTTGTCACTCTGTATAAAAGTTGCTTAACGTTTTAGTATATGGTAAGCCCATTAGCTAAAGGAGAAAAAAAAACCAACAAATGGCGAATGTCATAATGTGGTCACTAGTAGGTATAGCTCCCATGCAAAAATTTACTTAAATTTAGTCTTGATTTTTCAAATAATAAATGCCTTGGAAGCAGCCAATTGTGATTGCTTCTAAGAGTGATGATTTCTCTATGTTTCAATTTGCAGTGCATTACTGTTTCGGTTTCATAGAAATTAATGTTTAACTTGTTTTCTTTTTTCCTTCCTGTTTTATGCTTATCATCCTTCATGTCACTGAAGCAGTAAAACGACTTCTATATTTCCAAATTAGCGATGTGCGCGTGATTATATTAAATGTTCACGGTTTACTTTATAATTTGCAAAGTCGTGTATACTCAAAATGCCATTAAAAATATTTCACGCATTTTTAAAGGAACCTGCATTGCCACGCACACATCTCCATGAACAACCTTAAAGCAGCATTTGTGAGAGAAGAAGGAAAAAATAGAAAAGTGCGTTAAAGTATGCAAAACTGTTATTGTCTGCCCTCTGCCTTTCCCACAGGACTCACTGCGTAACTCTTGGCTACTTTATTTCCGCACTGCAGCACTTTTCTTTGCTCTTGCTTTATATGCGCTTCTTTAAATATTAAGAGTACTGGCAACTTCTAGAAAAAATATCTAAAGGTGAGGAATTTTTAAGTAAACAAGAAAAATTAAAAAAAAAAAAAATAAACAACAATTTTCTTCCTTTTGTAATAGGAGAACAACTGAGAGAGTGTGAAGAAGAAAAAATGTACTCGAAGAATATATAAAACTTTGAATAGTTCACGGCAACATTTAATATTAAATTCTGATTAAATTGGCACCTATTCTATAAAATTATTATTCAGTTAGCTTTCTATGTCTATAGAGCAGGTCATCTAACTTCGTAGAAGGAACAATAGGTGGCTAAGATTGGTAGTTCACAAGTCTCTTTAATATTATATTAAAAAATGTTGCCTAAAGTATAATTCGAATTAGCTTTCGTAAAATGGGATATTATTTACTGGGTGTTATTACTAAAAATATTCAATACACACACAAAGTATACACACATTCCGAACTTGGGTTATCAACAATTTAATTGTTGGCATATCGCTTTCGCGACTTTAATTTACTAAAGCACTACTTGACCAGACAGATTAAAACTAGTTGTGAATTATAAACGCTTTTAAATCGTAAATTGATCTTTTAGTTTAAATATGGTTTGATTGCTCTTCAGTCAGGCACGACTCTTTATTACATATCTAAAACGATAAAAGCTGCCGGATTAAATTTGATCTATGAATGCTTTTTTTAAATTTGATGTGTTCTGTTTGTGTAGGTTAATCTACGAAACGGCTGTGCCGATTTGTCGGGACATTCAGTGCCTGTTAGCTAGTATTATATGGAGTAACTTAGGGTAATTTAAAAATTTCAATTGCTACATCTCCAAAACATTTGAAGTGTAAGATAATCGTTTCATGGATGCAAATAAGGCGTATGGTATGGTTATTGCAAGATCGTCATGGTGGATTGATTTTGTTGGCAGGTGATTTTTGCCGGACCTTGTCAGTGATTTAATAACCCTCGACCGATGATGCATATTTGACATCACCGAATTCGTAGCGTGTTCGATTGCACAAGTCTACTCGAACTATTCTTGGCTATTGAAAATGAAAAATTATTGACTTCCGTCGTGACGCTGCCACCGTTTTTAGTTGATTGACAGAATCAAAAAACGAACTAAACGAAAGTGTATCAAGCGTTTTTTGCTGTCAAAAACAAATAAGTTGACGAGTTGAACTCACCATTCACCATTCCGGCGAATTTCGTACAAATCCGTGAACACCGTCACTTCTTTAATTTGTTGAAATTGATCCAACTGAACAATCTTCAATTGAAAGTCGGATCGGTTATAGTAAGGCGCAGAAATATAAATCAACCTCAGGGCTATGAGTTTAAGCTATGAAATGAAGATATGCAACGTAATTCTGAAGGCAATGCGGTGGCTCCAATAAATGTAAAGAATTTGCCATTCGATTTCAAACGCCTTCAATTATCTTTTCGGCATGCTTTCCAAATGACAATCAACAAGGCGCAATGAAAATTCTCATGTGAAACTTCCTGTTGTATATACATATATTCGCATGTGAATTGTGAAGTGTATAAAAGTTTCGCTATACTCCAAAGAATTCAGAGGTTTTTCATTTTACCAATTGCGTTTCCTCTCAAATAAAACAATATTTCTTATTTTCTTAGCAGGAATTTTTGCTCTTAAATTTGCTTACTCTGTACAAAATACTGCTTCCTTTCTTACCGTTTGTTTGTTGGTTTATTTATTTGTCCGTCAGTCCGCCGTCGGTCTGTGTGTCTTTTTGTCTGCCTGCAGTTGTTTTCACTAGTAACTGTTTTTTTAAGAGATATTTCAATTTACCGAGTCTAATTAAGTTGTACAACGAAATTAAATACATACAAAAGCAAACAAATAAAAACGCGCTTAAGTTCATTTCCGCTTGAAATCCTTATAAATTGTATTCTTATAAAAAAAAAAACCAAAAACCCAAAGATTTATAATTTAGCAAACATTCTAAGTGCGTGTACAGACTTAAAGAATTCCAGATATGTATCAGATAAGTTTTTAATCGGATTTAGTTAATAGCAATAACCACAACAACAAACTTGTATGCGTCGGCGTCTGCTTAATTATGAAATGTAATATCGCTTAGAAATGCTGCTAATATTCATTATCAGACATACTTCGAGGACTATTAATTCTGGGAAACAGTACAGCTAGCTAAGTTGCTGCACTGAGTCAATCATTCCTCTTTGGTCAGCGCGCCGCCTTAAGCGCATACGCCGGATATCCGTTTGAGCAGCAGTAACTACAACTACAAAATGGCGGCGCGCAATTCCAAAAGGAGCAACAACATTCCAATCATTGCTGTGCTCTACTATACTATTCTGCACATTTTTCAAATGTGCGCATCCTGTTCCTGTCCTTACTCCATGCGGAGCAGTGTGTTGGCCATTTTGAGAAATAACTTGCAGGCGTTTACGTCCTTTCGTGTAATGTCCGCTCAGTTGCTTTGCTTGCATTTCAACATTTTCCTTTTCGTTTTTCAATTTTAGTTGCAACCAATTTCTCTTGACTAAGTAAAAAGAAAAAAAAAATTGGAGAAAGGAAAACGAAAAAAACCAACAAATGCAAGTCGCTATTCAGTTGCTGCTGACGTTGGCGAATTGAACACACCACAGTCCGCTCTCTTTGTTAGTCATTTGCGACGCACAGTGGGCGGTTTTAAAAAAAATAATCAAAAGTAAAAAATGAACATAAATATTTGTAAAAAGGATATTCTTGGAAATTTCAAATGTCAGCTGTCTGTCTGCAAGTCTGTGTCAGGCTTAAAGAAGACTTAAATTAAATTCGCGGTATAGATTCTTTAGGTGCCAAGCTTATGAAATTTTAACATTTTGAAAATTTAAAAAAAAAAAAAAAAAAAAACAACTGATGATAGGACTTTCCATTATGAACAAAGATAGAGAAATATATATATATATATATATATATATATATATATATATATATATATATATATTTTTTTTTGGTCTATCGATGACATTATGTGAGGAAAATTTTTTCATTTAAATGGCTTCGCTGAATGGCGCGTATCCGAAAGGTCTTTGAGTGTACCCTACGTTTGCATACGCCTGTGACTTAAGGAAAACCCACAAGAAATAGTCAAATCGCACATCCTGGTAACCAAAACCTGAAATCACTTGTGATTCATATTGAATTTCGATCAAATGGTATTAGCTTTTACACGTTCAATAGTAGACTATGGAGAAGCACCAAGTAACAGTAAATTAAACCCAATTCCGTGGCTAGAGAACACCCATTTCGACAAATTAGTCATTTAAACGAGTGGTTCGACAATGTAACTTTACAGGATGTTCTTGCGTTCGTTATGACTTTCGAGGCAGTATGAGAGAGATGAACCAAACGTGCATCGGTGTTTGTAAGTATAACATTCAAGTCTGGGTGTGCGTGTGAAAAATCTTCTAAATCAAGTCTAAATCAACGACTTCAAAACGTTCTTCATATAAATATTATTTCAATGTGCGCCAAGGTTTTAATAACTAATTCTGTAACCCATGACACTTTTTTCTTTTTTTTGAGTACTTATCATATTTTTCTTAATTTTACTTCACTGTGCATTCGTCCTTGCTGTGCAGTTTCTGTGGTCGTTAATTGCGGGGTCAGGTCACAATGTGCATCCTGGCGCTGCTGCCGCATTCTGTTGGCTTCATCCTGCGAATTACTTTATATTTTGGCGGTTTTTTTTTTCTCGTTGCGGTTTTCATATATTGCAATTTTTTTGTTAGAAGTTTGCTTGATCCTTGTTTGCTGCGCTTTTTGTTTCGTTATTTTCTTTTTGCCATTTTCATTGCTATTTATTCATTTTATTTTTGTGTACTTGCCCCGTCGTCGTTTGTGTTAATTTTTCACTGAATGTGCAATTTATTTGTGTTAAACTTGGACCGGGGCATATGTGTAGGATGTGTATGTAACTTGCTGCCTGTCTGTCTCTCAGCGTCTGTGTTAAAGGATCAACTTTTTTGCCATGCATGCTGCATGTGTACATACATACAACAAAGTCTGTCAGACTGTCAGCCGCTAGGATCAACTCCCGCTGCTCGGATTCATATTTTTATGAGCATTTATTATTGTGGCTGTGTATATCCTTCCTGTGTGATGAGTCCTTCTCTGTTTGTTCTCGTATTCATTCAAATGTTTTCACTTTAATTTGCGGTTTCTACAAAATTTAATAATTTCAACGAGTCGAGTGTGCGTCAAACTTTTCCATTTCGAAATTGTTACTTTATGAATTTGAAAACATTTTAATTTGAAAAATTGCCACAACTTTTTATGTGCGAGTGTGGGTTGATATGTTATGAGGATATATAGAAAATGTGCAGTTAAATAGTAGAAGAGAAGTTTGAGGAAGTCTATATGGCTACAATATGACTATGTTAAGTTATAAATTATTTCTTACTAGTACTAAACAAACCACCCTCCTCATATGTAAGCCTCTTTCGCACTGTATGTGTCTATAAAGTTTTACATTGCAGCAAAACTTTGACATTTCCAACATACAAAGTACAGACCTGCAGTTTGAGTGCCTTCTACTCATTTATCAAGGGATACACAATACACAAAAAAAAAAGGTATTGTAGCTAAAATATTTGCTGCTCTCTACCAAGTTAAATTATGCATAGAAAGTTATTTGCCAGAATATTACATGTACGACTAGGTACACATTATGCATTAAACAGAGTGTCAAAGCAATTGAAACGCGCGTCACAGCTGACATAACCGCAATGTTTTGCTGATAGGTTTCAACATAGATACTCGAACGCCTCGCAGAGCCAGCCGAACAACTCGAGCAACCAGCAACCAAATAGCAGCAGAATGAGTCGTCGATGCCATCACGCATCACTGTCGATATTGTTAATGGCGTCAAAGTACATGTCAGTCATTCAGTTCATTTGTTCGTGCATTTGTGGTTTAGTTAGGCAATATAATTGACTTATATTGGATATCATTGTCAGTAGGCCGGAGCAACATCACCACCGCGGCAGCAACAACAACAATGTAACCAACTGTAGGTTCTATCTAATACGATAGAAAATCGCAGTGTCATAACGCACAACAACGAAATTTGATAACTTCGTGAGCAGACAACGCCGCTTAGTATTGGAAGGAAGTCATGTATTTCTACATACGTATATAAGGGTATACGGGTATACTTGTATAGAGACAAGCTTTACAAAACACTTTGGGCACTTTGGCAGCTAGTTGAATATGCTAAGATATGTGTGACAGTTGACAGGCAGAAATGCACACAGCAATATACTCAAGTGGCATAATATATTGAAGCGCACTGATGACGATGATGTTGCTAATAATTATGATGTAAATGATGTATATGACGATGATGCAAGCGTAGCAGCAGCAGCAGCAGCATCCTTCTTTAACTGCTAACTACATATACTGGAATTTATTATACTTGGAAGCAGCAAGCTAGTAATTAAGCTACTAATAATAATTTTAAATATTCAAAGAAGTAGTTTTAATGAAAACTAACTTTTTTGCAATAGAAACTTTAATTACTTTGAATTGTTTCAAAATTATTACTTGGAACACAAAATTAATAATAAAATAATGAAATGAAGTGGCAGCAGTGCAGAAATAATAAATTAAAGCTGCTGCAGTCTGTGATATATGTCATATAATATTGCATCCGTACATATCGTATCTATAAATGTTAGCTGAATATACATAAACTTGTCATATTACTTCACACACTTCCTGAAGTAAGAATGACCATACAGAGTCTTAACAAAAAAAAAAAAAAAAGCTAATGGTCATGATGGAATATACATAGAATCGAATTTTAAAAGTAATATCCAAGTAATAAATCATTTTTGTAGTGTTAAGCTTTAATGCTATAATAAGTGTACTATACTTCCGCTTCCAGTGAAAGTTTGCAGTGATTTCCATGATCCGATTAGTATTTTGGATTTTATTTCAAAGGTTTGGGAGGGAATGGTTGGCTAGTTTGTGGAAGCTTGTAGTTTTATCCTGGATCGCCAGTTTGGATTTCGTGCTGAACATAATACTCCCAAACAGTGTAGTCAACCACATCCTCAGTGTTTTTGAGGCCACATTGTACTACATTAGCATCTTTATTTACTTGCAGTAAGCCTTTCGATCTTGTACGACACACTGTTGGCTAAAATCAATTATGCTTTCGAGGCTTCCTACTAGTCAAAGAGCCCCACTTTCTGTTAAAATAAGATCGGATGTGTCAGCAACTAATCTAGTTTTAGCTGTGGTACCGCAGGTTAGTTGTCTGACATCTGTAATCCATCTTTACAGCGGATCTTCCAGTATCCAAAATGTTTATTGCGTCCTTTGCCAACGATGTTAGCGATCTTCAAAAATATCTGCATATATTTGAAGTTTGGCAGTTGTAGGTGCCGGTCGCGCAAAACTAAAATAGGTGTCCTGGCTACTTAATAATAGGAGTAAACTTTCGCCGGAGTTATGATATACAAAGTTGGAGTATTTCCATAAGGTAGAACTGCAAACGCGTTTAAACCCTCCGAAACAAAGTTCTGCGCCTAATAATAGATTATTTGTCAAATTTTCTACTTCTTCAGCAAATACATAAACCGACAATTGGATCACAGATATCGCCTGGCTACCGCGCTAAGGATATGCTACAACTGGGATGAATGAAATGGAGCGAATGAAAATGGAAGCGTATATGGATTAGATGGATCGTTATTCTGTGACTAGATTTTTGAAGTTCAAGCTTTAAAAAACACCAAACATTAATAGTATGTGACCTTCCGTCCGGTACGTATTGCGGATTTAGTAAAACTTTGATGGATGTATTTTCCTCTTTTACGGCTAAACCGCTTAAACAATAGGTATGAGTTTTGATAAAGATATAGATGGGACTATGGAAATGAACATAGGCAACGTTTTGATAAAATTTGAGGGGGCGTTTCACAACACCCTCCCCCAACAACACCACTGCAGTTAATTATGTTAGTGTAACTAATTTTGTTTGTGAATATAAGCAGATTTATAAAGGAAGTTGTCAATTAGAAAACAAAGCTTGCAGTTATTAAAATGAGTAATTAAAACTTAACAATGTTTGTCTATGCGGGAATCTAAACATGCAGCAAACAAACTTCAGGCGCTGTAAGTTTGCATATTGTTAATAACTGTTGCTGACAATATGCAGCAACAAAAATATAGAAATGTGTGCTGCAATATGGAGGCGAGAAGCAATTTAAATGCAGACATCTTCAGACGAGACCTAGCACGGTCACTTAAAAGCGCAACAAAGCAACAGACATAGCATATTCAATGTTAGATATATCTATTTGCCTACTGAGTTTCACATTAAATATGAAAAACTTTCAGCAGAACATTGAACAAGTAAGCCTGATTTAAGGTGACATTGAGTTGGAGTTTCTGAGTGCTAGACAAGCGTAAATTTGATGAGTTTCTATCACCAATTTTTTTTTTTTTTTTGTAAATGTACGTCAAAAATGAATGACAAGCGTAACTTTTTTTCTTTTCTTCTTTTTTTTTTCTTTTTGTGCACTCGTGTGGGTGTTATCATCAGTCAGTGTCCTTTTCAAATATTGTGTCTGAGGAATTCCAGTTTGGGTGTACGAGTGAGTCAGTATATGTTGAGCTATCAAGTATCTATCATTAAAATTGCTCGAATTCTTTGACGCACTCAAACGAACGTACGAAACGAAACGAGCAAGTTGCACACTTGCCACCTCAAGTGGAGTGTAAGTAGCAGCTGCAGCTGCAACTGCTGCAAGCATGTAGCTAAACAAGTGGCAGGCAGAACGAAGCTTTATTCGTTGGAAAATGTATTTTATTTTTAAATTTATTTTTAAATCAAGCTGCTTGTCACACACACACGTAAACATACGCCGCCACACACTTACCCGCTCTCTAACATCTTGCGATGCCACAAGCTGCTGAGTTTTGTGTTGCATAATTTTGTGCGTAGTTTATGCAGGCAGTCGACAGCTACAGGAGTAAAAGCAAAAGCAACTACTAAACATGCATATGCATTGCATATGCATATGCAGATGTTTGTTTGTTTGTCTATCTGTCTCTCTGTGCGGCGAAGAACAACTTTTGATTATTTACAGAATTTTGATTTCCCCATTTGCACATGTATACAAGCAGCAAAGGACTTCACATAGTATATACAATACACATATACATATATATATATATATATATATATAAATATGCACTCATAGATGTTATCGCCACTAGTATGTGGTAGTACATATAGTAAAGCGTGTTATATGAAATAAAAAATGGTTTCGGAACGCTTTCAGGCATACCGCACCGCAAACTTATGCTTTAATAAATTGCACTCAAATTACCATATTCCGGTGTTGGGGTTTTATACTCATCTCACAGTTTCTATGTATGGTAGTTCCTTTTTTTTTCTTCAATGTATCTGGTTATTATGGCTACCCACCCTTTAGACTATCACTTGGCGTTCGTGCATGCAGCAAACTGCTTTGGAGTCATGCTTTTATTTTTATTTATTCCAAGCATTTTTATTATTTCATTACCCAAAGGTGCCACTTAAATGAATATTCCCCTTTCACATACAGGATGCGAGAGACAGAGACAGAGCGTGTGAGTGAAATAGATGAAACGATGGAGAGAAGTCGATGCAATAAATTAAAGTTAATTCTATGCGCTTGTGCAAGAAGAGGTCAAATGGCGCCGCCATATAAAAATAAAAGCACCAGCGAAAATACAAATTTGTATTTAACCGAAGTATTGATACGCTTCATGCGTTTCAGAAACAAAAGAGAGCTTATTGTTGCGCCATAGTTGAGGACTACTAAGATGCTGAAGTTTATATAAACTAAACTCTAGAAATGTGCAAGCCATATATAAATGGGGTTACAATAATCGCAGTAGGTATTCAACGTATGGAAAGTGCTTCATAGATCCTGATTACTGCAAAAAATAAATAAATACAAATGTCATACCACCGACACTCCTCAACTCGATTCTGACGGCTCAGACTTAGTTCGTCCTGAAGTTGAAAATATGATGATCCAATTATAAGAAAACCGTCCCACAACGTTGAACTTTATGCAAGTAGATTATGCATGTTTTATGAAAATGATCCATGGAAAGGTTTTAAGTTTTATTTACTTTAATTACAGATCCACTGTCACAGGTTTGTAAAATATGTAATCACCGGCAATAATGAACTCCCTGGAACTAATTAAATCTTAATCACTTAAGGTACAGTTTTATGTATATTGACTATCCACCTTCATGCATAGTTCCGGTGTTTTGAATGCGTCCTTCATATTTCACACCGAATCAAAATTAAACAAGAAAATTACGTTCAAATTTAATTGCTTATAATCGTCATTTATTCTCCGATATTTGATGGAGTTTTGGGATTTTGGCTGAGAGAGACATTAACGCTATACTGGCATACTTAATTTTTTTTGTGCAGAAGAAATTTTTACCCTTTGGGGGAGATTTTATAGGGAACCGATCGATTTGGTTAAAAACTGAAAAAGGTGGGACCGATTTGTTTGGAGGTTACTCCCTCTGGACCTAAATAAATTATTTTATAAGGATTTACGTTAGGTAGATCAAATTCGTTGAAGCTATCTACAACATTGAAGTTTGTCATAGATCGTTCAAGCCACTATGACGGTTGCGAAATCACCAAATACTTCGTCTTCTCCTCATTCACCACTTAACACAAAGTACACGATTTTTAAACGCTTTTTTGTCTTCTTCTTTGAGATGTACCTCAGATTAGGTTCAAATGACCCAAATGATCTTACCAATACAAAAACACATGTTCTTCAGATTTCTCTCTTTTTGTGTTCAACCGTTTACTGTCTCATTCTCTAAAGTCTCTTATTTCATAATTTGTGCATTCTTGAGAGACTTATTTCCAAAATTTTCAAACTTGGTCGATTAAACGCACTTTTATTATTGTATATTATAAGCTCTCGTACATTATTCTCCTATAAAAAAAAGAAGAACAAACATAAGAACCACATTTGTTCGATTTTTTGTACAAAGGGTATAAACCATAATATAAAGAAGAAGAACAAAAAACGCATGCACTTAAATACATTTTCCAATATTTGTCCGCATACAAACTCAATTCTTTGGGTTTTTATTTTATTTATTTTTTTTTACACTAAGTTATGATTTATGAATATGGGTCATTGCTGTCAACACATCGCATGAAATAAAGCATACTGAAGCGAAAGAGGTAGAGAGATGTAATGTCGCTCCATGCAAGCAACAATAATATTTAGTTTGAACGCATCAATAGATAGATGCATCATAGATAGAAAATCGAAGCTACATATACTCGTACAATATTCTACAAAGAATATATTTTAAGCTTTATCTCTCTCTCCGTTTGCGGGTCTAATCTATGTAAAATAATTTTTCTTCTTGTGTGAATTTTTCCATTACTCTATTTTACTATGCTACTCGGATGCGGTGCGATTCAATTGTAGCCAATATTCAGAAATGATTTATGAATTTTATATTTGATGATGATGATGCCATGCGAAAATATTTAATGCTTGCAGCAATAAAAGCACATGCGGGTGGATGTCTTTGAATGCAAATGTATCCTTGTGTGTATGCAAATGCATGATAAATTTTTATTGAAAATTGTTCCACATTGCATCGATTCAAGCATCCAAGCCAGAAACCGACATAGAAATGCTAGCTGGTTGCATAGTTGCATCTTTGTGCGATATGTTTAATTGAAAGGATTTACGAGTAGAGTATTTTCTTGGTTTGCTTGTTTTATTGCGCATTGGATATGTACGAACGAGTAGAGCTATTTGAATGCGCACGGAAGTGAATATAGCAGTTTTGTAATTTGTAATTAGTGAAGCGTTAAGAAAGATTCAATTTAGCGCAGGAAATGGCTTCTGATGCACATTGGCAAATTTTTGATCTGTTATGACTTAAATTGGAAAAAGTAAAATTGTGAGAAAATAAATTATTAAGCGGTATATAAAGTACTTAGCATGCTGCCGGCGCAAGGTTTTCAATTTATATGGTAATACAGAAAAGAGCGTTCAGGTTTTGCGGATGGCAACAGAGCTACTTTGCAAATATTACTCTATATATATTCGAATAATATTAAACGCTTAACTTTTCATTGAATACCGATTACGATTTATGTGCTGGTATGATACACGAGCAAGTTTTACACAGCGCTTGACATAATTTTCAATTCTTTTGAAGTTCTCAAAAGCATTTACAAAACATCCGGACAAACTTATTATCTGAAACGCATTTTGTCTAATTTAACTTCAAATGGTTTTCCACAATCATCTGAGCAGTTTGACAATTTTAAAGCCATGTTCCGCCGATATCTTAAAAACTTCCCAAACTAATTGTCAAGTTTTTTGATTAATTGTATCGCGCAAAGACTTTCATTTTATGGTTCTTAAAGACAACTTGTTTGAAAAATTAGCTTCGTTATTGATATGCTTTCGCAATTAATGTATCTCTTTTCTGAATTTCACCAAAAAACCTTAGCCCATTTTCTTCTTTCAATCTAAAAGTCCTCAAACATAATAACTTACATGAACTTTTCAGCTTTTAATTGCACAATTGTGTCTTATAAACGAACACTTGCCAAGCTCATAAATCAAATGGTGTGCCTACACAGCGCAAGAAGCCAACGAACCAAAAACATCCTTTAAGCGGAGTAAAACGTAAGAAAAAAAATGTAAATTAGCGCAACAAAATGGCTATAAAAAAGCCCTAAATGTGTCCTAAACTAGAATACCAACAAAAAGAAAAACAAAACAAAAAAGAAATCTTTAAGAAATACGAGAACGCACAAAAGTCGAACATGAAGTTGAAGAAGCAGCCAAAAAGGACAACACTCTACGGAAAAAGGATAAGCAGCATAACAAAGTTTAACAAATTTATCTCATGCATAATAGAATTTCTCGTTGCTGCTTTGATCTTTTGCTAATAGCGGACTTTATTCCCTTCAAGAAAATTTGGCGAAATTTCTTTGCAAAATGTCCTTTGGGCGTATTTCATACCCAACGAAATTAAAAGTGTTGATTATATTAATTGTATTAGCAGCATAGCAGAAAATTTTAGTCAAACAATTTTTAGTAGTTGTTTAATATCAAATTTAAATGTCCTTTTGTGTTACAGCCTGCCTGCCTGCCTGCCTGAGTGTATAAATATGTGCGTTTCTGTTTCTCAAACATTTCTAAAGCAGCATTTTGAAGTACAGCGTATTTTCATTTTTCTACTTCTACTATTACTTCTTCAAGCTTTTGTCTTAATGCGCAAATGTCCCCTTTATGTGCGTCCTTCAGACTGCTCTTCTTTATAGCCACAGGACTTTTTTGTACACTCTTTCTCTATCAAATGGTTTAGTTTGCTCTATGTCCTTGCTGCTTGTTTTAGTACTTTATGGTGTCTTTGTGCTACTTTTTGGCATTTGAGCACTTCTTACATATTCAAACATACTCGTACATGTATTAAAACGAGGGTTCTGACAAAAGTTTTTGGTTTTATTGAGCGTTTATTCCTGAAGCGTTTAATGAACTAAAATTGATACAAAAACATCTGCACTGCACACATTTAAAAGAAAAAAAAACACCCGATTTTAGTTAGTGGACCTGCTTATTGCGCTTCTTAAAATCTTACTAGTCGCATATTTAGAATAAAATATATTAAAGTAGATCACTAGACTCCAATGTAATATAAATCTGACACTCTTGAGACATAGAGAAGCTTTCTAACGAACACTATAAGAGAATGATGCTTTTCGCACTTTTCTTAATATCATCTTTCATAAATCAGCCTAAATTGAATTTAAATCGCTAAAAACTTTTCTGAATTCCAGAAAACGAAGAAAGTGCGGGCAATGAAGTTTCTGCAAAACTTGGAAATCTTATGGAAATATATACATAAAAAATGCTAGAACTAACTGTTTCATTCCCCCTCAACGCACATCTTCTAGACAGCTGATTTGTGGATGGCGGGTTTTGAGTAGATTCAAAGTTATGTGAGAAATTATTGTTTTCGTCCGATCGTCTCGAAACTTGGTTTACATGATCCATATAATAAATAATTAAATACGTACTTTTCCGACTTTTCCAACTTAAAGTTAACTTAAAATAAAATAAGGAATCGCATTAATAGGGAAAGGTGGTTCAATAACAAAACCATTAAGCTAATGACCTCTTACTCAGTAGAAATCTATATCGTCTGATTACTGGTCACAACTAAACTTGTAGCCCAGATTGAGTCATAACTCGGAACCTCTGATTCAATGTTGTCTAGTGCATGTGGAGGCATTAGATTATTTTCTTTGTTTGTGTCCAGCGGTTAGGAAAAGAAAAATCGTTTAATCCTTTTTTCCTTAATATCATCTATCTATCTATCTATCTATTTTCCTATCTATCTATTTATCCAAGCGTACTCAACTAATAACCCTCGTTGATACATACATTCACATATATTGTGTTCAATCCAAGTTTATTGCAATAAAATGAGCTTAACTCAATTCAACGAATAATGTTAGATTTTCGATTTGGTCTGCTAAAAGTGCATATAAAAATAAAAAAAAAATAGAAGAAAAATGCTGCAAATATCTCCATGAGAAGTAAACCATGTGCTCGTTCCTATTCTATATTATTCAAATGAAGTCTGTTGTTCTATTCTCTAAGCTTTTATGTGCAAATCTGTGTGGTCATCTTAAATGAGCGAGAAATTGGCATGCAAAGATATTTTCGATGATATCATTGCAATTTAAGGCACTCAATTTAATATGCTTCTTTTATCACATTCTCGTGTACTGCACAATCAGTGTTCAATGATTTATTTATACAGTGAATTGTTCTTGACGTTGACTTTGTTAGTTGCTTTATTGAAAATCAACGAAAAATACAGAAAATCAAAAAGATACATCAAGAAAATATCAAAAAGCTGAAGTTGCTTTCGATTGAGTTGGCACAACAAAGCCAAACAACTGACAGCAGCAAAACTGAAAGTTTTGAGTAGGGTGGTTCTTTATTCCTTTCTTGATAAGCCAAGTTTTGATCCCTTTTTTGTTTTGCATGTCAAAATGTCTGTCTTTCTGTCTGTCCTCCCATCCATTCGTGATGGTCTTATGTAGAGATTTGCGCTTAATGTAAATGTAAAGTTTGATTTTTTCATGTTCATTCAATGTCATGACGCTACATACTTGTATGCTGTTTATCTTAAATAAAATTTAAGTTTGTAAATTTATAAAATGTATTTTTTATGTTTAATTTTGCTGTCAGTATTGATTTAAAGCTAAAAAATTGTACACAGAAAAAAAATTTATAAATTTCCAGCAAAACATAATAAAAATTAATAAATATAAAAATTTCTTTGATCTGTAAAACAGATTAAAATTTTATTAAATTACTTTTTGTTGCTTTATTAAATGTGACTGGCAATGGCATTAAATGAAATTGGAATTTGTCGACAGTTGCAAATAAATTCATAGACATAGCTCGGTATATACATGCCCCGTGGGTGTTTTCAAATGAACTTTCATTTGTACAATAAATTTTTTTTTTTATTAAATTCACAAATTTCTGCGAAATAACTAAAACGAACGAATAATGTTTACATCCATTTAAAATATGTTTCAAATTTGTAAGCATTTTCAATTAAATAAATAACAAGAAAACTTGGAATCCACTTCATGTTACATATTTGACATGCTTCGCTTAAGTGGAAAAATATGTCAATTAGCCCAGGAGCTGTTCTTAGGGCAGCAAGGACTGTAAAAACAACGTTTAAAAACCATTTAAAAATGTATAACAAGACAAATTAAGCCAAAATACTTATTAGCTTAGGCAAAGCTGAAAATTGCATACACTTCGCATGAGTCAAAAAAACAAATCATTTATAATTTGTAGGGTACAATGAATTGATTGAGATTTTTGTTTGAAGAACTTAAAGTTTAGTTTCGACATTTACTATTACAGTATAAATAAAAACAGAAACGCGCTAATGCAAATAATTCGCTGAGCATTAGATGGTATGCTGTGTGCTTCACTTTCTTTACTTTCGCGGTAACATTTGCTCTTACTTTATTGCAACAAAGCCTTGGGAGGTTGTATGAGAAAATTCATATCTATCTTCAGAAAAAAGTACATCTTACAGCGTACTTGGCATTCGATAAGTCGTTTATATTGTTACAAACTTTTTCAAAAGACTGTTAACACTCTACTTCACACTGCTGCCTGTAGGGCCCTAAAACTAATTACATAAAGAAAAACTCAATTTCATTTAGACAACTTTCCATTCCTTCGTTTCTTTACATGTTTTATTTCATTTAACTTTTGTTGTTATACTCTATACATGTAGTGTATATATTATTGTATTACAATTTTCATATTGAGTTTGTAACACATTGAACAAGGCAACGGAGACTCCACAGAATAATTGTGCTCTTGTCGCTCTGTCATTTTGCCGATTTACTTTGAACAAACAAAAGCTTATAAATGGTATAAAGTCTTCACAGAAGACCGAGATACTAATGACGTTGACCGACCTGGACCACCCAGCTCGTTAACAACCCATGAAAAGGTTGAAGCAGTAAAGAATATTTTTAGGGAGTATCGTCGTATCATTATTAGAGAAGATCCTGAGGATGTCAGCATATCGGTATGAAACTTGAGCCAATAAAGTTTTGTTCCGAAGTACCTAAATTTTGACCAAAAGAAGTATCGCATGAGTATCGCTCAAGAGCAGTTTAATGATGTCAACAACTACAGAGATTTGCTCAAAAGGGTTATAACTGAAGATGAAACATGGAAAAATGGTTACGACGTCGAAACTAAAGCACAATTACCCCAATGGAAGCGGCAAGAAGAGACCGAAGAAGACCGAAAAAACACGACAAGTTCGGGCAAATCTAAAGGTCTTGCTCTTTGTTTTCTTCCACTACAATGGCGTAGTACGCCGTGAATTCTTTTAAGAAGGAACTTAAGCGACATTTGCGTGAAGCAATACGAAAATAACGCCTGGATTTGTAGAACTTGATTACACATCGTTGCTTGTTCGTGATTTGTTCATGCCGCAACCACAGTATTCACCGGACTTGAATCCCGGCAACTTTTTTCTGTTCCCAAAACTGAAGAGACCATGAAACGACAATGTTTTGCCACAGTTGGTGAGATGAACGCCGCACTAAAAGCATATATCAGAAGTGTTTGAGGATTGAAGAAAAAGCACTAGCACAAGTAACTTTATTACATCTGAGGAGTTGTACTATGAAGGGGACAAAATAAATAGTGATGAATAAATATTCTTCGAAAAACATTTTTTTTTGCAGATAACTTTAAGGGCTTGCAACCATAAAATTCTACTCTATGTTCTACGCTATGTAGCTTAAATTTCCTTCCATGCTAATCGCAGGACACTCCGAAAGTAGGCTTCATATAATTACTGCAACATTCAAAGACTTTTTAAATGTAACTGAAGTGTAATAAGGCTTCGCTTTAACCGAATTTAAAAATTCCTTTTGATTTTTTCTGTACTGCATATGTAATTTGCGCATTTATTGCGAAGTTTTTATATTGCCTATGCTTGCTTGCAGCGACAATAATAATGAATCTAAACAAGAAGCCACGCCAATGCACAAAAGAAGGGGCAAACAAAAGGATGACAGTACACGGTAACAAATTACAAAGGTAGACGACACACATAGATACAAATGTTCATAAATATAAACATAAGTACATACATACACATATACAGGCAAGAGAGTGTATAAACGTGTGAGTTTATACACAGCGTGGCACATGTTGTTTGATATCTGAAGATATAAATTGAGCTCTTGAGCTGTAGCACACGTCAGACACATACATAAACAAAAGAACGCCGCGCTGTATTAGACAGCTGGGATTTGAACTACGAAATAAATGATTCCTCTATAAAATTTCTATGCCATTTGATATTTTTACCTTTTTGCGTAATTGAAGCATAAAAGTCAGTTGATAACGTTGTCGACTTGAACATCAAACATACCTGAAAGCAAAAAAAAAGAAGAAGAAAAAGTAGAAAAGTTATTTAAAAATAGTTAATAACCGAGACTAGAATTCAATTTAAAATAAAGTTTCCTAAAGCTACGCAACACAAAATTTTACACAGGACTTAACTAACTTAATCTACTAACTATGTATCTTGCCTCTATGAACGTATAAAGTATAAATTGCTTTTAAGCGTACATAAGTGTGCGTGCGCACTGCCTAAAATGGCGACCATTGCATCATGGTCGGCTGCTGCTGCTGCTGCTTGTGGTGTTTGAGGTTATGTCGTGCTTTGCTGGTGTGTGGTAGCAGGAAATGGAACGGGTTTAATGCTTTAAATGTCGCGGCGTATGTCTACTCTGCTGCCTGCACGAAGGTAAATAACAAAATGGCTGCGGTTGATGTCAGAGTCTGACTGCGTTGAATGAAAGCGCTGCACTGCATTTTACGATATAAAACAACGACTGATTGCAGCAGCAGCTACAACACAATATAAACGATAAAACATCAGTATTGGCATAGTCAACATGGCTGTTCATCGCGGCAAATGGCAGACTTTGATCTGTTATAAACACACATACATACTGATATATATGGTATATATGTATAGGCAAATACACCCAAAGAGTAACAGCAACAAAGACAAATCCCCACATTGTGATTGCAATAGAACCATAGCCGCATACACGACACAAGCCAAATGCAGTATATGGTTGAATGAATGGCCAGTGGTTTAAATTGAAGAAAAAAGATTTTAGTAAAAAAAAAAAACAAAATAAAAATATAAATAAATAAAAAAATATAAATAAATAAACAAAATTAAAAAAAAAAAAAATATATAATAAATAAAAAATATATAAATAAAAAATTAAATTAATAAAAAATGAAATGAGCTATGATTTTTAAAACAGTTTAAGGAATACACTTCTGAAGTTGAAATTTTTTTTTTAATTTTGTCAGTTTGTACCAGTTCAATCTGCTATGTCCAATAAATCGGGATATCTTCTTGGATTTGCGGATCAATATGTAAGATTAACTGAACAGAGTAATATCTAGCTTTGATACATTTTAGTAGTTCTTTGGGTTGCAAGCTCGGATTTTTGCCGTTAGAATCATCTCCTATTAGAAAGTTGCTCGCTAGATGATGAACCTCATTTGAGAACACGCCTTCAGAAACTTGATGCCGGGGTGGCAAATACGCTATACCAATTTTGACATTACCAGGTTATTTGTACCTCCATAATGGTAAATTGCGGTCAGTCATGGGAATTGTATATTATAATTGATTATAATTTTAAAATGATATCGTTTAATGAAATGTATAGTCAGAAAGTATAACAATATCCACATTCTGAGATTTTATGACATGTTCCATTTCGAGCATATGTATGTTGACAAGCGCCATTTAGATTCCATAGAATTATTCTAGGGCATTAATATTCAAAAGTAACGATAAAACTTGAAATAAATTTGATATGTTTTTTTTTTTTTTTTGATTTTCCATCAACCTTATAAAATAATAAATTGAAAGAGTCAAGAATAATCGAAAATCAAATGTGATACCAGAAAAGATATAAAGCGTTTTGATTGGCTTAAGGTCGAGTATTGGAAAAATTTTTTGGAATTACAAAAAGATTATAAAAAGTCTAAATATGGAAGAATTCAAGAACATTTGGTAATCATGAACTTAGCTAATATCTTCTCATTATTCGTCGTATAGCCAGCATTTTTTCCCTGCTTTTTGACCACTGTGCCTTATGGGCAAAGGCGACATCCACCGACTCAGATACAGTACCATAGCTACAGCCTGCCTACATCAAGCACTATTCGTACTATGAAAATGTCGGCTTTGCACGCTACACAAAGTTATTCAATTTATTTGATGCCACTCGTGCGTAAGCCTGAAGTCTGAAGTTGATTTTCACTCTGTTTACTTTAATTACATATAGCAAATGGCGTGGCGGCTGCTGGACAGGACTCGTTTTAGATGAACTTACAAGCTAAAAGGATTGCACAGATTGTTCTGAAAACACAAACACATTCACACAAACTGACATATTTTCAAACAATTTCGCGCTCTATACTTGCTACTTCTTGATCAAACTATACAGCTGGCCTGTCTATCTACGTGTCTGTACATGATTGCAATTTAACGAACTATTGTTTTGTGGCAATGTAAACTACGCGCCTTGCATATCGATTGCCAATTAGTGAACAGCCTTGTAGTAGCTTTGATAAGATATTCGATAGCAACTAATCAACGCATAGTTTGTTTGTAATTGAAATACTCATACATAAAACAACGAAAGTTGAGTGGCAACGATTTACTAGTGACTAACTATGTATTCATCAGAACCCCTGTCCTGTCCATCTCTTTGTCTTTGCAATTTTATTTTCAATTAGCCAACGATAAGCAAAAATAACAAGTGAAGCATGGTTATTGATAGAGATTAATTTGGATTAGGTAGCACTTCCTGTTAATTATCAATCGAATATTGGCTATAGGTGGGTGGTTAGTAGTATTGAGCTATAGTTGCTTAAAGGCAAACGTATAAATAAATAAATTTATAAATAATGCAACACAATATTAACTGACCACATTGAGTGCTTACTACATTTTGTGTCAATTATGCTAAAGCCTAAACACGTTGCCGCATTAAGTGCAGACATTAATTCATCTTGCATGAGGGCAAAACTTCAAATGGCAAAGGCTGCCAAGAACAAATACTACTTGTTTAAATACACGCTTCATTGAACCAAAAGATTTCATTAATAAAAAATTAGGGACGGGGGAGAAATAGAAAATAGCTAACAAAAACGTACTAAAAAAGTTACTGTGTGGACAGATATACAGATATAAAAACAGGCTACAGATACTCTTGTAGCTTGCAGCACGCAAAATCGGCAAGCGGATTTAACTATTCATGAACGCTCATAGCACAAAGCAAAAAAAAAATAGACAACTTGCCAAAGAGCAAAAGAGATAAAAATAAAATATATATATATTTCATATACATACCTATATACTCACAATAAAAGATACAACAGAGCAGACATGGAAATCATGGCAAACAAAAGTGACAGGAGTAGATGCAGGACCAAGTTATATAGACTATTCGTTTATATATAGACTATTCGTTTATATATTGTGTTGTTTGACTGTCTTCCGCCAGCATTTGTCAGTTGGTCTGTATTGGTTGGTGTCTGTCTGCCATTGAACAACCAAAATTTTCAAATGTATTGAATCGGTTTGAAAGGCTTTTGCCAAAAATTAACAGGAAGTAAGCATGAAAAAATGTAAATGTAAAACAAAAACAAACGCAAATGTTGGCAAACTAGGATGGGTGGATGAAGCTTTGATACACTGCAAATACTATACTTAGAGTAGTATTAGTTTACGAGTATGTAAATCCTTTTTAAAGGTAAACACACAAACAAGAAGATACTAAAAACCATACAAGCTTATACGACAAGTGCGAAGTCCTTTGAACGAAATATTTGTGTTGCGGACTATGTTAAATGCTATAGATTTTAATCAAGGTAGAGATCATTATGAATAAGGAAATAAGAAATATATTATAGTAAAGAATAAACAATTTACTTCTGTACATAAAGAAGAATGCATGGTGTGGGAAAGTTACCACGCCCACCTGTTTAACTGCATAACTCATAAAAAAACCGAACCTCGTATAAACCGCACGAAGATATTGAATTGTGCGAAGGAGGATGCATTCAGTGTTTTCTTCTACCAGTAGGGAGGAGACCTTTTGCAAGTATGCTTAGATGACTATCCAATTTGATACTAATAGGGCTAGTATGCCTCCCGCTTGACTCCTTAAAAGTATGCAAATTAATGTTTCGATGCAACGTAGAATTTGTGACGTACAAGGAGCAGTCAATAATCTATCTAATGCCACGAATCAGCTAAACCTAAGTATTTTTGAAATTTGTCGCTGCAGGGAGCTCAAAAATGTGCACGACATAAAGCCAGATTGGGACAAACCACTTGACGTTTACTTCTCATTTGACCCAGAGTGACAGCATGCTTCTTGAGTTGTAGCATCCTCAGGATGGCCGTCAAATGAGGCTGGAAGGTGAGCATTTTGTACAGAGCGATGCTCAGGATTTTCCCAGTACCCTGCCCTAATGAACTTCAGCTCTTATCTGATTAGATAAGAGTTGTCCAGGTATCTAACCTAAATTTCTCACCAGGTAAAACCGCAGAAGGCTCTGACAGTTATTTTTTAATCGTATATGTTTTATAGTAGAAGTGGCTGTCGTGCTCGAATCTATCGAATGTCTGCGAGATATGCTCCGCAGTTCTGAAAACATGCTCGATTGTGCTATATACTGCCCTAAACCAAAATTTGTGATCTGGCAGGATACAAGACAATCCTATACCTTCGATAAATTATGCAAATTGTGGCATGTATTTATTGCGGATTCTTTTGGTATATAGTCTATAGTTTATTATACCAATTTTTAACAAAAGGATCTAATGGAATTTTGTTTTTTTGTAGTCCAAAGTTTATATTTTTCCCCAAATATACAACCTAAGTGAACGACAAAAATCAATGCAAGATTTAAAGTATTGTGCATAAGAGCATACGAGAGAAGCTAAATACGAGAGGAGCTAAATCTTTCACAGTTTTTTTTTTCATAATTTTTGCAAAGCTAACAGCATTAAAAATCTGATAAGCTAAAACAAATTTATAAGCCCGAATAGAAAGAGTGAGTCTAAAACAAAGACTTAAATTCAACGCTTTAGGGCGTCTCGTCCTCATGACGAACTGTATAAAAAAAAAAAAAAGAATAATGCAGAATTTGTATATTAAAAAAAAAAAAGCTCCAAATACAACAATGTAAAGTCAGTTGCCTAAAGTGAAGTACAAACAGTTTAGAATTTTTTGACATGTTGACATATCCAAAAAAAAAAAAAAAAAAAGTTAATAACAAAAAAGAAAAGTTTAAAAACCACAAAAAAAAATTTTAATAAAAAATAGAAAAATGTACAGAAATACAACAGCTGTGTACTGTAGAAATTTTTTATACAATTTTCGAACCCAAAATAATCCAACTCGAAGAAAGTCAATAAAAAAGAGTGGCCTATAGAGCAAAAAAAAAAAAAAAAAACTCAAACCTGCACATCTCTCGATAGCTTAAAGGAAAAGTTTACATAAATATTTTTGTATTAACCATACACAAATACATCCATACTCTCTGACAGAAAAGTTCCACAACAATAGCTCTTTACTACTAACAATAGTCCTTTCGTTTGTCTGTCCGTTCGTATTCAGTTCAGCTCGAATGGATATTTTTCAGCATTTCGCCAGACGCAGACAAAAATACTTGAACAATTTTATGTAGATTAGTACAAGTATCCCAACCAAGTGCAGAGCAGCAGCAGCAGACCAGAGTGAAGAAGTGTTTGGAATGTAGTAAGCCGTAGAGTTTACACGATTGTCCAATAAACGACCAACGAATGCATTGAGAGGCAGCATCAGCAACATACATAAGGAGCTCTGCTCATGGCAACCATACGGGCGTACAAACAAACATTTATGTTGGAACTCGTTTTCGCCCTCGTAAACCCTTTTTCGAGCAATTTAAGCACAGCAAACATGCTGATTTCGTCAATGAGTTTCTTGTGTGTATATATTGCATTGGTATGTGTGTGTGCTTTTAAGGACACAGCTCAAGGTTTACGACATCTCTGTTGGCTCTTTTGGCTGCGGCATTTTAATTTGGCCATCGCGTCACGAGTTAGATAATATATAATATTATACAAGAGTAAATATGTAATACGAAGACATACATTTATATGCGGGTGAGTTTCATTATTAGATTGGCAATTTTCTTGTTTGAAACAAGACAACAAGACAGCGGAGCTGAAATTTTTGCCGGCATGATAAAAAAAAAAGTACAGAAATTAGGTCGCTTCCGTTGAAGAATTTTTGGGCTAGAGTGAACTTTTCAAATTGACTCGCACCAAAGCCTTTCTTCTTTAATCAAGTGTTGCACTTATATTTACGAAAAAAAAATATTTGGCAGTAGCACTTGATACAGAGCATGCGGGTTTTCATGGCTTACCGCGTTTTAACCTTACAAAATACTAAAAAAAAAAAGTAGTGCGATTACTGATTATCTGATTTTTCTTTCATAAATTCTGCAAACTCGGAAGTGTTTGCGTGGCTTTAAGAGTATAACAGAAACTATTGCATAAACTACTTGTGAATCATAAGTGCTTTTAAATTTTAAATAATAGTGTATTTAATTTCCGTCATTATTAAGTAAACAAACCCTATTTTCTATTCTTTGTAAACGCATTTGGTATGTATCACACTGTTACAACTATTACTGTTCATATGTATTAGTATATTCATTACTCTTTGTTAACACTTTGCTGCTTTATAAAAATTTAATTTCATTAATATTTCAAGCGCAAACTTTTAAAAATTACTTTTTTAATGCAAAACCCATTAGAAGCGCTATAAATAATTAATAATATGTCAACTGTGAAAACTACCTAATTGACAAGTGAAATCTATTGCAAACTTTTGCGAGTGTGAGAAAATTATAAACTTAGCTAAATTTGTACTATGGAAAATTATTAAAAATTCCACTGAAAGCACATTAAATCTGTACACAATTGATTGAATATTCTATGTGAAATACATTGAACCACAAAGCAATAAATATTTGAAAGTTATATTGTTGCTTATATACGTATATTTGACATTAATGTCCATTGTGCTCTGCAATTTAGATATGCAAGCAAATGACAATTAAAGTCCTTGATGCGCTTTTAAAATTTATGAATGCTCGTTTATTGAATGTACTCAGGTATGTGTGTTTCTGTTGCTGTATTACAATTTATTTATGTACCACAAATAATCGTTAGCGTGGATCGTAAAAGCAGAATCTGTTTAAAAAAAAAAAGTTTTTTAATAGAATTTTGATGACCAAAATGAAAGAAAAAAAAAAACGCAAAAAAAGATGACTTAAAAATTTCAGAAAAATGCGATAAATGAGCGGAAACTTCGTAAGACAGCAAAACCATAAAGAGGGGTGCAACACCTATTAGTATAAGCATGTTAATTTGGTGTCCATTAGAATCCACCACAATGCCTTTTAACTGATACATATTGACTTTAATAAAGAAGTTTTTTCATACAATAACCCATAAATGGGCAGAGGTTTGCATGGGGCACCCCTAAAAGTGGAGATTCTTTACTTACGCAAAAAATAAGTCTCTATAACCAAATTTAGACTTACCGCACGAAAAAAAAAAATTTACAACACACAGACACACGGAAATAGCTAATAGCCAACAGCTTTTAGATCTAATCTTGTACACTATACATTACAGCTGTTCTGGTTTTCACTCGAAATTCAGTCTACTAACGATTCGCTAACTACTGGTCGTTGGTCTTAAAGACTTAGTAATTAGCTTTCAACTTGCAGTAAGGTGAAAGAAGGAATCATCTAAAACAATAACAATATAAAAGAAAACTGCAGTCGAGTGGACTCGACTGCGACATAGCCAATTCCTAGTGGTACGATTTTGGCGTATATGGAAACTTTTCTTAAAAATCAAGCAAGATATAGCAAAGTAGGCGTTTGTTGCTAAATAAACATAAACAATAAAACATTTTTTATACTAAAACTCAGAGAGGTGGAACAGATTTGTATAGGGGCTTCCCCTCTTAGTGATCCGGGGGGTCGGTATGGTCAAAATTTTAAAATAAACTTGTAAAATTCCGGAGCAGTCCTAGTCGAATGCAAAAAACACGATGTCTCTATTTATTACCATTTCCGAGATCCTTTCGTTCATACGGACGGACATGTCTATATCGACTCCTCTATCACTCCTGACCATAATGGGAGGCAACTTTCGGGGTCTCCGACCATTATTTCTACCTGTTACATACATTTGCACAAAACCAATAGGCTCTTGTACCTTCGGTACAGGGCCTAAAAATTAAATAACAACTAATTCTTATACTCTGCTCCCTTATGGAAGTACTAAGTTTGCGCAAATGTGAAAGACAGAAGAAAGCGTAACAGACGCCCCAAAATATATATGTGACCTGGTCTATGAAAAGGAGGCGTATGTGCGTAAACAAGTTTTCAAGAAAACAGCTGTGTGACATATGCATGTACACCATGCATATGTGTCCAAAACCACATTTTCATAGACATGGCCGTCTGACTGTCCACATAAAAATCGAGATTTTGGAGACAATAATATTTACGATCTTCAAATTTGGATATTTAGACTCTCCTATTCATTCTTTAGATCATTTAACCCCACTCTAGGTGGCAATTGGGACCTACTATACAAGCCTACTTCTGAGTTCTGAGTTTTTGTGCGAACAAATTTTATTGATATTGGAAAATTTGGTGTACTTTACATTAATTCCTACATCCATTCCACTAGAAGGGGTGACCATCCTACAAATCTGTCGCACCTTTCAGGGTGCTTATATGAAAAATACTATGTTGTTGTTGTACATTCAGCTAGAAATTTTGAATTCGATGCATCTTACACTAATTCCATTTAAATATCCTACACGGATCTAAATAGGAACATATCCTCCATATAAAAATAAAAGGTTTAATTGGCTAATAAGGTACCTCGAAGTGGAGCATACTTGACTGCAGCGTTATTTTTTGTTTGTCATGCAAATGGCTAACTTCTAAGTCCTAGCAAATGGCTAACCCCTTTTCTATAGCGAACAGCTAACCAATTTTTCCTATCTAAAGGTAATCCAACGTCGTGCACGGTCATTCTGTGCCCATGTTTGTGCTTAAAATAAAATTTAAGAAGCGTACTATGAATGCCAGTTCTTTTACCATTAACTACTAATCGTAAGTCTTAACGATTTTGCCAATTAAATTATAATAGAACATTCAAGTACAAAAAATAGCAAACACCAAACTACCTTGCATTAATACGACTTGACCCAAGCCTAAACAGTTTAGTTCAAGTCAAGTCACCATAGTTCCAAGAGCACGTTAGCCACAATATAAATTATTATATCATTTTGTAATGACAATAATCTAGGCAAGCTAATGCGTCAGGCTTTGCAATAGTATGAATCAGTTGGGTTGATTCTGCATCAGCCGTGACCAGTCATTGACTAGACCGTGCGAAAATATTGGTTGAGCTGTATAATTTATTCAGCGAAGCAGTGCCACTGACTAGACTATACGAGTCATACATGGGCCACTCAAGTAACTTTTTCAATGTAATTTTGTGCAAAAGTCAAGACTAAAGCGCTTACGTGAACAGTCTATAGTCAAGTCAAAACACTTTACAACCAAATCTGCAGTTTAAAAAAAAAAGGTTGTGCAACTTTTGAAACCAATCCTTTTTATATAGTACTTACCTAAAAACTGACGCCAACATAAATCCAATTGTTTCTCTTTTCATTTTTTTTGGCTTGGTTTTACAAGCAAAAATCACTAAAACTCGAAAGCAACAAAAACGGATGAAAGTGTATGGAAATTTATTTTGCATTAAACAAATATAAAATCAAAAGCAACAACAACAACAAGAAAAACAAATATTGTCAACGCCCTCGTAACGTTGAAGTACATACGTACGTACACACAGTACATATGAGTGTTTACAATGTTTATGTTAGCAACAAGAAAAAACACCCTCGATTTGCCAAAATAGTAAAATCGACATCAGCGCTGCTGAATTTAGGCCAGGGCTAAAGTGCATTCAACGACTGAACTTTATCTTTATCTCGCTCTAGGCAACTCTGCAGCTTAGAACATTCAAAACAAACAGACGCACACACGTACATATAGAGGGTTTATTGTATACAAAATTACGCATAAATCTTCATACAACGTTAATGGAACTCTCTGCTCGATTGTGGACTAGTACATATTGTAATAGTTTCTAGTAAATCATTTGGATGTCACATGAGGTACTATTTTATTATGCTTGTCATTGGTTTCTTTTTTTTTATTTTTTGGTTGAAAATGAAGATTACTACTTATAATATACTAGTGGTACCCCGCACGCTTTGCTGTGCCCAGTAAAAAAAAAGGATATAAAAATTGTCTACATATATATGTAAACCCTCTCTACTTTTTGGTCAGCCTGGTCAGGGTGTAAAATTCTTAAGAACACCATTTCAAAATAAATTACTCTAACAAAGATAAATAGGATAAAATTTGAGATAGATATATGATATTTTTGTATCTATATTTCCTCCCTTTTGTTCTTATACATATCTTGATCTGAGCAACTAATTTTGAATTGGTGCTCCCAAGAATTCTACAAAACTGATCTAGTTTTATGTTCCTCATAATACACTAAATATCTTTAAAAAATGTTTATACTTTAAGCTGAAAACTTCAAAATGACTGTTCAACCTGCAGAAATTTTTATGGATACATTACAGAAAAGTTTCGTTCGTCATATTATATTTATATAGATTGGTGTTCCTATTAATTTTTCCGCGCTTTAATTATAATCCGTAAATGAGCGAAAATGACAAAGGAAAAACATGAACAGAAACGTTTTAGTTATTCAAATTTAATTATTGTTTTTTGAACATTTCGGCTTGTGTGCCAAAATTTGATTTATGACTACTACTTGGCTTTGTCCGTCCGTCCGTCCGTCCCTATGACTACGTCTGTCTCTCTATATTGCTGTATCTTTGCGTGTAGGTGTCTATATGTATAGATGTATCTGCCGTTTGAAAGCATTGTTCAAAAGTTTTCATGCGCCAAATTTAAAATTGAAAGATACAAATTAACTATGTGAAACTTTTCGAGTATCTAACTACATAAAGACAATAAAACAAGTATCTACTGCCGGTGTAGCTATGTAGCTAAGAGTATTGCTAGCCAAAACATGTGTGTGTGTGTGTGTGTGTGTGTGTGTGCAGAAGTTGAAATTGTGTAGCAATATTTCGCTGTGGGTGTTTCAATTTTTCTGTCTTCTAATTAAATCCACAATTTAAAGTTTCTCTTGTGTAATTAGCTGAATTCGTAAATGTTATTCGATTAAAAAAAAAATACTCAAAGCATTGCATTCAAACGTTTCTAACAACAAATCGCAATCAAGAAGTTCTTATGTAAATCAGCTCAAAGCCTTGTTAAAAGTTCACCTCACACAGTCAGTCCTCCGCCTACACAGAAAACTTGATCAAAACAGCAATTAGCATTAATTAAACTTTACTATTGTGAAAACTTCAACAGAAACAATACACATCACTACATCTCAACTAGCTTTGCGGTCTGAACTCGGCATTTTGCATGTATTGCAGTTGAAAATTTGCACAATAGCAAATATTGCCATCAAAAGTCAAAATGCATTCATGCAACTAACAGAGCTCATCAGTTCGAAACTGATGCATCTATCTAGTTCTGCAAATACGAAAATTTGCATCGATTTTCTGCACCACAGTTCAATCAATGGCAAACTGTTTCAATTGCATGGACCGAACGACCGAACGACCGACCGACCGATCAAAATCTTTTTGATTTGTTGCAAATTTCATGTAGGCTGTTGTGAAAGTTTTGTCGCTGTCAAAGTCTGTCAAATTGTCTTAAAGCGAGTTTCATTTTTTAACTGAAAGTCAATTTGCATGTAGGTGTTGTGCGAAAAAAAATAATAAAAAAATTTATTAAAGTAAAATATTTGAGCGCTCTGGCAATAAAATTGTGCTGCAAAATAAAAGAAATAAAATCTCGCAAGCAGTTTAATTTCATTTAAAATCGCGATTTTCTCAAGCGCAAAATATTAAGACGCGTAAAAGCACACAGCAGCAGCAGCAGCAGCAGTAAAAGCAGGAAAAGGAAAGCAAATTGCACCATGGGCATGTGGAAAAAACGTTTGTGGAAAATGAAATAAATTATACAGCATGCACATCCAGCAAGCAAGGAGCGTAATATTTATGCAGAGAACGCCATTACGCTAGACTGGATTTCAATAGTGCAACTTTACCCTTACTGATGATGATGACAGAGCAGTGCGACGTCCTTTTTTTTTTAAATTACACTCCGCTGCAGAAATTGCGCAAAAATGGGGTATTACAGTTTGTCACAAAATGTGTAATCTGTAAATGAAAGATCTGCGTCGGTTCTTTGCTTTTGTTCGACTAGAACAAGAAGGTACGCTGCAGTCGTGTGTGCTCGACTTTGAGTTACACTGTACACCCATTGAAGCTTTAATTTGTATTGGGAATACTTGTTTATATTTCTGTCTGAATACGTGTGATATAGTTTATGCTGGTTAGTAGTAGATGCATCCGTTTGCATGTCGTTTCAAGCTAAGCTTAACCACAACAAAATGTTTTTCTTATATAAACCAAGGAAGGCGGCAGATTTGTATTTGCCATATGAAGCTATAAGAATTATTTTGTTAAAATTCAAGTAAGATACTCCAAATTTGGGCATAAAACCAAGAAATAAAAATTTGTTTATTCAAAAAACTCAGAAAAGCGGGGCATGTTTTAATGGGTACTATTCCTTAGACAGGAGTTAGCACATTCATTAAATAATAGTTATGTAAGGATGGAAATGGAGGGACTAAATTTGAAAACTTGTAGGCTCTCTTTTAAAATTTCCAAGTTTATACGGACAGCCAGACACATCTCTATCGACTCGACTTTTTGTATAGGGGCTGGCTCTCCATTTTATTAATTCGATATGAATCTTTATGGAATATTATATTAGGATTGACCTAAAATACACTAAAGTTGGCCCTTTTAACTGAATCAACAACAACATAATTTGGTTCATACAAGGACCCAAAAAGGTGTGGCAGATATGCATGAAGAGTACCTCTTCGAGTGGTAAGAAAGTTTCGAGCTAAATTAATAACAACAATATAAACAATTTCAGAAAAAAAAAATTAGAAGAATTGGTAGATGTGTATGGTTAGTGCCATTCCTCTTTAGGGAGTGATTTGAGCAAATATATCCGAGAATCTAAATACCCAATTTTGAAGACTCTATTTCAAAGGCGTATCCAGCTTTCGTCGTAGGGGGGCGCGGGGGGGTTCACGCTGTCCTCGATTTAATTAACCTTTGTTAAGGGACTCGGTGTAAGATGCAAAATTGAGGGATTCTTTATGCCCCGCTAAGTGATTACATTCTTTGTTTAACTAAGAAATACACAGCAGCCTCCAAAGCTCGAAAATACCTCAGGAACAGAATATTATTGGTTACTTTTTATATGAAAATACTGAAAATTTAAAAAACAAAGGTGAACTGAGTATTCCTGCAAATTAGAAACTGCATCAGGACAATGTATCCAGTCACAATTACTTCTTGGTAGCGACTACCTGATAACAAGAACTGTATCACAACAATTCGCCAGCCCCTTAAAAACTCAAAGAGGCCTTAACTGAAGTTTTTCTATTCCACAGAATGCAAACCGCTGTCAAAGAAGGACTTTCAGCATACGATTACGTCGGAGCATGGTTTAGACGCTGGGGAGAAGTTTATGTGACGTTCAAGAATTATATTTTTTAAAACATATAAATGTTTTTTAAAGTTCTCTGTAAAAAAATGTTGTATGCTATTAAAGAAGTAGTAAGTAAACACAGATCCACAGACTAAGCTGCAAGTTATGATTAAATTGGCCAAGAATTTAAAAGCCTCAGACGAAAAAAACAATAAATAACTGTATAAGCTTCTGCCCAGTCCAATTCAGTGGTACTCCAATGGTTTCTCGAGTTCCTGCCTTAAGCGATCACAGCACAATTTATATGGTTTCTGAACATGTAACTGCCGAAAGTTGGTTTTTATTCCAAAGAAGTTTCGAGAAAAAAATATGTTGCAAAGCGTTTTAATTAATATTATTAAATTCAATGTAAGGTTGATACACAGAATGGAACTTTTTATACGGCTGTCACATTTTTAGCCGTAACTTTACGATTCTTCAATAGTTCATTTCTAGCGCACTCAACTATTTTGTAGAACACTCTTAATCTCACACTTACTAAAGCACTTGTTAAGCAAAAAAGGTATCAATGTATAGGTTTAACCGACGAAGTTGAAATATTTTTTTTTAATTTGCTTCTCATTTGCTGCTTTAACATTTTCATACTCATATTTCGACGTCATTGTCGTCATCATCGCCTTTGCAAAGACTCTGTTGACTATGTTGCTTTAGTTGATTCTCCTTTTGTTGCACTTGCACAGAGCAAAACTCGCAATTCTTCGACTTCTCTAGACTTTTTGCAACTGTTTAAAGCAATCCACTTTAGACTGCGCCAACATCATCCAAACTTCATGCAACAGCCACCCATGGTTTGTGCAATGTTTAAACATATAAAATTCAGTAGCAGCAAAAATGAATGCCGCACCACACAAAAGCTCAAGAAATAAGGGCGAAATCTGTTGAAAAAAAAAAATGGTATTTGTAGAATCTTTTGTGCCCAAGCGAAATGAGAAGCACAAGGAAAAATATCACCAGCAGCAGAAGCAGGAAAACCAATGGTGAAAACAGCCAACAACTTTCTACTGTAATCCAAAGCCAAAGAACAACCACTGCCCTTTTTCTCTCATCTTACTGACTTTTTTTCGGCAAATGCAATATTCAAAAGGATTGCCGGAGTTCTACACTCAACTCGACTTTATATTGTTGTCGTTCGTTGTGCCGTTCGCCCCCAAGGGTTCGACATTAAGAGTCATTGGCCTTTAGTGGCTCGCCTACAATATTTTTATGCCTGCTGCACACTTCTTTAGAAGTTCCTTTTTGCTTTCGTAATAATAAAATATGTCTAGCAGCAAAATGGCGCTAAAGTAATTGAGTAGCAACGAAAAAAAAATATAGAAAATATATGTATAAAATAAAATTTTGTGTAGAAGCACTTTGAAGGCGCTTCTTAGCGTCCTCAACGTACTAAATCGACAGCCATCACTCATTAGGCTTGATTACTTTCACTTGCATTTTGCTGCCAAGCCCGCAAAATGTTGCGAAAATTTACACATTTAATATGCGAAAGGCAGCTCAGCATCAAACTTCAGCAGATGAAAATTGTTGTAGGACGCATTCGCTCGTAAAGCACAAGTAATGCCGCCATCAACATTAAACAAGACGAGTTCATCAATCAAATAAATATTGTAAGAAATTTATTTATGAATATTACGAGTATCAACTTGGTTCAGCTACTCGGAAGTTATTTAAGCCAAATATGCAAAGATATTTGCTGTCTAATCTAAAAAATAAATAAAAAAAATGGACTAATTCATATTTCGCTTAAAAGAACCAACAATGATTTATCCAAAACTTAGCAAACTTTAAACATAACCCTCGTATATTGCCGATTGGTAAAAAATCAAATAGAAAATCGCATCACATGGTAATCATGTGATAATTTGTATTATAATTTTTTTTTCGTCAATTTGAATAACAATAACAGCAAATAACATCACAGCTCGCAACATGGTCACCCGTACAATTATGGACGTGCGAGAAAACCAATAAAAAAAACACGTCTTCGTTGTTCACCCGCCTTAAAAAGCCGCGCTGACTCAATGGAAACCAGATAGGAGTACACGTATACCGTAGTAGTCTGCTTGCCGGACTGTCATTCAGTTAGTGTCATTGCCAATATTTGAATTTTTAATTAGCTTCTTAAAAGAAAATTACTTAACTTAGTTGCTAATTAGCAAACTCTGTTCAATTATTTTTTCTTCTTTATTATTTTTTATTTGCGCCGGCTTGTTTGCTTAATACATGTGCGAAAATTAAACGCTAGATTTTTTTCTCTTTTGTTTGTTTATAATTTTTTAATAATTAACTTATCGGCACAACTGAAATGATTCATCGTGAAAATATGATTTCGATCTCCAGACGGTCGGTCGGACAGCAGCAGCCAAAGGTTAGCGACAGTCAAAGCGCAAACGTGTAACTATTTTAATGATGCACACTGTCTGTCCGTCCGTCCGACCGTCTATATATTGGCGTGGAACAATTGTACTGCGGAATGTCGTCGAGAGCGTATCTAGTTATCGTATTATACGCTGTTCAAATAATATACACATACAAAAATTCATTCATAATGGAAACATAATAAAAATATACAACAACGAAAGATTTCGTGATCATTCATTTGTGGAATCATTATTATTTTTTTTTTATTTTTTTTTGTGGTTTAGCAATCGTGCGCTACATATCAAGAAGCATTTTCTCTCGCACTCGCTATTGAGCGAGCGTGTTACATGCGCCTTAATGAAAGAAATATCTTAAAAGTAGCGGCGGCGTTTGTATCTGACAGCTACACAACATGCTGAAAGACAAGCCAATTGAGATTATGCAAGCTCTGTTGTGTGTTTTTGGAGTGCTTCTTCTCTTGACGTCATACATACTAGCAGCACAAATTGAAATTACAAATTGATCTCTGATCCCAGGAGGTGTAATGCGGAACGTATGGTAGGTCAAATATAGATTGATTGATCTCAAATGAAAATGAAATCTGTACGCACGGAAAACAAGAATAATACATATGTAAAAAAAGTTCTGGAAAATGTTTACAGAAATATTATTTATATGTAAATTTTAAGTGTAGATTTTTTTCTTAAATACTTGTTTGCATTCTAATTAGTTGTAAGAGGAAATGATAAAAAAAAATTTCTACACAAAGACTGCGTGTGTGTCAGTACTTTATGTATATGAGTAACTATTGCAAAAGCATTTTACGCGCTTTGTATTGAACCGATTTTGATAGAACATAGTTTGTGCGCTACAAGTTTTCAATTTAAAAGTCCAAGTAAACCAGTTCGTGACGACTTCGAAATGCCTTGCCTTCTTTTTTATGTATGAAAAGAAAAGTGAGGACGGAATTGCTTAAAAAATCGTCATTTATTATCCGTTTTTGATGAAGTTTTTGGATTTTGACTTGGAGAGACGTTATCTCTATACATTTTTTAGCCCTGAGAGGAATTTTATGGGAAAGGGGCGTAAAATTCCGGCGAAGTCCTAGTCGAATGCAAAAAGAACAAAGTCTCTACCTATTTCCATTTCCGAGATCCTTTCGTTCATACGGACGGACATGGCTATATCGACTCCTCTATGACTCCTGACCATAATGGATGTAACTTTGGGGGTCTCCGACCATTATTTCTACCTGCTATATACATTGGCACAAAACCAATAGGCTCTTGTTTCTTCGGTACAGAGCCTAAAAAGAGGAAAGAATGCTGCAGTCAAGTGACATACGCTGTATTATCTTAAATTTTTGTGGGTCATACGTATATCTATATACGTATTGGGATTATTTTCAGATACACCATTTTTGTCCCTTCAAGCCAATTAAACCACAACAAAATATTTTTCTAACATAACCCCAAGCAGGGGGGAAGATTTGTGTGGGGCTACTCCTCTTACCTATCTGAAGAGCGAATATTAGATATTAAATAAATAAATAAAATAAAGTAAGTAAGTAAGTAAGTAAAAAAAGTAGAATTGCCAATATCAATAACAATTTTTTCTTGAGTATTTTAAACCCCCCTTAGGCAGTGAGTTATCGTGTTAAATAATCTAAACTTGAAGGCTCTATCTCTCAATTCTCGAATTTTATAAGGATAGCCAGACAGAATATATATGCCACTCAAGAATATATATACTTGATGAGCTCTGCCTGTTACATACATTTAAACAAACTTAATATTCCCTTTTATCCTATTGGTACAGCAAAAAACTATTCGCAGAAACTACAACGAAAATATCTACCCTGTGTCACTCCCACTGAAGACGAATCTTACGAGAACTCCCTTAGCCTCAGATCGTCAGATAGAATTATGTTAGGTGCATAGTATCGAAAAACATAACCGTTTATAGAACAGTCGGGTAAAAATTAAAAACGCTTCTACACGACCCTAACAGTTTCAAACCATATGAGAAAAGTCTTGGTACATTATGCTTGATTATGTAGTTTACTTTCCCAGACTCGTCATAATTTTAAAAGATATTTCTATGAATTTTTCTTCACTGAATCCGAATATTCGATTGACATTAAAAAATAAATAAACCTTTTTGAGTTACATAACTTTTAGTGCAAAAACAGGCGAAAAATTGATGTTTTCTAAGGTTCACAAATATCATGAAGGTAAGGGCGGAATTCCTATAACGTATACGGATTCACTAAGCCAAAATGAGATTATTTTAGTCTGCTTGATATTAAGCCTTGTAGAGCTGTAGACTTTGCAGTCAACTATTGCCGAGTCTAAAACTTATATGCGTTTTGCGCTACACTTGAACATATACGATTCAGTACAAACTTTGTATAATGGCTAAAATCGAAAATGAAAAAATCAATTTTTTGGAAACTTGATATACCTACGTGATTTTTCATGATTTGTGATTTATAACTTTTGTAATTAAAATGAAAATGCCATAAATTAATGCTGAGCGTGCATGGTTTTTACACATTTGGTAATTTAACTAGTACTCAGGAAAAAACATTTAGTGCTTTGTTTTAATTAAATAGCGTATTTTTTTTTATATAACTTTACCTCAAACAATATGTAATTGTTTCATAGCTGCACCTCCTTTCTATTTGTGAATACATTTACAAAAACTGAATTTCAAATTGAAACTTCATGCAGTAAGTCTTCTTTTGACTGTTACAAATGTAAGCTCAAAATGTTTGAACATAATCCATGCACTGTGCAGAAGATACTAGTGTAAATATAGCACGATAACATACATTTTAATTATGCTCTAAACTATGGCTTCACATACACATATATCTCGCACGATATGTAATAATAATTTCATATTTGTAAATCCAATAAGCGCACAGCTAACAAGCAACCCACAAAGCGAAGGCTACAGCTCCGTTTGCTGGCAGAAGTCTTGCTTTGCAACTCAGGTGAGCGGCAGCGTTGTGCAAAAGATACTAAACGGCAAACGCGATTAACTACAATCAACGTTGCGTCATAAGTGTAGATGTAGGTGTTCTGGAGTGTATCGATCGAAACAACCTGAACGAAAAGGAGCACGAACTACAAGGAACTCCGACAAATGTAACCTGTTAACCTGACAAATGTGAGTGTAGTATGTGGCACAGAAAAGAAGCTTATACGCTGGCTAGCTGCTATTACGTATGTAGCTGTCTGTCCTTAAGATGGGCAACATTCTTCTTAACACCCCCGCCCCCACGTCATAGATACATACATGCGTTCAATCGTTTGATTGTTTGACAATGAGTAAGGCCACTTGTGTCTATAGTAAATATACAATATTTCTATATAGTATTTCACTTACTTTACGCTTAGTGGAATACAGATATATTGTACATATACACATACATTGCGGCGCAACTGTCAAACTTCATTTAAATATTATGACGGTGTATTGGATTTGGCTTTTGTATTTGTTGTTATTTTTGATGTTGACTACTATAAATAAAAAAATAATAACAAAACTTTTCTGCGTTTGACGTCACAGTGACGTCATTTCAATACAAAACGTGCAACAACAACAGCAACAACAAAAAGAAATATTAGAAATCCAAATAACAACAACAATAATTAAACATCATGTATGAAAAAAAAAACAAATAAATAAAAAAAAACCATTTAATAAAAAATATTTAAAATGTCTAATCAAGTCAAACAAGACAACGCAGCGCCCAGTTCTACCAGCCAATAAGAGTCAATCGTGTTCAATCAGACAGTGGGACACACTCGTCGGACAGACGGACAGCAGTTTCACAGTGCTGGTACTACATATTTTACATGTAAAGAGCTACAATACATAGTATCTACGTCATACAGCAGCTACCAAAAAAAAAAAAAAATAGCAACTATAGATCGAAACTACGCTCGATCGCTCGCAAATCCGCCCGTCTGTCAGTTCATCCATACGCCTGCCAATTGCTGTCGCTGAACGCGCGCTAATCGTGTAATTAACCGCAAATTTTTTACGTCGCTTTACTTGCCACTGCCAATGAATTGCCTGCAGCGAATCTCTCTCTTTGTACAGCAACAGTCAGCAGTATCTGTAGCTGTGTATGGAGTATCTGTGCCTCGGAGCGGGTGCGCTTTTGATCGTGCGTCTGTAATACGCGCGCGCGTCTATTTGTATTTACTTGTTTTGAATGTCAAATGCATATTTTGAATTTTTTTACTCATTAATTTATATAATTTTTTTCTCTTATTTGGCAACAGCACCATAGAAGATTAATAGATACATATGTATCTATGGGTAATATAGTTTTGATTTAGTGAAAAACAAATGAGTATTCCAGCAGTAAATTAGCCAGAAATTTGTACATAACAAATTTTTATTAGACCACTGAAGTAATACGTCTAAAACTTGTTGAAATTATTTAATATTTAATGAACTAAGATATCCTAATTGTTTTGAAGGAGCTAGATGAATTCTAATGATATATAAACAATGGATGACTGCTCATGCGAAATAGTGGCTCCTTAGGTCTTAAAGGAGAACTGTCAATTTGATTTGTTTAAGTAAAAAAAATGACTTTTAAAATTTGATCTATATGGTAAGTGGTTTTTCTCTATATCTCTCCATAGAATTGGGAACCTCTAAAATCACATTGTGACGAACTTTGGACAAAAATCTTGGCCTAAATACAAGATATATTTAACTCAATAATTAACCCTCTTGTTCATTTGAAGCACTAAAACTCCACCGATTGGGCTCTAGAAAACGTTGAAGAAAATCATGCAAGTCATCGAAAAGAAGTCCTAGTCGAATGCAAAAAGAACGAAGTCTTTATCTATTACTGTTTCCGAGATCTTTTCGTTCATACGGATGGACAGACGTACATGGCTATATCGACTCCTCTATCACTCCTGACCATAATGGGGGTAATTTTGGGAGTCTCCGACCATTATTTCTACCTCTAAAATACATTTACATTCATGTAAAAATGATCCTTTAGCTAATTTGTTGGTTCCAGTTCATAAGTGACCATTGGATCTTGATTCACAGATTATCCAGTAATCTTATTCTATGTACTAAGATGTTTTCATTCTCAATTTCAATCTTCAAATTATGTTTATTTTAATTAATATCTTCCATATATTTACCGATTTTATAATGCTGAATAGTCTGCAAAGAAAAAGAAATTTTTTAGTTATTAAATTTAGAAAAGATTCATAATAAAGGTTTTTAATAATTTGTATTCTTTTTAATAGTTAATACAAATTGCAATATTTCAGAAAAAGAAGATCTCGATCAGTCAAAAGTTAAAATAATTTTAATTTAAAAATTAATAAATTACAATTAATATGAAGCTATATAAAAATATGAGTTGTACACACTTCTAGCGGTTCCCAAAAATTCCGATTTCTTTTAAATTTATTTTTTCGAGCAGTTCTCTTTGAAAAAAATCACAAAAAGTTAAATTACACAAAACGGAAAAAAAAACCAGGACAAAATCTGAGCTAACAAAGAATGCCTTAGAAATTGAATAAATTCGCGCTGATAATTTTTCCCATGTTTTTACACATTCACCGAAAATATCTTATAGATCGGTATGAATGTGTGAATAAGACAATCAAAAATCTAAGATTTCTGCAAAAAAAATATAAAACTAATTGAGTCGGTTTTAAATTAAGTTTAAATATACATTACATATGCCACATTGATGGGAAAAGTGAATAAACTGTACGACTCTTTAGTATACTCTTGCCCTCAAGCGTGACATATATGTATATAGTATTTCTTAATATTCGGTTGAGTGAATTCTTTCAAAATAATTTAATTAATTTATTTACTGCAAATTGCAAGCTTATTTTCTTATTTTTTTTTTTTAATTTGTAAGAGCTTTTCGTAATGGTCTTATAAACTCACAATCTACGAGTACATATATCATTTTTAATATTAACGAATACATCGTCTTCTTGTTGCATGTCTGCCCACATATGCAACATACGCGTACCCCCTACATACTACTTCGACCATTGCTTTATAGACAAGAAGAAGAAAAACTCAGCGCCGCCTGTCGCAATATTATTTAATTTTTATTCTATATAATTTTTTTTTTTAATATTCACGTTTATTAACAATTTGTGGTAATTACATACGATTCTCTTTTAATTGATTTAAACTAAAAATGCATGCAATTTTAATGAAAGAGAAAACGTTAGCTAGGGTGGTAACGAAGCATTGATACTCTATACACTTATTTTAAGAAAGGTTTACTTTTAGTAGTTGTGATTCGAACAGTTTTTCTGGCGTACTTTAATGCTTGAAATCTTGTTTATACGGAAATAATTTATTAGTTTGATCTGATACTTAAATTTTGTTGAAATTTTTTTGAAAATTGTCAGCCAAATCAACTAATTTGTACTACCTCTACTTCAATAAAAAAATGAATTTAAAGAAATTTTTGAAAAACTTTAGATTTGCAAACTTTTCCCGGATTTTTCTAAAATCATATTTTAAGCGTTACATACAGTCTGCTAAAATTATTATAGTATTTCCACTATACTTGTGTAGAGTACATATTATAAAAAAAAATCGTATTTATATATTTTTGTTTTATTATTTTATTTATTATTTTTGGCACAAGGCTAACGATTGCGTAAAATGTGTTAAAACTTTGTTCGTTATTGTTGTTGTGGTTTTTGTTGTTGTTTTAATCGTTCATATTATTATTATTATTATTTTTTTTTTTGCTGCTGTTGCATACATTTTTGCTCATTTGATTAAAATGTATCTATAGGTCTCTGAGTATCTTTTTTATGAATGGCTTTTAATCCATGCCAACACTTTAGCCTCTTTCATAATCTCATCTACGAGCATTTATCTTCACTCCAGTTAATGAGCATAATTAATAAATGAGCAAATTATAAAATTTTTTTATTCGCACGAAGCGTTTCAATTTAAATAATTTAATAGGTAATGATGTTTTATAGCAGTTATTGCATTTATTATAGTCTTTTTTTTTAATAGTTGTGGCTGTTGTAGTATTAAATTACAATTATTAGCCCCATTGTTTTTATATTGTGTGTTTAATTACATTATAGCCGCATATATACATATATATCTCGTACAATATTTTTTCAAGTGTTCATTATTGTGGATAGATAAATAAATAAAAGTTTCGTAATATTAAATTTCCTGTTAAACTAAAACTAATTTAAATGCATTTTTAATTATTTATAGAGTTTTGCGTTTTTTTTTTTTACGTATAAAAAGTGTATCATCAAAACTGACCTTAACAGCTAAATAAAAAAAAAAAATTTTACACTTTTAATTAAATGTTTATGGCAAACTTTTTCAATAGAATTGCAGCTGGATTGTTTGGATAATCTCATTCGCTTGAACGCGATATTGATTTAGAACTAAGTGCGTAAGGAGTATGTTTACTGGTTCAAACATAATTGTTTCAAGTTCTCAAAATTTCACATTTCAAGATAAACTAAAATAGAACCAAAACTTAGAAATTTAAGTAGGGGTTAACCCGTCTATTAGTTTGAGCTTTCAGCTAAGATAACAAGAAAAACCATAATTTTTCATACAAAAACTCCATAGGGACTCCATAGAGGGTTTAGTTGTATACTAGATATCTAATGAGGGAATAGGAGAGACACTATCTCTATCTTTTATAGTCTACAAAGTATCGATGTTCATACGGAGAGCCAGACAGACGGGTATATCTATATAGACTCGACTTGTTGTACGAAGGTTACCCCATTTATTGCTCCAATTTAAACCTATCTAAAATATTTTATTGCGATTGACGTAAAATGTAGCAAATACGGCGCCTCTATGAAACTTTTTCTTACAAAAAATCTGAGATGAAGCAAAATTTTGTAACTCTACGTTTACTAGTTGTTCCTATATGGAACATTTTTTATAAAATAAGTTGGAAAAGGAAATGGGGTTTTCTAGCTAAATTAGCAACAACAATAAAATGTTTTTCATACTTAAACTCAGAAGGAGGTTAAGATTTGTATGGTAGTTTTTTTAGATTAAAATTTGTGATGTCACAAATAGAGAACGGGCGAAGGTTGGTATCTTTAGCTTTAACTGTCCCGAACGCGCAGATATTATTCAACTGTACAACCCAAATAGTTTCATAATCATGGACAAACTACGTGCGTTCCAAAGAAAAAATAAAATAAAAATTGATCTTTCAAAGAATGCTATGAAGAGGTTGTCGGTTAACTTTAGAGTGAGAAACTGCGTAATCTCTGTAAAACAGCAGCGCCTTACTGACCAGCGTTCAAAGATCCCTAAGAACATCGAGTCTATATTAGGCATCCTAAAAATCAGTCTCCAATGCATATTTTGAGACGATTTGAAATTATTTAAAACAAACACAAGTGACACATAAGGTTAAGCGTCAGGACAAATTGTGTCGTGTTGATAATGTCCAATTTTGTGTTGAAATGGTCGAGATTGACAGTGAGTTTTGGGGTCAAATAAACATTACTGCGATCAAAGAGAAACCCGTAAATTTATCAAGCGACGCAAGTAAGTTGCCGTCAAGGTATCCGATGCGCATGCGAAAATTCTGTTTCCAGCAAGTTGGCGCGCCATGGCATACTCCGACTACCTCTATCAAAATATGTTGAAGTAATTTTTCCGTTTGTTTTTGACGTTTTTCCGATTCAACTCCGCGAGATTTAATTTTATGGAGATAAAGCAAAGGTATAGTGCTGAAAAATGCGGATATGTCATCAAAGCAAAAGGCGAACACTAGAACCAAGTTTATGACACCCAATAGAATGCTTGAGGATGACATAAAGTACACATAAATTCTTGAATAGTGCAAGAAGACAAGTTTTTTTTTAAATTTACCAAAAATCGATATGACTTCAGGATGCCCAAGTTGATATACTATAAATTTGAAAGCACGATTTAAGCGTCTGATTTAGCGACCTAAAATTGACCGCTAAAACTAATAGCGTTCTTGCCCTTCTTAAGCTGCTCAAAACTGTTATTGTAATGGCTGATGATTTTAATAATAAGAACCCCTATTTTAATATTTATAGTTCTATACAACATTCAAGGATAAAGTATAATATATGTGTATTACCATTGCAGTCAACTGCCCATGCGAACTTTTACAAAATTTTATCTGTAAAAAAAAAAATATACAAATGCACTTTAAAGGTCCGCGCATAAAAAAATATCTGCACAGCTTTGTACATTAATAAATTCACAGCGACTTTTTGCCATCGTTATTGTCATTGCCCAAAGAGGATCCAGTGAAAAAAAAAATTTAAAAACGCCAAAGGGGCAGCAGTCAAGCGCTTTATTTACAATGGCCGCGCTCGCTGCACTGAATGCTGAGTCAATGTTTGCACAAAGCTTATAAGCCATGCATGAATGTAGAGCATTGTAGAGGAGTAGCAGCAGTACAGTACAGCAAAGGGATAGGCGCTCAAGGGAGGTGCGGTGCACTAACGAGCGAACAAATGAATAAAAAAGGAATGAAAGTGCAAATGCGTCGGCGCATATGAACAAACACGAGTTGCCCTCTGTAACAATGATTGCCAAAAAAAAGAAAATAATCGAGAACATAATTTTAAATGCGATATAAACGAAGATTTAATGCGCTTCACATGATCCAAAAAAATTTTTGGAACAAGCCTCAACTTAGCTCATTATATAGCGTGCATGTCTTCTGCTGGTAGAACGGAACATCACATAATTCTACAGAAGTTACCCATTACTGCTGGTACTCTTTATATAGTTGTTTTTATGTCATATATTGCCCTTTAAATACGTATCAAAGATATCCTGTATGTATCAAAAAGTTGCTGACATTTGACTAATTTCATTCTGCTTTTATATGAAAGCATGGCCATCCTTTTTTATATGAAGTCTTGCTGCATTGCAATTTTGTTTAAATTTTTGCTTTCGAACTTTTATTTTCAAATACAAAGTCCGAAAAAAAAAAAATGGTCACTCCACCAACTTTTTATAATGAAACATTGGCGAAAATTTTTTCACAGTTTAAAAGTTTATTCGCATGTTACACTATACTACATGGTTTTCTGTACTGAATTGTTTTCAAATTGTTATATGCCAAAATTGTGTACAGAGCATAAAGTAGATGCTTGAAATGTAAATAAATATTTTCTTATATCCGCAATATTCAATAATATCATACATACATTCTTAGGCCTATAACAACCCCTTTACAGTGCCATAACAACGCGGATAAAATCATTTATATATTGTACTATCATAAATAAACCGAAAAAAGAAAGCCAGTAAAAATAAATATTACACTTATTAACGATACGGCACACAGGAAGTGTGCACTTCATGCTGGCTCGTTCGGTCGATCTGTCTTTCTGTCCAACCATTGATATTATATTTCCTCACACTGGAAGGAACTTTGGGTGGGTGGGTGGTGGTGTTTGTCATTTGTCTTCATGCGTGTTTTATGGACATATTTTTTCTGACATTTCTCCTTGTACTTTAAAGGTTTGCAAAAAGTTTTTTTGTTTTGTTTGATTTGTTGTATGTGTACAGCCATAATGACGACGAAGACGTTGGCCACGTTCTGATGACGAAGATAGTGTCTGGCTTTAATGACACAAAAGACGTCAGATACAAAATCAGAACAAGTAACAGACAGACAGACAGACACACGGACAGACATAAAAACGTCAGACGTCTTTGTCAGGTAAATGCTATATGCATGAGTGGAGCAATGAATGAAAGGTGTCGTCCGACGGGCGTTAATGGGTGCCACGCCCTGCAACAACAACAACAAAGACAGCAGCCATCACTGGCGTTTTCATATACTCTCAATCATATCATACGTTCAATGTCCGGTATTTATTGTCTTTAGACAGATGGACAGACTGCCAGCCAGGACACGTAAGCCAGGAATTTATGAGCTCATAAATATTTCAACTGAAATTTGCTTATGACGCTGCAAAAAACAGCAACAAATGCGCATGTAAAAATGCTTTATGCGTATATTTGCTTCAATAATCAAACACATATTTTGTTAATATTTAAAATATATTACACTTCATTTAAGCTAAAATTAAATCATAGTTTAAAAATGCTACAAGAGGACATAAAAGTTTAAACTCAATACTTGAGTCCTGCAACGACGCTTTTATGCTTCAACAATAATAAGTAAATATATTGATAAAGTTTTGTTCTAATCGCTTTTGAAGCAACAAATTTAAACAAAAAATCGCCCACTTTCAACACAGCTGAAGCACAAAGTTATGGCATGCCTTCATGGTAGGAGGATTTACCAAATAAAAGAAAGTTTAGTTTATATTTGCGATAAAAATGTGTGCGGAAAGCAAAAATGTAACAGAAACAAAGCATCAAAAGCAAAAGCGTCATGTAAAATTTATGGAAAATTATTTATTAAAAAAAATATATATATAAAATAAAACAACAAAATTACAACAAGTAAAACACAGCAGCAGCAGTAAATGTCATCCGATAAAATAAAAAGATACATAAAGCAAAAGTTTACAATAAATCAAAACAAAAAAAAAAAAAACTTTAAAACAAGCAAAATACAAACTTCAACACTAAAAATGTTCCAGTGTTATGTTTGTTGTTGTTGTAAATACAGTGAAACCTGTCCAAAAATGTATAACAACTTATTAAAATTCAATGATAAAAAAAAAAACGGCTACTAAAAAATCTGAACATCGAAGCTCGAGTTCTTTAGCTCTTATAGTTACTGAGAAGGGATGACTATATCAACACAGCTTTCGATGCTTATCCAGCATATAAACATAAAGTAGGGGTCGGTAAGAGCCTGTTTTTTAAACATATCGCATTAAACGCATTTATCCATTAATTATGAGCTATTAAAACCAAATGAAACCAACTCTTGAGATCTATATGAGCTCAACAGCGGCCACAATTAAAACTTACAGCACGACAATTCTTAGTTCTATGTTGCAAATTCGGTCAAAAAATTATTAGTATCCGCGGTTATCACCGGACATTGCTTATTCTGACTATATATTCTAGCGATCTATGACTGGGCAAAACCGCAATGAGTCAGATTACGAGAAGGTAAAACAAATCACCGATTCTTGGATTGCCTTAAAGACGAGTCGTACTTTCGATACAACATCCGTAAGCTGCTAGAAATGTAGGAGAAAGTGTAGTGAAACTACATTTTTAAATCCTCATTAAAAAAAAAAGAAAAAAAAAAAAGAAAGAGTGCTCTCGTAATCCGTGTGGAATATTTTCTTAGGACCAGTAGAAAATACACCAAACCACAACAAAAAGTCATTCCTTACAAAACCACAAAATAGTTTCAAATAAAACCTAAAAAGGAGGTTGAGGTTCATATGGCTTAGGTACGTCCATTACCCATCTGAAGTGAGAAGACTTTATATCTTTTAGTCACAAAATTTTTGTTGTTCACAGCCAGACAGACGGACATGTCTGTATCGACTTGCCACCTTCCTAAGCGTTCCAATTTGGACCCTAATGGAATAATTTATATTTGGCGCAAAAAACATCAGAATCGGCGTTTATTGCTGAATTAACCACAACAACGTTGTCTAATGGTCCGATCTGAACTTATATATTTTATAAGCATTAATGTAGGGGATGCCAACAATCATTCACCTTTTAACAGAGGAGGGCGGCTTATTACGTTCATTGAATACAAGTGATCTGAAGAAGGAATTGGAGAATCTAAATATCCAAACTTCTCCAAGTTCTTGATTTTTATACGGACTGCCAAACAGATGAACTAGATCAGTCTACATATCAAATATTAGTAAAATTTAATGGAAACTGTGGAAGTAGAACCCGTATTCATACACATATCAACATACGATCATAGTGATTGATATTGATATTAATATATAATTAAGCGTCCATCAAGCGCCAATAACTATTGGGGTAGGTATTTTACAGCTCCTCTATCTCATATTGAAGTGGTCTGATTTTATATATTTTCATTTCATTTTCTTGATTTTAATAAATCACAAAGACGGACGCCAAAAAACCGAGATCTTCGTGTCCGGAAGAATTGATAAAAGAGATGTCAAGCTTTGTCAAGCTATAGTCAATTGTACGAGATACCCTGCACTAAGGATCTTTATTACATAAGATTTATTTTCTATGATATTAGGATTTAGGTACACCAAATTTTGCTATTTTAGGTCAATTCAAAACATAACACATCACTGCTTGCTGTTCGCTACAAAGAGGAGACTTTACTGTACTAAAATTAAAAAACTTCAAATCTAAAGCATTACAAAAAAAGCATATATTATTCTATTTGTGTGTTGTTTTTTATACAATATTAAATTCTTGACAAATGAATTCAATTTATTTATGGCACATTGACCGCTGCTACCGCCGCTGCCACCGAACGCAGTTACCGCAGCCGCCATCGCATGTTGCGCTTACAAAAACAATTCACAAAGTTTCTACGTTTTTTTTTTGTTGCCTTTCACAGCGTCAAAACTTGGCTTGCGTAAAAAAACCAAATCTAAAAAAAAAAAAAAATTAAGCTTCCAAGACGCCAACATCTACAACAAAAACAACCAAATCACTTGTGGGTTCTAATACAGCTGTTAGTTTCAAGTGAAGCTTGTTACGACGACGAGTACTTCTCTGATTCGATTTCATTGAACTCCAAATCGTTTCTCATAAGAAATATGCGCACGTTCAAGCAATCCGCTAGTCCCCCACAAAAGTAGGCAATGGCAAAAAAAAAAAAAAGTAGTATAAGAAAAAAAATAAATCAAAAAAACCAGCAACAACCAAAAAAGGAAGCTCATTAGGAGCTGCTCCAAATTATTGGCAGTTTAATTAAGAGCCCACTCCACTTGAGAACGTCTTGCTCTGATGCTATCTCTTTCTAACATTGCAGCTGAGGGGGTGTTGAGGTGTCAGGCTTATTACATTGCTGCTGTTTCGTTGTGGTTGTTGTTATTGTTGTTGCTACTGTTGCTTTAGACCGTAAGTATCTCAAAAGTCAACTTAACGCTTGATATCGATCTTAATTCATCAAACTGAAGCGCAAGCACAGCTGCAAAAAATCGCATACAATTTTTTTTCATAAGTGATGCTTTGCTTGCTGCTGCCTCATTGCTTCGAGGATTTATTTTTTTTAACTGAAAGTATTGGGTTAGTCGTTAGCGTAGGAGTTGGAGAGATTATAGAAAAATAGTTAATAAGATAGCCAAATGATAAAAAAAAATGTGGGACTGCAGGGTTGGCACATTTAACTTATACACATTCTATCTGAAGCGGAATCAGGAGTGTGTAAATATTTAAATTTGAAGGATTTATATTTTAGAGTCAGACTGAAAAGCATTCATCCGACTCAACTTTTGATGCTGATAGAGAACGTATATAATTTTTGGTGTCTGTCAATCATTCTCTTGATGAGCATGGTGAGTTCTAATACACAACCGATTCACCTATACAAATATGCTAATGGGGGTTTTTCCTCTTTTTTTGCGGTACAAATCTGCAGTCCACTTTTAGCATGATGGATGATTGTGGATTCACATTCATATAACTTCTCACTACTTGTCACGCTCATATTTTTCTTGCTTTTTTTAAAAAAAAATTTACGTACATTTTATACAATGTCATCCCCACAATATGATGAAAAGCTAAACTTGCAACTGCTTCACAGGTTTTTTATACTGCACAGATATTTATTTGAAATTCGGTATAGACGTCTTATAAAAATCTACAAATCTGTCGAAAATATCAGCGCTAGTTCGCTTAAGTTCGCTTTAAACAAATATTTGTGTAAAGTGCTCCTTGACATACCTAAAGTTAGCTAATGAATGCAAATATTTATAGAAAATGTGTGAAATGGCTGAAAGTTGAATAACGCCAAGCTTCTGTGAATTTACGCTAAATTCAGCACACTTCGACTCAAGTTGAGCAAGAGTTTGTATTGAGTATATATTTTAGCACGCTTATTTACTTGCCGTGTACTTATTATAATAAACTTCACGAAATCCTTTTCCAGATAAAACCGGCGTAAAACTTTTATATTTATTTGCACACAAATTTCGCTAACTAAAATCAATTAGTGAAGTTGAATCAGTGCGAAAAAGTTAATCTGCAAAGAGTTGCTGCAAATGGAAAGCTATAAAAATGAGTCAGATGAAGCGCGGCGGCAATGTGGAAAGCCATGGAAAATGCTGCAGCGGCCGAGACAGCTTAGTTTCTATATAAATATATACATATATACAGACTAACATACATATTAATATATAATTATTTTGTGGCAGAGACAAATCGAGTGAAGTGCGCGGCAGTATGATGTGAAAATAAATTACACAGAAAGTTTCTCAAGTACGAGGCAAGGCAGGTGTGATTGAAATTTACGAGGGTAATAGCAGAAGTAGGCGACTTGATATTGCATGACGCTTTTAGATTTGAAAGAAGTTTGAGCCATTTATCATTAGAGAAAACTGCAACATTAAGTTTGTGTTTGTGTAACTTGGAGCGTGTATAGGGTAGGAAGACAGATGATCAGAAAACAATTGGTTGCCGGAATTAAAAATCGAATACTTCTGCAACTACCCTCAGATGTCTTTTTTTTCTCCTTACTGAAAGAAAAACAATTTCATTTACAATTTTTCAAACTTCAAACATATCAAAACAGTACTCAAACGCCAAAAGCAGATTCTGTTGCGCAAATTCAACATTTGTGAAAAAAATTTTTACTCTGGCGTCTAACTCACGTAACTCAGAAGTATCACATTCAACATCTTCTTCTCCAATGACAATACAAAGCAGAAAAACAACACCAAGAAGAACAACAGCTTTGTTAGTTTAGGCCTTTTTTTGATTTAGGTCTGCTCTACAACAATGATGACCGACCATGCTGATGATGATGACGACGACGACGTCGGTAGCAAGCCAGGTACAAGGTACCAACAATTTTAAAAGTTCAGCCCAAATTACCGCCCCTAAAATGTTGTTAAAAACCTTTGTCAACCTGCTGTCGCTATAACCAATGAGGCTGCTTGCTGTTCTGTTGTACATGATGTCGATGTGCTGCTGCCACAGTCACTGCCACTGCCGCCTCTCTGCGCCTGACATTAAGTGTTTTCTCATGTTTCATCAACAGAGTTTTGTTTGCATTGCGAATGCGTAAATTGGATTTTGGGATACTGAAAACTAAGTAGGGTATCTGCGTGCACACAAATCGAGAGTAAACAACAAACACAACAACAAGTGAAAAAAGAACGATGACATGCATGAATTATGCACCATGTCATTGATATGGAATTGAATCGCATTCGCAAAGGGATAGCAAGATAGTGCGAGAGCATAGATCGGCTTAATTTCTGCACGTTAATCGAATGTTACATATGCTTCAAATCGCATTATTTCGGGCATTGATTTCAGGCCAAAACACCAACAGTTTCACTAAAAACCACAAAACGACGACGTCATATCGAACTGCTGCAATATAATGGTCTGCAATAACACCTTGGCCATGCTCTTTCGAATGCCGCAAACTAATAATTTGCAGGCTAACCACAAAGCAGACAGACGGGGGCACATATTCTGAGGCATACACTGCTAAAATGCAACCATGTGAATTATTTCTGCCGCTTGGTAACAAACATTTTATGCAAAATACCACAAAGCAGCCAAGCGGCAAATGCTGCGTCACCAATGACTGTGTGGACAAAGCCGCTTTTTGATGACGACGACAACGACGATGATGATGAGGTGAGGTGAACGCCATGCAGAATTCATTAACAATAACGTGCGCCGCACTCGCTGCTGCATGCAGCATTTAGTGACGCCGCATACAGAAACTCGTCGTCGTCGTTGTATATGTATGACTGTTAGCCAAACGAGCCAGATAGCCAACAAATAGCCTGGCTAGTCAGGCAGCTTGCTGTCCGGCTGACCGGTTGGTCTACTCCTGCTTAAAACTCAGAAACCAAGCGCAAGAAGCAGAGCAAACCGCAAATGCTGTGGTGGCATCGCTATGTGCCAAGTCAGGCTCATACCGAGAATTTTTTAAGCTAAATCCTGGGTGGTCTGCTATCAATTCTTTTGCCGTCGTTTTCTTTGTTTACGTGCTGCTGCAAAAGCATTTTATTTTGAATTCTACATTCTGTATGAAAAGTAGAGCAACTTATTTAATTAAACAAATAGCAATTGGTCTATATGAAGTCTTCTTTTAAAAGTGGATCTTTCAAATTGTATGTGAAGAGTTTATTCATAGGATGCCAGCCACCTATTGAATTGAAGTTGAGCGATCAACTCAAAACAGATGTCGAACATATCTCATTCAACTCAACAAAAAACACATTTAACTATTTTTAAGCCACCATAAAGTAAAAGATATGATTCTTATTTTCAGACAGCTGCCGTTTTGTAAGAATCTTCTTTATATTTGGGCTTTAGATGCACCTAAGTGCTTCTATGAGAACAAATCCACGTAGGTTCCACAATAGCTCTTTATACTATCTGGTCATTTTCGTAGAGTTTCAATGAAATTATGACACTCAGTCTTTAACTTGTTTAGTATGGGCATTGAAGAACATATAAAAGCTTATAGAGTTATCGGCGTGCTAACGTTTTAGAAACTCTTTTTCTGAAATCTCTTGTTTAAGTTTAAAATAAAACAAATCCAAGCATAGTACCAACATCAGTATTGATTAAGTTATAAAAACTTTCAATATTACAGTCCCAATACTTATTTTGCAGAATGTATAGCGACATTGTGGATATATTTTTATTTTATTTTTGCCTTAAAGAATACAGCCTTGAATCTGTGCAGCTTTGTGATTTGTGAGAGCGAGTATTCTTTGGTTTTCAAGCATTGCGAAATTAATTTATGTTGCTTTTAATTGATTACTACAAACACATTGGATACCTACAAACACGAACGATGGCTTTGCACACCTAACAAAGGAACTTTTCTATGGCTTCTTCTTTTAAATATAGGGTAAAACTCGACTCGTACGAATTTACATACAACTGCTGCTAATCTAAAAGACTTTTCAGACTTAGAAGCGATTAATTTTCCACACAATCGCACAAATTCGTTAAAATGTGATATATGAGAATGTAAAGGAAACTTTATAGCCTTGACGCCAACCACAAAATAAAATAAAAAAAAAACATACCAGAACAAACTGAAAAGTTCTAAGTGGCTTTTAGTTAAATGAGTTAAGCAGATTTTCTTACGATTTTCGTATTAAGCTCCGCAAAAGAAAAGAAAGACTTTAGAAACAATAAAAGCCGAAATACATACAAAAAAAACTTAAGTGCTATAATCAATAAAAGTTATTGGTAAAAAAAGAAGAAAGAAACAATAGCAACTACAAATTAATAACATTTATTTGTCACAAACCCACCCACACAACAATTCTTTTCATTTTTCGGACTTGTCGCTCATTAATGGCAACAAATAAGTTTTCGAAATGTTGCCCGAAACTGCGAAAATTAGTATTAAGAAGTGGCGGCATGGGGCATGGGGCACTGCAACGCAGCAAAGTAAATTGGAGCAAGCTACCGGCTGCCGGTTGAAATGCCGCATCATATGATGTAGTCAAGCGAAAGCGAGCGTAGCAACGCTTTCACTGATTGTAATAGAGCGTTTAACCGTCCAAGCGGGCGTCGAGAGTTGCGCCGAAGCGTGTTAATGTTGAGCAGCATGTGGTCGGTCGATTATGTGGGCGAATCCTGATGACGGTGATGATGAGAACGCAAGTGACAGTAGTGCGACACAAATCGTAAAACGTTTTTGGCTTAGACAGTGGCGGACGAAGAAATGCAGACAGGAAACCAAAATCACATTTTAGCCTTTGGCAGTTTAAAATACAAAGCACATAAATATAAAAAAAAATAGTGTAATATTAGAGCCGAGACCATGAAGTTGTAAAGTTTGCCTTAATATTTTGAAATATACAACCAATTTTGATATGGAGCGACTGTGTGATTAATGGTGAGCAACAGCAGATAATCAGAAGGGAAACGGTTACGCAGCATGGTGTACAACCTCTTAGTTGAATGTATCTAAGGAATATCTTGATCATTTTTGATGCAGTTCATCTCGCATTTCAATCAGTTGTTGGTGGAAGCTGTTTGCATTAAGAGATTCACAAGGTTTCAATACCTTGTAGAGACCCTGCTGATTCCACCAAAAGCAGAGTTTCGTCATCCGTCCGAAACTATTTGGTCATGCGAACGTTATTGATGTTTGAACGGAATCAAACCATAATTTATTACTTTCAAATGTTTTCAGTTTTCATGGCCAAACACAAATCGGTGTAGGAAGGTTATTTTTTGGTTTGGCGAAGAAGATTTGGCATATGTTTTAGCATTCTATCATCTGCCTATTATTAAATTAATGAGGTCCTATTTATTTAATATTTTCTATAGAAACACCCAAATACACAGCCAAAACTTTTGACGATTAAATATCATATTCATCAGTATAGCCTGCAATTGTTGATACTCAATGTTCCACCGCCGATTTTCAAGCTTCTATTCGCTTTTGTCAAACTTCCGATTTTGAACGGAGGAAATCTTTGTATGTTGATCTTCAAATAAAACAGACTCTCCCACTACCAAACAGTACCTCTAAAGTTTTGATTTCATTTCTATTACTTGACTGGATTAACTTATCCGCCACTGTTGAAGCATTTTGTTGAACAGTACTATACACCTACAAAAAGAATTCCTTTGAATGGGTATCGCGTTATCGCGTTGGCCCATACTACTACTACTACTCCCCATTCAATTTGGTTTGGGTGCGACGACGTCGTTGCTCATTCCAACATTTGTTTTTCTTTTTTTTAGTTTTTTTTTTTTTTCATTCGCGTCTTCAATAATTTTCCTCAATTGAGTTTTATTTGCTTTGTTATAGTCGTATTGTTATATAGTACCGTCCGTCGTTCATCGTTCGCGTATTCAGTGTTCAGTTAGGATTATCCTGAATTGGGTTTGGTCGCAGTTGCTGCTGGTCTCATTGATAGTTTATTATTGTTTTTGTTGTTTTTACTTACACATGTGCACACATACAACGCCTGCCAACGTGAAAGGACGTAGGATTTTAGGGAAAATCAACCAGCCAGACAGACAGACAGGCAGACGGATGGTCGGACAGACACATGTTTTTCCACATTCAGTCTGCGTCACCAATATCACGTAATGTTGAGTAACGCAAAATATACGTTGGCATGTGGGGTTTTGTTAAATACATAAATAGATAAACATACGCATACATAGAAATCAATAGGCCAGTGCGGTTGCTACTGTTGTAGCTGTCGCTGATCCCGAAAAAGGACTTTCGTTTATTTGACGCTCTCTTTGTGGTTCGACTTTTCTTGCTTTTATAGTTTTTTTTTCCTTTAGTAGACAAGTTCAAAGGCGCTACAAAATGAACTACTTTTGTATCTTCTGTATGTGATGTGCGTTATTGATATTTAAGGTTTTTTTTCGAATAAGTGGTGGATAATTCGTTATGCGCACATTTAAGGCGTGCCCCAGAAATAGTAGATTTTGTTAGGTTACAGTTATACGCGTAAAAAGGTGGTTTTTAAATCAGTGTACAAGAATTTAAAGGGAAATACAGTCTTAAAAATAATAAAAAAAAAGAAAGCAGGAAATAAAACCGCGCACTTCCGCCCACTTTTAACAATCTAAATTTTTTGTTGTTTTGTTTTCGCGCGCTCTGCGACTTTATAGATTGTCAATATTCCATCTCCATATTTAAAAGTATTTATATATCGTCTGATGGCTATTTGCTTCATTATGCATAAACTATGCGCGTGGTTATCGACAATCAATGCCACTTAGAACTGCAACAACAACAAGAACAATTATTGAGGATAGATAACAAGCAAGTTGCAGCAAAGTAACAATACCAACAACAATAACAACAACAATACAATGAAAGACAACTGACGCCAATAGCGACAATGTCGACAGACCCGGTCTCCGGCCAACGACGATGACGACGACAACTTCGACGACCGGAAGAAGCAGCATAATGGGTTTGTACATTTGAACTATGATGACAAGAAAGCGTTCAGAAGTGCAGTGCAACCGGAGAGAAGAGCAAAACGAAGTCTTAGCATGTGGTGACAACGTGAACTGGACTCTCTCTCTCTCTATGTGTCTTTCTATTTATAACGCACTTTCTTGGCGTTTAATATACGAAGTCTGCTCAAATGACACCTTTATTTAGTAAAGTGGCTTAAAGTGACCATAAGTTCTTGAAATAATTTAAGTAAATTGAAGATGTCTCAGTATTGTATACTACAATATATAAATGCACTGTCTGAACTTACACAAAATCTAGACGGGGAACTACTAAACAATTAGGTGTCTTTATATATAAAACAAGCTGCTTCCCAGCGAAGTTCAAAAAGTCCAATTCCAAAAAGAGGAACACTCGATAAGAAGCGTACCCAACATCTTTTTTCCGATGCCCGTTATATGTATATGTGTCAAATAAATTCTGATATACAACGATTTTCTTAATTCCCCTATAATATATCATATAGACCAAGTTTCACAATACATGTTATCTTTATAGTTTCTAAGTGCTTTGATTAAATTGGAAAAATAGGTTTAGTATGGGAGCGGTACTTTCTAGTGGTCATATCGCGGTCATTCTAATTAGTGTTTTTTGCTTCCGGCTATTTAAAGTTTAGGTACTAACTTTTAAACCAATATATAGTAATAACAGGGCGCATACATACACTCAGTCAAACATTCCTAACTCCTTCTTCAAGGCTTTGCAAACACCGTGTCACTTTCTAGTCTGGAGAGTGATTTCCGACTGTTCCTGAACTTCGTCTCATATGTCAAAAATGGGTTTAAAAATTTTGTGCACAGGCCTTCGGTTGAACTTGCTCTTTAATCTTAGAAACTACAATATTTTTTTTTCCATTCGTTAGATTCATTAAATTCGATGAGTGATACGTATCCTCAAAAGAATAGCATAAAATAGAATGAACAAACAGTATATAACTCAATGAAGAGGGAATAAGTACCGTTGCTGTTCAATTGGTTGCTTAAACGAAATAGTAATAGTAATGAAATTAAAAAAAAAAATTTCAAAACTGTTCCTTCGATTTTATTCCTATTTCTCGTTCATTGATCTTATTCCTTTTTCTATTACAACTTTTTAATGATATACAATTTAATTGCTAGAAATACACGAGTTTCGAATTCCGTCAGTTCACTTGTTCACGGAAATCATGAAGAAGAGCAGGTTAAGGAGTAAGAACAAAAAAAAAAAGAATAATTTGTGATGCAATTTTTTTTCGATTTCGTTAATAATTAGGGAGGGGGTCAAAGTTTAGAGTTTTTGGTCGTTTTGCTTTATTTTGTTTATTTATTATACTTTAAAAGAAAGATATAAAAATTTCGTGACATGATTTTGATAGATTTTTTCATAAGCATCAGATTTTTTTTTTTTTTTGACAGTTGACGTTGGCATATTTTATTAGTATTGACGTAAAGCTTGTGGTATTTCACACATATACCTTAATCCGAAGAAGTGAGAAAGTTCATTATTACTTTTATATGACATATTTTATGAAATTACTTATTCCGCGAAGACGCAAAATCGCTGGTTATGCCATATATAAAACTTCTTTAAAAGAGTTGATAACGAATATCAGCAAAAGTTATTATTAATTTTTTAAAAATAAATATGAAATACTGATTAATAATACAAATAAATCCAAAACAAAAATTTTTTAACTTGTTCTTTCTTTTTATAACGGGTAATCTTCGAAACGGCTGAGCCGATATTGACGGGAATTTCACAGCCACACAGCTGCTGTTATAAAGAGAGACTTGGTTTATTTTAATATGCTAATATCCTAAGTTAACCTATAATAAACTAGCAGCTATGAATAAATATAAAATAATTAAAAAAATTGTATCCTGCTGATATTAAACTGTGTGATTGATTGTGATGAGCGTTGTGTTCATGCCAATCACAAAATTTTGTTCTTTTCGCATTTGAAACAGATTAGAACTGCTTTTATGAATTATGAAAACAAACCACTTCTACCCCGCAAACAAAGTAATACCATAAAAATCAAAAATATGTGGGATTGAAGCTGAGATTTCTTTTCTTTGTTTTAGGACGGCTTATCTAAAACTGAGTTACGCAGGCCCACATTACTCACACAAAATGGTTTGAAAATATGGTCACCCTTTGTTTGCCGAGTGATAAAAATGCAACACTTTAGCACAATAAAGCACTCAATGCTAAACTGTAGCAGAAGACAGCCAGCCACCATGCCATGGACAGCTACAACAATCTACACGGGCGATGCCGACGGCGACAACGTCAAAGGGCAATTGAGATGTAGATGTTGCCTCAGATGCAAAGCGAAAAAGTGTGCAGCATGGTAGCAAGACATATGAAGGGCATCAATTGTGCATCGATTATCTTAATGGAATTTAAAATACTTGACTTGCTGCATGCATGCGTGCGGAAAAATGCACAGCGTGTAAATTACAACAAATATATTTACTTAAGTAGTTGGCATATGCTGACACTTTGCCTACAACAGCGCCATTGTCACCTAATAAGGTGTGACAATCTGTCTGAATGGGGCGTGGGAGTGAATAATTTACAATGTGAAAGTTCTTTGTGTGTTTAATATTATAATATTTAATTTAATATTTTAATTATAAAAGTATGTTATAAAAAGTTATTATCAGGTGTCTTAAAATTAATCAGTGATCAAATTTTGCTTATGAACACACCCTGATTATTAATATGAACCAGTTTTGAACATTAAAACATTTTAATTCATTTATAATTTCGGTCTCATAAAATGCGATCTTCAGAAAGTACAGAACTATAAATTATCGCATAACTGATGGGAAAAGTGCTGGTGGTTATTTTGTTAACTATGTTGATACTGACTTTTGCAACCCAATGCCTCGATCTGCGCCTATAGCTTCTCTTTGCTTAAAAGAAATAGAGCTCCAGTTTGTCCACCTTATCGAAGTGGCTTAATTTCCATACCTGTGTGTTTCAATAGATCTACAAACTTTATTAAATTTTTCCGACTTTCCACTATTTCGAATGTTGTTGTTTCGAATTAAATGTCATCCATATAACCTTCACTTTGCGGTTTGCCTTTGTTGCGGTTGTTTAAAAAAAAAAAACATTTTTTTTCCGAGAAAGAGCATCGCTAAATATGTAACAACTCGGAAGTTACTATCCAATTTAGTGAAAATCAATGAAATGGTGAAAGAAATAAAAAAATTGGGTTTCCTGGTTTAATGCATTCTGAATTAACTCCACCAGGCCAAACATTCAACGAGGTCCAGATTTATTGGTGCAACACTTTCGGTTAGTTTTCGCACCACAAAAATGCGTCACATCATACTGCATTAGTTGGTAATGAATACTTTGCAATAAATTGGTTTCAGGCTCCACATATTCACCTGATTTATCGATGTCTAGCTAATCAATAGAAAGTATAAAACGAATTCGAGAGCTGGCTTCCATTCCAAACTGATACTGTTGTATTAGAAGTTTTATAAAGTGTACAAATAATTTGCTACCCTTTTTTATTTTATCAAAAACTAAGCAATTAATGTAAAAGAAATGACTTATGTTTTATTCTCCATCGTTTACCACTTCTTTTAACCAACTTTCATGAAGCATACGGTAATCGCGTCGGAGGAATTCTTTATCTTTTGAGGCTACCCACGAATCGATCCTGTATGTTCAATCTTCATTATAGTATTAATCGGAAGGAACAATATCTGGTGAATACGGTAAAACTTCTAAATTGTGTATTTCCAATTATGTTTTAAACAACGCCATAACATGACGACATGCATTTTAATTTTTAGTAGTATGGGCTTTTCCTTGAGTGTTCGACTCAATCTCATCCATTATTAGCCAGCCACAGTAATGGTTTCTTTCGACTCCAAACTGGTCACACGAAATGCACAATAAAATATTTTTTCCCATGAATATCTGGTAAAGTCGAATAATTTTTCATCATCATCGCCAATGCAGAAAACCTTTTAGTTTATTCTTGGTAAAAAACATTTCCTTTATGGAAATTTAATTTGAATCATCATTTCAAATAATTTTAAATCATGCAAATTTCTTGTAAAGTCACTTCTAATTATATAATTTTAGTTTCTACTAGCATTTCACTGGAAATTTGATCCAATAATGCTTCAAATTTCGTGTCTTCGTACACCTTTGCCCTTCCGCTATGGTTTATATCTTCGAAGTCAAAATCCCAGTTCTTAAACTTTTAAAATCAAACACGACAACTGCTCTCACTTATTTCAGCCTCAACCACCATAAGCGTCTAGAATCAAATCGAAGTTTGTTGCACGAAAAATCGTTATATTACTGATAACAAATTAGCAAATATTTTAAGGTTATGTGGTTGACAGATTTTCAATCTAAGGTTAATGTTATTTAACATATGCACATTTTAACCTAACGTACTGGTGACGCGTTCTTTTGTTATACGGCGGAAAAGTATTTGTACACCATATCTAACAATTCCCTAAATTCCGCCGCTGATATACCATATGGATTAGTTTATGCCATTGTATAGCTTGGAAAGTTTTAAGTCTACATTGAATGAAAACTAATGATGCTTAGAAATCTTTCTAACTTTTTTGTCGTAGAATTACGTCTTTCGTTTTCTATATGGGCTATGCAAATCCAAACCAATTGTTTGAACAGCTTTTTACTGAATTTATTGTGCAAATATTTACAGTGCTAAAAATATAAAAATATTTTTCTGAAATCACACATTTAAAAAGACATTTTTGACCCTATTAACGAGAGCAAAAGTTTTCAGAGAGTTACTTTTGTTAATAACGATCCAGTGGTGTGTTGTTGAAATAAAATATTTGGATAATGTTACCAATGTTCCTGTGAAATTGGTAATAATGTGTTTAAAATTTACTATTTCAGAGCCTAATAAAATTTCAACAAGTTTTGAGCTTAAAATCACATAAATTAAACTTACAAAGTTACTCTTTTGTTCAATCTGTGGACTTTCTATCTAAAAACGAAACTTGTATGGAGAATGCTATCAAAATTCACCTCTAACCTAGGATTTAATTGTATAAATCAATTCAAGCGTTCCGGCATAATGTTTCTATATATGAAATATAAGTTAATAAAAAGCTACAGTTACGCTCTACTTTCTCAATAGGTCATATATGTATATCTGACCTTGGATAGGAAATAGTTTCAAATTTGTACCATTTCCAACTAGAAGTGACAGCAAAAAACAATTGATTGCATGAAACTGCATACAAAAATAATTCAACTTTACCAATTGAATAATTTTTATAAAAATTTAAAAATGAATATGAATTTTAATTAATTTTAACCTTTTTTTTTTCAACTCACTCAAAAACTGTCTGCAGTGCGGCTACTTCTTCTTCTTTCTCTACGCTGTTTTGCGGTGCGTGTTGCCAACTGATGATATACACTTCTTCTATATTTATTTAAAATTTTGCCTCAGTTATATATGTATTTACCTTTTTTTTTTTTTGTATTATTGCGCTAATAAATCTATTCAGCACTTTTTCTTTACGCTCACAGACACTTGTGCCGTTGGCTGGCTATAAAAGCCGTAAAATTCACGTATATATTTATAAATATTTTTCTCAAGCTTCTTGTTTATAATAAAAATTCTGCGTAACAATAATAAAATATTTGCCGGCTTTAAATATGTATTTTGTGCTGTTTTATTATATATATTTGCAATTTGTGTTGTATGTTTTGTTTTTGTTTTTTATATGAAAAGCGCCTGCCGGATAAATTTAAATACTGTCCAGGTTGGAGGCTGCGGCGGCTGCTTGTTGATAAGCCGATAAGCGAGCGCCAAAAGTACACAAAAAGAGCGAGTGCGGCGGCGGCGGCTTGCAAAATTGTATAGTATTATTTAATATAGTAAAACACAAAGATTTTCGTTTAAATAAATTAACAAATTGTCTGCCTTAATGCTTATTTTTAAGCTATTTCGCATTAATAGTTTATTTATAAAAATAAAACAAGCGAATGTGTGCGAAAGAGCGCGAATATTTCGGTTGTTGTTTTGTTTTCTTTTTGTATTTTGTTGTTGTTTTCTTATTTCTTTTTTTTTTTTTTAGTACAACGCGCGACACATTTAACAAAATAAAACGCCGCAAGAATTAACTAGCAGTAGTAGTGCAACAACAATAACAAACGCCAACGCCTACTTTTATAGAATTTTTATATATTTTACAATTATATTTTGATAATTTTTTTTTTTTTTTTTAATATTTATTATGCATATTTTTTAGGCCGCACTCTTTCACTTATTCAACACCGACGACCGACCAACAACAATAACTAGCGTTAAATTGTAATGCGTTTTGCCACTTGCTTCGTTTGCGCACACACAGAGACACACTTTCATATACAGAGCGGCGAGACGCACGTCTTATTGCTCACTTAACGTATTGAATTATGCCAATTTGCACAATCGACCACGGTCACAATTTTAATGAATTTTAATTTATTTCACGCGTTGCGTTTGCTTTTGGATTTAAGAAACCAACCACGTCCGACGCTCACCTTACTAATACAAACAATACCAAGTTGTCGACGCTTTACACGATTGGCAAAATCAGAGATGGGGTATATGGTAAGAGATGGTATTTGAACCGGTTATGAAACGAGAATAACCGCTAACCCGGTTTATGGCCAGTGAGAACGTTTTTGCGATTAATTTTGAGTGGATGACCGTGGTCATGGGAACTGATTAGACTATTATGGCCGTTAATTTTAAATTTCACCCACTTCCTTATACGTTTACATAGGTTATTGATTGGGGTGTTACGGAAGGCGTACTTGTGGGACATTTATATTTATTGCTAGAAGTTACAGGGAAAGGTTTTCAATATGTTGATTCCATCTGAAGCCTTTTGTTGTTGTGATCCCAAGTATTTTGAGAGAGACAACATATTGTAATGAAATAATTTTGGATTATTTTATTTTCCGGCATTAATGGAGATGCTTACATTTGTTTATAGAAAGTGAAGCATCAGAATAGTTGCACCTTTCGAGTACGTCAGCAAATAATTTTTTTTGTTATACAAAGTTGGTTGTAGGCTATTGAGAACAGTATGACCGATAGTGGCGATTCTAAGGGATTCCGTTTTTTTAAAGCTTTATTGTAGAGCATGCATTATTGGTTTGGATAATAATTTTTCTATTTGAAAGGAAATTTATCATTTTTGGTCCATCTTCCATGTGGCGAGTTCGTCAATATAGTAAACTCCAACCACCTCATGAACTCCAACCCTCTCGAACGCCTTTCCGAACTCTAGTGAGATAACAGAGATGTGTTTTTTAGTTGACATGGTTGAGGTCATCTGATAATCTAGCATGGCTACTGGATCAGACTTTGTAGCTAGCCACCAAAGTCGTTTTGGCATTATTTTGTCAAGGACCTTCGAATGATATGAATTCAGGGGGCGGTAAGAGTTTATGGATGTTTTATTAGATTGTTTTATTATATTGTTAATTTTGAATTGCTGCAGAAACTGCGGAGGTAATAATTCGATGAGACACGCTTGCAAGACATGTGCCTCTTGGCTACTTATTTGTAAGAAGTCCTGCCATATGGCTATAGCGTGGTAAGACTCCCTCAACGACCATATTCTGTGCAGCTTCTCGAAGTTAAACTAGAATCTGTTCTCCAACGAGTTTTTTTGTAAAACACAATTCTCCATTTTAGCTTTTAAAGACTTCTCGACGTGGTCGCGGGGTCTGGAGCGAAAACCTTCTCAGCATAAAACAATCTCGTCTCCCCGGAATGGTCAGATCAATGAGTCCGTAAATGTTTGTATTGAAAACCATTTAATTTTTCTCCACGAGAACGCGATGTTGGGTTAGGCTCTGGTGGAGGTTTCATCATTGCTGTACACTTTGTCGATGCAAGTACATAGTTGGCCGTGACCTGAATACTAAAGTGAATAAAAGTTTAATAAACTTGAGCGACTCTATCTCGCCGAATATTCAAATTAAACACTTATTTTGGATTTTTAATCGTTCTTTGAATAATTTTCTATATTTGGTTAAATGCTTTCATAAAATTTTTGATTTTTGCAAGGATTTCTGTTCTGAGACCCCACTGTACGACGGCTTTCTAAAGAATGCGAATCTAGTAACATAAGACGACTCGAATATGAAGGAAGACGATAGAAGCGATCCCAATTCAAGCCTCCAAGAGCAGTTATCATTTTATATACGAATCGCCAAACTTTTTGGACCACCCTTTAACAAAGCCATATATCGATTGGGCTTGGTTAACATTGCAATTTAGTTTTGCATGATCATCATTATTGAAGATCTTATTCTATACGAGTTTGAGAGTATATTAATACCATGCAAAGGTTAATTTCATCCCAAAAACGGCTCATATAAATGAACAACTTTAGTGTAGGGTCTAACTGTTTTAACATGGGGAAAAATCAAAAAAAGCTCTCTTCTGGTATTTTTTAGTCTCTATACCGCTTATCTCAACAGCTGTTTACAAACCACTGCGCAAAGCACCGGAATAAAAAGGCGCCGGAAGAATACATTCAATTGGCAAGGATTTTAGACAAATTGGCACATTTCAAAATACAAGCAAGTCCTTATATACTTCTATACTAAATTTTACTCAAAAATCGAACAAAACCAAGCGTAAAAGTGATGATTGGTTATGTGGGAAAAGTAACAGCTGCTAGCGCGGATCCAGTACACACCCGGTCACAAACATAACAGAATCAGGACAACGAATCAAACAGTATTAACGAAACGAACAAACAAACAAAACGATTTTAATGTTTAAAAGGACAACATGACACCGTTGGGAAAGGAGTCTTTTCGGGAGCGGCAATTACAGGAACTGGAAGCAATAAAGGTGAGGAGCCATTTTGAAAGCACATTGTTTTAAATGATGCGCTACGTATTTCTTCTTACGTCAGTCAATTTTCGGTACCGATGTCGAGGATTTTCGGCCGCAAAGCAGCTCAGCACAGTGGAAACCAACAGATATACGCATTTTGCTGACGCCACTGCGAGACTCTTCCAATGGACAGTCGCAGGCTTATGTGTGCACAAAACTGCACATTACATGTCCTTCGAAATATCCGAAAATGTAAAAAGAAATGTAGTAATGCTTCCAAGTTAAGTTTTTAATAAAATATTTTGCAGAGCGCCGAAAATAATGCTTGAAGGTTCCAAAGGCATCTCCGATCAGCTGATCGAGAAACTATTGCTGGAACTGCAGCAGCAATCTCAAGCACTACGCGGCGAGGTCATGATTTTCGAACTGGCACAAACGGTGCAAGCATTTCTGTTGGCACACAACAAGCCACCCACGAAATCCTTCTATGACGAAATGCTGCAAGCAAAACAGAAACGCGAAAAGGAAGAATTAGATTTGCAGCAACAGAAGGAATCGCGTGAACGTCAGAATTTAATAGATGAAGTAGAGCGACGAAAGGAGATGTTTAAAACAGAAGCAAAACGTCGTGGTGAACCGCGGCGCAGTATGAGTGAATCGAATCGCCAGGCCAGTTCGTCGGAGAGCTCGGAAACATCATCGCCATATTACCGTGGTCATACCTATCCGAATAAGTGCTTAGATCATCGCAATAGTGACACGCTTTACTTTCACAAAGTTGGACGTCAGATTAAACGTGGTTGTTGCTTGGGTAATTTGTGCATTTGTTTTTATTTTCTTTGAGACTTAACTTAAAATTTATCGCAGGGCACTCACAAAAAGGTTGCATTGCCTACACTGGCATAGATCTGAACACCGGTCAACTGGTTTATATAACCGAATGGAATGTCAAATACGCACAGCTGGAACCAAGCTGCAGCAACGGTGGCAAGTGCAATTGGCTGTCGACTGAGCCAAAATGTGCGGGCAATCATCGTGTAGATGATGTTATTGCCGGCTTAGAAAAGCAAGTTGCTTTTCTGTCGCAGCTGCACCACAAGAATCTCATACAATACGAGTGTGTGCTATGTATTAAACGCAAAGAGGGTTTGCTAGTGTATCTGGTGCAAGATTTTGTATTAGGTTCAAATATCTTCAGCATCTCCTCAGCGCTTGGTTGGTGTATGGATGGTGCACGCATGGTCGCTCGTGGTGTACTCGATGCACTAATATTTTTACACAATAAAGGTTTCTCGCACAGTCAGCTCTATGACAGTACCGTGTTTATGGATAATGCCGGCATGGTGCGCTGCACAGATTACTCGCTAGTGCCGAAGCTGCTCGAACTAATTGCCGAACCAGGACAATCCACTACACATGGTGATCTGCCAGCACTGGGTGCGCTTATTGAAGGTTTGATGCTGACTAATTGCTTTGAGCTGGGCGATTTTGTGCAGAAGTAAGAAATTTTCCTATAAAAAATGACACTCAATAAATACTTGTGTAACCTTTGCTTAGATGTAACTCAGATCGCACACTCTCCGCTTCTGAGCTGCTCGAACATCCGTTTCTGCGTTCGGGTGGATTTACCGGCGAGGAAAACTTAACAGTTGCACTGAACACGTCACAGCAGACGCAACGACGTGGTTCAGTTGCGCCAACGGCACTCATTAAGTTGCAACAACGTAACGGCTTAACCAGCACTGCTAACACGCCCACTGCTGTATTGCCCTATAATATACCCACACTGGCTCTAAGTCAGTCTCGTTTACGTACCGAGTTCGAAGTGATCATGTATTTGGGCAAAGGCGCTTTTGGTGATGTGCTGAAGGTGCGCAATATACTTGATAATCGTCAGTATGCCATCAAGCGCATACCGCTGCCTGCACGAAGCCGTCAATTGTACAAAAAGATGACGCGTGAGGTTGAGTTGCTCTCGCGTCTGAATCACGAAAATGTTGTGCGTTATTTCAACAGCTGGATTGAAAGCGTTAATGATGAAGATGTGGACGAGTTGGACAAACTAATAAACGGCGATTGGTCAACCAGTCAAGACAGTATAAAACCGGCAAAATCACCGCAATGTGGCATTGCTGTTGAAGAGACGGAGGACAGCTCCTCGAGCATGTGGAACACTTATATGTTAGTCTTCTAAACAACTATGCTTTAAATAGGCTATTAACTTTTATTATCTTACAATTCAGGGGCAATATGGAAGATTCTGATTCTGATGGTATTGAATTCGTTGACTCCAATGGTAAAGTGGTGGTTTACACAGACGATGACGATGCTGACGAATCTGAGTTAGAATTAGTAAAAAAAGCTAGCTCACCACGTCCGCAGATGCAAGTCATGTACATACAGATGGAGTTCTGTGAGAAATGCACACTGCGGTGCGCTTCATTTCTAAATAAATTTACTCCACACGAAATAATAACAAATTTCATTTCAACAGCACCGCAATTGATGAGAGTCTCTATCAAAACACTGATCGCTTATGGCGGTTGTTTCGCGAGATTGCTGAGGGTCTATCGCATATACACCAGCAGGGCATTATACATCGTGATCTTAAACCAGTTAATATTTTCTTAGATTCACACGATCAAATCAAAATTGGTGACTTTGGTCTCGCAACTACCAGTTTCTTGGCATTACAGTCGCATCGTAAGAAAATCATTTGTCGGTTATTAAGCTCTTAAAGGTCGAACGCTTATTTACAGCGGAGCATACGACGCAGCAAACGTTCATCACCACAACGGAAGATGGTACTGGTACCGGCAAAGTGGGCACCACGCTCTATGTCGCACCCGAGCTCACCGGCAATGCTTCAAAGTCTACTTACAGCCAAAAAGTGGATATGTACACATTGGGTGTCATATTATTTGAAATGTGTCAGCCGCCGTTTGATACTAGTATGGAGCGTGCGCAGACTATAATTGCATTGAGAAGTAGTGCCATATCCATACCAACTAGCATGCTTAATGACAGCAAATACGAGAAAACAGTCAAGGTATACATGGCATTTTTGTGTTATACTATATAGTTATACTATTATGTACCCACACAGATCATACGTTGGCTACTGAATCATGATCCCGCGCAACGTCCCACCGCAGAGGAGTTACTTGCCTCTGATCTTGTCCCGCCGGCTCAGTTGGAAGCTAACGAACTGCAGGAGATGTTGCGCCATGTGCTCGCCAATCCTCAGAGTAAAGCGTATAAACATTTAGTTGCACGCTGTCTGCAACAGGAGAGCGACGGTGTGCTCGAGCACACATATCATCTGGGTAGTAGTCGCGCCATGAAGTCATGGAATTCGGCCATTGTTATTGACGATATTGTTTCATTGAATCCGGTTATTGAATTTGTCAAAGCAAAAGTAGTCAATCTCTTTCGCAAGCATGGTGCCATTGAAGTGGATTCACCGCTACTATCGCCTCTCTCCGGCAAACGTCTACCCTGGTGCAGTGCTGTACGCCTGATGACACATTCTGGTTGTGTTGTAGTGCTGCCGTGTGATCTGCGTACACAATTTGCCAGGCATGTAACGATGAATGGCGTCAACTTAATACGTCGCTATTGTGTGGATCGTGTTTATCGCGAAGAGAAGGTATTTAACTTTCATCCTCGGCAGAGCTACGAATGTGCTTTCGATATAATAACACCGAGCACGGGTAGCCATTTGGTAGATGCCGAGCTGTTGTCGCTAGCCTTTGAGATCACGAATGAGATACCACGTTTGCGCGAGAAGAATATTATGATACGCATAAATCACACAAATCTTTTACGTGCCATACTCATCTATTGCAATGTGCCCAAGACACATTACGGTGATCTGTTTGGCAATATACTGGACTTCATAGAGGGACGCATATCGCGCTTCCAATTTCATTCGAGTGTTACGTTGATTATGGATAAGACACGTACATCGGCACAGACACTGATGGATCTGCTATTGGCAAACTTTTTGTTGACTGGTTCGCGCAGCAGTGTTGATGAGTCGGCGCTGAAGACGTTGGTGCGTGGTAAGGGCGAAGCCGCTTCTTTGGCCAAAGGCGCATTACGCGAATTGGAAACAGTTGTCTCGTTGGCATACAGTCTGGGTGTAACGGTAAGTTTAGGGTGAAATAAACAACTTTTATTTATTCTATTTGTTACACACACTTAAGCCACATTTGCTCTTTCAAGTGACGTGTTGAAGGGGTGCAATTCTTCTGTTGTAGAAAGAATCGAGAGAAATCGTTAATTTTTTTATCCTTTATCTTACATATCAGTGTCCCATACACATCTGGGCCGGCTTGCCGATCAGTTTCGAACGTGCGACTAACGGTGGCATTGTTTGGCAAATGATTGCCGACTTAAAACCAAATCGTTCGGCGCATTCTTCCGTTATAGCCATGGGTGAACGTTATGACAGCATGTTGCATGAATTTCAGAAGGAAGCACAAAGTTTCAACGCTACCACATCGAATACCAATCGCAGCATGTTAAGTGGCGCTGGCATATCATTCTCATTAGATAAGCTCGTCGCTGCCATGGGTGTCGAATATGCAAAGGATTGTCGTGCTATTGATGTAGGCATATGTGTCTGTGGTACGCGTCCGCCCCTGAAGGATGTTACGCATATAATGCGTTTACTCTGGGCTGCAGGCATACGCTGCGGCATTGTGGAGACAGCAAGTGGTGGTGGCGATGAAGCGCAAGATCTAGCAAAACTGGGTGCATTACATGTTATATTGGTCGCGGAGAATGGCGCGCTACGTGTACGCTCATTTGATCGTGATCGCTTTCAAGAACGACATCTTACGTTGCCGGAACTAGTGGACTATATACAAAAAGTGCTGCGCAATGATGTACCAAATACTGCGCCCGTTGACTATGTCAGTCAGATGTCCAATATGAGTAACATTGGTGGCGGCGGCGGTAGTGGGGGAATTGGCGGTGGTGGCGGACGTGGTGATAATGGCCTTAGCACTTCCGGTTCGAGTTCAAATGTTAAAAACATTTATTCGGCAAGTGGCCTTAGCCAGCTGCCGAATGTACAGGTGGTCTTTATAATTCATGAAAAGATGACAGCCAACTATAAAAGGCGTGTGGAGAACCAGGTGACACAACAAATGAGTGCAACGCTGGCACAGTTTTTGAAAAAGGAAACCTTTGTTGTTATTGTTGTGGAGCTGCCGCCGTCGGTGTTGAATGCAATTGTAGGCGCAATCAATCCGCGCGACATTGGCAAAAAAGAGACTGACCAAGAAGTGAATAATGTGATGGAAAGGTTCGTATTTTTGGGTTTATATGAAAATATGTTTGCTTTTGATAAATTTTACTTTAATAGATTTCCTAAATATAGACGCTATATATCCGATATATACGATGAAGTTGTGGACTACCTGACTGACAGCAAGTCGCCGATTGTTGGCTTATACAGCATTTCTGATTCGTATTATCGCGTTATCATTTGAGTTTCGTTTATTGTGGCCATGCCTTACGTTTGCTATTTATGAAGAATTTATTTAAAAAATTGGTTTTTAAACAACTTAAAAATTTGGTGCCAAAATTTGTTTACTACTTCCAAGTTCCTCGTCCCTCTTTGAGTGTATATAAAATATAATTAAATTTATAAAGAATAATTTGCTTAGCATGCAATGATTTCGAATCGCCACAAGTTTTTATATGTAAGTAGGCATGTATGTTCATTTGGGCCAATGGCAACTTTTTTACTTTTAGTAAAACTATAGATTTAATAAATTTTTTTTTATAACTAAACAACAAAAATGTCTATTTGCGTTTGGAAGCTACTACTACGTGCTCTCCCCACCAGCGGCTTTATAAAAATTCCGTGCAACACTCTGTGCACCTTGGAGTACTTTACGCGAGAGCCGCATAAAACCAGAGACAGGATCACGTCCGAAATACTTAACCTGTATTTCCTGACCTACTTCTAAGCCTAAGGCAGAGGGATGTGCAATCTGTGGAATTGAATTAGTGTTATTCTATATTTAATTTAGTATTTTTATGCACAGCTGCTCACCTTACGCTGATCCAGCTGCGAGTTGTGCAGCAGTGCTGGCGGCATGCTAGGATAGAGTACAACCATGACGCCTGTATCACGCAGCTCTGTAATCTTTGCTGTATATATGCTACCGAATTCTAAATCTGGCACACGTTCTTTGGTTGTATATGACTCAATCAGTTCCTTAGCTTCATCCATAGCTGCCTGCGATGGCGCAAATATATTAAAGTTATTTTCATCTTCAGCGCTAAGCGTTGCGCCCGTTTCGAGGTAGATACGCTTCATATGTAGCCCACTAGGACCGATTATTTGGCTGCGTTGTTGTGGTTCTACTGTAAGTCGTTCACTGACAGGCCAGCAGTCTTTGCGGTATTTGCTGTGTTGTATACGTATAGATGACATTAAAAACAATACATAAAAAACTTTGCTTAATAGCTTACCGTGGTTCTCGTATAGCTTCGCCCATGATATCCAAAATCTTAGACTTGGCATCGCTTGCTTTTTGCAGTGATTCCATGACAACTTTCAGTGGTATGCCCGGTATTTTCAAATCTGCTTGTATTGCGGTAAAACCCTTGCGTGTGCCGGCCACTTTCATATCCATGTCGCCCATGTAATCCTCAATACCCAGTATATCGGTAAGTATGCGATAATCTTGCAAATGTTTGGTATCATTGTTTTCGTATTTTGTAACCAGCCCAATAGCAACACCAGCAGCTGGCGCTGAAACAGGTACACCGGCATCCATGAGCGCTAAAGAGCCACCACAAACTGTGGCCATAGAACTTGAGCCATTAGATTCGAGCACTTCGGATGTAAGACGCACCGTGAAAGGATAATCATGTGGCAGCGTTGGTACTAGTGCGCGTTCAGCCAGTGCACCATGGCCCAACTCACGACGTCCGATTGGTCCAATACGTCCTACTTCACCAGTAGCATAAGGCGGGAACTCATAGTGCAGCATAAAATTTTTAGCCTTTAAACCACTTTCGAGCGCAGTAATCGAATCCTGTTTCAAGGCGCTTTCAAGAGAATCAAGACTAACCGTGCAGAGCACTTGCGTTTGACCACGTTGGAAAAGTGCCGAGCCGTGCAATGGCTTGTATAAATCGACTTGGCAGCTAATATTACGCAAATTATCCAATTGACGTCCATCACAGCGTTGCTCCTCTTCGAATATTAACTCGCGGAAGATGTGACGACATATAACATTGAATTCATCGCTTATCACGGAAACCTCGACATCAGGAAACGCGGACCATACTTTGCTAATGGTATTTGTGCGCACCTCATTTACCGCATTGTCACGTGAAATCTTATCATGCTGTTCATCACGGAATATTTCACGTAAACGCATTTCTGACATGCTCTTCACTGCATCCACCAGCTCTGGATCGACAGATGGCTGTGGCTCTGGTTCACGTTTTGAACGACCATAAAGCTTTTGCAGTTTCTCAATTTCGGTGATGACTAGTTGTGCTTCACGTGTGCCTTGTTTAATCGCTTTAAGCATGTCCTGCATAAGCACTACATTACCTTTACCTTCGAGCATGACAACCAGATTATGTTTAGTGGCGGAGACAATTAAATCAAGCTGCGATGATTGCAGTTCACGACGCGTGGGATTGATTAGTACTTCGCCGTCACACATTCCAACGCTGTTGAGTGATAACTGTGCATAAGCTTTTTTTTCAATGAGTATATAAACCATTTGCTTACCGCACAGCGCCAATGGGTCCATTCCAAGGCACATCGCTTAAACTTAATGCCATTGAAGCTGCATTCATGGCCAACACATCCGGTGCATTCACCGCATCCATAGCAAGTATATTACAAACCAATTGTGTTTCGGCGCGAAAATCCTTTGGAAAGAGCGGACGGACCGAACGATCTATCAAACGTGCCGAGAGTATTTCCTTTTCCGATGGACCCAATTCACGACGCATATGATTCATGGGTATACGACCGGAGGCAGCATTCTTTAGTCTGTAGTCCACAACGAGTGGCATAAATGATTGTCCAGGCGCAGCTTTGGGCTTTGCAACGGCTGTAACCATGACGGCGGTGTCTCCCATTTGACAAACTGCAGTGCCATTGGCGAAGCGCGCTAGTTTGCCAGAACTGAGGCTCATCTTGCGGCTGCAGCGTAAATAGTAAGGAACGTTTAAAAATGTTACATCAAATGATTAAAATCAAGGCATACCCATTGCTAAAGTTTACTTCTACCGTGGGACAATCATGAATACTGCTGCTGGAGCTCATACAACGTACATTAACTATTCGTGCAGTGCATTTCAAACGATAATTCAACAGTTTTAGACATTGTTGTACTGAAATCATAATCTAAACGCGTGCAAGTTGGCCAAAAAAATTACCTAAACAATGCCGGTCTGCATTTGACAGCGTGCCAACGGCTACATGCGAACATATTGTACACTATAAACAACAAAAACTTGCCGTACAGCGTAATTTTCGAGGTACGCGCCAATACATTGCAAAATTTAAAACATAAATATTAGCATTATTGCGAAATTAAGCAACTTTCTAATGCTAATTTGTCAATTAAATTATAATAATTGTACAAAACAACTAATATAGCTGCCATTTGGTGTATAGTATAGCGCACATTCTATATCTTACTCGCTCAAACACATTGAAAAGTGTGCCACACCATACAGCTGCATTGCTCACTGTAGATTAATAGCCAGGGTTGGTACTATTCTTTTCCTACACCATTGTGAATGAATTATGCATTAAAACAGCAGCGGCTGGCAAGTAACGGTATAGTGTTTATTTATGTATTTTTTGTTTTATTATTTAATATTTATTTAATTTAATGGCACTTCATTCTTGCTCACGTGTTGTTGTACAAATAAATGTAGCAGATGTTAACAATGCAGAAAATAATCAAGCTGATATTTCCACCAACAACAATGCGAGCGCATTGCAACAATTCACGCCGCATAAGCATAATACATTAAATGTACACGAAAATTTCTCTGATCCGCTTATACATATCTTCTATAAAATGCGTTTCGATGTCGTTTGCACCAGTCGCGATAATCTACAACAATTAGAGATTGATGCATTGTTGGAAAGGTTGTTTTCGAAGCAGCCGGCACAGGAGCACGCAACCATTGTGCGTTTCACAACAACACGCACTGGTTGCAGTTTATTATTCCTTTACAATGTGCTTGTAAAAAGTGTCAACAAACAGTTGGCAACTAATAAACTGTACTTACAGCACATAGAACTCAGTTATTATGATATACAGCCGCAAAGTACGCATATTTCAAAGGAAACGCCAACAAGTGGCTATGCAAATTGCTTTCTGGCATGTCATCAATGCTTTGGCAGCACATGGAAATTGCTCAGTTGGCTGCATACGGAATATCATGCCTTTATGGTACATGGACATGAGGCATTTGAGCTAGTATTCCTTGTTACGCGCCACTCAGAAAGCGACCAGAAGGTAACCGAGAAACTGACGCTGCACATGCTATTGCCATATTTTTCAAAAATGGATACGCAGGAATTTAATCGCTTAATTGAACATCTAAATAATAGTAGACAGAAGTATGTCGCTGCACCAGACACACCCATCTGCAGCATATTATTGCAGCATTTAAAAGCAAATACACTTTGGCTTTATGAAGTACCGCTGCAGTTTAGTAACAAAAATGCGCTGGATCTATTGCCGCTGGCACAGGCAATGTTTAACTGGCGCAAAGGCTACGACAAGGTTTGTATTGAGTGTATTGGAAGGTTATAACTTTATTCTTGGCCGATGGGTACCAGCACTAGCAGTGATGGGCTTGACGACAGTTTATATAGTCTTTTTCGTATTGTCTTCAAATTACTGGAAATATAAGATTGACAAACTTGCAATGTCTTGCCCAGATCTTTATTATTATTTATTTCATGAGATTCTTTTCTAAATTTGCATAGCACTTGTATTTTATTGGTGTTCTATGTAACAATATTGACAAAAATTGCTTATTATTTATTTTTAAATTCCTACTAATATCCCATATCTATATTGAAATTCTTTCTTCATAATTCTTGTTCTGTTTTGTTTTATAGACCACCATCCAAAACTTAACAATACCGGATATACTAAAACACGCAAAGGAAACGTCGGAGACCTCAATAACACAAACCACACCAGAGCCGACCATTGCTAGAACTGCAGTGGCACATCTTGAAGAACGCATTACATGCTATAATTGTATTGATGCAGTTTTTAATTTGCTCTACAAAAGCATGCAGAAACATTTCAAGCAATATTATAAAGCCAAAACTGCAGCCATATTACAGGACATACAAAGCAATCCTGGCATGCAATGTCTTATGGTGAAAAATCAGTCGGATCCATTTTGCTTTTATCAGAATTACACTTTGGCTATGGGTAAGCTGCCACAGCTTTCTGCTCTTATTAAAAGTAGCAGTCATGCCGATTTTTTAGACAATTATTTTAAAGTTAAGTTAGAGCAATATGAACAGCTTGCGCTTAAGACGCGTTTGGAAGAATTTAAGCAGTTTCAGCTTACTGTAAACAAAGCACTTGCTGCAGAATATCAGAAATTAGAGGCATGTATCTGTTAAGCAGGACTTGAATATAATGTTTAATACTTTACGTTTGTGGCAAAACTGTTTTATTTTAATGTATATGTTGGAACGAAATTTATTTAAAAATGTTTTGTGCTTAAATTAAAAAAAAAATCCTTTGTTAAAAAATTCAAATAAAAATAGAAAAACATTTAAAAAATCTAAAAAAACAAAAGAAACTAGCAAGTTATGTCCACTAAGCATTTTCATCATGTTGCTGTCACGCTTACGGAAAGTTCAAAACGTACGACCACATATGTCGATGAGAAACCGCTCGAGCATGAGGTGAAAATTCTGGACAATCACACGCTGTTGCTGCGCATGGTCAACTCACCGAAGAGCAATAAAATCTTGCCGCCACGTTACTATCGGCATTTAGAATTCGATGCTGTAGGCTATGAATATGAACCACATATACGCAATGAAATAGGCGACGTTATGGATTATCTATTCAAACAAAAGAAAAAATGTTGCCTGCTGCGCGTTGCGCCACAGCGCAGCATAAATCTTAATCTCTTGACACGTATGCTTGTAGCCGAAGTGGATAAAATGATGCTTTCGCAGCATTATCGTTTGGTTAGCATAACACTAGAATACTATGATATACGAAAATTTGATATGCTGAATATGTTGGCACAACCAGCGATTACGCGTCGCAGGAAGTCGTCGCAACAGGATGAGTTCCAGCGTAAAACGATGCAGACAACACGTGAACTCTTTCAATGGCTGCTGTCGGAGTATACGGTTTTGCGTAATCGCGGTGTTGGTGACGATTACATTGATGTAGAATATCGTTATACTGATCTGGAGCAGAAGAAGCACAAGGCGCACTTGGCCTTTTTTCAAATATTTGCTAATGATATTGAACCACGCAATGATTTAATGTGCTTCTTCCGGAGTCTGGCAACGGGCAAGAATGCACATCCTACGCTTTTAACTGACTGTCTAAAAGAATCATTCGATATGAGAGTACCAACACGCACGTTGCTGCTCTTCGAGGTGCCGTTGACCAAAGATGCTGGATCGTGGTTAAAGAAAATGTTCAAACTGGCAGATGCTGCATTTGTTAATATTAGTCTGGCGCGTATTGCTTTGGAGGTAATTATACAGCTGTATTTTAAGCTGTGATGTGATTTAAAGTTTGATTGGAAAAATTGTGATCAAATACTAATCGTTTTTTAATTTTAGGAAAAAATTTCAGCTGCTGCTGCTTCGACAGTGGAAAAGAAACCGGAACGTGGCAAAATTATATTTAACAAATCTGGTGGCATTGCAAACATACCGAGTAACAATCTGACGAAATCGGCTGCAACACCTCCTGGTGGCGATGCATCAACAGAGATGATCAAAAATAAATTCACACCGAATATAAAACTAACAGTGAAACGCTTTAACAATATACACAACTACAACAAGGATGACTACAACAGTCTCAGCTATTGGTACAATCGCATCGATGAAAAAATGGCCGAAGTATACCAGACTATGGATCAGTATTATGGTGCATTGTATCAGAATAAGGTACTCAAGATATGCAATGAAATAAAAACGATTGGTGCCGCGGATAATGGCGGCGATAATGAGTGGGGCAATACCAAAGAAGGTAATAAAGCGGACGATGAGGAACTAGCACGGAATAAATATATGACAGAAATGGCACTATTTCGTGCGTTGGATCAAGAGGTGGAGCGTTCAACATATGCGGCAACTTTGAAAATCTATTTGAGCACTAAAAGTTTTGAACTCTCCAAAGCAGAAGACACACTCAAACAAAAGGAACTGGATAATCTACGTTTGAGCGTCATCAATTATGTACGCAATGAGTCGACGATTGCAAATAAGTTGTAGGCGTTTAGGCTAAACATAAATATTTAAATTTAATTAAAATGCGGTTTTGTTCTTTGAAAGCACGCTACCTGCTTAAGTAATCAAGCGTGAACTTGGCTTTTAGTGCGCTTTGAGACAACAAAGCTGTTAGGATACGTTTTTTTATGGAGTAATTGTTTCTTGTAAAAAAATAACAAATAAAATTTTATGTTTTCATTTATTTATTTGTTTTGTATAAAGACATACAGAAATACAGCGAATAATTGCCACACAATTTTTCTTTTTTGTTTTAAGATAGAAATTCAATAAATTTTTTTTCTTTTACTGGAAATACACAAAACTTTGTTGCTGAAACTTTTTTGTTACCAATTTAAATATAGTTTTTTAGTTTTGTTTTTTATTTAATATACATTTATAAATAGTTATTTATTAAATATTATTGTCAACATATATTTCCCATAGTTTGTTTCGTAATTGTTTTACATAAATTTTTTATAGAGCACAATTGCAGCTTAAACAATAACTTTAACATTACATTTTAAGCAACAGATAAACATGAATTTGAATATATTTAGAACATCTCTTATTTTTTTTTATTTTGCATATGTATTTTTAACAACAATTTATATATATTATGTGGGGTTTTTGTTTTGTTTTTTTTTTTTTCAATGGATATGTGATTAATACGTTGGTCTGCGTTTTATGCGGCCTGAAGTGTTGCTAAATTTCATTTAGAGGACATTGTAGATTTTTGTATATGTTAAATTTATAATTTTTTCCGTGGCAGTTTGAGTATATAATTCAGTTTAAATTGGTATAAATTTTATCATTGAACAAAATTCGTTACGGAAGTTTATTAACTGCTTAATTTAAACTTAAGAAAAATAATTTTATATGTAAATATTTCATAAATGCTAAGCATTGAAATGTATCTTCTTTTTTATGCCGTTGGTTTTTAGTTTTTCGTATGAATCATGAGTTGTTTTTTGAAGCTTGTTAATATAGTTTACAATATAATAATTTATTAATAATTATTTATATTATGCTGCACTTGCACAAAGTCAACTAATTGCAAATTAAAATATGTTTTTCGAAAAATGTTTAAGTATTTAATTAAAGAAAAGTTTTGCACTGTTTTAAACTTTTGCCTTAAATTTAATTCTTGCATTTGTAAGTATTTTCGAGTACAGTCTTTGGAAAAGCGTTAAATGGTTTAAAACTTTTCAATAATTAATTGCACAATGCAGTAGTTTAATAATTTAGCGACTTTTTCACAATGCACAGTTAATATTTATGCTATGTAGAAATTTTTAATATTATTTTTTCGAGCTGAAATAATTGTTTAATTAAGAACTATTTTTGTCATTCAAACTTTTACTGTGCGATTAGTTTAATGTTCACATAAGTATATGAAATTATTTAACGCTTATATTTTAAACTCATAGCACAAAACTTTAACTGCACATGCAGAAGACCGCACAAATTTCTACTGCATGTGTTAAAACAAATTTTATTAATTTTTTGATTATTGAACTTATAACACCTATGTAAAAATATATAGCTGTATGCACTTTTGTATACAAACTTTTCCATTTAAAACAAGCCTTTATTCGTTACTTAAATGCTGCGCTTTTTCGCCTAAGTTTCTTAGTTTTATATTGGAATAAATTGCATGCTTGTTGACACATTCATGTTTTTAACCGTAGCCATTTGCTTATTTTAGACCTGAGCTGGTTTGGTTTTTCCGAGTACCATGAGCATTTTCTGTAGGAAACGTGTGAGGCTTACTGTAAAGATTTGAGTAAAGAAACAGTTTTATTGAGGTTTTATTAATTAAAGTAAAACATATTGTTTTTAAACAGCTAAGTTCTAAAATTTTTTTGTACTTAACGTTTAATTTTGATAGAATTTTTAGAGGTGCAAAACAAATTTACTAAGGTGCAGAAATTAAAATTTGAAGAAAAAATGTATGTCAAATGAATAAATTTTTGTTTTGGGTATTCACACTTAGTTGATTAAAGCCTAATTAAAATTATTCATGAAGCCTTAGTAAAACTTTGTACTTAAAAACTATTTCTCATATTGCTTTAAATGTTTATATCGAGTATCTATTAAAAACCCATAAGCAACAGCATTGGCATTCATGGATCAATAGAATCAACCCCCCTACGTCACTGATCGCAAGAATGAAGTAAGAGCTAAATGGAAAAAAATTAGTCCTTGCTCGAGCGCCACTTATGCCATAAGAAGGGGTAGCCCCCATAAAAATATCTCGCTCCTTTCTGGGATTAGTAAGAAAGTAAATTGTTAATCTTAATAAAACATTCTATAAAAGTTCAGATCCGAACACTAAAATGGATCGACCTAATTAAAACCTAACCCGCCCTTTAAAATTTCACAATTTGGTTTATATAACTTACTTAAATTCTAAAAAATATTTCATATACATTGGTGTAGGTCCACAATTTATTCTGTATTTTTGTATGAAAATTATTTTTTGTTGTTATATTAATTTTAACAAATTGCTCCACTCGGATTAAAAATTATATTCTTTTTAAAAATTTATGTTCACGGGGATATATGGCATTTTGAAGTCGAGCACATTCAATTTAACATTTTTATTTTGCGTTTATAAGCTTTTTTTTTTACAGATTTTGTACACTGAGCGCAATAATGAAATAGTGGAAACAAATCGGTCCCTGCTCGGGCGCCACTGTAACTTCATTTAATCTGTGCTGTTAATTCAATTTCTAATTTTTAAAGAGTTGAATTGCAAAAAATTGTAGAGTTCAATTTTTATTACCTAATTTTTCCTTTTCTCAACAGTGTGAATACCCTACATATTAACAATTTAAATTGAATGCAATTTGCAAGCAAAATTTTTTTTGATTTGTATGTAGTTAAGAATTTGTATTGTGTACAGGCAGGCAGTGTTAGTTATACCCTACATACAATTCATGTCTATTCGTATATTAGTTTTTTTTTTGTCTATAATTCTACATTATTTTAGTTAGTCAAGAGTCTATAAACTTAATAAATAAACATAATTAGTATTTAAATAAAATAAATCAAAGTAAAAATTAAAAACCTTTGCCGTAGTTTTCGGACGCACAACCATCATCATTTTTTGTAGTGCTTGTGTGAAGCCACCTAAAAAAGTTTGGGAATATGAATTTTATAAGATAATAGGTAACAAATCAACATAAAAAAAAATAAAGATTTAACGTTTATAAATTAGCTTTTAAAGTGGAATACACGAAAAAGCAATTAAAGCACATAGCATAGTTGAAGTAGTGTAAGTTTATCAACAATTTTGATCTGTACTACTCACACATAGTTTTCTGGAACCAAATGGGCTTATTCTTCCACGCAATGAAGACCAAATAGACGGGTATGCTGGAGAGAATCATGAGTATACCATAGCCAGTTTCGACCGGACTTGCATACATGGGCACAACAGTAACGAAAATCGTTGCAATCAAATAAACAATAGGGAAGACAAGCGGTACGCGTATGGGACGTGGCAAATTAGGCTGAGCCCAACGCAGCCAGGGCAGACAGAGCACTGCAACGCCAATGCTCAACTGTAAGTAAAAATTTATTAAAAAATAAATATAATAAACGTTTAAAATTTCTCTTTTTTTTTAGTTTAACGCACCCAAGTTGCAAAGCCCACATAATTGATCAACGCAAAGATATCGGAAACCGTTAAATACAACATGGATAGCAATGCCATGGCCAAAACAGCCGGTGTAGGCGTGAAACGTTGTATCTGTATCATTGTCAATATCTCAGGCATTTGACCCTCATTGGCGCCGGCATAGAAGAGACGTGACGAAGTCAACAAAATGCCATTGACAGCACCAAAAGTAGAAAGCGCAACAAACACCGGTATCGTCCAGGCGAGCATACCGAAAGCACGCTCAGCATATGTAACCGCCACCGCAGAAGAACCGAGTACTTCATCAGGCGAAAGTATCGTATAGAAGGAAATATTTGCCATGACATAAACCACTGTTACAAGTGTACACGAGATGGCAATAGCGCGTGGCAGATTCTTGACAGGATCCTTAAGCTCTTCAATGATAAAGTTCAAGTAATTCCTATAATAAAAAAAGCATGTGAGCCAATTTGTTGCAGATAAAAATAAATTCAATAGTCAATACTAATCCTATTATTCTACTCTATATATAACTCACCAGCCATTATACGCAAAGAGACCAGAATAAAAGGATAATGCCAGTGATGTAACGCGTGTATCTGTATTATCGAATGTAAAATACTGTGTATTGCCCAAGTATAACTGGTAAATGCCCGTCGCAATGATGATAAAGAGTGCGAGCAGCTGTGGAAGGAAATACGTATTTTTATTTAGCATAAAATGTATTGCTATATAAATACCTTTGCATATGTAAAGATATCCTGCACAGCGGTGGCCCATTTGACGTCCCAGCAATTGATTAGCGTTAAGACCACTGTGAAAAAATAAATGAAAACAAATACAGATGTTTATTTGCGCCATTGATGCCATTGCCAGATAATAATGAATGCGCGCATGATGCGATTTCAAATTGTATAAAAAGTCGTAAGTTGAAGTTTGTAAATGGGTTTTATTATATACATATATATGGTGAGTATGTACGTGTATAATTGCTAGAATTGTATGATGTAATATTATAAAGTTTTACATGATGTCTTGTTGTTGCTGTGTCGTTGCGTGTTGTTTTATTTGTATTTTATTATTATTATTATCGTTTTAAGAACGATTGCAGTTTCGCATAATTAATTCGTGTTAAGACAATAAATTCATAGAAAATAAATCTATAATTCATAATACTTTTTTTAACAAAAGGCTAATAAATTTTCATATCCTTCTCTTACAATTAGTACAAAACGTTTTGAACGGAGCTGGGGATGTAAAAATGAAGTACAAGAAAAATTTATGTATCTAATAATACGCATCTGAAACGCGGACTTAAAAACTTCACAAAACTAAGCAGAAGTAACTCAGCCCAAAGTCAGCGATGTATTTCGTCTATTCAGTCTTCAAGACAAGACAAGCTCTACAAAAACGATTTAAGCAAAATTTAACATGGTGAAATATGGTGAGTAAATAAAGTATTGAACTATATTTTATTATTAAATCATTTATGATATATTCGAAAATCTGTGGTACTACTCTTAACGCACATGTAGGCATGAATTTGATATAGAAAAATATCGCAAATAGCATCTTAGCGGTAGACCAATTCTGAGCTCGAATTCGTAATCAACGTTGAAACTTACTTCGGAAATGATCCTTAGCTGTCCAATAAAAAAAAACCTTACATCATTACATCATTAAAGTAATGGGAAATTATCTCCAATGACGCTACATAATATTCGCCTGTTATCGATTTCCTCTTTCCAAGATTGTTTCCTAAGTATTTCCAAAAAAACGAAAGAACTCTTATAATTGCGATGAAATTCGTTCAAAGCCTACTTCGAAGGTTTTATTCGATCGCGCTTTTGATCGATCGTGCCAAAATTGTGGGAATGCTAAAGAGTAGTGAACAATACAGGAACTATTATGACTTTGTCCAGTTTATAGTAGAAGTAGGCGAACCCTTCTAGAGAGTTTTATTCTTAAAAAAAAAAACATTAAAAACGATAAAAATTTTTTCAAATCTTCTGATACAGACAACTGATCCGAACTGATCGTTTAGCGATGTACCAAAAATTAAACCCAATTCTATCGCTAAGCGACGTCGTTCAGTTGCTTATCGCTCAGTGTCTGGCCGAAGCCTAATACACGGTTTTATGCGTGAATTATGCGTGTTTTTTGTACGAAAGTAATTTCTATACACCGGATTGAAATAGCTTTTGCTAATAAATCTTTAAACATTTTTTTAGAAAATAAATAGTTTACAGCTGATTATGCTTGACATAGCAACCTCAAAAAAAAATAAAAAAAATTTCAAGAAGATTTGCAAACTGATAAGAGCAAGGTCGGATCTATTGAGAACGAAACATTTTATTATGGCAAAAGTATTGTGTATTTGTGATGTTTATTTCTAGTTTAATCAACTTTGTATGCAAAATGCTGCACAGTGTGCAAGCAAAATTGGAAATCTTTACAAATATTTACAGATGAGCGCCATCCAACCACATGTGATGTTGTTATTATGTTTTTTTGTTGTTATATTGTTTATACTGATAAGAAACGCCCCTACGCAAATTTTGTTTGGTTGTATTTATTTTGCTTTGGGTGTTTAGGCCCTGTACCGAAGGTACAAGAGCCTATTGGTTTTGTGCAAATGTATGTAACAGGAAGAACTAATTGTCGGAGACCCCCCAAAGTTACCCCCATTATGGTCAGGAGTGATAGAGGAGTCGATATAGCCATGTCCGTCTGTCCGTCCGTCCGTCCGTCTGTGTGAACGAAAGGATCTCGGAAACGGTAATAGATAGAGGCTTCGTGTTTTTTGCATTCGACTAGGACTGCTCCGGAATTTCACAAGTTTATTTTAAAATGTTGCCCCTCCCCCCCCTTCCCCATAAAATCACCCCTTAGGGTAAAAATTTCTTCGGCACAAAAAAGAGCACACCAGTATAAAGTTAACGTCCTTCTTAGCCCAAATCAAAAAAGTTCATCAAAATCGGATAATAAATGACGATTTTATAAGCAATTGAATTTGAACGACCCCCCTTTTCTTTTCATTCATATTCGCGCAGTGAGAAATGGTCATGTGTTTGGTCATAAGCTCGGGAAACATTTAATGTGTTTGTTAGGCGACCTGAACTGGTACAGGGCCTCTTACAGTCGGTTACGCCCGACTGAAATTTCCTTACTTGTTTAGTTTTGTATTTTGATGTACGCTTTAGATATTTTGATAGAATTGTATATTAATGTAGTTGCAAATTTTGTAACGTAGAGCATATCGGATTATATGTTTAATAAGCTGATTATATGCAAAATTGTACCTCAGTTGTAAACCATGAGGGCTAAAGTGTTATGTTCTGGGGAACTATTTTATAAAATGGAGTGATTACTATTGACTGTTCCACGAACCAGTATTAATATTTAAGAACAATAGGCATTTCTTCCTGGCGATTAATTAATCGGAGAACTATTTATTCTTGAACAGTTTAACGCTCTTTGCCATAAGAACATGATAATTAATATGTCTCTGGTAGAGGTTTGATTTAACACTCTGAATTGACCGCCCCCCAAGTACGGACTTGAATCTAATAGAAAATGCTAATTTTAAAGCACACCTAAAAATTGATACAGCTCACTTTTGTTGCTTTGTGGCTTCAGTGAAGTTACCGTTTTTGTACATTCTTAAAAATATATATAAAAATGTATTCTTGAAGCTTGGAATACAATTTGAGCTAAATTAATTTGTTCTTACATGTGAGCAACAGATGTCTTTATGAAGTTTATCAGAAATAAATACTAATTGTAGTATTGTATGCAATAAATAATAAAAGCAATAGCCACGCGCAGCGCCATTAAAAATTCTATAGTCTGACTATTGATTATTTTTGAACATATTTAAATTCCATTGAACTTGTTGGCACTTCCTGTAAAAATTTGTTTATTTCTAAAGCATATTTCAAAGCTAACAAATTGTTTTTTAAAAAAAAGTTCCAAATTTCTTTGCGTTGCTTTTTATGCTTTTCATCATAGATTTTGCATTTTGTGTACAAGTAACACATATTTTTTTTTTCATTTCGATAACCAGCAAATTTTTAAATTTTTTTTTACAAATTGTTTAGAATATGTGATATCAGTTTGGTTTAAAGTTCTCAATTTCAAAAGTTTTGCAAATCAGTTAAAACATCTAATATCAGAACTGGTGTTCAGTAATAGCTAAAAGTTTGAAGCATCGGCAGAATAAAATAAATTTTTATATTCCATAATCATAGGGTAAAAGGGTATATTAAGTTGGTGCAAATGTATGTAATAGGTAGAAGGTGGCAGAACGCATTAAAATATATTTTATTGATCTACATCAAAAGTCAAGCCTAGTCCGTCTGCCTGACCGTCCGTATGAACATTAAGAACGTAAATAGAAATAGAGATAGAGCCTTCAAGTTTAGATATTTAGATTCTTATATTTCTTGTTCAGTTAACTTGTATTCAATGTAGGTGAAAATCCCCTCACTAAGAACCCTCCTTCTGAGTTTTTGTAAGAACAAATTTTTGTTTTTCTTGTTATTTAACCAATACAACAAAACTATTTGAATTTACCTTAAATTCTAAAAATATATTCCATATATGTCAAGGCCGCACCACTACCCGAGGTGTTAGCTACCATACAAATCTGTCCCCCTAATTGGGTTTTTGTAAGAAAAACGTTTTATTTTGGTCTAATCCCCCTAAAAATTTAAGTTTAATGAAGTTCGAAGTCTTCAACGTTTTCGATAGTATCGATCACTAAAAAATACATTAATTATGTAGCACTTCATAAGCTGTTCGCATGCTTTTGTAGGTTATAAAAGTTTAAGTTTATAAATTCTACTCAACTTCTAATCTATAGTTCAAGTACGCGCCCGGAAAATTACATTTGTGATACAGTTTCTGAAAGAAAATGAAAAATAATTTTTCATGCAAATAATACTTACAAATACAGCAGACAGCCAAAAGACGCGATGCATCCTCAGGTGGCAAACACTCCGGAAAGAATGGTTTCAGTACATAAGTACTAAAAGTTAAAGCAACAATTGCCTGCGAACATGGACGCACAATCATACACTCGATCCAGAGACGTATAAAAGCCATAAAAGGTCCAAAGGTTTCCATTATGTAGGCATAATCCGCGCCCGATTTTGTAATCATGGTGCCAAGCTCAGCGTAGCAGTATGCACCAACCTAAAGCATAGAAAAATTTCTTATAATAACTTCGAGTTGGGTAGCTAGTGGGTGCTGTGTGTAGTTAGTGTCTCTTGCTACTACTTCATAGACACTCAATTTAAAAACCATTTAAGTGTAATTGCGCTAGACACGCCTTTCAATAGCTGTCAAAGCCAGGCACAGCGCTACAGTCAAGTGGCAATCCATCAACAAGCAATTGCTAAACGGAAGCGAGGAAAAGTAGAAAACTTGCTCCGTGGCGTATACATAATTTTTATTTGCTTGCCAGCACTAACGTCATCGCCTACATTTGAAAATTCTCTGCCTCTTGCTTGCTGTCAAGGAATTTCAATAATTTAATTAAGCCTGCTGCAGACATGCTCCGGCATACGTAATGCCAAATGGCAGCCATTTTCTGTGTTGGCGTCTTTGAATGTCTTTTTCATTTCCGCTTTTCACTGTGGTATGCGACATGGCTTTCCTGTAGGAATGCAATTGATTTTTCCGCAAATTTTACGGGAGTATATTATGAGTCAAACTTCTTCACATTCTTTTTGTTTTTTTTTTTTATGTTTATTCATGAGCCATTGCAACAGCTGTACTTGTTATGAAACAAAAGCAGATCAAACAATTTGCATATCAACAGAACCCAACTTATCAATATTTATAAGCTATTGGTATATAATAACAATAATAACATTAATCAAGAGATAAACAATCGGACGGAAGGACAGACATATAGTTTGTCGTAACAGACAAAAGCAAACAAACAAATCGTAAACAAATTGTAATTATTGCACACATACGATATGCAAATTATTATATAATCATCATCATTTACTTACCATTGAAAATAGACCGGAAACGACCCAAACAATGAGCGCCAAGTTAACACTACCCGTATTCATGAGTACACCTGTGGGCGAGACGAAGATACCCGAACCGATGATGGAACCGACAATGACTGTGCAACCATTCAGCAGACTCATTTTTGCCTTGAGCGTTACTTCACCGCCACCGGCATCGCCACCGCCTTCACCGCCATCGCCATTTGTTGCGCTTACTTTCGCGGCTGCTTCACCATTGCCATTGACCACTGAACTCTTGCGTGAGGACGAATTTTTGCGTTTTAGTGAGTCGGTTTCCATAGTGGAATGTGTGTTGCTTTCAACTGTAAAAAAATAGGACATGGCGAAAATTAGTTTATATGATATGTAGTATACGGCGTAATATTATTTTTATGGCCTGTTTTATAGAACACGCATTGCTTGTTTTATGCTGTGTTTTTTTTCTGTGTGTGCTATTAATGGACTTGATTAATTTTAGTTCACATTGGAATTGTTTTTTTTGTTTTAATACGCTTTACACATAGTGCGTTTAGTATTTTAATGTTATCATTTCATTGGAGACCAAAAAAAATGTAAATATGTCTACAGTATGTAACAAAATACACGACATATACAATAGTAGTTCCCCAATTTTTAAGCTTGGTATTGAGCAACAATTTTTGAAGCTGAAATTCCTCTTTTGAAAATATTTCTTTATGATTCAGAGGGCACTTTTCCATTATGTTAAAATCTATAAGCCAGAATTCGCATTGACACAGCCGAGCTGACTGATGAGATTTCGTAGCGGAAGTCGAAACACGTGTATCCATTGCTCTTCACATATAATATTTCAAGCAAATAATATTCTATCTTCACATTGATAAATATATACATGCATGTTTAACATGTAAAATAACCTTCTAACCTGCCAAAATTCATATCTTATAAAAACTATTTTCTAATATAAATGTTTTTTTTTTTTAAATAAATAAATATGTAATATTAGAGTACTATAGCGTATACAAGTGTATATCGTATTTTGCATTGATACCACCCAAAACCATAATTTTTTTCTATTTATTTAATTGTTTTGTGATATGCATTAATTAGGTTTCTTTTATTTTCCTCTTTCCCGAGTTAGTTTTTCATTTCTAATGCACATCTTGCTTATCGATTTTCTTGCTAATGTAAAAATATTTTGACTGACTTTGACTAATGACACAACACTGATTAGGCATATTACTGCCTATATTATAAATTCAGTAACCTAATACTGTTAAACTATTTACGAAAGTTTAATTTTAATATTAATAATTTAATCGTAATATAATATAAATGAGTCAAATTAAAATATGCTTTTCTTGTTTCAATGCAACGTTTCAGCGAAGCAGTATGGTAAGCCTTCTCCAGTATGTAAGAATAGATTCTTGGTTCAAACCTCTATGTCTTTGTCAACTGTCTCGAAATTAAGATTTTAAGCTCATAATTAATAAGATAAAACCTAATTTTAATACCAGTTTTCCAAAGAAGGAATAGGGGCGCCTAAATGTTCTAACTGAAGGCTCTATATACATATTATAGTATGCCGGTGAATAGATGGACATGTTTATATCGACTCGGCTTTTAATGGTTATCAAAAATATGTATTCTTTTTGGGATCTGTCTCGCCTATTTCTTTTGCCCTATGAATACAGAGTATTAAAGAAAGTGTGTGAAGCAGCATCAGATTTGAGGCTGCGTGCATCCATATAGCAGAGGTCAACTGAGGTTGTGCGTACTTTCATGTTTGTATTGTGGTAGTTTCTTAGCTCAATTCCGTTCAGTTCAGCTTCGCTCTCAATGGAGTCGAGGAATATGTAAGCAACATTGAATCGATCAGCAATGGGCTTGCGGTTCACTTGAGATGAAACCCAGCTTCAGAAGAATTCGTTCTTCGTATTTGTCTGAAGTATTGTTATACTAGGTTCGGCCCATTCGAAAATCGACTATTAAACTAAAAAAAATTAAAAGGTTTCTATAAAATTATTATTACAACAAGTTGTTAGCTTAAATCAAAAACAAAACATGCTCAGAAATTTTTCTGATATTTTTTTACAGAGCGCCGATCTCTCTATGTTATAAAGAGAATTGAACTAAAAAAACCCACTCTCTCTTTCTGTATACGTATGTATGTAAGCATATCACGCTGCGCGGCACAAGTGTGTAGTTTTGGTATTCCAATCAAACTGTGTGCGATTCTTGAAATATGTACTACCAAGGGCCACCCTTAATTTTTAAAAATTCGTCAAAAAATGCATTTCATTCATATTTTCACACTTTCATATAATTTTCTTTGATTTATTCATATATATATTTGTTGTGCTATATAATTAGTAGATGCATTCTAAGGGTCCTAAACACTTTAGATTACTAAAGGGGGACAGCTGGATACGTCCTTGTGTACTACATAATTAAGGATACATATTTTAATCTTTAGAAAACAGGAAATAGTTGAAACTTTTTATTCGCGTACTTCATAAATTCTCAAATTGACTGCCTAACAAAACCATTTAGTCATTTCTGTCCATATCTCTGTCTACTACCATTGTTTTTGTAATAAATTTTTGAGATTTTATTATAATTAAATAATAATAATAATTAAATAGGATGTCTGTAATTATTTAATAAACGAATTTTTTGATGGCGGAATGTCACAATAGTTCTATACATATTTTTCAATGTGAAGAGAAAATAATTAAGAAGAATTGTATTAGCAAAGACTGGACAGAGCTGCGGAGTCAATTGTTTCGAATTCACAGATCACTTATCAGACCACTGGCGGTCTAAATTTTGAAATTTATTAGGTGAACAAATTTTATTTATTTTATTTAAATATTAGGCATTCCTTTGAAAAAAAAAAAACCAAAAATTATAGCATATTCTTAGTATTTAGTATTTAATCATCTTTCTGCCAGCACACAGATACCTTTATAGAATGACTAGCGCTGTGATCGAATTAAATGAAAATCTGAAGCAGACATATCTTGTGTGTACGACAGGTGGGTTTAAATTTCTTAATTTAGTGTTTTTGAACCTTGAATTATTATGTAGTAGTATTATATCGCAGGAGAATAATTTTATAGTAATAGTAATGGGTACGATTTTCCTTGAGTTCGACTAAATATTATTTGTTTCGTTCGGTTTAAGCAGTTTATAAAACGCGACCCCAAATGTATACCAACAAACATCACACAACGAATATTTTTCCATAAATATTTGACATAGCTTAGGTCCCCAGACTACTTCCATTTTGTGTTATACTATTTGATCAATTTTTCAACATCAGTGACTATTCGGAGCAGAAAATACTTTTGCTTATGTCTGTACAGCAGTATTTTACATATGGAAAATTGGTCTTCAAAGATTCTTGTTATCAATATATAGTATATAGATCCTATATATGGATCCTGGATGTGATTCTTCTTATTGGATCATTTCCAATGATTTTAAACGATGTGAAATTGCTTGTTAAGTCTATCGTAACGTCATGTGCAGCAATGCTTCCCAACTCATCCTTCCTCCTCTTTTCTGAGTTCTGAATGGAAAAATTATTTTTGTCTCATTTAATTAGCTAAAAATTGTGTATTTTACATAAATTAATTTTGTTGAATTTGTTGTTTTTATACTAGGGTATCTCAAAGTCGAGCACACGCGGCTGCAGTATTACTTCATTTTTTTTTTTAACAGTAGAAAGGCAATTTGCAGCATTGCTACTTCCCAACCAACTTAAGCCATGCCGTAATGATGTAACATTCACTTCTTACTTATACAAGTCGAGAGTCACTCATTACGCAAACTTATAACTGGTAGCTGTCAAAAACATTTCCAGCTTTCTTTTATAAGAATTACGTCTAAGCCATAACATTAATATTACTTAAGAACTTGCAAGCTGGAAGTAAGATTTTCTTGCAATAAGAAAAAACTAATTAATTGGCAATAATTTTGCCTGAATTTATCAGCATTCGACGTCACAGTAGGAAGTGAGTGTCTGCGATTGCATTGCTGAGATGCGACTCAATCTCAGCGAGCCAGCCGGTTCATTAACATTGAAATTTAATGAATTTAATGAACATTTTTACATATTTTATTATAATTTTTTTCAATGCATTCAAATGTTGATAAAAGCTTTTAGTATAAATTGTTGATATTAGTAGCTCCTATTGTAGAATATTACTGATAATGGCACGTTTTTTTGGACTCGCTGTTATTTGTGTAATGGATTTTTTTTGTTATAGCTTTACATAAATCAATGCATAACAACTCAATCAACCAGGAATTATTTTATTGGCAGTACTTCAAGGTTAAAGAAATTTTAATTGTAATTATTTTTATTTATTTTTCTTGCCATACGGCAAAGTTCAATGAAGTAACAAGTTGCTTAAACATTTATTAACTAATTTATTTATTTATTTGTTTATTTTTTGTTTTGAATGGCTTGTAACATTTGTTATTCTTCTCTATAAACATAGATACTTTTCTCTTTGAGTACCTGCTGTGCATGTATTGTAGTCGTTGTAGTTGCTGGCCGGCCACGCTCGTTAATATGCATAAATTAGCATAAATTCAGATACTGACTCAGTCAGCTAAAGTATCCAAAAAAAAAAAAAACGTGTTAGGTGAATAAACTAATGAGCTGCGCTGAGTTTATGAAATTCTATTGCTCTAGAGATATTTTAAAAGCTTAAAAAAAAAATTATATAATTAGAAAAAAAGAGAAACGCTGCTCGAATAATACAGCGCATTACTACTTTAATTATTTTGCTATAGTTTTTTTGAGTGCAATAATTATATACATTATAAATAAATTTTCTTTAGCTGCCAATTGCAACACTTGAGCAGTCAAGCTTGAAATAAAATTAGTTTCATTTTTTTTTTGGTGAGTTTTTAACCAAAACAATAAAGTTAAAGAAGCATTGCTTCTTTAACCTTTTCTCTCTCTCAAAGCTTTGAATGCTTTAGAAATAGAAAAAAAAAACAATAATGATGTCACGCCCTGTTCTGCTTTTGTGCTCTAATGAAGTTCTAATCAAATGTTGAGAATTTAGCTATAAGATTTTTTTTATACATTTTGTTCGGCATAGTTCATTGGTTTTTTTTTTTTTCTTAACCACCAAAGTCAAACCAATTGGGTTAATATATTTCGTCACGATTTGACCGCTGAGTGAATGGCAGATTGTTTTATTTGGGCTAAGTTTTAACTTTGTTATGTACGTAGAATACTTTCAGATTGGCTTTTGTTGCATGAAAGATAAAAATATAAAAAAAATGGTAGATTTGAGATATTTTGTAGATGTTTGTTTATTTATTATTAAGGGTTTCATTAGAATTTATATATTTTATTAAAGTATTCAAGTTTAAATGTGAAAGTTAATTACTTTGAATTATTAATAACAAATTGAAATGTTTTAAGCTGTAAACTGCTATTAAATTAAATCACAGTCGCATATATTTCATTAACTTTTCCTGCTAAATAAAAGCGTAATAAAATGTTGATAGCTTAGCACGTTTGAATGAAAGTAAATACATTAAATATTGATTTATATATTAGCCTTTTATATGTGCCTGTGATTTTATTATGCCGCATATGACTCAATTAAATGTACTTAATCAAGACCAGTTACAAAAGTTTTAAGGAAATAAAAATAAATTTATATTGTATAAATAAATTAGAAGTGATTATATATAACTAGAGTACCTCACGTGTGTAGCTACGCTGCATTCAGTTTTTTCCCTATATTGTGGAAAGCATTAGTCATAGTTTAGCAGAAAAAAAAAACAGGGCATTCCCAGAGAGTGGAGTCTTAGTATATTATTTTTAGCTCAGTAGTGCGAAAAAGTTTAAAGTTTAGTTCTAAAAGAAAAGATATTTTTTAAACATTTTACTTCTAAGCCAAAAAAAGAAAAGTACCGCAAAGTTTTGAAACAAAATTATTGAGATGACAAAAAACAACGATTCAGCACGTATCAGAAAAAATCGCAGCCACGATTGTTTGCTAATAAACAACCTCGAGCTGTGGAGCACCTAATGATCACCAGATAGAAAGCAACACCAATGGAAGTTGTAGCTTATACTAACTAGTCATTGAGTGTACAGCGCGAAGATTGCATCACAAAATCGGCCTAACAGCGTCATTGATGGAGAAGAAATCAGTATTGTCTGACAAAAATGTGGCAGCATGTCTGAAATTTACAAGGAGCAAAAAATTTAAAAAGTAGAGGACTGGAAGATGGTAATTTGCTCAAACGAAATCAAAATAAATAGATTTCATTCCGATAACTAAGTGGTATTCTAGTAGTGCCCACATGAAATGTTGAAAAATCACCAATGGAGCGTATGCTGTGGGGCTGTTTCACTTGAAGGCGGTCGGTTCATTGATTCGATTCGATAGAATCATGAGAAAGGAGCAGTATCGGACTATTTCCTAGTCTAAATTACCAGACTTTGTGTACGAAACGGCTTACAGCTAAAATCGTTAAGAATTTTTAACTATGAAATGGCCTATTCAGAGCCTATATTAGAACCGAATCGAAAATTAATGGGCACAGTATGATACCGCACTAATTAATAGCGTCATCACTTCCAAGGTTCTTTGGACAAAATATTAAATTTAACTTAAAACTTTCTTATTTCATAAAGCATGAATATTTGTATTTTTTTTTTATTTTTTATAAGCGGACCCGCCTTGCTCTACTACATCTTCTCTTTGTCTTCCTTTAAAAAAAAAACGTGTGCCATCACTAAGAATTCCATTTTTCAAGTCAATTTTTACAAAATTTTATTTATCATGGCATGTTACGATTCTTAGCTGACCCGACAGAGTAGAGCATGCATTTCTCTGAGTTTCTCTTATATAATACCATGACACAACACGTATGTAGTGACGCTAGAGTCCCTGATATCTGCTGTTATCTTCTACGCATAAGATAGGCTTTAAAGTTTGTTAATTGTACTCATAACCTTTAGTTGCCTATGGGGTTGATTTTGAAGAAAGCCAAGCAACCCTTAAAACGCTCTCCTAATTTATGTATATTATAATTCTCATAAAGTTTTAAAAATTCTGGATCACATTTGCCATATTTGAGGATAAATGTATTATGCCTACACTGAACTTGGGAGTGTACTTAAGTGAATTTTGTGCATATCGCATGTTGTCAGAGAAATAGATTCGAGAGACACAAATTTTGTTGTAAAAGTTTCCATTATTGGTAAAACTCAAGTCGGACATTTCCATTTTAGAGCTTAGAATTTTTTAGCAAAAACCTGCTCAGAATATTTTACTTGAAAAATTGACTTGAAAAATGTACATACTTGTATTATAATTTACCATCTTGTTTTCCATCTTGAATTATCTAAACAAAGTTACAAAAAATCCTTGAACTTCTTTGAGGACATTTAACATTTAAATTTCGAAGCTTACTTCAAAACCAAGCATTGGAGAAGCCCTTATTTGGCATCCAATAATGTTTTCTTATGCTCTTATGTCAAAGAATTCACTCGCATTAGATCGTCAGACGTTGAAATTCGATGTTTTGGAGATACCATTTTTAATTATTTTTTTATTTAGCCTAGGATTGTACGAATTTTAGGAATTAGCTCATATAAAAGGTCAATTCTTCATGAATAATGTTTTCTGTGCTTTGTGAGAACTAGTAATGTCTTGATTTTGCCGATTTCGTTTGATTTTTCTTTATTAATTAACAAAGAGAACATAGTCTGGTTATATATATGATTGATGAAAAATAAATTGTGAGAAGTTTTTTAAGAGCTACCAATTTTGGTAGATTACCAGTTAAATATCAACATTCTTTGTATTTGAATTGAAAAGTTTAATCCTATCCAGTGAGATAATTTTCTTCTTACATAAATATTTTTTCGGACAGACAGATCGCTTCTGTTGCTGTTTTCCAATGTTCAGTTAAAATTCATTTTCCGGTTAACAAAATTTTCTTTCTATGAATTGTACAAACCGGTTGAATAACGGACCGTTAAGTTTTAATCACTCATAAAAAGACTGGTTCTTTATTGTTTTTTTGTTGTTGTTGTTCTTATTGAAATTATGAAAAGCTTTTATTTTTTTAAAGTTTTTGAACTCTTGAATCAGTCTTTTGTATACAAAACACTTAGCGTATTCATTGTATCAATCACTACCATTATTTTTTGGAACATAATACAATATACAAAAAGGTTTGTGATACATATTTACTTAAAAAAAAAACAGCAACATGGAAAATATTTAATCACCATGTACACTTGTGCTAAGGATGTTAATATCCTGTTTCGGCGCACTAATTAGTTAGATAAGATACTTTTACATATTAAATTTTTTATTGAATTTGAACTAAATATTATAGCAATATGATGTAGAATGGAGAGTAGGAATAGAAAGTAGAATTATTTATATAAAATTAATAAAAAAACAAAAAAAAAAATGTTAAAACTAATTCAAAATATTTCGGTTACCAAGCGTGTAAATTTAAACTTGCAAAATTTTCCAAGCACGATAAAAATTTTATACAAAGAAATTCAAGTTTCTTGCAAAAAAAATCACCGCTTTTAATAAAAAAAAATTTATAATTAAAAAAAAATGCTAAATAATTTATCACGCGCTTGCTTTCCTTAGGCAGTTGAAAAAAATTATTTGCCAAAAGTATATGCAGTACAACAATATAAAATCTATAAATAAAAAAGTGAATTTCGCCAAAATTACTGTGTATTTAAGCAAAAAATTTATTTATTTTTTATGGTTGTTTGATATCCAAAATGAATTATATATATTTACTTTAGACTAAAGCACACACATTTGTGTAGGCAGGTAGAGCTATTGCAGTTGAACTGCGAAAATTACCTTAGCTTATAATATTAAAATTTTGACACTTTTGCCACCGTTCAAGGCTATTTCGAGCAATACTCAAAGAAGAGGGATGTTCTAAGTATTAAGTTTGTAGAAATACCTTTTGCTTAACACTGAATTTGTACAGCTGCTGCTGCTGCTGCTGCAAACATAGAACAGAAGAACACACGAAACACAAACAATTTAAGAACGCTTTTCGTTTTCGCGCCACAAAAATCACGTTTATTTAAATATTATTGTTGTACACAATGCTGCTGCTTCGGATGATGTAGAAGAGCAGCCCTTTAATTTCAAATAAGCTTTAGTTTTTTGGTATATTAGAACTCCAGACGCGTTCGAGCAGGCAAATCACAATTAAACTTGCGTTGCGCGGCGTTAAGCAAAAACAACCGCACAGATAGCGTAGAACAGCACGACTAACTAACGTTTGACTGAGATCTGAGGCCCATAGAGCAAGCAGCAGCAGCAGCAGTGAATCAACATTTGCCCTGCGCACGAAGGCAGTCGGCAATGAAGATTGTTGAAGTGCGCTACACTTACGTTGGAGAATTATTTTGTTTAAGATTTTGATTTAATATTAAAATTTATTGGAGATAATAACTGTTCGAAAAAATTGCACAGTATGCAGTACTCGAGGGTGATACTGAGCTGGTGGATACCAAAGCTTTCGAACTTTTTCTTACGTTGCAGGAATTCTGTCAGCTAAAGCGTCATCTCTCCGTAATCTCATACATATTTACAAATATATATAAAGAAAAATAAATTAAATATCTGCGTGTGATTAAGAAATAAAACCTTTTCCGGGGTGTTCTTCCAAATAAGCGTTTTTGAAATATTTGTTTGTCAGTTGGTTTGTTCGCGCGAATCTCTGAAAAGACTGAACCGATTTTGTTGCAACTTTATTGACAGATGAAGAAATTTTAAAAGAGTAATTAATAATAATAATATAAATAAAAATATTAATTATAAGGAAACTAATAAGGAAAAAGGGTTGAAGATATGTTCTCATACACAATAAATAATTCTTCTTAACGTGTCACCGTCACTGAACTTCTCCTAAACGTCTGGGCCTATTTTGATGAAATTTTTTGTGTGTGTTCGAGTGGGAAAATAGATGGTTAATATTCACAATTTATCCCGGTTGTTGGTGCTGAGAATAAGTTTTAAATGTAAAAAAAAAATTTAAGATATCACAACCAAATTCTTCCAATCTTTGATCTTCACTTAGCTGGATGCGATTTGTAAATGGTTTCGAGCAAATTAAGAAAAATTAGCAAAGTGGTATGAAAGAGCATGACTGATCTTGAAACCTTAACCTAAACTTGGGCACCTTAAACGATTCGAAGAAGCAACTAGATGGAAGTTCCTGGTTTTTTTTTAAAATTATTCGTAAAAATAAAAAAAAAAATCTTTTAAAACGGTTCTAAAACTATTTGACGCAGATGTATAAGCTTTAAAATATGTAAAGAGTTCTAGGAAATATTTATGGCAAGATCTAATATGATCGAAGAAAAGAAGCCGTTCCAAAGCACACCTCGAATCCAAGTAAAATTTAAAAATTCGACCTTTTTGTAATTTACTCAGCGCTAAAGTTTTGAATAAGGTTTTGAAAGAAATAATGTTTTAATTATAATAAGTTATTAATTTTTTTTTTTGAATCATATGGTTTTTTGGTCAAATAGCAAGCGTATAAATATTATCTTTATATATATTTGTGATCTTAGTTTATCCTAATAAGTGAACAAAGAATAAATCTTTACTATATGAGGTTTTAACACATTTTATTTTAACCTTTTTTCAATAAGCATGTGTCCCAACCTGCCGAAATTTATTTAAGTTACAAATCAAATGTTTAAAAAATGTATCATAAATTATTATTTTTTGAAGCAATACATTGAACTGAAGAGCAACGAAGACACGTGTTTCGATTTCCGCTACAAATTCTCATCAGTCAGCTAGACTGTGCCAATTAAAATTTTTGCTTATATACATTTCTACAACGAAATTCATGCTGTGCATCATATAAATTCCAAGTATTCAATAACAAATGCGTCTTACTTTTAGATTTGAATTTTTGAAGCAATTTTCAATGAGCTTTTTATATAATTCATGCATTTTGTTGCTGCATTATTCCCTTCACAATCCCATCCATGCCTTAACTACATTGAAAACAAAATATAGGTCGCTAAATTACTTACTTTCAAATATAAAATTTTTGCGTTACCCTTTACATATATGCTAAGTATCAAGTATTGAAGTATTTCTTATCTGATAAACTTTTTTATAAAAAAAAATTTTATTTACATTTTCTTGACAAATTAAAAAAATCTCATACAGTTTCTTTTTTGGCATATAAACATCCATAAAGCTAAAGTGTAGCGCACAAACGCGTTTCTACTTTCGGCTGCTTTTTCGATTCAAATCGGTTCGAGTTCGAATCTTAAACATGCAGCATGTTCGATGAGGAGGCTCGCTTTTTTATTTCCTCCCAGCACAGCTTTCGAACTTATTCTAACCGGCATTTTTATATTAATCTCAAAGATGTGCCGTAGAAAACTTGTTTTTGGTTTATTTAAAAGCAACGCATTTTATAATTTATTCGAAAAATTAATTTTAACTCATTTAATGCTTAGTTGTAGTTGTTTTTTTTGTGTGTTAATTTTTCTAACAAGTTTACCTGTTTGTCGCAATATTTTATTTGTTTAAGAAACACGTTGCCCACTGTTAACGGAGAGTATTGCGTTGTATCTACAAATTGATAACTATTTAGTTTCCGAACTGACATCTTTTTATTGTCTTTTTTTCCCTACTATTATTATCAAAATAATATGACACAATTAGTGTGAGTGCAGCAGTCTGTAACACTTTAAAAAGCATCGAAAATATTTTGGTTGTATGCTGCTAGCACATGTTAGATACTTTTAAAAGCTTTCAGATACTTTTGTATCTACAATATAACATATGCAGCATAACATACGAACATGATTATTGAAATTTTTACTGCGTCTGCTTCGCTTTTATTTTCAATACAAAATGCGTAGGTAATTCTTTCTGTTTTTTAAATATTATTTTTAGCTGCGCTACTCAACGCAGTAAAGTCAAGGCGGAAATATTGTTGGAGTATGTGTGTATTAGACATGGAACTATAGATTTTATATATATTTTCCTGCTATTGTTCATTCAGAAAATAGCTTGGCATTATATATGTGTGATTTAAGTGCGCAGCACGTGATGTAAAAATATGTTGTGTCATACCTAAATACATATTAAATAGTTAGATAGATAGATTTAGCTGTTTGCCTAAGCTGTGCCGCTAAAAAGTATATATTTAAATTTTAAATTTTATTTTTAATTTTGCTTATAATTTAGCACAATTAAATTTTAATTGCATATTAAGCTGCGCGCTTTGTTGTCTAATTTGCTTATAGCTGTGCAAGCTATAAAGAAAAAGAAAGAAAAAGTATCTAAGATGTGCAAATTGCTTTTTTTTCGCGCGCTTATTAAATCTGTTATGTTGCAATAATGTCTTTAATTGAATATATCCTCATATGCGTTGCGATATTTCTAAGTAAATCTCACACTCGGAACGTCACTTAAGAATAGCGAGAAAAATGCTTGCTTAATCTAAGCGTCAGACAATGGCACACAATAGAAACGCTTTTGTCTGTCTTAGTCTGTATCTGTGGAACACTGCAAGTTTCGCTGTGGATATGATAAAAATAAGACATACGATTTAAATATTTCAAAGCATTATGTCTGATTAAATATAGGCACAAAGCAATTTAACATTTAAGAGTTCTGTGCGCGGTTTGTAAGAGATGAAAGCAGCATTCACAAGTATACAAATCATTCTTATTGGCTCATTATAAATACATTTTGAGTTATTGTAGTTGAACAATAAGACCGCAGGCTTTGTATGATTGGCATGAAATCAGTTTAGAAATTAGAGTTTATTGACTTGGTAAAGCTGTAAGAAAGGGTAGCGAACTATCGTTAGATATTGTAGTACATGAAAAAAAAATAATAAGTTGAAAATTTTATTTAACAAGAAAAAAAAAACATTAAATTATAAACAAGATAAACCCAATACGTCATCGCACTTAACAATTATTTTTATAGTAGCGCCTGCTGCATCTACAGCAGCAGCCAGACTCGTAGATACTATTTAAGTCTGTAATTGACAATTGTAGTCTAACGAAACAACACGTGAAAGTTTGCATTGTTTTTTTTTTTTTTTGTATGAAAGCCGCAATGTAAATATTTATTTTATTGTCAGTGAATTGCGGGTCTGTAATTAATTGTATTTAATTTTGGCGCGCATTTATAGCGCTTCGAGTTACAAAATGCATAAATTCAAAATTTTGTTTGGCTGCTGCAAGTCAAGGTTAAATTGTATTTTAGCTACATTTGAGCGCTTTGACCCTGCTTTAAATTTGGCTACCTGATACGCAATGCGTGTTTGAAACGCATGCTAAATAAATATTTAAGACACACCTCGACTTATGTTCTTTTTCAAGAAATCACATAAATAATGCTTTAAGTTAATGTCTAATCTGCTTTATAATTCGGTAACGTTACACAAAAAACCAAGAAAGAATGCTGCAGTCTAAAGTGCTCGACTTCGAGATACACTTTGCACCTATTGAATCTTAAATGTAGATGGAAGATATACTCCTATCTGGGTTCGTGTCTGATATATTAATGGGATTAGTATAAAATACACCAAAACTAAAGCAGAACAAAAGGTTTTTCTTACAAAAATCTAGAAAAGTGAAGAGATTTGTATGGGAGCTAGTGATGCGATCTGAACTTAAATGAAATATTTTAAAAGTATAAATGGAAGGCGGATGGTATTTCTATCAAACTAACAATATGAAAAAACATGTTTTCTTACAAAAACGAATTATAAGGAGTTGATTTGCATGGTAAGAATCCAAATAGAATCCAAATGATCTAAAAAATAAATAGAAGAATCTAAATATTCAAAGTTGAAGGCTCTATCTCCTATAGCTTCCCAGTTCTCGTTGTTCATACGTGCAGCCTGACAGAGGGACATGTCTATATGGATGCAAGATTTGATGCTGATCAAGCATACAGAAACTTTATAAGATCTGTCTCGCATTCTATTATCTGTTACATCCCTTTCTACAAAATTATAGGGTACAAAATTATTTTAAGTATGAGTCTGTTCTCAGAAGTAACTGACCTGTCGTCAGATGGCACTTGTAGGTTTTAGACAATTTTGAGGTACGCCCATCATTAGAGTATAATCAAATTTCAAGCAATTTGCATAATAAAATTTATGTTTGTCAGTCATTACAAGCAAATTATAAAGCAAGACAGACGGACTGAGATAAGGTGGGTGCCGAAATTCACATCAAACACAAAATCGTATGACAACTTTGAAATTGTGTTTGGCGTTGTTTGCTACGTTGCATATGCGTGGAGAAAACTTGTAACCAACGCAACACAGCAGCTACTAAGTAGTGGGTGAAGCAGATTAACGCGTAAACCTATTGATTAAAATTTTGTTTTGTGAGTCCATATGAGTTTAAAGATTTTCATTTGCATATTTTACGTGATGTATCTGATGGATCTTGTCATGTACGGCAGGCTTTTACTTGTTGCACGTTTGCCGGTTATCAGTTCTGGTAGTAACATTTATTTTATTTCAATACAATTAGCGAGCATTGTCATAATTTCCCTTGATCCGATCCTACTTGGAGGTTCGCACTTTCAGGGTTAAAGTAAAGACAGAGCTGTCTCCAATTCACTTGATTCGAGTTGGAGTATCACAGAGTTGCTCCGTTGCTCTTTGCACTCTTTGTTGCCGATATGCCAACTTCTGATGCAAACGATCTTGGTCTAATTTCTCGGGCAACGTTGAAGGCTGCCTACGCAGATGACATCTGTATCATGACTGCAAACATGCTATCTGGATGTGCCAGACGGTGGGACTTAAAACTGAATCCAACTAAGTCGATGAAGCTACCGTTGACCACTAAACAGAGCATATTTCTCAATTCTAATACTAAAAGGTTCTATCTTAAGTAAATAAGACGCCATATCTTGGGACAATCCTCGATAAAAACTCTCGCTAGTCATATCAACAATGAAATAAAAGCCTGCAAAGCAAGGCGCCTTGACTGGATATTAATGTGGAGACGTGGCATTCAGATATTGAGAGTGGCCTCATATTGCAAATGCTAAAAGGTGAAAATTTTTAACTGCATTTGAGTAGTCCGGAATTCAGTGCTTCACAGAGATCTTCAACTTATAGAGATTGAAGATCAAATAGCATTTTATAGCAACCGATATAATGATTGACTAACATCACATAATAATCGCCTCGCTGTTTCTTTGACTTCAGATAGATTGATAAATCTAAGTATTGCGGATAGACACATGACTAGTCATCTGACTATCCTTGCCAAGTTACCACTAGTTAGCTACTGTGAAATTTGCGACACCATGTTGTAATGGCAATGTCCTAACCAAGCTCATGCATTCGGCTTTGCATCAGCATGAACCAGTTGCTGATTAGTAAAGAGTCGACCCTACATCAGCTTTGAGCAATTATTGACTACACCGTATGGAAATATCGCAGCAATAGTAGCGGTTGCTGCTGGTGCAAGCTTCGAAAGTTATGCACTTTTATTCAACTGAGCAGTTGGTACACTGTGTACCACTGTCTAGACCGCGCGAGCCAATTATGAGTCACCCAATGAACCTTTTAATGTCATTTACTGCTGACTAGACTGCGTGGATAAGTCAGTAGTCAGTCTGTTTGTAGAATGATCCGTGGCAGTACTGCAGTGGTTGCTTGAGCATTGTACCAATACCAACAACAAATCTGTTCAGTGATAACTCAAAGATGCACACTTACTACTATTAAAAAATAATTAATTGGTGAGAAGAGAAGTGCATTAAAGAAATGTAATGCACGAACCACCCGGAACCAATGGATTATAAACTCATGCATCGTATCCAAATGCATAAGAGTAAAACAAGTCCTTTAGCATGTATGTTTAGCTACGGAAGCTGTCTTTCAATCAGTTTATCTACTTAATTAGTTTCATTCTTAATATAATTGATAGGACTTTAGGGTTCAATAAGCTCTTGCAGCTTATTACTTTTAATTCTTGTAACTCGAAAATGTACTTTTTTTTTTTTTTAAATATGCTTAAAGTATTTATAAAGCTTCAATATTATCGAAGTTAACACATTCTGTGGTTTATATTTTCGCGAGAATATTCTTGATTAATGCAGTTGGTACTTTACATTATGAACTTTCAAAGGCTGATGAAACTTTAAGAGTTTATTGCATCAGTCTATTGTATGCCATACTTAACGTACAGAGTACGTTAGTAGCTATAATTATTTTAGCTAATTAGCAAAAGATGTTTTTCTGTTTAAACAAAGTGCAATACTATTTATTTCATTTGGAAAAGTGTATACTTTCAACTAATTACACTTAGACTACAAGCGCGTCAATATAGGCTATAAAAGCAGCTTAACATTATACAAAATGAACTATTTATTCTAAGATACACATTCTTTTACAACGTGTGTATCTCAGGAAATAAGAATAGTAAAATTGTATTGTTATCCTAGTCAGCTTAGTCATCGTAAATGTAAGCGCCAATGTGTCTAGTAAGCTATGCACAAAACAAACTAAAAACAGATGCTAACAGCTACTGTAGACACTTTTCTATACGGAACTATTTGTATATATATGTAGGTAGATAGTATACGAGGCTAATACCAAAAGTATGCGATTAAATGTCGGAGGTACTAACTATAAGTAAATATTTGCATTATCAAATTTCTGTTTGTAAGCCGTTGAGCGCAAACATGAAAGGCAGACAGACGGACAGACAGTAAGCAGTTGGTTGGTGAAACTAACCTCAAATGCAAACGTTTGACAAATACGAAGTAGTATGTGGCTTTGGTTAACCGCAAATTTTTGCGCCATTTAATGACCGTGAATAAAATATTAAACCATTGCAATATATCGGATATCAAGCCGTAGTATAATCATGATGATGTTTGTCGCTCTATGCTTGTCAAACACAAACTTAATGATTAATTAGATATTAGATTGTATATCAATCTTGCCTCATACCGGCTACTTCTGGCACTAACCTCGTTTGTTTTTATATGCATATATACCTATACATGTATATTCTATATTTACAATGCCGTGGATGCTGTGACGTCACAACGATTATTGATAAAAATGCTCAAAGTCATTTACTCGTGACGTAGCCGCATGAAAAACTGTCGGAAAAAAAAACTTTGCAGCGAATTTGAAATTACAGACTCTTACAGAATACAAAAAAGGGCAAATGCGAATGTCGTCTGTGTTTAAGGATTTATATAAATAGATTTAAGTTAATTTTAAGACGTAGATGTGCAATATGAGCTTAGTAGATGCAACCACAACCGCAAATATTTAATAACAAAGTCTAATTAAGTGTTTATTAGTTTCTAAGTTGATATTTTTGTGTGTTTTCTTTAGTTTTTTTTACTTTTTCTGGTACATATATTACAGCAACAATATTAAATTATTTAAACACTGTTTTATGCAATTAGAACTCACTTAAATTTATTTCGTTTTTTTTTTTTTGCAATATTTTATGCTTTAATAATCCAAAATCGTATCTGTTGCGAATAAATATATACTCGTTCTATATATATACACAATTTTTCGTAGTTATTAAACACGCCTTTTACTTTGGTTGCCCACGTTTGACTGAGCACTGTGATAAGCGTCAAGGAGCACAAAATTTCTGCAAGTACAGACGCAAAAGCGTTGGTTGAAATGTATCTCATGGATACAGCGCGCAGCGAAGGCACAAGGCACAGTGTAGCGTGCAGAACGTGCAGACCATGTGATGCTGTGCTATGCTGTTGTTGTTGCTGTACATGTTCAGAGCATAAAACCTAACCTACCCGTCTGTGTATAATTTCGCCTTTCGTATCCTTACCACGATTCTTTGGCTTCTGCAAATTATAACGTTCTTGGCATTGCTCTGCATTGCTTTAACCTTTCATAAAATTCGCGTAGCTGACGACAGCAGCATAATCATTTAGGTACGCTTCAAATTATGGTTTGTGAGATTCCTTCTTAAGTTCTTTGATTTTTTTTCGAAGTTTCTTCTTATGTACGAATATATATTTTTTTCGAAGCGTTTGACGTTGTAGTAGTATGTATTTGCGCGCTTAACCAGGAAGTGTATTGTATTTTTTTTCTATAAGTATGTGTTTTTTTTTTTGGCTGTGCTAGCACAATGTGCTTTGCATTGCAACTTCTCGTATTTGATTTGGCGGAATTCTTAAAATGTTCAAGTGCGCATGTCCTTGCAAAAATTTATGCTTTATGGCAAAAGCGCTCGAAATTTTTTAAGCTTTTTCGTTTGAAATGAAGTTTTTTTTTTTAGAGCTATATTAGATTGTATATTAGATTGTAGGGTATTTCAGTTTTGTTTTAACCTGACTCATTTTGTTAGAGAGTTTAATTTGGCTCATTGATTTTTATACTTTGTTCTTGAATTATAAGTTTATATTAGCTAAGAGAGTAGAAGGCGTGGCATACCCTATAAACTATGTATATATATTCTTGATCTGCATCTAAAGTCGAGTCGATATAAATATATGTTCGTTTGTCCGTAACGAGATCTCAAAAACTATTAGAGCTATCACGTCAAATCATGTTCAAAAACCTTAATTTGAAATACTTACCTGACCTTGAAAGGTTGGTTCATGAAAAATTTCAAATAATATTCGAACGTAAAATTTTCCGCACTATCTGAATCCTGGGTCAAAAAAGTTAAATATTTAATGACCTTGATTTAAATCTTGTTCTTGACGTAAGGGCGTCATACGGACGCCGAGATCATAATCAGCGAACCCAAAAGCATAATAGAACATGCTCAACTAAATTTCACTTTGTGGTCATGTGTAATGAACATATATCTATATTGCATGTGTATGAATATATAATATTTTGGATTTTCATGCCTTCTTCTTAATATTACATTCATACCATATGTCTCCAGTATTAAATTTGTGTATTTTTTCTGTGACACTCACTGTTTATTATTTCGCTTTAGCGCACAGAAAGCTTTTAGCAGTCTGTTAAGCTAACAGATAGATGGCGCTGCAAGCATTTTTAACGGATTTTGTAATAATGACAAGTAAGCACTATATTCGATATTAGATCAATTTATACCCTGTACACACTTTTTCCCATAGTAAGCTGAAATCCGGCTTAAGTTTTGCATTCATTAAAGAGTGCTACGGCTACTATAAACAAATTGTAACAGTGCGACATACTTAAAAAAAATATATTCACTGTATAAATCGCTCTATACTTTGACTTTAGTTTCACTAAGCATTCTAAGTGAAACTATCTGTCAACCGGGCATACAGACGGACGGACAGACAGACAGGGTTAAAATAGCTCGGAATTTACATACAATATAAATTTTGGTATTTAAAAAAAAAAATTAAGGTTCAATAATATTCACATGAACCCCAATATTTTATTCCGTATGACTTAACAAATAGATTTTATCTAACAAAAATCCGAGTTGATTTTTTTTTGTATTGGAGAATCAAATTGCTAATATCCACAGTAGAAAAACCTTCACCCATCTGTTTAAGGGATGAAAAGTATTTTATATCAAAATTAATATATTAGAAAATATATATATTCCTGTTTAGACTTTGATTAATTAAAAATTGAAATAAATACTTTTTATTGATTATTTCACCCATGTGTTTAACGATGACATAGGGTTGTCTGTAAAAAATCTGTCGAGTTTTGAAAGGTGAAATTTATTTTTTTTATTTTTAATACGAAAAAAAAGTTACAATCAATAATTATTATTCCGTATCTGATTCATCAGAAGTTAAATGTTGATACTCTAACTCGATACGGTCGTCACCATTTTCTCTCTCAATATTTTGGCTTTCTGTTTTCTAGTTGTGCAAGCCTGATCATTCTTGAGAAAACTTGGAAAACTGCTTATTATTTTTAATAATACAATTTTTTTTTCAGAACAGCTTATACTTGGTATAACTTGGAATAGCTTTTTATTCCAGCAGTCGTTTTTATTCTCAAATGGTTAATCTTTTATTAAAAAGATTGAGTCTGGCTTTAGGTTAAGTTTAAGTTTCGTCAGTTCTGAGCCTGGTGCTCGCATTAAATACTGGCGGTTTTCTGAAGTCAATATTAACTTTGCGTCGAATAAGTTTCCAATTAGCTTTGGAGAAATAAAATAATTGGTAGGTCTTCATTACTACTTTTGAATTTAGCTTACAGGATATCGGATAAAATATCGTTGTGAGCAATCGGCTCGGTAAGGTTTTTATGGTTGAGGGCAATCGGTTTAACTTTGTACTTGTATTGAAAGTTCCTGTATAGTGTTGCCCCAACAATTTGCTCTGTTGCAATCACTGACGGTTTCGGCAGATCACCACATAGCAAATAGTTGCCTTCTCTAGGATTCATTTTTAAAAAGGCAATCAAAAATTTTATTTAAATGAAGAAATCGAAGCCCATGCTATTGAAGCCTATGTTCTAAAAGAAATCTTCGTGGTTTGACCAAAACTTTTGAAAACAAATTTTTCTTTATAAATTTTAAATTTTTGGCCCAGCAATTGGTACAGCAATGGGCAGTGCATCTGCATAGAAGTCATGTTCAATTTTTACTGCCTCTGTAATGATGTCAATAATGTGCTCCTTTCTTAAACTTTGGACCAAATGATAGAACATGAGAACTACAAAATCGCTATGCAAACCTTTGTCGCGTGGGATAAACTTATTGGGAAAGGTCAGACCGGGCACATGGCCAAGTTCTTGTCAGTCAAAAGATTGCGATAAAAAAGACAATAATTCGTTCACCAAAATTGGTACCCTTCGATGAGTCCAGGCAGCCTTACGCTTGGCAGCAGGCATGATTTCGATAGTGTTAAGGAGATCTTTATGTATGTCCTCCGAGTGCATATTCTTCATAGCAATCTGTAAACCATAAAAACAACGTGCCTCAGTCGCCTGCAGTTCCTGGCTTAAACAGTATACCAGTCCTTGGAAAGATCCACTTCTTTAACCATCCAGATTGAGATTTCAACCTTCATCGACATCTATCAGTTACTGTTACTTATAAAATGGCTCAATCGAAGAATCGAATGATGTAGTCGACTTATATGCTAAACTGGTTGCCGCAAAGCTGCCGCTGCTGGAGACCGCGGCTTTGTGGGCTTCTCCTTGTCTTTGGCGTTATGCAACCGAGTGATAGTTTGTTTCGATCCTATTTGATTTACTACTTGGGAATAAACAGATGCTTGTTTTAATTGTTTGCAGCTCATGTGTGCTTCATGTGCTTTCAAATCGGTGAAGCTGCCTTCATTTGTGTACAAAAGTAAATATGTATTGTGTTTAAATAATAATGTCACAAAATATGAGAAACTGGAGACAACTGGCGAAAATATTTAAGAGTATGTAGATTTACATTGCTGCTCAACTGAATAGATTCAAAAATTTTTGCTAACAGCTGCTGGCAATTCTAAATTTCTTTTGAGCTGGGACACAAGTTCATTGAAATTATCTTCAAATTGCATTAGCCGCAATAAAATATAAAATATGTAGGCTCTACCTCCATGCTGTGTATGCAACAGGAAGCCAATTTGTGTATAATAAATATCAAACCTTCTAGTAAAAACCTTGTTATGAACATTTTACACCATATCAGATGAACCTATTGAGTTGCATACAGGTTGTATGCAATGTGTACTGCTCTCCAACAACGCTATTTGCGCAGCTTTTCACTAATGTGTCGTCGTTGTCGTTCTCAATGCTCCAATTTTCTACATCAGCCGCATTGTGATTCCACTATATCTGCCTCCACTTAAAGCTTCACACATATGCCATTGGCAACGGCATCATGCAGTTCTAAAATACGCATACGCAACGTTGGCCAACAACAAAGAACGGCTTATTAGTTTGCCTGCTCGCTTCACCTGCTTTGAGCCATATTAAATAGCAATTTCTGCTGCTTCGAATGCAAAAGACCAAAAAGGAAAGAAAAAAAAAGCAATATTGGCAAAATCACTCATGGCGCCCAACATTGCATTATTCTGTGCCCTCTCTTTGGACGCTCGTTGCTGTTTAGCTAACAAACTTCATATACCGTTTGAAAAGCGTTCGAACGTATTATTTTTCCTGTGCAGCAGGACACGTGTGGAACAATTGCGCATCAGTGCACAAATACACAGACAAACAGACAGACAGGTAGACTATGGCAAAGAGATAAAGCGGAGGTATGAGGGAAAGAGAATACAGGATATGAATGCAGCACGAAAGGACTTCAGTCCAGTGTTGACCAACGTGCACAAAGCGTGCATATTTTCATTTTGGCTTTTTTCAGCTAACATTTTTTTATATTGTGACTCTCATCTATCAGGGGTTAACAGAAGTTTCATAAGTAGAAAATATAGGCAGTAGCTAATAGTTAATTTTAGGAACTTACGTAAGCAACCCAAGCTAATAAAAATAGGTAAGACTGTATACGAATATCGAAAGCTAGTATGCGCCATTCCTTGAACTCGTGTTATCATTAAATCTCCATAAAGAACAAACCTTGTCATAGTTGATCCATATGTGCTACTAATAACAGAATATTGGTGCTTTGATATCCAATCTTCTATTCTTAGACGTGACTTTGTCAATAATTCCAGTGACAAGTTGAGTCTCTGAAAATCTTTCGAGATTTGCGAGTTGCAAAAATTCAGTGGGTGCATGCTGAAATGTAGTTGCGCAAGGGGTGGCCTCATACAAATTTTTCCCCCAACTCTATCATTCTTTCTTGTTTACTTATTTATTAGTTAATTTTTTGTTAATTATGTATTTATTTTAGCTGCCATAGTTACGCATAGTCTGCATGTAATAATGAAATTTCAGCTCTATCAAATAAGTTGATAGAGCTGAAGCTTCTAAAAATTATGAATATTATATTTATATATATTTTTGATCACAACTTACCATACACTTACAACAACTCTCGTACATTTAGAGCGCGCGTAGCTGCTACCATGCTCACGCGTTTGCTGCACTTTATTCCTTTGATCCTTACGTGACTGCGACAATTGTCGTTCAAATGTTGACACCTGTGTTCTCTCTCGGCATTTCATCACACGACGTTATGATTGTTGCTGTCCAATGTTGTCAATGCTGCTGCTGCTGCTGCCATATCCTGCTGCGATCCTTGCTATATGTACTAGCTGTCCACTGTCTACTGGCCATGTTCAACATACGTTTGGCAATATAAAAATGTTTTGTCAACGTATTTTTTTGTAACTATTTCTCGCACGAATCGCATTGAATCGCATAGTGTACTGGTATAGTCACTGGACTGCAGCTTGCTTGCCTGGTTGTTTGCATGTTGCAGCGCTTTCCTATTACATCCTTTGCAACTCACTCTCCACCATACTCGTACACAAATGCAGCATCGCTTTAGGGACACTTTGCCTAAGCTAGCGTGCGACAAAAAATACGCAAATTGAGTGCATAGAAAAACTTTTGAAAAAGTGGGTTTTCATTGAAAAATTGCAAATAGCCGGAGACACCTAACATATAGTGTAGTGGAGATAAAAAGAAATAAGAAAAGATAGAATAGTTTTACTGGCCAGAAAGAGATAAAACTAACTGAAAAAGCATTGAAATTGTTTGCAAATATTGATGGGCGGCTGCGTTTGTGAAGGGTGTCGTCAACGTCGACATTGCAATTGAATTGGAGTGTGAAAATATTTGCATAAATGTGTAATGGATTAGCCGCATATCGGCTTGCATCGTATATTGCTTTAAGAGTTTTGCGGAAAGAGTTGGTTTATAAATAGAGTGGATTAGCGGATTAGTTTTGCTATACGTCATTTGATCGGCGTTAAATGCAATAAATATTGGAAAAAAGAAACAAATATTATCGGATCTAAATCTATTTTGTATATTTTAAAATTTTTTTAACAACATTACCTATAGACTGGCTGTTAGCTGCGAAGAGTCCATCCTGAGTGTTATAGACAGGAATGCTTTGAACAGCATTATGTGGACAAGTTTTCTATGTAAACATAAGGCACTTAATCAATCACCAAATAAAGAGAAGACCAAGCAATTTTTGTCCATTTTGTACCACCAACAACATTAAATGTCCTTTCGTTAAAAAGCTGCTTACGAGCTGAGGGACTAGAAGACTCTTCAACTTGCTCCGAAGACTACAATACATGAACATAGCCTTAGAATATTCCTTTTAGTCCATCGCTTCAAGGGCGAAGTTGACAACACGTCGAAGTTGCTTCGGAGTGCCGTGACTATAACGAAAAGCAAACTGTCTCATTGGCATTCGCTTTCTTGTTGCACAATCCGGCTCAAAATTTCGTTTTCCATCATCTTACCCAGAGCGGGAAAAGGCTTATTGGCCTTTATGCTGCTTCTCGGGCTTTGGGTTTATTGTAATGTATGCGGATTTACACATACTTCGAAAATATGCCAGTCCTAGAATGCTGGTAAAGAGCAAGACTATAAATAACAATGCTCTGTTAGGGAGCAGTTTTATCCAGTAGATCTTGACTTGGTATTTTCTTAATGTGCTGCCTTACCTTAGAAGACTCAATACGTGCTTAAACCATTCCTCTCATTAGAGTCTAATGTCAGATCAAACGGCTCTGCTTTGCAAAATATCGGCAAAGTCCTCTGCCTTCTTCTGACAGGAATAGTACTAGCCGTCTGCAGAATTCTTGATTGTAACTTTCGGATTAGCCGTTTTCTTTAAAAGACTTCTAGAGGGAGTAGTAAGACGATTCATCATGACCAGCACAGGCCAGTATATTGTCAGTTTAGGCTTCTTGTTCCTAGCGACAGTCTATTGAGTCCATTGAAATATTTACGGCATCATTCATATCCTCTAAGCTGTTTATATTGATGTAAAGATTTATTGTTCTATTTTACTCAGTCTTAAACTGGTCAGAAACAGACTTTCTAACAAGTTCCTTGCATTCTATGGTTTATCTATCATATTTGCTTATGTATCTGGCGGTACGCTTTAGTTTAAGCAAACTTTGCATAACAAAAGCTATCTTAATTTAAGCTTAAGTAACTTCAATTTAAAAAATGGTTACCAGCAGACTTCATAAATGCACAATTTGCATTTTGAGAACTCAACTTTCCATAGCAAGTGAAGTGTTTAAAGCTTTTTTTTGCCTTTCCATTCCGTTTATGGAAAATTCTGCGTTATCGTTTGCCAGTTCGCTTCAACAAATTTTGAATAATTCTCATGTGTTGAGTGCCCAAACTGCAAAGAGGATTTCACTTCCTCAATTTTTGATCAATGAAGTGCGCGCGTGCTGTGCAAAAGGGACGATGACGATATGGAGCAACAGAGCAACAGAGTGCTGGGAATACTACGAGTAGCAGCAAAGAAGGACACGAGTTGCATACATTATATAGTGACGTTGAATGTCCTGCATGTACCGCCTTTTAGTGTGTTTGTTTGTTTGGTAGTTTGTGGGTAGTTTAGCTCTACTATTTGTTGGCAACCAGTTGAAATTGATTGCATACATGAGAAATAGGTAAGCTACTTAGCAGACACATGCGAAGTACTTTTGCAAAATTAATGGCTCGTTTTTGAGAGTTTTATTGTGTGGCGCAAAGGCAGCACAGCAAATTAATGCAGTCCAAATGCACAGCAAACTGCTTGCAACATTGTTTCTTCTTGTGCAGCAGTTCAAAAATACGCACAAATATTATGTTAATTCGCTTTTCATGCTGCTGAATTTATTATGTGCGAATATCTATCTCTCCCGAAATGAATTGTTTCGTTCGCCTTTCGTTGTCTTCGAAGCACAATCAAAACTTTACTAATTACAAAAACTTGCCAAAAATCTGTTTAATACAATAATAAGTGCGCTTGCCATTCTACGCTACTCGTAGATACTTTCCGCACAAGTGTGAGAAATTAACTTGGGTTTCAATTATACCATATACACTCTCGACGAGTACTGCTTATACTCATTCACTCGACAATGAGTTGGCGACGTTGTCGAAATCAGTTTGCTTGGCATTTTAGCTGATTGTCTGTCTCGAGTCATAGTGCCAGCCAGCACTTGTACAGTCACTCTTCTTCGTCATCTACAAGCTACATAAAGTACTTTTAAGTATAAAGAAAGCAGCAACATTCTGCTGACAATGCAAAAGAGTGCTAAAGTACTTCACAGTTCGCACAAATATTGAATGGAACTTGAACGACTTCGGCAAGCAACGCCTCAGCAAAGTGTATGCATTGAATGCTAAGTTTAATTCAAGTCACTCTCGATGCTAGCCGCCTGTCTGCCCGGTCAGCCGCTTAACTTTTGCGTAGAATTAGTTGTCGAAAATGAAAGATACTCGGGTAGAATGAAGAGCCAAAAAAAAAAAAAAAAAGTACCGAGTCGTCCAAAATAAACTGCAAATTAGTGCTTGTGCAGCTTGAAGTGTGCTTCAATAACGCAACTACTCGTACTACTTCATTTTGTAATTTCTGCCAAGTACCACACTGTATTCTTTCAAATTTTTCTTCCTTTTTCGGTTTATACTCTGCACTTCTAGTTTGAAAAGTTTAATCATTTTTGCACAAGATTTGCAAATGTTTAAAGTGCATATTTTTGCGGTTTGGCTTATTAAATATATCTCCAAACTATATCTTTGAACTGTTTTATAGTTTTTTCTATTTTACTTCGTAAAAGAAAGAACGTGCAGATTAATTTGCTTGATTTCGAGAAAATCCGTACTTTCACTGAACATTTAAAGTTTGTTGCAATCGTCACGTCGATACCCTTTATTTTTTCCACGCTTTGAAGGCTCTTTGATAATCACCTTCTGGAAAGTTCTTCAAAGCATGCATTATTTGAGCACGAGCTCAGTCTGCTGCTCAAGAAAAAGTTCACCAGCGCTGTGATACCGTTCTTAGTCAAGTTGTGTTCCAGAAGAAATAAATGAGATTTCGTACATTGTTCCTATTTAGTTTTCAATTTCCAATCCTTACTATGGTATGCCTCTTTGTCTATCTTTTCAACTTAAAAACGACTGTTGACTGTCTGTCTTTAAGCTACAAAACTCCAAGTGAAGCTTACCATATGGGTCCATATAGGCACGGCTATCTGAAACGGCTAAAAGAAATGGTTGGGTCTCCACTATTTCTCGACCATCTTTGAAGCCTACAATGGGAGAGTTTTTTACGGTGTTGAGTCGCATTGAGGCATGTACGAATTCGCGCCCACTATCGCCAATTTCTGAGCATATAAATGTTTTCAATGCATTAACTCCAGCTAGTTGAGCCAGAAAATTGATCTAATCCCATTTCTATTGTGAAAAGCTTACTGCTCTTTGTCATCACTTTTGGGCACGTTGGAAGAATGGAGAAGTTAACAACAAAGTCGAAGTAAAGTCGTTGCAAACTGCGATAAGAATCATCCTCCAAATCCTCCATTTACAAACAAATGCAGGGAGGGACGAAAAAATCAGAGAAACTGATGCTAAAAAATTCTATTGCAGCATCAACGAAGAAGGGTCAGAAGCAACCCTTTTGTCCTACTTTTCGGCTATTTCTCCCAAAAAGTGTTTGTGAATCGCTTAAATTCAAATGTTAGAGTCTTTTCGGAAGCTAATTACAAATGTAAGTTCCATCTTTCTTAAAACAAAATTACGAACTGTGGTCATTTTTCTAAAAACTCAAGTGTGAGATGTTATTTCTTATTTTATTTTAAAGGCAATTAGGCAAAAGTGGGCAGTCAATATTTAAAATTTTCTCTAGGTGGATGCTTAACAAACGTTTTGAAAATAAAAACACATCTGGATCTAGCAAGGCTTTTGGCTTAGATGAACAAAAACGAACGTTTTTCGACATTATTTTTAAACCATTGTCTATCAATTATAGAGTGTTTGTAGAGGTTCACAAATTTGATTTGGCAACACTGCTTAATTTGACAACCGATTTAACAGCTGATAGTTGTTTTTTAGGCCCTGTACCGAAGGTATAAGAGTATATAGCCATGTCCGTCTGTCCGCCTGTCCGTCTGTCCGTCTGTATGAACGAAGGGATCTCTCTTCGTGTTTTATGCATTCGACTAGGACTGCTCCGGAATTTCACAAGTTTATTATAAAATTTTGGAAACATTTACAGGGTACAGGTACAGGGTCTCTTACAGTCGGTTACGCCCGACTGTAATTTCCTAACTTGTTCTTTTTGGTTTTGGTTTTGTTTGGCAATTGTTGAAATATTTTATCAAAATAATAGTTCGTTCATAAAAGCTTCTAATTCGAATAACTATGGATCGTTTTTACAACACGTTTAATCTTAATAATAATGTGAATCCTGTAAGTCGAACAGTGCCCAAAGCATTGACAAAGACCCAATTAGGAAAGTAGTATCGACTGATTAAGTTTGAGACGCGTGCGCTATTTTCGAGTCCGATATATTTTCGAATCCAAATTTATGCTTGTAGAGTATTAACATTTCGAATAAGCCATGATTTCTTGATTTATTCTTGAATTAAATTCTTTCTTTTTTACTTTCCGCACTTCATTTACAACTTCTACTTTGTAGTATCCTTAAAGCAAGTACCTTGCTTTCTAGACGTCGACGTCTTTTACTTCGTTGTATCTTTGGCAGCAAGTTTAACAAGTATCTAATTTCTTCATTATAACTCAAGCAGTTGCGCGCTAAGAGTGCAGAAAGAATGGAAAAGAAATCATTTTGCGCAATGCACAGACTGCAGCTGGAGTATTATTTGTCCGACTTCATATATCCTTATAGTTTTTATACGTACGCATCCTTTTTTTTTGTGCTGTTTTACGTCATGTGCCCGCACGCTTTTTAATTTATTTAAAAGATTCCAGCGTGTCGCATATCCTGTTGCAACTTTTGTCGGCGGTGACAACAACAAAAATAACTGCCTGCAGTGGCGCCGCCAACGCCATTTGACACTCCAGCGCCTGTAAGGACAAAGTTTATAATTTCATAGACTGCTCTGCTTTGCTCTGCGCTGGTGGAACATGCTGAATGCGTCTACAATTTATGCGCTGAATTAATTATGCGCGTACGTCAGTTGGCTGCTTACTTTCATTGCTTCAGCTGTTTGCTGTCTGGTGGCGTCCAATTTTGTGTCTTTGGTGTCTTTAAAATAATTGCAAGACCATCGTTTGTAAAGTTTGTCTGCAGCTACGGAAAATCCATCAGACATATAATAAGTTTGTTAAGTTGCACTTGCTGCTTGCTTAATGCATAATCCTATAAAATGTTTTTATTTTTTTGTTGTACATTTGATTGTTTTTTTTTTTTTTTTAAAAGCCAAAATAATGGCATTTTCTGCTTCTGCTAATTTTTATAGGAGATTGTCGGGTAGTTCTGCTTGAAAAATATTTAAAAGTAAATTTTTTTTTTCTTTTTTTTTTTTTATTTACTGCAAACTGATTACAGTGCGTAAAAGGTGATGTCCCAACGTACCCGATTCAATCGTCCCAAATAAACCAAGTTCAAGGAGAATAGCAACGATGGAATACTTCCCGGTCATTTTTTGAGAATTATGAGATAACAGCTCGAAGTACTGGAGTCATTAATGAAATTATAAAAAGATGTTTTAAATGGTTTTAAATGGTTTCTCCTCAATTAAACCACACCAATTATTATTCTACATTTGTATAGATGTGCTATTAGTAAACCTTCACTTGCTATATCCGTGAGGTTTATCTGGTACTTAGCGAATCGGCCACTTTCGCTAAATTGTGATCCCATTTGTAGAACAGGTATTGAAGAAATCTACCTACAGTGCTAATCCAAATTTCATATGAATGAATTCAAGTGACTTTTTCTTGTTCCAACAATACAAATTTTAATGTAACGCCAGCACACCCCTCTGCTGCAGTCGCACATTGACCAGTTTCATTTTTAGCGAAGAACAGCATTAAAGTTATTTAGAAGCTTATAAAGTCCTCCTCAACTTGTATTGCCGCGAGTTAGGGGTGCCAGCACATTAGTGGTTCCGTAATTTGCAGCATTTTCGAATGAAATTATTTTTAATATTCATATCTAATGCTAATTTTTATAAACTCGTAGAACATTTAAGTTAAAAGCATTTCAAATTTACGTGGCTTCCTTTAGCGTCAGTTTGAATTAAAACGTGAAACTAAAAGCAATTCTAAACGCTTAAAATGTTTTCAAAAATTTTGCTGGCTTTTCTACTATTAATAGTTGCAATAGTTCTAAAAAAAATCGCGTATGCTGAAGAGAAACACGAAACTTCGCTAATACATCTAATCAAACAATACAACGAGGACTACCAACCAACACAATTGATTTTTCTAACAATTGAAAATGCAGCAAATATTTTCGAAATGCAAGACTTGCAATTGCCACAAATAGTAATCTCAAAGGATGCCGGCATATTTCGAGTTGCTACATTATTTTCGGAGCTTAGTTTGACCATCGTATTTGTGCAGGACTCACAATGGTGGCATTCTTTGCGCCAAGTGCGTCGTCTGCTCGAAGATATGCATTTGTCCAGCGTGCTTTTCGTATTTAGTTCAAGCAATGAATCGAATTTTACACCGCAACCAATTCACGCATTGTTCGCTGCCTGCTGGAAGCATGGATTTGTACATGCTTACGCTTTCGTTGGGAAAGATACGCTTTACAGCTACGAACCATTTCCCGAATTACGTGTTTTTTCGACCGAATACATGACATATAAGTATCTACCTGAAAAATTGGACAATCTACTTGGTTATGTAATACGTCTTGTCGGTTCCAACGATGTGCCCAGATTTTACAAGGGATTCGATCAACAGGGTAATGTTTGTCATTCTGGTTATTTTTATACTTTGGTCGAGCTTTACGTTGAACACTTTAATGGCAGCTTGATAGTCGAGACCATTGATGGCAAAGACTTCAGGCGTGAACAGATCGATAATCTACTGCTCGAGCGTAAAGCAGATTTTGGTGGAATACTATTTATGAATAATATCACTAAAGTTCGTAATACGTGGATCTCTCTGACGAATTTTTATTTGATGGTGCCCTATGGTAATAACATTACTAAATATTGCTACTACATTCGCCCTTTTGCAACATCTGTATGGGTGTTTGTGTCATTTTGTTTCGTGCTGGGCACCGCGACTTTGATGCTGTTTAAATCTATACATGGCAACCTGTCACTGGATATAAGCAGGTGTTGGCTGTATATAATAAAATCTTTACTATATCTAAGTAACAACTTACGGCGGGACCAACGTGCCAGCATTAGGATATTAATACACGTATTCAGCTTAGTCGGCTTCATTTTTACCAATCTCTACTCAGCGTATTTCTCCAGCACATTAACGCTTGGAATGTTCAAACCACTAATCGCCATAATGGAAGATATTGAAAGATCTGACTTGCGCATACCAAGTACTGCATTCGGCATAACGTATTTCAAACAAACAAGCAATGTACCGGAATTTCTGTTGTCACGCATGTTTCTGGTAGATAATGTATTACTACAAGAAATGTTGACTGAACTAAACACGTCTTATATATTTGCTTTATCCTCCGAAAAGATCGAATATTACTTGATGCAGCAGTGTTTGCTGAAAGTTCCGCTGCTGAAGCGGCTTGACAATGTGCTCGCTACATTACCTGTATACATAGGGACCGCAAGAGAATCGCCATATCAAAGACACTTTGACAGATTTATAGAATTGGTGCGTGAAGCCGGCATAGTTAAGCAATTAAAAATGCAAGCATTACATAATGGATTTAATTGTGGCACATTGCGAGTGCGAAAAAATGAAAAATCAATGAATATAAAATTAACTACAGATTATTTTAAGTATCCGATGGCACTCTGCGCAGCTTGTCTATTGTTGTGCATCATATGCTTCATCTGTGAGCTTTTGTGGCATGGATGGAACATGCATTGAAAGATAATATTTAATTGGCTTCAATGCGGATGGCTCAAAAATAGTTTAATCTTTACTTTTGATATTAAGTAACTTTATATGGTGCACCTACTTATTTGTGTGTAGAAAATTGTTTATTAAATAAAATCGAATATTTGTCTGCTTAAAGTATTTTCTGTAATATAAACGGACGTTCATGGCTATTTATCTGAGGACATGAAACAACGAATTTGATTTCATATTCCTTTCTCTTTGTGTTGCTCCAGTTTATATGTATGTACGTTGTATTATGGAGTCGTTAAAAGTTAAAGTTAATAATTAGCTTTGTTACACCATATGCAAGGAAAATCAATAGAAATAAGTATGCCTCGCATTTACATTGAATAGAATGCCATTTGAATGTACTAAATTTTGTATTTAAAAAGTTAAAAAGGTTTTGTTAAAATTTATTTATTAATTTAAAACATATTGCTATAAGAACTTCCGTCTGTCTGCCCACTCTCTGTATGAATCAAAAAATAGTCACTGAATTTTTAAATGCTGTCCTTACGTCCCAGGGTATACTAGTTTGTGCAAATATATGTAACCAGGAGAAGATTTGGTTGATTATTGCGATTCTCAAGCACGCCAACTGTGCCTTCCCACAACTTGCTCTCCCTGAACGGTAAAGAAGTTCCGTCTGTAAATGACTCTATCACTCAATTTTATTTTAGTATTTCCAATACTTTAATTGCACGGCCGCATGATAAATTTGACGGATACAGCGAATGACCACCAAATGTTTAAGTAATACAATTCGTAACGATTTTTTATTCAGCAGCTCAAGAAGTTTCACTTCCAAAATAAAAAAGAAAATGAAATTCAAATTGTTCTGCATTAATATTTTTATTACACTTTTTTTTACACAAATAGGTTTAAGTACTAAGTTATAAAAATATAAATCAAGCGATTATTAGTCAATTTAATAATACTACTTATGTTTCACCATATGGTGAAATTAAAAAAAAATGATGAAAATATACATAAAAAGGCTTAGTAGCGATTATAGCGAACATCTAAATAAATCTTAATATCTAAATAATCTAAATAAAACGCGGACATATCTAAATCGCCTTGATACCAGTTACTTACTGTACCACTGACTCTTTGGATAAAACATCTTTGCACGATAAGCACACTTTTTCTGTTCCTGCATGATATTACTTTTTTTTTTTAACATAAATTTTTACTTTCATAAATTTTTACTTCAGGCACATAATTAGGAATAAAATTGTTTCAAAATAATTTCGCATATAAAACAAATAAAACAAATTAATAGACCCGCGGCCCAGATTGATAGCGGAAAGAGAAAGTACTCAATTGTCAAATGTATTACCATCGAACTGCTGTTCTGTATAAATCTGTATCCACCACATTCAAACGCCTTGTATGGTACGCGATTCTTTAAGTACTTCACCAAGCCAGCTTCGCGCATATGATCTATGAATGTATCCATGTGTCTGTGATATGGTGATTCGTAAGCAATCGATATAGTCAGGGGCACTGTCAAAAGCGCGTAGTCGAGATGCACAAAGAGCGGCACTTGCAGCATCTTTTGCTGGAACATATAATAGTCCATTTTCTCAGCGCTTAATGCATAAATATATGAAGTGTTCATCTCCAACAACAATTGGTCCAGAATACTTTCTTCTGTTGTAATCAAGCGTGACAATAAAAATTTCGGTTCAGTGCCTTCAGTTTCTAACTGCATTACAGTTGAATAGTAGGCGGTTATAAATAGATCTGTGCCCATAATTTCTTCCAACGTAGCAACTAGTGGTCTAAACATGTTAAGAGTCAGAGAGCTGGAGAAATGTGCTGCATATAGATTGGTCAAAATATAGCCGACCACGCTTAAAGGTAGTAACAGCATATTGAGGCTACAACGTTGAGCACGTCTTGTAATGAAACTAATACACAGAATCGATTTTAGCATATAAAGGAGCGAACCACTTACATCCAATGTACAGTTGCCGTAGCACCATTTTAAGAATGTCAAGAATGCAGTGCCCAGCGTAAGATAGCATAAGAGAAATATCCACATTGATACTCCAAATGGACGTGCATAGTAACGGTATCTTGCAATCCGATATCCATAGGGCACCATCAGTTTATAGCTGCTGAAAGAGAGCCACACGCTGCGATGACTTACATTAGTAGCCAAAATAAAATTGGCGCAGAAATCCACTTTGCGCTCGGCTAACAACTGACGCGACTGCAAATATCTATAATCTTTTCCCTCTGTTACATGCTCCAAACTGCCGTTATACTTCTGAGCGAATAGTTGTAGTATCGCATAGAAATATCCATTATAGCAGATATTGCCCTGGCGATCGAGTCCTTTGAAAAATCTCGGTACATCGTTATACCCTGAAAAGCGTATAGCATGACCCAGTAGATTGTTCAGCTGAGTGGGTAGAAAATTGTATGCGATGTGTTTGCGCGATACAACACGGAGTTCCGGAAATAGTTCAGAGGTGTAGAGTGCGTCTTCCGCGACGAAGGCATAGCTTTGCACAAATCCATACTTCCAGCTTGCAGTAAAGAGTGCAAGAAGTGTTGCCATTTTAGTTTGCTGCTCAGCTATTGGCATGAAGACAAATAGCACGCTTGACAAATGATTTTCTCGCAAAAGAGTTCTCAACTGTAGCAGCGACTGCCGCCATATTGTATCATGCACAAATACTAACGTCAAACAATGTTCGTCGAACAATGAAGCGATTCGAAATATAGAAGCTTTATTTGAGATGATAATTTGTGGCAACTCCAGTTTCTGCATAAGAAATTCGCTGTAGTCGTTACTCCAATTCGAATTTTTTAAGTACACCAAATGCTTCAGTTTATAAGCTTCATTGTAGTCTCCAATGAGTTGGAGTAGCGAAGTTTTGCTTCTGTTTTGAGAAGTCGCGACATTGTTTAAAAGCATTGTTGATAAAAATGAGAAAAATATATGCTTTAGAAGCATTTTTAGCGAACAGAACTGCGTTTCTTTGCACTTCAAAAAAAGAACTAACGCTTGAGGTAGTAGATATACATATGTGAAATGTTTCCAGCGCAAACTATCATTCGATACAAATGCTTGTAATAATTCTAATGGCTTGTAAATAAATTTAAGTAAATGTTACATCCCTTTGGTGTATTGTTAGGAAGAAAATGAATAACTAAATAAATAAATTAAAAAATAAATAAAACAAAGCTCGTCGCTAGATTAACCGATTAGAGTGACATAAGCGTTGAGTCAAAAATTTTCATTATACTCTTCAGATTTAATGTGTATAATGTTAAATTTTGTCATGGCATTTGTAATGATTTAAAGAAAACTTCGGAAACATCATAAATGACACATATTCGTGATCAGCTAGACTAGACCAATGTAGCCAAATCAGTCTGTTTGCTGTCTGCATTCAATTGAAAAATCTTTGTAAGTTTTTGTATGAATTAGAAAATATTCAGTCTTTATTTCGATTGTACTGTATTTTCTTATTTTCAAAGAATCTGTGCAGTGGATTACTTTTTTAGAATCTCTATTTTCTTCAATGTCTCTTTTAAATAACCAACAGTGGTCCGCCATCATGTTTACATGCCATTTCCGTTGCAAACTTCTTTCGACCTCTTTGAGATCCTGGAAAAAATGGAAAAATGGTTTAGATTATAAACAATCGCCATTTTTCAGGAACACCTTTCACTTATCACCTTTCATTTCATTTAGTAAACATCGAATGATATTTTCCACAAACAAAATAAAGTATGTTCCTGTCCCGGATACAATCATGATTGTTTGGCTTGTGAATACATTTCGCAGCTTCATATTTCTTATCAGCCAAGTCGTTTACTGATAAAAAACTACGGTTGCCTGATGAGGCCCCCCTCTCTGACCAGCCGCCGATACTAGGCTTCCGAGACCCTCCATCGTAAAAACTTTATACTTGTGCCTGCCATGTTGGCTTCATGCCGTTTACTCAGAGATTTCGTTGCCCATCGTTACCACGTAGAATTGACCTGGTTATAAGGTTATTGGGTCGACATGTCATCTTCTTTTGGGGAGAGGGTAACATCCATGATTTGAAAGTCAGTCTCAATTCTTTTCTACGAGATAAAGCGAACCTAAATCTGATTATTTACAGTTTGCTTCTACGGAAATATAAATATTGTATAATATATATGTATGCATAAATGTGTTTATATAAAATGTATATATATAGGATTTTATTTATCTATTAAAAATGTTTGCGCTACATTGGTCTTGGTCGTCATGTCATTGTTCCAAACACATTATGGGCGATCGTAAATTAAACGATCTGTGCGATCACTGATAATCTATGATAAGCAATTGCTCTGCTTGTACGCATCTTATCGCACATGCAGCGGATGGTTCGTGGTCTACACAAGCAGGATCTATATGTTTAAATATGGTTAAACACAGTCTATTCTTTGAGTGAAACGACAAAAAAAAAAACCGTATAGTCATGATAATTTTGATTTCAAAACATTGGATTTCAACTATGAGTTTTCTTGAGGTTATGCAAAAAAATTGACGTGATGGATCCCGGTTTCATCGAAAAGTGGCCATGGTCTGACCTCGCGCTCGGAACATACATTTTTTTTGGTTGCCTGTGTTATTATTATGATAGTTTAGAGCAAAATATATACTCAATAATATATAATATTAACATATTTATGAAGTTCTAGTATATAGAATATAGTAATTTTCATAGGAGTACATTTGAAGTCATGCAACCTACCTGCTTTCTGTTATTCTATCTACCTTGCATCTCAATTGTTGTCAAACACAAACTTTACGATTTAGTTTGTTCGAAATATGCCCGTAGCGACGTTTTGAATAGCTACGAAACCCTAATATTATACAAATTTCCGATTAAAATTGATGGCTGAGAGGTGTTGTATTAACCAGTGCCATCCACTACCACGCGTCCATATGTTCAACATTCTGTAATATGCTAACACTTTGAGTGCCAAAAGATACAAAAAGAGTTTCTTATAGTTAACGCGAAGTTTTATGTGTATCATTAGTGAAGATGCTTTTACATCCTCATCGCGATAAGTACCAACGAAGAAAATATTAATGCACCTGGCCCACACAGCAGATGTGAAACTTTTTGAATGAACTTCGTGTATTGCAAACTGTAGAACATTGAATATCACTCCATTCCGATTTCGTAATTTCATAAGTATTTTAACTGAACACTTTTTAGATATTAAAAGGAAAATTAAATTTCAATGCGTTAATATTTTTTTTATTACTTTTATTTTTATTACACAAACAAGTTTTAGTAGTAAGTCATAAAAATATGTGAAAGTGTGACAAGTGAACACGAATATACTAATATTTCACCACATGGTGAAATTAAAAATATATGAAAAAAATATACACATAATATGATTACTAGCGATTATAGCAAATATGATATATACATAATATCAAAGATTAGTAATAAGTTTAAAAATATGTAAATACATTTGAAATAAGACTAATTTTGGGGACAGTGTGAGTGGCTGCTAAAAAACATCTAAATTCTAAATAAAAGGCTGACATATCTAAATCGCCTTGATACCAGTTACTTACTGTACCACTGAATCTTTGGATAAAAAATCTATGCACGATGAGCATATTTTTTTTGTTCCTGCAAGCTATTTCTATTTTTTTTTTTTAACATAAATTTTTACTTTCATATATTTTTACTTTCCAATTAAACATCAGACACATATCTAGGAATAACATTTTTTCAATGAAATTTCGCATACAAAACAAATGAAACAAATTAAAAGACCTCCGGCCCAGATTGATAACGGAAAGAGAAAGTACTCAATTGTCAAATGTATTACCATCGAACTGCTGTTCTGTATAAATCTGTATCCACCACATTCAAACGCCTTGTATGGTACGCGATTCTTTAAGTACTTCACCAAGCCAGCTTCGCGAATATGATCTATGAATGTATCCATGTGTCTGTGATATGGTGATTCGTAAGCAATCGATATAGTCAGGGGCACTGTCAAAAGCGCGTAGTCGAGATGCACAAAGAGCGGCACTTGCAGCATCTTTTGCTGGAACATATAATAGTCCATTTTCTCAGCGCTTAATGCATAAATATATGAAGTGTTCATCTCCAACAACAATTGCTCCATGATACTCTCATTTGTTGGAAGCATGCGTGACATTAAAAATTCCGGTACGGCGCCTTCATCCTCGAATTGTCTGACAGTTGAAAAGTAGTTGGCTATAAACAGATCTGTGCCCTCAATTTCCTGCAAAGTTGCAACTAGTGGTCTAAACATGTTAAGAGTCAGAGAGCTGGAGAAATGTGCTGCATATAGATTGGTCAAAATATAGCCGACCACGCTTAAAGGTAGTAAAAGCATATTGAGGCTACAACGTTGAGCACGTCTTGTAATGAAACTAATACACAGAATCGATTTTAGCATATAAAGGAGCGAACCACTTACATCCAATGTACAGTTGCCGTAGCACCATTTTAAGAATGTCAAGAATGCAGTGCCCAGCGTAAGATAGCATAAGAGAAATATCCACATTGATACTCCAAATGGACGTGCATAGTAACGGTATCTTGCAATCCGATATCCATAGGGCACCATCAGTTTATAGCTGCTGAAAGAGAGCCACACGCTGCGATGAGTTACATTAGTAGGCAAAATAAAATTGGCGCAGAAATCCACTTTGCGCTCGGCTAACAACTGACGCGACTGCAAAAATCTATAATCTTTTCCCTCTGTTACATGCTCCAAACTGCCGTTATACTTCTGAGCGAATAGTTGTAGTATCGCATAGAAATATCCATTATAGCAGATATTGCCCTGGCGATCGAGTCCTTTGAAAAATCTCGGTACATCGTTATACCCTGAAAAGCGTATAGCATGACCCAGTAGATTGTTCAGCTGAGTGGGTAGAAAATTGTATGCGATGTGTTTGCGCGATACAACACGGAGTTCCGGAAATAGTTCAGAGGTGTAGAGTGCGTCTTCCGCGACGAAGGCATAGCTTTGCACAAATCCATACTTCCAGCTTGCAGTAAAGAGTGCGAGAAGTGTTGCCATTTTAGTTTGCTGCTCAGCTATTGGCATGAAGACAAATAGCACGCTTGACAAATGATTTTCTCGCAAAAGAGTTCTCAACTGTAGCAGCGACTGCCGCCATATTGTATCATGCACAAATACTAACGTCAAACAATGCTCGTCGAACAATGAAGCGATTCGAAATATAGAAGCTTTATTTGAGATGATAATTTGTGGCAACTCCAGTTTCTGCATAAGAAATTCGCTGTAGTCGTTACTCCAATTCGAATTTTTTAAGTACACCAAATGCTTCAGTTTATAAGCTTTATTGTAGTCTCCAATGAGTTGGAGAAGCGAAGTTTTGCTTCTGTTTTGAGAAGTCGCGACATTGTTTAAAAGCATTGTTGATAAAAATGAGAAAAATATATGCTTTAGAAGCATTTTTAGCGAACAGAACTGCGTTTCTTTGCACTTCAAAAAAAGAACTAACGCTTGAGGTAGTAGATATACATATGTGAAATGTTTCCAGCGCAAACTATCATTCGATACAAATGCTTGTAATAATTCTAATGGCTTGTAAATAAATTTAAGTAAATGTTACATCCCTTTGGTGTATTGTTAGGAAGAAAAAGAATAACTAAATAAATAAATTAAAAAATAAATAAAACAAAGCTCGTCGCTAGATTAACCGATTAGAGTGACATAAAGTTTAAAGCGCAAGGTTTTCATTGTACTCTTCACGTATAGAGTGTATATTATTAAAATATGTTGAGTGCCTTATCTTTAAGAAAGGAGACCCTATTGTTTGTACCTTGGAATAAGTCTCCTTTCCATCGAATATACGAATCTGTCGCGCGTATTGTGTGATAGGCTGAAGCCATATACGGATTCACTGATAGATCGAAAAGGTCGTCCAGTGACCAATTATTCACAATACGCCAAATCTTGGAAAAGACCTTTGAGTTTAACAAAGGCACACATCACCTACTTTTCGATTATAAAGCGGCTTTTGACGCGCCGATACGATCGAAGATATTGACACCTTGTCTGCACTAGGTATCCTGGCAAAGTCTTGGCTCATGGGTCTAGCGGTGAATGAGGACAAGACGAAGTACTTGGTGTCTTCTAGAACTCCGTCATCGAGTCTTGTACGGTCAGCGACGATGAAGAATTTCAACTTCATTGTTGTAGAAAACATCGTCTATCTTGGCACTAACTGACACGTACGACGCCGCTGTTGTAAGTTATCTCCAGGCAATGAGGGTAATCAAATGGACGACATCGTACTTTACTTGTTCCCATCAAAAATATGACAACTAGTGCCGCTCTGACTGAGAGGAAGTCGATGCCTTGCAGCACAGAGCGATTTCTGTCATTCGGGTTAGCATCAGACGAAGATGGTACGATACTTTTCATATTAATACCAGATACCCTGCAAAAGTAGGGTCCCACTTGGAGGACAGTTCCTCCAGGCTCAAAGTCTGTCCTCCCTTTATCGAGCCATCCTACAAGAAAGCGTCCTATGCACTTTTCTCTTCAGTTTATTTGCTGCAGATGTCTTAGGTCTTGATGGCGGCGTGGCAGATCACATAAAGTATTTTTATTTATAAGACCAGTATTGAAACCAGACTCGATATGGACAAATCTGTCTGCATCTCAGAGATTTCAAAAGCATAATACTTTGCTGAGTTGTCCTTATACTGGATGCCTCTCCCTCAATGCTTAACGTCCACTAGAAGAAGCTTGTTTCTAATATATTTCTGTATTTTTATTTAATTTCAAACACAGTTTTTCAACCAAAAAAAAAAAAGAAAAAAACTTGGTTCGTTTAAATTAAAACAATTTTTTTTTTAAATATTAATGACTGAATAAGTCTACGAAGCAAGCATAAATTTCTACTTGTTTTAGCGCTGTAATAGTTTAAAGTGTACTAAAACAAGCTCGCAGACAAAACATATAAAGCCAAGAAATAGACCACCGGACCAGATTAAGATTGGATGTATAAAATAATCAAGAGGCAGCGATATAAACTTTGACTTGTCGTTTTTTATGCGTCTCAATCTGCCACAATTAAATCCATTACGCATTGCTTGATCCTTCATGCGTTCAAGTATACCAGTATCGCGCACCAAATGTAAAAATCTCTCAAAATGTCGCTGATACGGCGATTCACAGGCCACTGTAATACGCACAGCAATCGCAGTGACCACATAGTCGAGACGCACAAAGAGCGGCACATTGAGCAATTGCTGCTGCGACAGAAAATAGTCAATCTTTTCGGAGGATAAAGCAAAAATATACGAAGTATTCAGTTGTGCCATAAATTGTTCGACCTGCTCAAAATTTTCCGGAATCATACGGGATACCAAAAACTCGGGTGCGTTGACTTCATACTTGAAACGCTCCATAATTGCTCTGTCACTTGGTATACGAAAATCTGTTCGCTTAATGTCTTCCACCGTTCCGATTAGTGGTCTAATCATTTGCAGCGCTAGTGTGCTGGATAAATATGTTGCATAGAAATTGATCAACATGAAACCGATCAGGCTGAATGTAAGTAAGAGCAGCGTAGTGCTGCAGCGTTGTGTACGCCGTAAGCCGAGACTTATGGTGAGTAACGATTTTAACACACATAGCATACAACTGCTAATATCCAAGGTTCTGTGGCCGGACGTCCATTTTAGGAACAACAAAAGTGCGGTGCCCAATAAAAAATAGCCTGCCAGAAATAACCGCACTGCTGTACTTAAGGATATTGGTATGAAGAGCGAATACGGCACCATCAGATTTACATGGGCAAGTTGTATCCAGACGCATCGAACATTATTATCCACAGAATGAATGCAACCGAAATCTACTTTGCGATCAATGAATAGCTGACTTAAATCGGAAACACTTCTGACATAGTTCACCGGCACAACTATCAAGCTGCCATTAGAATGCTTGGCGAATAGTTCGAACAATAAGTAAACATAACCATTATAGCAAACATTGCCTTGACGATCTAATCCCTTAAAGTATCTCGGTTCATCATTGGCACCGATCATGCGTATGACTTGACCCTGCATATTTACCAGCTGTTTAGGCAGATATTGAAACGTCATGTATTCCCGTGACATCACACGCAGCGCGGGAAATGGTTCGTAGGTGTAAAGCGCGTCTTCTCCAACGAAAGCATAAGATTGCACTAATCCATGCTGCCAGCATTCAGCAAACAATGCAGTAAGAACGGTTTGTATGCGATCTTTTGCAGATGGCAATGTAAAACAAAAAAGCACGCTGCATAAATTGTTTTCTTGCAGCACATTTCGCAGTTGCAACATTGACTGTCCCCAATGTGTATCCTGAATAAATACCATGGCCAAAAAATTTTCAGAATAAAATTTAGTGACACGAAATGCGGCCGTGTCCTTTGAGATTATTATTTGCGGCAGTTCCAGGTTTTGCATTACGAATTCACTGATGTCATTGCGTGCTGCTGTAGGCCTCAGCACAACTAATTGTCTCGGCTGATAATCTTCATTGTACTCTCTAATAATATTTAAAAGCGAAGTCGCATATTTGCTTTGAGAAGTCACCAAATTCATTGAAAATATTGCGAATATAATTAGTAGAAAAGGCACGAAGTACTTTGAGCACATTTCGGCTGTGTTTGTTTGCGGTTTAAAAACCAAACTGACGCTTTGAAATGTAAAATGCTTTTAGCCCAGTACTAGACGAGTATGTCAATATGCAACTAAAATTTATTGAGCAAGTAAATTTAAAGATAACAAATTGTTTTTAGCAATAATTATGGCTTTAATTCGACACCGTTTTAGTATTTCAATTTAAAAGCATTTTTATTGCAATGCTGTATTGCTTGATTTTCCATCGATTTTCTTTGCACTAAGGGTGCCAAAAATAATCGTAAAAGAGTAAATATTCCATAATACACAATCAAAACATATTCTTTCTTTTTCTGTGGCGCAAATAATCATTTACGGGTCTAACAAATGACTGAAGACAAAAATAATTTTTGTATTTTGCTACGCTGTTAGAATAGGGATAAAGGCTATATTAAGTTTGTGTAAATAAATGGAACAGAGGGAAAGAGGCAGTGGAAAACCCATAAACTAAATACGTATATTCTTTATAAACATTAAAAATCGAGTCAATTTAGACATGCCTGTCTATATGTGCGTCCATCTATCTGGCTTACCGTATGAAATTCGATATTTTAGAAATTAAGAGATAGAATCTTCATATTTGATTATTTAGACTCCCCTATTTATTTTTCAGTTGATTTGTATTCAATGAACAAGCTTATCCCCTTCTCTAAGGGAAGATTGGCACCTACCATGCAAACAGAGTTTTTGTATGAATAAATTCTTATTGATTTTGAAAATTTTGCAAAAACACCAAATTTGATTTACCTCACGTTAATCCTTATAAAATGTTTCATTTAAGTCCAGATCGGATAACTAAAATGGGTAGCACCCATACAAATCTGTCGCACCTTGTTGAGTTTGGCTTGAAGCGACAACATTCGATGTATGTTATGCTAATTCCAGAAAAATTCCCTACACTGATCCAGATAGAAACAAATCCCCTATAAAATTCTAAGGTTTAATAGGGTAACAGGGTATCTCGAAGGGTAGTTGGTTAATCCTTATTATATTTTATGAGTACCATTAATTTTAATAAATTTCTTTTGTCTCGGAATTCACCTGTGAAAACAAATCTGAAAATTGTGCTTCTGTAGTTTCTATATTTCCATATTAACTGCATTTATTATCTTCATATTGCTACTGAAGAGCTCTCCTTTAATTTATTAATTACACACGGTGTGAATAGTATATTAATTATGCTACAAATGGAGTCAAGCAGTGTGACGGCTAACTTGGTATATCAGCGAGGCATGATTATCTGATCACCAGCACATTCACTTTCAAGTTTCAGCGTGCCTCCGCGATTCTCTTAAAAGTCTACCCTCCAAGGAAGACGAATTGGAACCTGTAACAATAGCTCATATAATCTAGAGCTGGCACTCTGTCGCGTGATATAAACTCAATTTGAGAGCTGCAGCTGGCCGCAGAACTGTTGAATGAGTTTCTATTTATCTCTTATCATGAGAGCACAACTACTCAATCTGTCAACTTGAATCGTAAGTTTCTATGATGGCAGACCGGAATTACCGGCATCTTCCCTTGCTAAAGAATTGATTGAATGTTTTCAACAAGTCTTATGTTCACAAACCACGATCATAGAGGAACATGATCTTTGTTTTCATCTCGCAACAGAGCAATATGCTTATTTAGCTAGTCAAATCCTATACCATGTTATCCTAGAAAGCCTGATAGCTGTATATGATTTAACTAGCTTCATAGTAGGAAGTATTCTCGGAAGGCCAACTGTAGGAACACTTCATAACCCAGTTAGCAAAATCGATAAAAATCTTCCAAGCAAATGGAAAGTCTGAGTTTTTCTGAACATTGAACTTGCTTTTGACAATACTTGCTACATTTCCAACAGTCGCGCACTTGTCCATAGAGGGATAGATGATATCATACCGTTGCGTCAGTGTGACCTAACATTCACCCTAGGTAATGCGTCTGTTCTGCATAAGAGGCATTAATCCATGCCTGTATGGCTCTTTCTTTTCCCACTTTTATAATCTCTTATTATCGGTAATGTCCATTTCAAGCACAGCGTACAAGAGTAAAGCTTCTTTGAATATGCTAATGTGATGTGGTTCTCTTCCTAAGCTGTACTGACTGGTGGAGACTTACCGAGAGAACCATTACAATATTTTCTGACAGCCATCGATTATCAAATAACTTTTTTTTTTCTGGAGAGCTGTCATTCAGTATTGCTGGAATTCAGCAAGCTAAGCTACTTCTGCTACCAAATTTTTGAAATAAAAACTCACAGCTCAGCAGAGGGAAAGCTTGCTATAGCTAGCTCATTTACTATCATGGACTGAGATATCATCATGTGTTCGTTCTCAGAAATTATGTTTGGACTCTGTCTAGAAAGGGATTAGACGAATAGCCAGATTCGTAGAAAAACAGCAGAATAGCTTTTTCATAATGACTGACTCTGTCAGGAACTCTTTGACAAGCAACGTTTTCAGGCTTATCAAAAGAGCAGAAACGATCCTGTCACAATTTATTACATTATCCTATGAGACAGGGCGTGTTCTACTTCAGAATTACGCTACACATTTTAAACTTCTGATCATTAGGTCTAAGGAACAACGTAACTGGCTATTGGTGCCGAGTATTTGTTCAGACATTACGCCATGCCTTGGTTATGGTTAATAAAGATTGGAATATACATATACTCAAAAGCTGGACCTTGCCACAAGCTAGAGTTTGCCCCATTCCTCTTTTATGTGACACCTTATCCAATTTATATATAGACGATTTCGAATAAATATTATTTAATTTAAGAACAATTTTTACACAAACACATATTTAGGTGTACAATATAAAGATGCAGAATTTCAAAATTTAATTTAAGTTTAAACTTCTTTTGTTACGATTTGAAAAGTATTTTCTTAAGCCTTTGTACCAGTTTTTCAATTCATGGACCATTTATGCCACAAAAGCTCACAGATAAAGCATATGAAGCACAGCAATAGACCACCGGTCCAGATTACGATCGGATATATAAAGTACTCTGTAGTTAAGTTTATGAACAACGATTCTTCAAATCTTTTCACTTTTAGTGGGCCACATTCAAATCCATCACGCGCTGCTTGATCCCTCATATGTTCAATTAGACCAGCCTCGCGCAAAGCAGTTACAAATCCATTAAAATGTCGCCGATAGGGCGATTCAAAGGCCATTGTTATGTACAAAGGTATTGTAGCAAGCACATTGTTGAGTCGCGTAAAGAGCGGCACATAAAGCAATCGCTGTTGCAAGAAATAATAATCGAGCTTCTCAGCGGACATTAAATACATATACGAAGTGTTCAGTTCAACCAACATTTGCTGTAGTATTAAAGTGTTTACCGTAAAGATGCGCCACTTCAGAAATTCCGGTAACTCAGCATTTGCTTGCAAATATGAACTGTAGTATTCAATATTGGGTATTGGTAAATTTGAGCTTTCAACATCTTCCATTGTTTCGAATAGTGGTCTGAACATTCGAAGCGTTAATGTGCTGGAGAAATACGCCGCGTAGAGATTGGTCAAAATGAAGCCGACTATACTGAATGCGATTAATAATATCCTAATGCTGAAGCATTGTCGACGCCGTAAGCCAAGACTGAAGTATAGTAACGACTTTAACATATATAACAAAGAACTGCTTACATCCAATGCCAAGTTGTCACGTGAAGATTTCAAGAGCATCAAAGTAGCGGTGCCCAACACGAAATATAATGCCAGAAACAACCACACAGATGCTGCAAAGGGACGCAGATAGTAGCGATATTTAGCAATATGGTTTCCATAGGGCACCATTAAATAAACATTTGTCAGACCAATCCATACGTTTCGTATGGCAGTGATGTTGTGTACAGCAACTATTCCACAAAAATCTGTTCTGCGCTCGAGCAACATCTGGTAGACATCATTACTAGTATACGTATAGCCCAGTGTCTGCACTACCAAGCTTGCATTAAACTGCTTAGTGTAAAGCTCGACTAAAGCATAAAAATAACCAGAGTGGCAAACATTACCCTGGCGATCGTGTGCCTCGTAAAATCTGGGCAAATCATTGGAACCGAGTAGGCGTATTTCGTGACCCTGTAGATTGTTCAATTGTTCAGGTAGATACTTATAAGTCATGTATTCGGTCGAAAAAACACGTAATTCGGGAAGTGGTTCGTAGCTGTAAAGCGTATCTTCCCCAACGAAAGCGTAGGCATGTACAAATCCATGCTTCCAACAGGCAGCGAACAATGCGCGAATTGTTTGCGGTGTAAAATTCGATTCATTGCTTGAACTAAATACGAAAAGCACGCTGGACATATGAAAATCTTCGAGCAGTCGACGCACTTGGCGCAAAGAGTGCCACCATTGTGAGTCCTGCACAAATACGATGGTCAAACTAAGCTCCGAAAATAATGTAGCAACTCGAAATATGCCGGCATCCTTTGAGATTACTATTTGTGGCAATTGCAAGTCTTGCATTTCGAAAATATTTGCTGCATTTTCAATTGTTAGAAAAATCAATTGTGTTGGTTGGTAGTCCTCGTTGTATTGTTTGATTAGATGTATTAGCGAAGTTTCGTGTTTCTCTTCAGTGTACGCGAATTTACTGAGAATTATTACAATTATTAATGGCAGAAAAACCAGCAAAATTTTCAAAAACATTTTAAGCGTTTAGAATAGCTTTTGGTTGCACGTTTAATAACAAACTGACACTTAAAGCAGCCACGTAAATTTGATTTGCTTTGCACTGAAATATTCTACGAGTTCATAAAACTTACCATTAGATATGAATACTAAAAAATAATTGTAAAGTGAAATCGAAAACGTCATACAATCTGAAATGTAATATTTCAACGCTGTCAATTAAACTGCCATTAATGTAATTGTAGATTTTTATTATTAAATGGAAGATGTGGGCAATGAGTAGGCGGTTGAGCTAATGCATTGAGTAGTGAACAGAGCCAATGTTATATAATATTTAAACGAAACAGGAACGAGATTTAGTTGTATTAGAGGTAATTGCAGGAAGCTACTAGAATAATTAATAATAAATAAAAAAAAAATTCAAGTAAGAATGCTGTACTCATGAGTACACAACATTTTAATACCCTACTGCCTTTCTTATATAGACTTATGTCAAATCCCACAGACTATAATACAATCAACGCTGATAAGTGTGCATAAGTTTAGCATAAATGTTCATGAGTTCAACATGTCTTTTGATGTCAATGAAGTATATGAGTCATCATTGTAGTCAGATAGAAGTTGTACCAAAACTAAGTTATATTAGCTGAGGTATATAGCTCGCCGGATAGTTCAGGTTCGTTACAGAAAATGTATGGAGGTTGTTGCTGCGATATTGCGAAATCCTCAAAAAAGTAGACAGTATTAGTTTAGTTTAATTAAATTTATTTAAAATGTGACTGAATAATAATGTAGTGATGATGGCTTTGAGCCCGACGTGTAAATATATGTGAGTAGGATCCTTTGTCCTTCGTGCAGTATAGATTTGCTAGTGTGTATGGGCTTGTGTGGATCTGTGAGTATCAGATCCTGTTAGTAAAAGGGGTCGTTGGTTGATGGGTGCATGAATGACAGTTTGCGTGCATATGTGTGTGTATATGTGTGTGGTTGTATGTGTGATTGATCACGTGGTATAAGCGTGGTAAGGTTAGTAACTTGAGTGAAATATGTGTGTGTGATTGGAAGCAGTGCGGGGTGTGTGGTGTACTGAGACTTTACTAACGTTAATTGCTGGTTATATTCGATCTCGAAGAACTATTAGCCACAGAGACCAATCCTAGCAAGCAGCAATCGCAGAACATTTTTCGAACGCGGATTACACTCGATTAAACTTACTCGGGCCAGTGTCTAAGCGTGACTTAACGAGCTCTCATTGCTTCGCGTCTGATGTACTATTTTTCGTTCGTCATAATTTTCTACCCGATGGAATCGGGTAGGTTTACCGATTTTTCAGCTGATCCACAATTGACCCACAGCTGACGCGAGATGTGGTCTTAAACAAAGATCATAGGACTGGTCAATAGTTGTCGAGAAAGATAATGCGCTTCGCGGCTAGGCGCTCGGCAAAAAAAATATCGTACTTGCTCTCATGCCAGATATAGAAGATATCTCAGGACGCTGGACGCCTGCCCTATCCATTGTAGTCTTTCGTGAATATCAACTAGCTGGATATTTGCGACTTTCCTATTAACGGTACGGGCATTCCATTCCGGGCATATTCTTAAATCGTGATCTTATATCGTTTCCGGGGTCGTCATCATAGGAGTGTCTTATCCGTTTATGAGCTTTTTGAGCCGTTTGCCCAATAATCATTGTTGGCTATTCTTCCATGTTCATTTAAAAAGAAATGTACCCGCTCACTTGAAGTGTTTATAGCCTCTACCACCTCACCGAATTTTATTCTCCGATCATCTTATATTATTTGACGGATTTTAGCTACGATTTCCGACGTAACGAGCTCTTTTGAGTGACTTCAAGGTTCGGCGTCACTTGAGCTGGTATGACCACTTCTAAGCCATTGAATTTGATGTTGCATAGTGCCCACAGTATTTTTCAAGCCATTTCTTGGTTTTGGTGATGGTTTCTCCACGCAAAAATGAATGCTTATTCAGCAGACTATAAACGCGATTTTCCGATTTTATTAAAATTCGTATTTTTTGATCAAAATGCACTTAACACTTATCAAAAAAATCGCGCGCAATAAACCGGAAAGCTATTATTGGAAAAACAATTTACAACTTTAAATATACACAAAAATGTTTATCAAAGTTGAGCGTTGGAAATTTCGTTTTTAATGTTTTAGTTGAACTTCTAAGTGCAACAAGTAATACGCTTGCAGCGCGTTCCTTTTTTGAAATAATAAAAATTAAAACAAAATGTTTCTAAAATGTTTTTGCCTACTGCCGCTCTTGATTTACGCAGTGGAAGGTGCTATATACAAAAGAGCTTCGTTGCTCTTAAACGTCATACAGCAAATAAATGCGCAACATCAACTGGAACATAATATGTTAATACAAATGACGAATGAACCACAGGCGGAGCTGGAATTTTTAAGCGTTGAACTGAAATTACCCAAGCTGATTATTAACGATGTCGAAAGGCTTGACACTTTTGAGATATATCTAACAATCAGTTACGAAATGCTGATAGTAGTATTTCTCGAAGCTGATAATTATGCAAAAGTTGCCGAAAGATTGAATCGTCTAACGCATCGTGTGAACTATATAATGCTGTTGTTTGTGTATGCAGCCGAAGCTGTGGTAACGGATGCAGCACTCCTAGAGAAGTACACAGATTGTTGGAAAAATGGACGTATACAGGTGCTGTCGCTCATCAATAGTACACTCTACGGTTATACACCATTTCCAGAGTTACAAATTATCAAATATGAAAACTCAAACGTGCTTAACTTTTCACTAAAGTTTGTTAACAATTTTCATGGTTATCCAATACGTTTTATACAGAACGAAGATATACCACGCGGCATCAAATATTACGACAAAGATGGTAAGGCCATATATGCGGGTTGGGTATATAAATTGATCAAACAATTTGTGGCGCGTCATAAAGGTACTTTGGTAGAAGCAAATATCACATTGGATGCAAAGAATTCGTACACTTCAACGAGGTGCATTGAAATGGCTTTAGCTGAAAAAGAAGCTGATTTTGGTGCAACAGCAATGCATATGGCAGGGGACACTCCACTAAGCAATATAGTGTACGTAACCGATTTTGTATACTTGGTGCCTTATGGTAATCGTATTAATAAGTTTCTGTTCTTTACAAAACCATTGAACTTTTGGGTATATATCTTGGTATATATTATCTTTATATGCGCCAGTTTGTTGTTGCTGCTAATGGAATACCTGTTGAATAGACGCCATGACATCAGCATCGTCTTTCTGCATATTATGCGAAAAATACTGCAAATGCCTATAACGCAGCCGACTAACAAAAATTACCACAGAACCGCAATAACTTTACTACTCAGTGTAGTGCAAATATTTGGTTTACTGCTGACCACTTTGTATTCTGGTGGACTGTCGGTCTCCTTCACGCTGGGCATGTTTGAGCCGTTGATCAGCAATGTCGCAGATATCGAAAAAACGGATTTCAGCGTTGTTTGCACCCAATACGCTGCAATTATTTTATCCAATATTTCCCGATTTCCAACGGAAATCGCTTATCGCATAACGTTTGAAGACGATACAGTATTGGCGGAACAATTACGCAATTTAAATCAATCATATATTTACATTGGTACCAATGAAAGAATGGGGTTCTTCACCAAACAGCAGAGTAAACTAAAATTACCATCTTTGGTTTTTCTACAAGAAAAAATTGGCGGCGTAGCGAGTTATATTGGATTTGGACATGATTCACCATATCGATTTCATTTTGGAAGGTTTTTCGACGACGCAAGTGAAATGGGTATTCTGAATAAAATACACTTCGACGAATTTGGCGAAGCGCTTAAGATTGGATATCTGAAAATGTTTCAGGATAATGAGCCGGATCAATTCACTTTTAATTTCGAATATATTCACTATCCGCTTCGTATGTTAGCTTTCGGTTTACTATTTGCAATCGTAGTTTTTTTTATTGAATTATTTAAATTTAATTTAAAATTTTTTAATTTTAAACACTTAAACCGTTTTGCAGTTAACGAACATCAGCATGACTAAAAACTTTGCTTCATGCTAGATAGTCCGCACCTGCCCTTATGCGGCTCTAAACAGTAACTAAAAAGAATTACGTTTAGTTTTAAGACTCCTAAAGAAAAAACATTTTACTTAATAATATTTTCACAAAGTTTTTAACCTACAAATCACGACATCGGAGACGCTATGAATCATGCGGGTAATAAGTTTTAAATTTTATTAATGATCCGATTTTGATGCAATATAATAATAAAATTAATTATATATACATTGCAATTAATAATAATATTATAAATAATTATATGCAAAGAGAAATATGTGCTTAAATTAAATTAAATTGTGTTATTTCATTATACTAGGCTTATATTGGCTTTAGAGATTATAGGAAAGTATGAGAAGGGAGCCGAATTAGGAACGAGAGCCCTTCTGATACTCTATAAGTGAGGACATCTACCCAGCAGTTGTATTATAAATATATCTGGACTGCATAGCCGGCAATTTGAACGAATAACTCCATTAAGTAAATATATATATAATAGCGCTAATACACAGACGAGTGCAGGCAGATTGTTTTTTTCTGGAACAATTATCGTATTAGTGGCGTTTCACATGATGTTGGTTGAATACTTTGTAGCTGCGTTAGAAAAACTGACAATATTTTGATTTTCGGGAGCTTGTATTGTGTAATAACTTTCTGGATTGGTAATAACTTTCTGGATTAAAGAGATAATTTTTTTAATTTAGCTGCTGCATTGTCCATTTCGATACCAATGATACCTTTAGTGTTGTGAACAAAAAGTATTTATCTAAGCTGCCATATATTTCATGGCATAGAATGGCATTAGCCATCCGATATGTCGAACGTCCTCAACAACTTCTATAGTAATGATTCGACAATTCTTCATAAAAATTGTCTTCAGTGCTTTAACCTTTTTAGCGGTCGTTGAAAGGCTTCGTCACTAACTTTTTCTCGTCAAGGGTACTTTGTCCAAGACATTCAGTTTTGGGACCAACTCTTTGTGTCAATTGGTCGAACCCTGATCTTCACCGGAAGTGGCTCTCTTTGTATTCTAGCTTAGAAGATCAACCTCGATTCATTGTTACAATGAGAGCGTCCTCCACCTTATCCAGGTCTTCCCGAGAGAGTTTAGCTTTTGGAAAAGAGCGGGGAAGATCTGCAATTTTTATGCTTGGACACTTCCTTGCATGATTTTAACGCTATCCAGATATGCGTCCTTTTTGTCTTCTTCATATTTGGGGTGTTATCTGCACTTTTTGAAGACTTTCTAGAGGATCGTCATCTCAGTCATCTTGTCAGTGCTGAAGCAGTAGACACATGCTATTGTGCGGAGCTCTTTATTAACTATTCAAGAGCTAACCACAATCCGAGCTTGATCTTCAGTATAGACTTGGCTCGTTCCAACTACACTCACACTATCGTTCAAGCACTGTCTTCTTGGACTTTCGCTATTAATCACCTGCAACCCGCCTGTTTTCCAAAGCTAAGGCGACCCGCAGAAAAGTTCCACGAGTTCTGCGGTCAATTAAAAAAAATTTATTATATTTATTAGATTAAAGTATATTAATTTTAAACATTCTATAGTACAAAGAATCTCTGCAGCTTATTCGATTCAAAATACTACTCGGACTTTTTGTCTCCAATAGCATCTATGATGTTGGAGAATAGCTGGAAGTTAGTTACCATACAGTAGTCCCAGAGAAATAACAAGTGTAAGCGCTTTGAATCGCATAATCTTGTCAGACTTTGCACATTGCTTAGGGAAATAAGTCATTCTGAAAACTTTCCTTGCACCAACTCAAATGTTATGTCCGATGTGTGACATGTTGCGTCGTCTTGTTGGAACCACATGGTTCCAGTTGCAAGTTATCTCCAATTAAAGTTACGTACACATATAAAGCTCAATAACGCCGCTTGATCCAAATGCTATGGACGGAGAATCTTGATACTAATATTGTGGGTTAGTCGTTGCAATATGTAACATGATCTCATGTGCATGATCTCATTATAAATTAAATTGCTTTCTAACTAAAGATGATTTTTTGAACCCTTTTACAACTGTTATAGATCCTAACAAGCGATCGTAAGACGAACTTGGTAATTTCGGAGTTACTGTGCTTGTGTCAATTGGAATCTCCGGTTATACCGGCTAGATTTTCATCTAGTTGGGTTTAACTTTTAGTAAATATTTGTGGAACATTATAACAGTCATGTTTCCATTTGTACTAATTTTTGCCATTAGCTATTCCAGTAGACCTAATAAAATTTTCATCTAGGTTTTATTGAGTATGTTGTCACGTTCAGTGGAAATTTGAAGAATGATTCAAACGTGAAATGACAACTGGCGCAGCTCTATATACTATATATACTTAAGATAATTGCCATTATAAACACTAAGTATAAACATTTTTTTTTAAAACATTGTGTTTCCACCTACTCCAATGTGTGAGTATAATAAATATATTCGAATTTTTGTTGTGCATAAATAGCAGCACAGGTGTTAGCAATATACTCCAGCTATATAGACAGATAGATAGATATAGACAGAAACCATACACATACAAATATATACTAGCGCCGCATCTTAATGGCCTATCTTGGCAGTAAGGCTTTTAACAGCGACATGGCAAAGTTTCATGCAACATTGAAGCTTCAATTATGCTGTCATGCAGTCAGTTGTTGTCTCTATACCCACTCATGCCAAGTCTTAAAGACAAGCACCAGCACAAGGCTGCTATAGCGAGCCACCCCGGCCTTTTCGAGCAACCAACTTGTGTCGCGTATTTATGCGCTCGGCGCAAAATTGCTGAAAGCAAATTGATATCACAGGGATTTTGCTTTCACTTTGTGAAATCAATGAACGAAATCCTTTGGCAGCAATGAAAATGAAAAGTATGCGGAAGCAAAGCGTATCCTTGTCTGTTTGAGTCTATTCTAATGCAGGGTCTCTCTTCTATTATTTTTTTTTTTTTTTTTTTTGGGCATAAAGTGAATGGTGCTTGAGCTAAGCCGAGGATAATGGTTATGTGCAAATGCAAAGCAACGCATTCACTTAATGAAATTCAAGCAGACAACATGACGTATACGTAACAAAGTGAAAAGGACTAATAGCAAAGGATCTTTAACAACAAAGACAACTAATTGCGCAAACAGACACACACACACACCCACACACAGTCACATGAGACGTATCAATTAATAGTACGACTTTTACTTGATTGAAAAATCAAACTAATTAAAAGATTTCAATTAAATATTGAAGGTATTATATATAGAAGCTTCTTAGAATATGTTCCAATTATTTATTGAAACTAAATACTGTTTGCATGTTTGTACGTTTGGCTTAAAAGATAAATAAAAATGTGTGTTATATAAAAATCTATATTTATAATTCAGTTTGAAACAGTATTAGGAAGGAAGTTTAAATGTTTTATTTGTTTTAGTATTAATTGGTTCTATTAATGGCGGCATGTTTGTTACTCTTTCACGCCTATCGCTTAAGCAATTTGTATAAGTTTTAGTACAATAATATATAATACGTTGAAAAAGCTTTTACTGTGCGCGTACAAAGTCGCGGGTTAAGCTGGTATTCTATATAAACAACACATCACGTTGAAAACCATTAAAGGTGCAAATCAATTTCTATAAATTTCATTTAGCAATCTCGAATTGAACTCACGTCGTCAAACGCATAAGCAAAGAGCATCCATCTAGCTGCGACACTGCCACGCCCACATTTTTAGCTACACACAGTTGTTTGCTATATGGCTGGCTGGCTGGCTGGCTGGCTGGCTGGCTGGCTGGCTGGCTGGCTGGCTGGCTGGCTGGCTGGCTGGCTGGCTGGCTGGCTGGCTGGCTGGCTGGCTGGCTGGCTGGCTGGCTGGCTGGCTGGCTGGCTGGCTGGCTGGCTGGCTGGCTGGCTGGTTGGCTCCCTAAGCGATTACGTATCATGAAATTTGCTACATGCTGACAAATCTGTTAATTGAATTGAAAATCCAATTAAAACTTCAATTTTTGTAAAAGTTTTGCCATGTTGTCCAACAGTTCATGCAGTGCGGTGCGGTGCGGCGCTAGCTTCATGGACCTGCATCTACGGATGAATGAATGAATGAATGACTGAGTGAGTGCAGTTCAGTTCAGTTCGGTTCAGTTTAGGATGATGACGACGACGTGGACAACGTCAACATGGCTGGCGCGTATGAGTTGAGTGTCCGAGTGTAAAAATTCAAAACGCAAACACATTGGCTATTTTTGCTACTGCCATCCTCTGCGTATCACTTTGTTGCTCCTCCGACGGTTGACCATCGCTCACTTACTACTACTTGTGATGTTGCTGCTGCGTGGCATTTTCATGTTTCCCTTCCCTGCTCGTTTTTGAGTGCGTCACGTTTTTGCACTAAACTTTTAACACTTTTGCTTTTTCTTTATATATATATATTTTTTTTTTTTTTTGAGTAACACAAACAGTTTAAACAAACATTTTTGGTTATCTCCAAAACTTTTCAAATGCATTTAATAGTTTTTGTGTTAGTCTTTGGTCGCAAAATGTGAATATAATTGTTAAAATATGAAATTATTTTTGTACGCTTCTTAAGAGTGTACTAATTGCTGGCAGGACATTTTTAAATCTCGCGGTTATGAATGTGGTGCGATATAAGATGGCTCTATGTTAGAGAAGAGATTATGAAGAGGTGCTAAGAGTGCCCTTACAAAACTATGATTTAATATGAATCAAATTACTTTGACGATCTACTCCGCAATGCGGACTCAATCACTTTAAGTTTCACCTTTGACAGTTACACATAAAATTAAGAGACACCTTCTCAGGCTCCATGGTGTCGTTCAGAAATTTGCCAAAGCTGTTGCTGACGTTTTACATCAGTGATTCTTGCCTTTAGACCTAGTAAGCCCATTTAATGTACTACTGCAAGCTGAACAATCTGATCTGAAATTCATCTTTCCCAAAGCACCAGAAAAAGTATGAATTTAAAGTCTCTGGCAATCGCAGATTTACCAAGAATACGCTTTGCTTCCGCATACTTTTCATTTTTATTACGTTATTGAAACCTGATAAACCATAGGATCAAGTTTAGTCTTACAGACCAAAAAGTTGACTATGCACTTTCTTAGAGATATATTCTAGGAAGAATTTTGGTATTTCCAGATGTATAGCTCCACCGAGTCGTACTGCCTCGACAATCAGCAATACAAATTAATTTGATCTATTTTATATTATCTTTCTGGATGTTTAGCAAGCATTAGATCACTTTTAGCATGAATGATTTTTCTACAAGCTTAAGTCTTCCCTTCAAACGGTTCAGTATCTCCAGCTTAAGTCGTAGTAGCCGCTGTTTTCTGGTTCAAGTTTGCGATAAAAATGTTGTCGAGGTGAAATATACGTTGCGAGGCAGCAGAACTTGCGTAGTAGTTCCTGAATAATTTTAGCAAGTCTACCGAACAGCAAATCACAAACTGTATAGCTAAATTGCCAAAGTTAAAGTGGCTGCTAAGACCCTCAAGAAAGCTTAGTCCGAGTCATAAGTTGCCTGTCTACCGGTCAGTAGCTGCTCTTTCCTTGATTTGCAGGCTGCCACTCTTGAGCTTTTCTGCTCTCTTCAACATCAACAAGATGAAGTTGATTTAAAACAACACTCCACGCAGGATTACTTCTATGCCATATTAATATATTTATGGAGCATATATTCTAGCTATGGGGTGGGTAATGAAATGCCTGCTAAAAAGGTTTAACTTTTTTGCTGTGTTGTGCTCAGTTGATCCAATTATTTTATTTTACGAAATTTAAGAAATCTTCGCTTGTGTGCCAAGCACAAATTAACCCGCTATTGGATGTCAATTAAATATTGCGTGGGTCCCATATAAAACTTACGTAGCAGTTTTCATATATTTTGCTACGAAGACATTGCAGATTTATCGAACAAAGTATTCAGCTATGCACTGAAACTCTTCAATAGGCGAGAAAGTCAACCTGAGACGATTTATTACGATAATGCATTCAATTTGGTTGGCAGTAACCCAACACTAAAGGATTACGCATCAAAAGGATAATATCGATGAGGCACTGCGCACAGAATTTATTTATTCGTTTTCGAGCTCTGCAAAGAACAATTAATGGAAATTCTTGGACATGCTCAATTATCATACGTTGAATCGGCATTTATCGAGTTAGAAGCAATCATTGCCGTAGTCATTCTCCCAATCCGCATGATTTAGGCGTACTTATTCCTGGCCAGTTCTTTGCCGCTACTTTCTTGTAGGTCATTCCTGAACAGATCAATTATGAAGAAGACATTTCCCATTTACGGCGTTGGGAACGTATTTATTCGAATAAAGAATATGTTTGCATGTGTGTATTACGCACAAATGGCCTAAATATGTATACACCGCAAATGCTGACAAAAACATATGTCCCATCTGAAGAAAACCCTGCCAACTTAATGAATTCAGCATTATTGATGAAAAATTTATTAAGCAGGTTGGCAGGCCTTTTTCTATATGAGTTTTGCTTACATTTGCAAGTAAATGTATAGCAATGAAGTTTACTAAAATTTAATATTTTTGCTAAACTGCGCAGCTTGCTTTTAATTCAACATAACCTATATAAAATTCGCTCAACAAGGATATGATGCTTGAATTCCAAACGTTCATAGATATTTCTATAGATATTATGCTTATTTAAATTCTAGCAGACTTAAATAAAACATTTGCATATATAAATCTAATTAGATTACAGTGCCTGCACTTGAAAGTATGTAGATATACCTGCATCAAAAATTACCTAATTAACTACAACTCCAAAAATTTGCGCATACAAAAGCATCTACGCTGTATACACATGGCAAAATATAAAGTCAAAAGAACCGCAAATTGTGAAGAACTAAACTTGAATGCTTTATTTCATAAACCGCAGAAAAACACGCATGCTACATACTGATTGTCTATCTTTTTGAGTACATACATACACATGTATCTGCATATGTGTACACATCCCGTACCGCCACACAAAGCCCATTAAAACTGCATTTAGACTAAAATTTATCTATTTGCAAAATGGTAACAACCGCAGGCACATTTTACACTTACCTTTGCCATCTAATAGTCTGCAAAGCTCCTGTTTTTATATATGTATATAGATATGTACTCCATTTTGTATCTGTAGGAAGTTTTCCGAAAAAGTTATCCAACAGTTTGTCTATGTTCACTAAAAAGCGGTTGTGGAAATGAAATAAAATGAATGTCTGTGTGTAAATTTCCGTTTGCTCTCTGGCTTGTTTGTTTAAATGTTTTTCTGTTTATATTTTGTAGCAGTTCATGCAACAACGATGAGTGCTCCACGTCTATGTCTGTATGGGTAGTGAAGTGTTATCGTCTCGGCTGTAAGAGAACCATATACTATAAGCGAGGGGGCTAACAAATAAATTGGATTATATATAAAATATGCTAATTTTAGAAGAATCGCAGAATATGTTGATAAACTTCGATAATTGCCAAGTTGCATGTGTGTTGAATACACCTGCTAACGTCGGAACACGTTAAGATTCCGAATAATCTATTTCATTAAATTTGTTTTTAACAGCGATTTAAAGTGAATATGAAAAGTAATCAGGAGAACAGCAGGTAGGACCGTAGGTAGCCGGTAGGATACCCTTTCAATCCATACAGAAAAGTAATAGTTTCAACTATTGCTTGGCTTCTGATGTATTCCAATTGATTTATTTTTCATTGAAGGTTTCACACCATTGATTTTTTGGAATCCATCCGCTTTATGTCTGTCTCAAACTTAATGCTGTATATTGATTAAAATTTAACTTCAAACTCGATATTTAGTTTTTAAGGCATTTCACGGAGCGAATGCATTACCAACTCTCGGTGATCAAATAATTGCAAACATTTGGTATGTCATATTATTATATTTGTTAGTCACATTAATCAAAGTATTTTGTTTATTTACAGAAATAAGCTGAACCTATATTGTGGTACTATTTGAGAGATTTCTGTACTTTTCAAGATAATCCAAGGTTGGCAATTACACTGAACTGCACGAACCACGCTCTGCAGCTGGAGATTTGTCAAAAGAAGCTAGAAAATTCAAATTTATTGCAACAAAATATCATCAGGATTCATCAATCGATACCACAACTTTTATCGTACATTGAAAATCTGTATTTATGTCGTCGGAAAGTGTTCACCACACAAGAAATGGTTGATAAAATCTGTATCTCATTGAAGTACACCACTCGATGATCGTGCGTCCGTCAGGAACATTTATTTTGAGGGAATTACAACTCTTTTTGAGGCACTCGGTTCAGTAGATCTTGAGAAATAATGGCAGACTTGGCGAAGTAAGTGTTTTCGAGAGAAATGCGTTTAAAAACTGCTTCACTAAAATGCCTAAAATTTCGAAACTGTGTAAGATTAAAAAAAAAAAATTTTATGCAATATTAAAAATATATTTTTTTTCTAGGAACACAACGTCACACACACCCTATATCTCATCAGAAAAAAAGTCTGGATACTTTGCTGACCTTTCTATAACCGTTATATCGATCACGCGACGTACTGTGGCAATATATGTGTACTGTGGTATAACCATTGATAAGTCTTTGGATATCTTTAAAGTTGCCAAGGATAACGAGGATAACTATTAGAGTTTACAAAACCTCGCAAAATTAGGGAATTAATGGTATTCAGCTTCGTCACCGGGTGCACTATGATTGCACTCTTATTCTACCGAACTTTTGTTAGCACTTGCGCATATAGTCAATAGCACTTATATTGTAACTATATATAGGGACAACTGACTGATCGCTGCACCAAAAGATACAAATGAACACCGTTTTCACTCACGGAGTACCTAAATAAATAAAAAAATAAAAGTTCGACATTTGTACTTGCTTCACTTTGGCTTCGGTTTAAACATAAATTTTATTGCTTAGATGGTTTGTTGGTGTTATTAAGTTATTCTTTTGCATTAATACTAAAATATTTTAGTAATAAAATTCCTGAATAATTGCTTAGTTCAAAAGAATTGGAACGCTTTAGACTGTTTTGTTTCTTCTACTTAAATATCGCTGCTGTAGTTTACATGGAATTCATGATCATCAATGTCATTATCAGTGCCGACTTCAGTGGGATCATCATCGTTCAGATCAGAATCATCGGAATTATCCTGCGCAGCAACGTCGTCGTCGTCGCCGTCCTCGTCGTCATCGTTCATAATGTTCGCATCAACATCCACATAATGCGTCGCGGTCGTCATCGAAGCTGTTTGACATTGTGCGCCGACGAGTGGTACATTAATATTGTCACCGTTGCCAATGTCCTGCAGCGTAACGGATAGTATATGCGGACGCGTATCCTGCGCAATTGCATTGCGCTGTCCATTTGCCAGTGTGCTAGCATGCTGCGAAATATGCAATTGACTTTGTTGTTGTTGCTGCTGCGCACAAGTTAGTAATTTATGCGGCGACATTGGACGTGGCGCTGCCAACTTTGTGCTAGTTTTCGACTGCTGCTGTGTTTTTGTTGTCTTCGCCTGCATGCTGGAACACTGTGCTGCTGTATCAGCGCCGGCTGCATTGCGTGATGTGGTACCCTTTGGCATAAGCAACGGCACCAGATTCGGTTCAATGCCCAGCTCATGCTCGGTGAAATTGAAAAGCGGCGGCATAGGACGTCCATTGGGCAAAGTTTGATTCGGTTCCTGACGCAGCTCATCGAAGAACGGATGCGCACATGCCATCAACGAGGAAACACGTGCATTTGGTGTATAGACGAGTAGCTTTGAGACTAAATCAATTGCCTCCGGTGCCGTACGTATGCGAAAGACTTTCGGCCATGGATGTGGCTTCAGTTGGGGCAGCTTAAAGGTTTTATAATTGGGATTCATTTCGTGCAACTGTTCGGTGCTTGGTGTACCCATAACTTTGACTATTTCAACTATTTGATCGACACCGGAATCGCCGGGAAAGATTAACTGTCCCAACAGCAATTCGGCCAAGACGCAACCAGCGCTCCACATATCAATTTTTGTTGTATAATTAACCGAACCAAATATCAGCTCCGGCGCACGATAATAACGTGAACATATATACGAAACATTTGTCTCGCCCGGCACTAGTTGTTTGGCGCTGCCGAAATCGCACAATTTGAGTACCGCGCTTTCCGAGTCCAGCAACAGATTCTGTGGCTTTATGTCGCGATGGCAGATGCCATACGAGTGTATGTAGGCGAGACTGCGAAACAATTGATACATATACAGACGCACATAGTTCACTGGCAGCGTTTGCTTGGCACGCGAAAATTGACGTTCGATTTTGTACAATGTTTCCGGTATATACTCGAGCACCAGATTCAAATAGACGTCGTCACGCTTGTCGCCGCTCGAATAGAAGAAGTACTTGAGTAAGACTATATTGATATGCTTCAGCTTGCGCATTATTTGCAGTTCACGATTCTTGAAGCGACGATCCTGTAGCACTTTCTTGATGGCAACCATTTCGTTGGTGCCCAGCATTTTTGCCTGAAAGACAACACCGAAGCTGCCGTTGCCCACAACTTTGGTGTCCGTGTAGGAGATTTCGGTCATGGCTTCCGAGCCATAACCAGCGGTGGCCACCACAGTGGTGACTTTGTTGGGACCCATGTTATTTGCCATATTGCTGCGTGTTTGTTTGCTCATAACTGGGTCAGCTGCTGCCTTGTTGTTGGCTTGCAAACGGTGTACAGATCTAATTTTTTTTTTGTTTTGTTTGAATTAAAAATAAAAAATAAAAGAAAAAAAAAATACTTAGTAACTAGAATAAAATTGAACAGTAAACACGTGTGTTATATATTAAAATATATACATAAAATGAAAAAAAAAAAAAATATATATTATTTATATTATTATTGACTCAAATGAAATGTAAATAAACTGCGTCTATTCTATTTATTTCTACAACAGTGTCAAATTTTAGAGATATTGCGCCAAATCGCTAAACATTTGCTGTCTGAATTTGTTGACACATGCTTGTTGAAACTTAATTTCCATGCCACGCGTCACATAAGAAGTGAACAAACAGATATAAACGCCGCAGTCATAGGTGTTCCGTTGCTGTGGCACTGCTACGACTTGCATCTCAAAACGCTAGTAGCTAAGCATTTGCCGGCGTATATCCATGACTGCTAATGCCTAATGCGTGCGGCGTAGATGCAGCGGCACAGGTATCAATCGGCACCGGTAATGCGGCAAATAGTTTTTTTTCGGTTGCCACTTAAATTTGTAGCAGCTTCCGCCTCGTCATCCGAAGATAAGTCTACAATGTGCTCAACTGTGGCAGCGACTGACACTGATTCGTCACTAAGTGTGACTTTCTGCTCCAGAGTTGTTGACACTTTTTCTACATTGTGAGGCAACTTTGGAGCCGGCGGTTCAGATTCATTACTTTCATTTTCAATTTGTTTGATTTTCTTGGCGCTACATTCCTTTTTAATGATTGACACATTTTCTATGCTAAGCAGTATATTTGCAGCTGGTCTGGAAGTGCACTTGACATCACTTGCACTTGCTGCACTACGTCTGTCATAATATACAGCAGAAGCGTACAATCGTGCACTTTGCCCGGTTTTAAATATGTGTTTCTTTGTTCTGGTCTGCCATTTGTTTGCATGATATCTGTTTTATTTAGCTTTGGCCGAATTTTTTTTTAGTTGCTACGAGTATTGCAGATACTAAATATTTTGAAGGAATGAATCTAATGTTACATTGGTTGAAAGCGATTTACACTTATCTAACTTACCCGTTTAAATGTTTAATTTATTGAAATATTTCGGCGTTGCATTTCAGCACCGACAGCAGTTCTTTTAAAATTTTGTTTAACGAAGTTTTGCAATAAAATATTTAACAAAATTTGAAGCAACAATTGCGAAAAAATACGTTCGATCTATAGACAGTGTTGCCATATCAAAACAATACGCCAAACAGCTGCGTGCGCAATAAAAATTTGCAGCGCAGGGTTGCACGAAACGTTTTATTTATTGTACAGAGGGATGGCGCATAGTTATTCATATGGGATTTAACAAAAATCGTATTAGGTTTCCATTAAGAAAATAATCAGTAAGAGACATTTTTTTCTCTATAAAAGAAATACAGTGCTCGCTCGAAAACGTGAATACTGGCTGTCTTGAATACATTTTTATTTTTAACTACTCTAAAAAGTGAATCAAAATTTTTCAAACTAACTAATATTTGTGAGTCCTTTTACTTAAAAGGAAGTAAAATTTCTAACTAACTTATGTGCGGTTTTAATATTTTTGGGAAATCCCACAATATTTCAAAGGTTGATTAATGTTAAAATTCCATACTTGCTGCTGTATAAATATTATCAGTGGTCTTCAGTTATCTAAGTGCTGAAAAGTTTAAGAAATATATTCAAATATTGAGTTTAAAAAAGGAAACGGGAAAATTTTGGAATGCGTCCGAAAAGGATGGAGTGTGACAAGTTTATTCATAAAGTATGATGCGGCCAAAACGATTATACAAGATATTTTCAGCATTAAAAACGCTGAAATCATCGGAGGTTAAAAAAAAAAAAAAATACTCTACATTGACCGGGATAATTTTTGAAGACGTACACGACTGGCATGCACAGTCAGTAGGGATGGTAACGGACAATACGCAAAACTTCTTCGGACAACAGATCGTAGGAACATGCAATCAAAAGATATCAGGCTCTTCGTGTCCAGAGACTTCAAACCCTCTCTCTTTAGCCAAGAATGCAATCCCGCTACAGTCCAACTAAATATTTTCAAATTAAAGCTAGTAAAGTCCGCTTTATCATATTTGGATTTAATTGAGCATAAGCCATGCTGATGGCTTTTTAATTTTAGCCGTTGTAACTTTGTCCGTTGCTGTAGAAGTTGTTGGGCTTTATGCAACACTGTCATTTAGCTTGTATGGCAGGCACAGCTAATTTGCCAACTCTGAAACCTGTGACTGCGTACATTTGCACAATTCGTGCTACAAATTTTATTAAATTTTCAACTGATTCATTCATGATTTAGCCGCTGCGCCGAAAAATGCAGCGTAGTGAACAACATATGCCAATTTATCTTAAAAATCATCAACAAATCAAGCCAATCTCAGTGAAAAAAGACGTCTATGATGTGACCACCGAATTATCGGACTCAGAGCTGCAGCATAGCTTAAATAATTCATTAATCTCAACTAATGCTGAAGATATTGATTTAGAAAAAGCGATCTTTCGGGTGATGAGAAAATCGCAAAAGAAGATTACGATGCCAACAAAATGCTAATTGAGCAATTGACAGGAGAAGTTAATGAAAAGCTTTTAGTTAAGCAATTGGTGCAACAGCACATCGTAAAGTACAGAAATGATAAACGAGAAAACGTTTTAAGTTTATTGGAAATATTAAATGAACCACATGCAGTAGCTGCTCAAGTTGATGAACGTAAAGAACAGCAAACATCTGAAATATTTGACTTCAGTGAGGTAATCTAGGAAAATTTATCAAAAGATTCTTATAATGCAACTTTGGAGGAGCATAGTATCAGCTCACTGCTTAAGATTGTCAACACACAAACACCAAAGTTCAATGTATCTTACGATTATGAAACGTTGTTGCTAGAATAACAACAAAAACAAAAACAGCAAAACTTAACTTAACAAAAAAAAAAAATATATAATAAGAAAACAAAAGAAAACCCCCCCCCCCCCCAAAAAAAAAAGGATACAAATTTATATCAACTTACATATATGTAAGAACATTTACACATTTGTAAACATTTAAATATTATCTAAACTTAAGGCGAATGAATACGAGTTCTTCAAAATTTACAAAGTAAAAATTATTATACAACAATGGTTCAGTGAAAAAACTCACTTCGAAACTCTTAAATTATATTTACAAATAGATTACATATACTTCTTTAAATAAATAAAATATGAAAATATTCTCATTCGCTTGGAGAGTATATATTTCTATGTTAGTTCGTGTACGATATTAATTGAAAGCATGGGGTAAGAACTCTTTTTTTTTTTACTTATATTAGTCAGTTGAATGGCCAGTGCACGAGTCCAGTCTTGTATTTTTGCTGTGAGTTAAGGCCCTAGACTCTAGGGTCTGATATGTACAAAATATATTGATCCGAGAACAGTTACACTGACATCAGATTAGACTAGTGACTCCTCAGCTTCTCGAAGATGTTTGGCTATTTCGCTAAACATCTTCGAGAATTATCTTCGTGAAGATAAAGGTGAGCAGTGGATACATCTCTGTAATCTATAATTTTGTCTTAAGGCTCGAAGCAGAAAACAAAACTCTTGTGTTTGCCATGATTTGTACGATTACTTATACCAAACATAAATTGATTTACTAACAATTCATTTCTCAGCTAAAATCATTATCGCTCCCTCATGCAAATAGTCTTCGCAAGTAATTTGTAAGCAATCAGCGGTAGTACTCAGAGCGCTATATTGTGCATAGGGCAGCACTTGCCTTACTTAAAACTGTTAAAAGCAATCTTTATTTCAGAAAGGTAAATTGGATTAAAGGAGGGTACTCTACCTACACGTGTGTATAAGTTCTACTGCGACAACATTCAGTTTGGAAAAGTGTACATTGTATGAAACTTTATGGCAGAAGGAGTACCTGAAAGCTTAGCTGCGCCTCGTAAAAACTTTTGTCAAAATTAAGGTTGTGTCTGTGTATGTTTCCTACAGACAGTCAACCTATCCCCACTTTTTCGAAGGATCTTAGGCCAACCAAGCCCATTAACATGTAAACCACATATCATCTCTGTGACTCAAATCGGTGGAAAGATATGACGAATTTTGTTTATCGCTTATATGTTGTGAGGGGCATCACAGCCTCTGATTTGGATCAAACTCATAATGTGTTTTTCTCCCGATCTAATTAACATGTAAACCAAATATCATACCTCTGCGGCACAGTCACCTCTGGTTTTAAATCAGAATCAAAATCATGGGTTTAGCCGTTTCGGAGATTAGCCCGAATAAACAATCTGACAAACAGAAAAAACTTTAAAAACTCGAATATATATTTTCTTTTCAAAATCGACCTATAGTGTCAAAAGATATTAATGTTGAAAAATTAATTAAATGTCGATTAAAACGCCATTCATTGCCTCAAATGATGTCTACATTCGTACATTTTCCCAAGCCAGATTGAAAAGTTAGGATTTGAAAAAAAATTTGACAAAAATTATTTTGTATTTATGGAAATTTAAATACAAACAGAATTTCTAAGCTTATCGTAGATGTTTAAATTTAAAATTTCTAAATTAAGTAGTACTGATTGTTTAGTATTTATTTAGTAAGTCAAGACAAGTATTTATGTTGATGTAATTTAAACTGTTGAAACTCTTTTACTCTCAATTATCTACTCAACTAATTTTTTGCTCATTTTACCTACGCACACAAACGCAATTGCAATGAGCGGATTTCAATCAACGTATTTGTTTTTGCATTGAACCAACAAAACTCGGCTGTGCATGAACTAATTTGAATTCTTTTTCTCACGCTTCGATCAGTTTCTATTCTGATCGCGACGCGTCGGGTTGTTTGTCAAAGTGCAACAATTAAACGGATTTAGTATTTTCATTATTAAGAAGTTTTTTATGTGCAATTTTTATTTTAAAAAGTTTAAAAAGTGTGTCAGCTTGTGTCTATACAATATATAAAAGAAATTTTCATTTTTTAAGTGCAAAAGTGAAAAAAAAACATCGAAGAATTTTTTTATTTTTTTTTGCTTTTATTTGTATTTTTATTTCTTTGCCAAATATGTATTTTATATAAAAGAAAAAAAAGAAAGCTTCGATGCTCAAATCAAGTGTTTTAATGTGAATTTGTTGCTGTTTTTTTTTTCTATGCTTTGCGCAGCAATTTTTTTAAATATGTTTTTTTTTTAAGTTCTTAATTTATGTATAATACATATTTTTCAAAGCTTTGCTTGTTGAAAATATAAAAGAAAATTTGGAATTTCATGTGTATTGGTGTTAAAAATATAAAAAAAATTTGTGCGTTATCATTTATATTTGTTGCTGCGCTTTTTAACTGTTTTTATTTTTATTGCGTTCCTTTCGATTCAGCAAGAATAGCTGTAAATATGCAAAAACTCCGTTTATAGTTTTGTTTTTGCAAATACAAAGTCGTGCAGACTCAGTCAGGTGAGTTTCTTCTTCTTTATTTTTTCTTTTGCTGCATTAGAAAATCAAAGACAGTGTGTCGAAAGACTTTGTAACATTTTTAATTTCAACTTTTTATTTACATAAGTATATTAATTATAATTTTTATACTTAGTTGATTAAAAGCTTAGATGATTAAATCAATTGAATGTATGTATTTAGAGTAAAAATGTAAAAAAAAACAAATTTGAAAAAAAATAGGTTAAAGAATTAGTTTGACACAAGTTCATATTGGCGAAAGACAGCTAGTTTAGCGTAAATTGTCGAATTCTATCTGTAATTAATTGAAGCCCAGCTAATTAGTAGATTTTTTTTTGTAGAATGATGCCAGTGTTGGATGAAGTGTTCAAAGCTTTAGTAAGCAAAAAATATGGGATCACTATGTTAGTTTTAGAAAAATTTGAGCAATTCGGTAGTGAACTATTTTTTTTTTATAACTTCGGAGAAACTATTGGATTTGTATGAGTGACGGTCGTTCCCGTGTATGTTAGGCTACGTGATGGGAACGACATTTGAAAATTTCCTTATTAGAAGGAAGTAGTGAAAGAAAAGGTATGGTTTGATTATAGCGATAAGAAGGTGAACTCAACGATTAGATAGTGCTTTCAAGAGCTTGTGGTCGTCTCCGACCAATCCTGCAGACATCATGTTTTCGAGTTTTTTTTGCTAAAAGGGCAGTCTTTGAGGCAAATATATAGAGGCAGTTTGGTTTCAAGCGGAAGTTGTATGTAGCATAAAGCTATCCTTAAGCATTGTGGATTTATTCTTTAGCACATTTGATATATTCCAAAAGGAAGTAGATCCTTTGTCTTAAGTAAAGAGTAGGGATTTTCAGCAGTCGTTTAACCTGAATAACGCCATATGCTAGTCTCTAGCGCTGATGTGTCTGTTTTGGAATTACATCATAGATAATGAGACCGGATTTTTGATGCTGATCATGAATATATATACTGTATACAGTCTGCCAAGCCACTTTCGGCCTGTAACATAAATTTACAAAAACTTAATATACCCTTATACCCTATTGGTATATTATGTAGAAAAAAAGCACTCGTGTTCACAAATAATTAGAATTATAGTGCTCGCCTTTTCAAAAAAAAAAAAAGGTTTTATTTGGAAAGTGGAGCGTAGCCAACGTTCTTTGCTCACCTAGTTATAAATATTCATGCAGGACCTAGTAAAGTTCACTGTGGACAACGTTAACTCCGCTGTTAAAGATCCTGTTTTTTTGTATTGCTTTTGCCGGGTTTATTCGGATGTTTTATGTTCTTTTAAATATATAGATAATGCAATTCCCCAGTCTACATTGTATTAAATTCTTTTATACCTAGCCAATATTTATCTTCCTCAATTGGCTACAATACATACTTAATATATACAAAATTTGTAGGGAATTAAGATTCACGTGTAGGTTTATATATTATCATACAAACTGCAGCAAATTGGAGCTATTAAAAACGCATATTGATCTATTTTAAATGAATATAACATGCAACTGTTTTAACTCTTTCTAAAATGGTCCTTTTTTAAAGTGAAACTGCGTTAGGACCGGAAGAGTGGACTGAATAAAAAAAGCGAGAAAAATCAGTGCATACTTTTAGGGCTGGTTTTCAGAAACAGAAACGGAAGCCGTTTCTAAACTTCATCAAAGGCTAAGGCTAGTACTCCTTTTGAATTGAAACTACTTTAGGCACGGGTGTCAGCCTAATTCAGGTCTTGAAATTTACGAGTATTCTCTGGGTATTCTTTGCTAGCGTCTAGCGTTAAGAGTTCTTTTATTTATTTGTGAACAACATCTTTGGTATACCAGTATCCATTGCTTCAGTAGGAACGTTTACGAAAAGGCTTGCCTTTTTTATTTGTTACGTAACTCGTTACGTAACTCGTTGCCCCGCGGCGCTGTAACACATGGTAACGATTTACACATGGCGCTTTTTTCAAGTAACCCTTTCCTATATCCTGGATTTTAGTGATGTCAGCCTTGTAACTTTCGAGAACAGCATATTTTCGCATATTTCACGTGAATATCCTTAAATCATGTTTTTTATATCGTTTGCGTGGCATCACCTTAGGATTCTATAAGACGTTGCTTTCTTGTTTTCATTGTAGTGGCGGGTCCCAAGCTAAGTGCACCTACCTAATGCTGAAGTCAATATGATCTGGCAATTTTGCTGATATAGTGAAAGGTACATATTTGTCGGATAGATTGTCTGGTAGATTGTATATAGTTTTTGAGCTTATCGGTACAATTGGTGATGCGCTTGATGATGAAATCACGAGAGACAATTAAGAGGGCATGGCAGATTTTTCCTCTTGAGTTGATACCTGATTGGAGAGCTTAATTATTTCTTTCTGAAATAATAAAAAACGACTTCTATAAAAACTAACATTATTAGTTCCTGAAATAAAGAAGAGTACCATCGTCCAAAGCACAAACTCAAAGTTTTTTTGTATAAAATGTTTATTTTATTATTTGATTGCGTTGTATATTTACTTTTTATAAAAGTGACATCAACTGTAAAATGTTATACTATACGAATTGTTGTTATTTATTTCTAATATATGACATATAATTTACTTTAAGATATTAATACATTTATTTATTTATTTATTTAAATAGTTATTAAGCTCTTAACTTATTAAAACTAAATAATTTAAGACTGTCGAAGTGAGTGTTTTATAAGTTTATCTGCTGTTTTTTGTTTTAAGTAAAAATTTAAAAATCATTCATAGATTTCTATAAACAGTTTTTAGTTTATACGGTTTAACCTATTAAATAATAATAATATGCTATTGTAAAATGGCAGTGTTAGCACAGTATATCAGACAAAAAAGTCATTGAACAGCATAAATTTTAATAAGTTTTGTTTTCGTTGCATTTTTTATGTTTTAAGTTGAAAACATTTATACACACAATACAATATCATTTATAGACAGCCATTTTCTTTTTAAAATGTTTTTTTTTTCTTCTAAATATAGCTCAAAACATGTAAGTGTTTAATAGGGAGAGAGCATAGCAGTTTTTTATATATCATATTTAAAATTAAATTTATTTTTTTTACATATAAACTTCATTAGTGTGGACGTTAGTTGAATAAGAATTTCTACAAGTTTTACATTTTGAATTTAAAGTATTTCGTTTATATTTGGTTTCAGTTTAGTTTATATATTTAGTAGGTAGTATAAATGTTTAACATACACTTAGAAAAAAATTTTATTACTAATTTATGCGTATGTCTGTGTATATATTTTCTATTTTTTGCTTTGAAAACTTATTTCGTTGCTTGCTGCATGCAAATGTTTTAGCGTGTAATTTAAATGTTTATAAAATTGGTTCTTATGTAAGTTAATAGAAGTTTTTTCTGTTTTTTATTTATATTTCTGTTTAGTTGGCCTTTTTTTGTCGTCATTTTTTTTTTGTCTTATTAATTTTAGTTTTTATGTATTGTATATAAATTGAATTATCATACGAATAGTTGCTTCCTTCTTGTTTTGGTTGTTTTGGTTGTTGTTGTTGTGGTTTTTTGTTGTTTTTGTTGTCCTTGGCGCATGTATAATATGTATAATAACAATAAAATTTTATATTTATCGCTTACGATTTCCGTCTAAAGCCGGAAGAGCGCATGGCTTTAAGTTGTATGTGTTAGAACTGCGAGGTTTGTAAGCAAACAATTAGTTTCGGAAAGTCGTAGTTTTTGAACAGCCAAAAATAACAAAATAATTTATAAAAATTAATTGTTTGCTATTGTTTATATAATAGACCAGATTATAGAGAGACTTCAAAATATTTATGTACTTTTTTTTGCTTCAAATCCCTATAAAATTTGTTCACTGTACTTTAAGTTCGATACAAACCATAAGCATAAGTTAAAATTTTCAATCCTTGAATATAAATTGAATAGCTACAAGCACTTCTAAATGCCTCGTAAATGTTTTTTTTTGTTTCATTGACAACTATTGTAAAATTTTTTTTAATTTAGACATATTTTATATATGCCGTTAAATTAAATTTCAATTGTCATAAACTAAATTTTTGAGCAAACCTCGCATTATTTTCGATTTTTTTCCTTATACCGCTGCGCATACTTTACAAGCATAAATTCTGTTGCCTGCTTTTAGGCCGAGATAAATTCGTTTAGATAGCAAGTGCGAGCGAGAGAGTCTTACGCATATACCATGCCACTTGCGCATATTTTCATAAATTTTATGTTCCAGAAATGCGTCGCTTATCATTAACGCACAATTTATTTTCGCTTTTATGTAGGAGTATTTGTATTTCTATTTAAATATAGATGCCGCCATTTTTGTTGTTGATTTCTAAGCCATTTTTTGTCTGTTTTTTTTATTATTTTACATATTTCTTAGCGCTAAGAGTTTATTTGGCTGTTTTTTTCTTTATTTTTTTCATTTTTTTTTTTAATACGCTGTCATTAATTCATATTTTTTTTGTTTACTTTGGCTTTTTTTTGTTATTTTTTGATTATTTGCTATTTACACAGTGAAGTACATTTAATTGTTTCAAGGAAAATCTTTAAAAAAAAATGTAATTTAATATGCGGGTATGTTCTGAATTTAGCTTAGCGATTTTTCGTTAAAAATTTCATTGTTGTACCATAAAAATGTCATAAAATTGGTAATTTAAAAATAATACCAAGCAGCAGTCACAACGTGTTCATTGGGAATGTCATAGAGATAAGTTAAGCAGATTTCTATCTCACTTAGACCTAAAATCTCATTATACCAAACTCGAGAAGTGAATGACTTTTAGCATTTGACAAGCTTCCGTATGGAGTTCTACTCAATTTATCTGAGCACTGCTAAATCTTAAAAAAATCTAAAAATAAGCATTCATTTCAATTCTTATGCCGAGTTTCTCAATATTTTTTTCAAATTTAACAGATTTAATAGGTGGAATTATATTTTGGCTTCCTCCTATGTCGGTTAAAACTTCATGCTGCTAAGTTTATGAACGGCAGAAAATTTATTGATAGTATGGTTACAAATCTAATAAAAAAAAAAATGTTCCATTAATTTAGTTTTCAACTAGTTCCAAATTTCTTGCCTGTCTCTTACTTTATTAAAGAAACCATCAAAACCATCAAAGTTCATAAATTTTTGAACAAAAAATTTCTTCAAATCAGCCGCTCTTCTAAGAAGCACAAATATGCTAAAACTTGTAGTTCCTCAACTCCAAATACAATACACGTATTGCTTGGGACTTTTCAATTAGACTATAAAATAAATCTTCAATGAAAGAATTTAATGTATAAACTAGTAGGTTCTAGTTTTTAATACGGAAAATGCATATAACAAAGAATTAATTTCATATATTATCTTTGGATGTAAGAAAATTACAGTCGGTCGTAACCGAATGTAAGAGGCCCTGTACCAGTACAGGTCACCGGTACCAAGCAGTGTAAAAGAAAAAGGTAGGAAATTAATAACATAAATGGTATTGACAAAAAATATTTTGCTCCTAAAATGCTCGTAAAATTCCGGCGAAGTACTAGTCGAATGCAAAAAAAAAGCAGTCTCTATCTATTACAATTTCCGAGATCCTTTCTTTTATACGGACATGGCTATATCGACATCTCTATCGCTCCTGAACTTAATGGGGGTAACTTTGGGGCTTTTGGGCTTAAATTTAATAACGCCATAATAATGTTTCAAATATTGGCTAGAATCTGGCTAAGGATATATTGTGGTTACAAGAATATATAGCTTCCTTATAAGATGCACTTTTTCACTATTACACCTTGTCACTTGATCAATCCTATGAAGAAGACATACATGTTGAAATGGTTGGAAAATAAATCCAGAACAATTGCTAAAATAGGATCCTTTTGCCTAAATTTTAAGATTATAGAAACTTTTCGTCTGTTATGGAAACTTTTTGATTTTGATTATTGCCAAAACTTTATGATTTTCCTCGTATGTACCGTTTTGAAGAAATATATTCAGGCAAATAAAATGCCAATATTTTTGGCAATTTCTTGGAATTCCTTAAAATTTGTAGATTGTGTATTTTTAAAATGTTTATGGAGATCGACGTATCTTTTCGAATAGTTTCTTACCCCATTATGAGTGGATTCTACAGAAAGCTCATTATGAACAAATTTTTGGAAACACTTTTCTTGTTCTTCAAATGCATACTTTGTACCTCACATTTCACGACCTGCTATGTTAGTTACTCGATTTGTAAATAATAGATTTGTGCGCTATACCAAACTCTGATAATATGTGACCTCGGTCTATGATGTAAGGGACTAGGTAACAAAAACAAAAAAAAAAAAAATCCACTGTTTTGTCGATGCGTATAGAGTTTGAGACGTTCTTTTATATGCTTTTCACAGAGCAAGACACAAATTATATTTAACATTTTTAGATCTATGCAACATACCAGTGCTAGCGAGGAAGTTCTTGGGATTAAAATCTGCTGCCATCTATGTGGCAACGGCAATCCTTGATTTGTTAATACCTCCCTAAAGGTGTTCTATAGGGGTGCTTGTGAAGCCAAAACTTCTTATTGTAGTTGCAAGCAGTGTATGGATTTCTTATCTTGTTTATGACATTTTTTCCTTAGCGTATGGCAACATTATATTATAAAATTTATTAATGTAGTCCGTGGGGCACATTTTACATTTGATTCAATATATTGGACCAGCACTTAAAGCGGAAAAACCTTCTCATTGCATTATGTTACCACGATAAAGCTTAATAGTTTTTATCTTTTTGGATCATATGCAATATGTTTTGGGCGATCCAAAGAAAGTCAACCATGTTTCGTTTAACCAAAAAAAGTTTTAAAAATGTTTCCCGATTTGATTATTTTTGCTAAGGAATGCAACTTTTCTTGCTTAATATGCCTTCAAATCTAACTCTACCAGCCTGTTCTGTATCGTACGACTAGTGATAGGCAGATTTCACTCCTTCTTTAGATATACTGAGGACTGGATTCTTTTTTTCTTAAATTGCCAAATCAAAAGTTTGTCGAATTTTTCAAAGGTAGCACGGTTTCTGCCTCGTTTCTTTGTATTGCTTCAAAATGAATCGCGTTAAATATTTTTTTTTTTAGCATGGCATTAAGAGTTGCGTCACTTGGTGCTGTTTAAAAACCTTCTAAATGAAATTATGACACAACTGAGTCTAAGCTAATTTCAGGAACATACCAGCTTCCCATGGGGTTTATTTCTTGTTTTTCATATTTTGGTTTGCTAATTTAATAAATTCAGCATATTTTTTGTGTTCTTTTCTTATACAATATTTATTTATTTTATTAGACGTTTTGATCTTCTTAAATGTTAAACGCTTGGCTTTTCTTTGCTACATTTACAAGTTGTAAACTAATTTAAACTAAACTTATAGCCTATATATTTATATAAGTTTTATAGTTTATATTTATATTTATATTTACAATACTTATACATACTTGCAACTTCGAATAATGTTTATTTAATTTGCAAAAGGCGTTTGAGAATCAAGTTGTTTCAACGCTCACACTATACAACTGCTTGTTCAAAAGTTTACTTCCCAAACTTATATGTATGTATATGGGCGAACAAACTTCCGTTTCCGCTTACATTTGTCGATTTCCGGTTGGTTAGTACACTGCACTTTAACTGCTCTTTATTGTTGATGTTTATGCGGTTTAGAGTTAGAGTTTGTACGTTTAACTTGAACTAGTTTTGTGGTAAAAGCCAGGCTAGATCCAGGCTTGACGCTGTTGTGTTTGCTGTTGCTGTTCTTCAGCTGGCAGCGGCTGTGTTTGTTGTAGTTGTTGCAGTTGTTGTTGCTGTTGCAGCCAAAGTTTGCAAAATGCTGTCGGCGGCGGCCCAACTAATACTGCTGCTGCGCCTCTAGCTACTTCAGATGCGGGCGTTGGCTATTGCAAATTAAATTTAGCTAATTCTCACAATTCTGTGCTCATTTCGCTTACTATTGCGCTCTGCAGGTGTGACAGAGATAGTAATAAGTAAACATGTAAGAGAAAGAAAGAACATACAATTATATATTAGAAAATGTTGCAAAACTTTACTTAGTAGTTTTTTCTTCTTATTTTTTTTTTAATGGAAATTTTTACTCGAAACTTTTGTGTGTTTGTTTTTGCGTATAATTTTCTACAAGCAGCTGTTTTTATATGTTGTAAATGTTTTTGTTGTTAGTTTAAGTTAAACTTTATAATAGTTTTTTTTTTTGTTTATGTGTAAGTAAACTACAATTAAAATACTTTACATTGGCTGTATTTGTTTAAGCTAAATACTATGTGTGTGTGGCAGATTGATGTGTATGTATGTGTGCTTGTTGTGTTTTAAGCAGAAGTGCAAAATGGTTTTAAAAGTGAAACATAAAACAAATAAAATCTATAAGAAAATTTAATAAAAAAATAGTTAAATAGTAAAATACGTTCAACAAATTTGATGTTAAATTAAGCCAATATTTTTTATACTTTTTATTATTTGAAACCATTTAACTTTCATTCAGTTAGAGTATAAATATATTGTTTAAATGATTTCTTCAAATTTGTAGAAAATATTTGCTAAATTTTCTTATTTTACTATTTTTCTATTTAATTTTATTATTCGTTGAACTGCATTTAATTTTTTTTATGTTTCGTTTTGAATATTCAGTTTTAAGTGCTTTTAAGTGCAGTGCGTATACGTAATATTTGGCATATAAAGCATTTTTAAGCATTAAAGCAATAACAAATATCAAAATAATAAAAATTATTCAAAATAATAATAAAGCAATATCAAATTTCAAAATATTATTTAAATAAAAACAAACAAAAATATATCCGCTGTAAAAATCATTTTTCAATAAATTAATTTATCAATATTTATCAAAATCTATGCAGCTTCAAATTTTATACAAATGAAAACTTTAATTTCTATGCATATATATATTTTTTTTATAATAAATAAAATATGCATAATTTTTTGCACACACAAGCAAATAAGTTTTATTTTTTTATTTAATTTTTTTATTGCTGCTCTTGTGTTGCTTGTTTGTTTATGTTATTTATGAAATAAACAAATAAATACTAAAATACAAGATAAAATAATATTGTATACAAAATAAATAAATAACAAGAAACTCAAACGCGATTTCAATGCATTGTAAACTGATATATCTAGACGAGTCTATATATTTATTATACAGATTTAGTACAACTCCAACAAAATAATTAATAATTTAATAGCAAAAAGAAAAGCAAAAGGCACATCAAAAACATAAAATAATATTTTGTAAATAAAATGCTGACCAAACAAGGCAAAAGAAAAACAAATAAAATTACAAAATTTTTTTTACGATTTAAATGCGCATTCAAACGCTTATCTTTGGAACTTGTTGACAAACAAAATGTTGAAAAAAAGAATATAAATAAATAAAAACAGGCAAAAATATCAGCTAAAGTTGCGGTATAGATAAATCTTTTATATATAATATTACGCACGACTTTGAAAAAATATTCTTCAAAGCAAATTTTTAATTGCTATGCTTAGATACGTTTATAATGTTCCAGCGACAATAGATATTAGATAAAATATTATTGCTGGAACGTTTTTTAATCCGCGTTTAAAGTGATAAATACATACGTGATGAATACTGAGGCAACTAACACTTTCTTTAACGTTTAAACGCGTATATAGTCTTTAATGTTTACTAGATGACAATCAGGGATTCAGATTTTCTCTATAATTTACCTAAAATTAATGTCTATAATCAACGTAACATCTAACTTATATTAAAATAGAATAAAACAACTTAGATCGCAAGAACTATATGTATCTTAAACTGTGTAAAACAAGGCAACGATCTACTTAAATTAATCTTATTCACTAAAAAAATAAAAAGAATCGTCTCAAGTAGAACCTAAGCTAGTTAATGTATAGTTGCTGTCCTGGATAAAAATGGGTCAACTATAATTTAATATGAACAAAATGGCGGCGTTTGAAGCGGCTCATAAAATTTACTTGAGCCAAAGGACTAGCCAGGCGGACTTGGTGGGTAAACAAGCGTTCATTTTATCTGCTCGAAAAGAAATAAATTTGATCGTCCATATGATTGATATTAAGGTCTCTGTGCAGCTTGAAGTTTCGGATGTACCAAGGGCAGAACAAGATGCCGTATCTACAAATGAGCTCTTTTATTTGTTCATAAATAATGTGTTTCTTTTTCAATGCAAGTCGTCTACTCTTATTGTTTAAAAGCCAGTAAAGAAGGCGCGTTAAACAGTAGCTACGATATGATTCTTTTTCGAGTGGCATTACTCTAAAATGAATTCTAGATAATTATTTTTTTTTTAGGTTTGCTGCAGAACTTAACCGTTGAGAATGTTTTAGGGAGCAGCTTTAATTTTTAGTGTAAAGCAAGTCCCGGCTAATGGGTCTAGCGGTGAATGAGGACAACATGAAGTACTTGGTGTCTTCTCGTACTCCGTCATTGCGTCTTAGACGGTTAGTGACGATTGAGAATTTCAACTTCAGTATTGTAGAAAACTTCGTCTATCTTGGATCCGAAATAACCAGCAACAACAACGTCAGAGATCAGGCGAAGAATCACGCTTGCAAACAGATGCTTTTTTTGGACTGAGCAAGCAAGTGAGATGTAAAGCCTTCTCTCCGGTGCTATTGTATGGCGCAGAGGCATGGACCGCGATTGAGTCTGATGAAACAGCGTTGGAAGTCTTCGAGAGGAAGATACTTCGCAGGATTATCGGTTCTATTAGAGTCGGTGACGAGTTTAGGTGCCATATGAACCGCGAGCTGTACGAGCTATTCAATGAGGTTGACATAGTCCAGCGCATAAAATTCCAGCGGCGGCACTGAATGAAAGAGCTCTGGCACGCATGGTTTACATGGGGAGCCTAAACTTGATTGGAGGATGCCGAAATAGAGGTCGATCGGGCACGCGTTGGAATGACCAGGTATGGAGTGAGCCTTCCTAAATGCGGCCACATTTAGACTTTTGGAATACGGATATTTTTACCTTATGAAATGTTAGAGAGACACTTACGCGAGGAACTGACGGTATAAACGTAGCTTCAATTAAAGTGGGGCAGGAAATTCGTCCTTAATTTTTGATGGTACACCTGGTTAAAGGCATGTTGTATTTTGACAAACACAGCGTTGCAATACTCAAGCTGTTTCGTGCCCTGAGCGGAAAGCAAACTGTTGATCTGGCAATAAACATTTAGAGTCTGCAAAACGAGTTAACCTGAACAAAAGCTGGCTCTACCATATCTTCGAAAGTAATGGTAGACTTAATATGCTAAAAGGACTAATTGGAATTAAATGGATGCTGAAATATGATGAATTTGAGGAGAATTGAATACAAATTTAATAATGTAGCGCTCACATAAAAAAATAATTCTTGTTATTTTTCTTTATTTATAAATGATATATTATAGCCTATGATGTTCTCCTAATTGATATGAACACACTGAAGTATTCACCTAAACTGCTTTCATCGATATATTTGGTTGGGTACATATAGATATAAGAAATTAATAGTGCTCTACACTTCTCAAAAGCATTAGCTATATGACAAAATGGCAGCCAACAACAAATGCAGAGAAAGAAATATTAATGAAACTAGCAGCTTAGCCCGCTTCTCCCCTCTCATATTGTCATTGCTATCATCACATACTTGGAATGAGAAATGCGTAATAACAAAAGTGAGAGAAAATAATTTGAATTTAAAATTTATTGTAAAAAAAATCTTAAGACCCATAGCGAGCCTCAAAAAATGTTTTTGCTAAAATTAAGATCTTCATTACTATCAACTTAACTTCACCTCTTCACCTTTCTCTATTCTAGAGTCCATCTATTCCCTTCACCGCCTGTTGTGTTGGTGATACTTGACAGTCTAATATGAACTTATATGGAATATGTCACTAGAAGCAAAGTAAGAGACTAAAATGTTTGCATATTTAGCGAAATAAGAAAAAATCCCAAATACAGAAGTGCTAACAATTTCAATCTATCTGAAGAGGGAATTGGACACATTAAATATCCAAACTTGAAGTTTTTGCTATTCATGCGGATAGCCAGACAGTCGGTCATGTATATTGACATTTTGACATTTTGTGTGGGGCCACCTCTTATGGTGGTCCAATTTGGACCTCAATGGAATATTATATTGTGATGTTCCGTCTGGACATAATTGAATTGTTTTAGAAACATTAACGTTATATATAGCAAAGGGCATTTAACAGGTTAGGAATATATTATTCGTAATTTGTTTGTGACAAATATTAGTGACATTGGAGAATTTTCGAATCACTATTACTAGTACCTAAAGATATCAGTAAATCTGTCTACTCATGCCATTAAATTTTTTTGGATGGGTGGATTTGAAACATTTGGTAGCGAAGTTTCTTCCGAAATTGATAAATTTTGACATAACCGTAGCAAAAAAACTAACTTTCACAGATAAAATTTTAATGTATAAATTCAGAAATGAAGCCTGGGTGCTCTTTGGAACATAGAATAGCCCAACCTTATAAGGATGAAGATGCTTGAGCCTCTTCCTGTTGACATAAATCCTTAGACGTTAGTATTTTTCTAAATATTAAATATTCCATTTCCGTTTTACAACTTTCGCTGATTGTTTGATTCAAAGTTTTTGTGCATGGTTTAAACTGCGCAAACCTTTTATTAATTTCAGCATATTTTAAGACATATTTGAAAAAATATTTTTTATTTTAACCAAAAAACCCAAATAAACGCGATTAAACAAGTGCCTACGCCTATATAAAAAGCTAGAAAGATATAAACGCAGACGGACGAAAGCACAGACACTTAGCAAATCCTTGCGAGACATTTGAACGCCACATGGCTGCCATCACATTTTATATTTAGCGAAGCGTATTTTGCTTTTTTAAGCATACTTTTTTTCGGCAAATATGCCTTTTCACTTTGTGTCGGTATTTCTGTGAGTCTGTGTGTGTATTTAAATTTGTATTTATGTGTTGCGTGCAAGCACAAGGATATCATCATCAGGATATCATTGCCAGAGTACTCGTGTATTTTAATGTTTGCTTAAGATGGGTAAATATAAAAGTTTTCGAAAGTGTGCAGCGGAAAAAAACCCTATGTTATAAATATATTTTTTTTTGATTTATTTTAGATTTGAAATATTTTTTTTTGTAAAATTTTTTTGTTGTATACTAAAATTTTAGTAATCCAAAGCTATTGCTTTTATAACGCTTTCCAACCGCATTCATACAAAAATCTCACAAAATTTTTTTTACTTAAAAGTCTTTTGTAAAATCTTTTCAATGCAATTTAATACCTCAAAAAAAGTTCTGGCAAAAAGTTGCGCCATTTTATGGTTTTCTCGACATATTTTGAAAAACTTTCAGTGTTGCCATGGTTTTAATTTTTTCTACTTTATTTTTCTCTCCTGCTATTGTTGCTATCATATTTTTTGGTCTATCATTTGTCGTTTGCCCTTTTGTCTGTTTCATTTGAAATTATGTACTGTAATATATTTTTAGCACTTTTTGTTTTGCCTCCTACTTTATTTATTCGTTTATTCATTCATTCATATATTTTTTTTCCAGCTTGGCTCTCTATGTCGCTTATCGAGTTTTGAAGGTCATTTACTTAGCTTTCATTGCATAAAATTTTGGTTGACAGGAGCTGTTTTTTGTTTTTGTTGTCATTTATATTTGGTATCCTTTCATGCTTATTGCTAACTACATATATACAAAATTTTATATATAAACATATATGAAATGTCATGTGTATCATATTTTCAGTCATTTAACATTTGTTGGAGTGTGTTTTTGTTGTTGTTGCTGCTTTTTGTTTTTGTTTGTAGTTAATTTTTTGTGAAATTGCCTTTTTCGAGCTTGAATGAATACGCGCAATGCGGCGTATGAGTAATTTTAGCCCTTTTCGCCAATTGCCCGCCCAAACATTTGTTTCCTTAATGACACAGATATGACATAATAGTATAATAGACCATCCAAACATCCGACAAACAGGCTCATTTAATTTCGAAAGGAGACAAAATGGCAATGTGTGCTTGATACAATCAGTTTATGCAGCCCATTTGGTCAATGACATTTTACTTTTGTTTCTATTCCTCGAAATGGTGGTGGAAATTTTTGCGCTTTAAAAGCGCGCTTCAAGTTAAATCAAATAAACACAAATTTCGCTGTCAATAAATAAGAACAAAGTACCCAAATGGCAGCTTAGCATTGCTAACCTGCTTTTAATGTAGAACATTTTATAAATACTAAGTAGGCCGGCATTTGCTGTGCAATTCAGACAATTGAAAAGCTGCTACAGGCGCAATTGTCCTCAGCTCCTGGCGTCATCTGTACGCCCCTCGCTATTTGTATCTTTAGATTGCGCTTCGACTGGCATAAATATTTGTGTGCTTTTTGCGTTTTCAAGCGGAAAAAAACGCGCGTCTGAGGCGCAACATTGAAATCAAATGTAAATCTAAAGTTGAACTCAAGTTGTGTCACCGTCGCCGCCGCCGCCGCCTTTTGCGAAATTGAATTGAAAATCTGCCTAGTTGAACTCAATGCGAACTTGCTTTGGCTCCCGCTTCCTATTTAGTGCCACCAATTGCCATCTAAGTGGCACATTAATACATAATTTATTATGTTTGTATTTTGTTTTGTTTTGTCTTGTTTTTGTTTTATACATCTTGTACACTATAAATTCTGTAAAGGAAAGTTTTATAAGTTTTTTAAGAAGTATGACATCATTCAATTTGTATAAATAGTAATTTTTGTTTGTACTTCTGTTCCACTAACTAATTAATATTTTAAATACAGAAAAATCAAAAGAATAAACTTAATTTAATGAAGTCTTCCATGCCACGACCATTCAGATCTGATTCTGGTTCAGATCTGAAAACTAGACTAGATTTCCTTTTTTTCCTGTACGTCCATTTACAATTTTTTTAATATCCTTTAATTTTTTTGACTAGTGTATATAAGCAGAGTCTAAATATTTAAACTAGCATTTGCTAACGCTTATAGTCTCAAATGACTGGCTGTTCAAACTGTTCAAATTTCGATTGAACTGCTACTTTGTTATCTTCATGACGAACTTTACAATCAGTAGCAGCTGAAGTTATTCCATTTAGGCGTGAGTACTGTATCACCGTGAAGAAGTATTATCTGATAAACTATTTAATTTAAAAAAAAATCGCTTTTAATTCCTGTTAAATCACTACTTTATCTGTTTCATTATTAAATTTTCTGTTAAATCAATGTTATTCTCTGTTAATTCACTGCTACTTCCTGTTAAATCACTGCTATTTGCTACTAATTTACTGTTTTTGTATTTAATCACTATAAAATAACCAAAAAACATATACATACTGCTATTTTCCTTTAAGCACTATAAGCACTGATAAGTCACTGATATTTTCTGTTTTATTACACATTTTTCTTTTAATTACATTTGTTATTTTTCAAATAATTTTTTTCAACTTAGTCTCACCTAAAGAAATAAAACATATTTTATAGGAAGCTTCAGTTACAGATGACTATTAATGCCCCACCACCCATATAAGCGAAAACCAAAATTGGTCATATCTTTGCATCCACAGAGATGAAATTTGGTATACATATTAATGGGATCGTAAGTAACCCTTTAATTTTTTGGTCGAACAGGAGGAAGTTAAACTCAAACCAACCAAAGTAGACCAAAAACCAAATTACTTATGTGTCCCAACCTGCATGTGATTTTTTTTCTTGTTTATAAAACTCATATTCGAAATATTGGTCATAATTTAATTTAGGTTTCAAAGAAATGAAAGAATTTTTTGTTTTGGTAAATTATTTGTGTGTTCCAACCTGTCTGTTAATTATTTTTTTTATGGATCATAAATCTTATCTTTGGAATATTGGTCATAATTTTTTTTTTTATGACAAACTCCACGCTTAACGAGTCAGACTCGCCGCTGTTAACGTGTAAATGTGTCTGGAATAAATTATAAAGCACTGTGTTTTATTTCGAGTGAACCTCTAGCTTGCTAAACTACATTATTGAGTGCAAGGGAGCCAAACTTCTTTCTTTGTTAAATTTCTTGTGTCCCAAACTGTTTGGAATTGACCTAAGATAAACTTTATTTATTTATTACAACCACATACAAAAACTAATTGGTCATAATTTATTTTTAATTTATTTTTAAAGAAGTACCATTATGTTTTTTGAGTAAATTACAGTTGTGTCCCAACCTGCACGTCGATTATGTTTGTATGTAATATAAATCCCAAGTTCGAAATATGGATCAGAATTTATTTGTATTTTTAAAGAATGCGACTATTTTATTGGGTCAATTTGTATGTCCCATCCTGCATGTCAATAATTTTTTGGACCATAAATCACAATTAATTTTTATCTTTTAAGAAATGCATCTATTTTTTTGTGGAAATTACTTGTTGTCCTATCCTGCATGTCAAACTTTTTTTTTGAATCATAAATCACATGTTTGATTATTGCTCGAAATTAATTTATATTTTCAAGAAACTGACATTTCTTTTAGGGTACTTTACTTGTGTGTCCCAACCTGCACACATGTTCTGAATATTGGTCAAAATTATTTTTTATTTTTAAATAAAAACAACTTTTTTTTCATACAGAATTAAGTACAAGTACTTGTTCAACGTTTTATACAAATCTTTGATTGATTTTATTTTTCTTAAAAGTTTTCTCTATTTGAATTAATTTTCTTCCATATAAATATGTATGTGTCTTCTATTTATTTTTATTTGTTTTTTTTTTATTAATTCTTCAAAATGCCAAAAATACGTTGATAATCATTTCAAGCATATATGAAGTGTATCCGTACATTGGTTAGACCGCACTTGACATTTTCCCCAACATTTGTTTTTATTTTATTTTCTGTTGACTTTTTCTAAGCATTTAACATTAATTTTTCAAGTTATTGTTTGTCTTGTCGTTGTATCTTCTTGTATTGTTTTGTAAAACTAAAAACGAATTGGAATTCAAATGCTTTTTTTTTCTATAGCGCTTAAAGATGTATTTATTTATGTTGAGCATGCTTTTAGGCAATTGGCTTTAAATTAAATTAAATACTTTATAAAAAAAATGTATTTATTTTTAAAACTTTCGCTAACTATTGCTGTATGCCGCCAAGTACTTTCAATTTCAATGGGAAAAACTTTTTCATTTAATAAAATAAAAAACTCATTGAAACGTGAAACTAAACACGCAACAATCAGTTCAAACAAAAGTGCTAGATACTATGCTACATGCAGGTTATCAATAGAAACTCGTATAAACTATGGAGCGGTTAAGAGTTGCGCTCAATAAACACCACAGAATCAATAGAAATTTGTGTTTTCAAACTGAGTTGTACGCATTGGCTTCTTTAGATGCATGCAGTACGCAATGCAATACATTACAGAATTTCTGTAGCTACGAATATCGAATATATATATATATATATATATATATATAGGAGTATTTAATTAGTTGTTACAGATTTTACTGTTGCTCATGGCAGACTTACCGACGTGTGCTTTGTATGATTGGCGAAAGGATTATCTCTAGACTGGAGGAAATGTTTTGATTTTGATTTTGAAGTTGATTCAAATTGGAATTTTGTATGCGAGACGAGTTTGTTGTTGTGTTGTTGATTGAGGAGGAGTTGTTCATATTGATACTGGTTGCGGGTTGTTGTAGTTGTTGTTGTTGTTGATGCTCAGCTATAAATGTGGTATTTGTGGCGTTGACAGCATTACTTTGGGCATTTAAGGAGGAAGCATTTGTGCTATTTGTATTGGATGGGACATAAACATTCGCATTGCAATTATCAAGATTAATATTGGCTACAGCGGAAATGGGACCGGATGCGGAAACGATATGGTTTGCGGATAAGGATGCAGTGTGCATTGCTTTGTTATTATTATTATTATTTCCGCTAGCGCTGCCTGTGGGCGACATTAGTAGCGCATTAGCATCGAAAATATCCTCGGCTTCAGCAGCTTCATCAATGCTATCGTTTTCACAATCCTGTTCCGCTTGTAAATCGTCCTCACAGTCGACGACATCATCTTCATCTTCGTCATCTTCATCGTTTGTTGTCTCCAAGTATTCTGGTGTTGCTGCCGCCGCGCAGAGTTGCTCCTCGAGTTCATCTTCACTGCAGGTTGCTGAGTGTTGTTGTTGCATGGTGCTATTGCTGTTCTGGTTGTTGTGGTGCATTTTGGTGCTCTAATTGATTTTTTTTTTTTTCAAAGGGGGTATAGAATATAGACATACAAAGGTTTAGCTTGGGGTTTCGGGCGGGTTTTGCTTAGGTTCAAAACACTAAAAACACGCACATGCAATTGTGTAGCTGTCTATAATTTCATTCAAAAGTAAACAAATAAATAATATGTACTAAATTGACATTGAATATATTTAATAAACACATTCGTTCATGCATTTATATAAATATGTTAATTTTTTTTTGGTTATATGTACTTGGTTTTATTTACAAATTTTGGCTGAAAATTATTAATTACACACAAGTTTTTGTTATTTTACTAAATTAATTCGACTTATTTTTGGTTTTATTTCACGTTCGATTGTTTGCTGTTAAATCACAATATTTTAATTATAAACTAAATAAAATCGAATTTGCATTTTGCTATATAGCTACATGCTGAGTCAGCCAAATGCAAATGCTTCACAAAAACAAAAAAAAAAAACATGCAGCATAACAACTAATTATGTATTGCAACAATTGTTTGCTATAAGTAAATATTTAGTAAAAAGGATATATATACACGCACACAGATACACACACACACAGACAGTCACAGAGTCAGACAAATGCCTACGCAGCCGTAATTAATTCATTCAATATAGGATATTGCACATTTCTGCCATGTCGCATATAAAATGCTAAAAAAAAAATCGAACCATTTGTAGCTATTTATTATAACTAATAATGATATGTTGTACGTTTAAATGTATTAGCTTTTAATATGAAAAATTAATACTACGCAACTGTTCCTAAATAAAATTGTTGAGATACATTAACAGAAAAGTATCTTATATATGTAACATTTTTGAGATACATTGAAGGAAAAGTATCTTACACACGAACAGAAGACGCATTAAGGTCTTGCAAACTGTTTGGCCCCAACATTTGAACTAAAAGCTGTAAATATTTTCGTTTTTATGAATTCTTTTCTGCTTTTTCAAATAATTTGATGCTGCTCGATAGTAATTAATTTTTTATATTAACTAAAAATCAACTTTAATCAGTAGATGTAAGCTGATCTATGTCCTGATCTATGTCCTAAAATGTTGTTCGACATAATTATTTTGTTCACCGAGCAATGCCAGCTACACTGGCCAACTTCTAAACACACAAATTCTATTATCAAAACCTTCTAACATGACAAATCAATAAATAAATTGTTAATTAAAACAAATTCGCAGCAGAGGTTGCCGTCGCCGGCGTCGTCTGCAAATTGTATTCATATGTTTAACAAACACAAAATCATTTTGTGAACTCATAAATTATGCGCATGAGATGACAAAACCAATTATAATTATACACAAACTCAGATACAGATACATTTATAGCTACTCGTACCAACCGATGCGATGCGATAATTCGACAACAAAGAATTCCGTAGCGTCAATCAGCTGGAAAAACGGCCGCAAACAGGTGAATGCGGTCGCACAAAATTTTCGCAATCGAAACGCGCTCGAAATGCACTCAAATGAAAATCCAAAATGAAATAAAATTTATTTTAGCAATTTCTGGTTGACAAACAGTTTTTGGTATTGTGGGAAATTCATTTTAATTAAAATGCGAAAAGTTTGTCAAAGCAAAACAAATTGCGAGAAAAAAAAAACAAACTTTAGCTGCAGTTCAAAGTTTGTATCTTTTTTTCGGTTTGGCAATTTTTTTATATTTTTTTTTGTCTTTATGCTGCGCCGTGGTGACCTTTTTCTGATTAAATTTCTTACTGTCAGCAAGCAAAAGGCAACAAATTGAAGCAATAATCTTTAGCTTCACTCGTTCCTTTGAAAACAAACTCTCTCGTTTAGATATATGTATCCTGTTTTTAGTTTATATATATACACGCAATTCACTTAAGAATTCATTCAATTTAGTATATGGCACGTTTCTACAAAGATACTCAGTGATGTGTGTGTGCTATTATGATTGAGTTACTCTCTAACGTATCGCATATATCTTTATGTAGCTATACCTTTTAAGTTATGTAGAAACCCAGTAGAACTTTGTTTGGCAAAATATGGCAAAGGTTTGAAATGTGGCAAGGCACATGCTAAAAGCTGTTGCTTACATACGGAAATACTGCCAAGTTCTATGCAGTTGTGCTCTACTGGTAAACTCAGTAATAAACAGCTATAAAGATACAGATACATTTCCACACAACACACACACAGATAGCTGCACATTCATTTATAAATGAAATCAAGCAGCATATATGTGTTGCTTTATTTATACTACAACAAGTCTAAACTCAAAGCAACTCAAACTGTTTGCAAACTGAACATAATGCTTTGTAGCAGATACATACACTAAGAGACATACACAGATACTTTTGGCATTTCTTAAGTGTAGCACTCGCTCACTTGCTTTGTGTGCGTTTGATTTTCTTTTAATTAAAATTGCATTCATCTTGAAAATTGTTTTCGTTTAGTTTCTTGTATCTGCTGCTGCTGCTGGTGCTCTTAAGTTTTATATTAGTTAGATTGAACATGAATGAAGTCTTAATAGAAACACGTACGCAAACATTTTGTATCTGCTATTCGATTGCTTTGAAACTTAAACAAACACTTATACGAAGAATATATACATATACTCATTTAGTTGTATACAAAGCCAAAGCACATAGTTCGAGTTCATCATTTGAGACATTGCTAATAATAAAGCCAACTTTGTGCCATGACATACGAATGTTTGCTCGTAATTAAATTCCTTTAGCTTTTAATATTATTAGCGAAAGGAAAAGCCGTAGTAGGAAGCAAAGCTTTTGGAATTCATCAAGCGTGCATAATTAGCGTTAATGGCGCACCTCCGAAAGATAGTCGGCAGGATTCAAGGTAGTATGAAACTAAGGACGTAACACATTTTGGCTTAGTTTGCAATGGTTTTTTTTTTTGTTTGTCTGTCTACGCCTCATAAATTGTCATTAGCACTTGCTTAATATGCGTTCATTCTCAATGTCAGCTCGGAATCAAAGACGATATGCATATTTATTAATAATATTCATATTCAGTAGCATAGCAAAATCTGTATAAGAAAAAAAAGTAAGCAGAAATTGTATACAAAAATTCAGCCAGGAGTTTTGCAATAATTATAAGCTGTCCAACACTGTTTTTTTTTTGTATTAATATCCTAAAGAAAATAAACTTTTTGTAGTTTAATGATTGCATAAAAAAGGATAGACTAAAAAGTATTCTTTTGCAAATGGCTCAAGCAGCTCACAAATGAGCGTCGGCATGTCATGTCGATCAAATGGATGTATAGGACATGTTGAAATGTCAACGAAGGAAGTGTCGACGACACCATAAAATAGTTATATTCATGGTCAGCAATACACGACGAGTCTAACCAGCCATGTCCGTCCGTCTGAAAACCAAATATAAAATAATTTCAAGTTCCAACACCGCCTTTTATAGTCATGATCCGCAGCTGAATATTGCCTTCAAACAATTTGCGAATTATAAAGTAGCTAAAAAATTAATGAAATGCTTTGAATGCTTCGCGAATATTGTTCCGCAATCTTCTCGATGTAATGATCGCCTTTGGCTTGATGGACTCAAGTGCAAAATTAACGTATTATTTGCCCAAAATGCACAGCAAATTCTTGACTCATATCTCAGAAATAGAGCATTCACAGTACGACTGAATGACTTCATGAGGCAGCTGTCTTAAATAAAAGCTGGTTTACCACAAGCCAGCTTTCCCGGTACTATGTTATATTTTCTGTACACATCAAACATACCAACAGATCACAGACTCACAACACCCACATTTACCGATGATACAGCAATCTTAAGCTGAACCAGACCACCTTACCCTTCTCATGGATTGGCAAGACAACTGGCGTACAATTACGTTCAAAAAAGGTACTTGTCCATCACTGACTCTAAACGAGCTTGTGATCTCACAGGCCAATGACGACATGCATCTAGGCATTCATCTCGAAAAACGCCTTGCTTAAATAAAGTTAAAAGCCAACGTCCTACACTTGCTTATAAATTTGCGGTCACCCTTAAGCTTAGACTACAAAGTCCTCCTTTATAACTCTGTAATGATGCCTATTTAGACGTAAGGCTCACAATTATGGAGCAAATCAGGTGCCAGTAATGTGGATAGAAAGAGCTCAAAACTTTAACTCTAATCGGTGCATTCTGGTATATTTACAATACTCACATTCACATAAATCACATTCTAAACATCCCAACTGTTAAAATTGGCTTTGTGTCTTGCTCTTAGGGCCACTATAGCTACATTAGTCTCGCAATTCGTAAATACTATAAGTCTCCACAAATGAGGGCATAGTACATCCCCCTGTGGTCATCCTTTTCAAGTTTTGACCGCAAGATTTTTTTCGGAAAGATTAGTCAACTTGTTAGAGTAGGATCTATACATCTCATGTTGAGTACCCTTGCCATTTCTTCATAAGATTTTTATTCATAAAAGCAGAAATGGCTATTGGCTAATTGGTATACAGTAGTTTCGCTTTAACTGACTGTAAGCTTCTCCACTTCTGAGCAGTGTAGTTGTCCACCATTTATTGTAATTAATTCTAATCTTCAGCAGAAAATAGAAGATGCATATTGGTCTGAAGGTTTTAGGGTGGCAGAGATTTCTGCCTTTGGAATAAAAGCTACCTTTGGCTTCGATTATGTTACCATCCAAATATTTTGTTGCAATTCTTGTCTGTTGTACCATCTCCAACAGCAGCTCGAAAGCAATATCGAAAACACTATATAAAATATATAAAATATCTAGCCATGTCGGTCCGTCCATCTATGTGCACTCACTCTAAAAAGCAATCCTAAGACTATGCACTGCAACACTAAAAATATGTATATGTAGAGTAACCTGTTAAAGTATGCAATGTCGTCCCCGTTTTCGTAATATTTTTTTTTTTGCATTTAGCCGAGTAAGCAAAAAGGACCTTAAGAAGTTTCTCTTAAAATAAAATATTTTGAATATTTTTTCAATTAAGTAATTAACTAAATTATTATTAATTAATAAAATTGTTTTGTAATATTTCTTTGACTTAAATAACATATATAAAAAAATATCATATATGTATATATTATTTGCAGATCAATGCGCGGCCATCTATATAACGTCTAATCAATCGATAAGATTTTAGATTATAAAAGGTAAAACCTTCAAATATTGATATATACCACACTCCTTTTCGCTTGTCATGCTCAAAACAGGTAAGTAAACTAATTTATATGAATTAATTGTTTAATCTGTTAATGCATAACTTAACCTGCTGGACTATTTATAACTCCAGACTAGTTGTCTATAATATACTATGCCAAGCTTGCATGATGTTTGCACATTCAGTACTAAATGCTTGCCATATAAATTAAGTATTCAAAACGCCATCTTTTTTTGTTCACTTCGCCTGCAAAGCTTTGCATCAATTTTAGCATACAACTATGCAGGAATTTGTTGAAATACTACGGCAGACAGTTTAACATTGAAATGCATAAAACATTTATGCAGGTCTAATAAAAAATGAAAAGAATTTATAGAAAAAAATGGAACACAAAAAAATTTGCTGCTGCTGCCAGTGATATATAATATATATCTATATGAATTGTATATGACATGTGCAGTGCATATATGACGGAATTTAGAAAAAAACTGCAAAAATAAATGCCCCAACAGCAGCTCCATATGCAAATACTGAGATGCAGTCAAACAGATATCGCAGCTGAATATGAGTATTGATGCTGGACATTGAAATATCAATAGGCAACATAAAATAACAAAAAAGACCGCAGCATAATTAAATCAAATGAAAATCAATTGAACTGCATAAAACAATTGTTCAGTTGAGTTTTTCTTTTATTTTTTTTAGACTACTATTTCATGCGAATGCAAATATTTTTCCAAGCTAAAACCTTGCATAAAGCCATTGTAGTAAAAAACCTTTTAATATATCTGAACTTCAATTGATGGCAGTCTATTATGATGAAACATGATGAACTGCGCAGCGTATTTTTTTATTTACTGCAAATATTAAAGCATTAAAGTATTAAATTTAGTAATTTCACTCTGACGAAAACGCTTAAAGTTCCATAAGCAGCAGCTTAAGTTGCTTTTTATTGTTTACCAATTGTGTTAATCTAACATTTTAGTAGCTGCTTAAGGCGAAAATATATAAACAAACAAACACACACACAAACGTATCGAATCGTATCGCAGTTATATCGAGAAATAGTGAAACCTTTTTCGCTTTCACTTAATCCCAAATAAAACAAACGAAAAGACAAGCTAGAACATCCTATTGTCCTGCTGCATATGGAGAATAAAGTCAGCAAGCGAATAGCGTATAACAATCGAAACTTTGGCACATTAAATCAGTAAATTTATTGACTGGCAGTAGCCGCACCCTTCTTGCCTTTGACACTGTACGAAGGACTTGGACTGGACCATAACTAGTAGTCTGTCCGTCTGTCCGTCGTACAGTTTGCTTAGTTTTTGCTGCCTTGGGCGCTGCTTCTTTGCTATGCTTGACTGTCATAATTTTTGATTTGCTTGTTTTATTTGATGTCCTGTGTTGCTTGGTTTGTGCTCTAAGATGTTGCTGTGTCCTGTTGTTGGTCGTCGCAGGATAAGCTTGAGCTTAGGAAAACAATTTTGCAAAATTTATTTTATAGCAAAATTATGCCAAGCATTTTTGGAATGTTCGCTTAGTTGGCCATTTTCAAACACACACACACACACACACGCGCGCGCACTCGCATACTATTTATTTTAGAATTGTTAGTATTTTTGCTTTACTTTATATTTTTTTTTGTGCTTTATACACTACACATAAAATATGAAAATTGTTATTTTTGGTTTAATAGAAAATTTGTAACCCTGCAAAGATTATTAAACAACTAATTTGTACCAAATTAATTTTAAAAATACATTTTCTTTTGACACTTAAATAATTGAGAAATTTTTAACATAATCGATTAATTGGCAATAATTAATTGATTGCAATAAAAAAAATTTATAATTTGTAAAAATTTAAAATACAATATTTTGCATAATTTGTAGCAAGAAGATTTTGAATTGAACGCCCACAATATATGTACATATAGTGAAGTATAGTCGATTATCCATCTAAATCGGTTATTTTTAAGAATTGTACAATCGATTATTTAATTGTGCTGTACAATTATGTTACACTAAATTGAAATTATGTTTGTATATATCTTTTTAGTCAATATTTGAAATTGTTTCGAACATAATCGATTAATTGCAAAAGTCCGATTTTAGTTACTATTTTGGCATAGCTAGACAAGATTTGTTTGGTTTCGTACTGTAAAATTATCCTCCCACATTGGTTATGTATATGTATAGATTTTATTAAGAAAGGTCCATTAATCAATTTCAAAGGATTACTTCTAACAGTTATAAAATCGATTATTAAATTTTTTTGTACAACTATATTGAACTTTACATTTTATCGAATTTAATTTTTATTTGCACGTTAATTATAATGAATTATTTGAACATAATCGATTAATTGCTAATAATCGTTTACAATTGACAAATATTTCAGTTGAAGTTTAGAGTTACTATATGAAATACGCAATGAAACATTGGATCGACATTGAATATGTATATCTTAACAATAAAGATCGATTAATCGATTTAAATTGATTATATCAAATAATTATACAATCGATTATTAAATTATCTTGTACAACTATAATACAACAAACTGAATTTGACCATATATTGATTTATATTTGTCGTTGTTTAGTATTAATTGTAATTAATCGTTTATATTGGACAATGATTTAGAAAGAATCTACGAGTTCCCAGCTGAATGCAATATGAAATTCGTCTAGAAACGTATTTAATGTATATTCTATTTTTACGAATTCAGAAAGTAAATCAAACACTCAAGGCTTTACCGCCCTAAGCGGTGCTCTTTCTGCTCCTCATCGTTTTTGCGGTATTGAGGCTAGGACAAATCCCATCACAGTGGAAGAAGGCTAGGATCTGTATGATTCACAAGGTTAGAAAAAGACTATTGTGCTGGTGTGCACAAGGAAGCATACTAAGGCCAACGCTTTACTCACTATTCACTTCTGGACCACCAGCCTGGATACGCCTATCCAGCTAGATAGGTGACTCACTTTCAAGACGCATATCAGCAGATTAGTGAAATTTCTCAGCGAAAGGATACGCAAACTGGGGTGGCTCTTGAACAGCAACAACAAATTATCTTTGTTGGACAAAGTTAATGTGTACAAAGCCATAATTGCTCCTGCCTGGCGGTACGGGATGCAAGTTTATGGTATTGCTGCCAGGACGCATCCGAAAATTCTCGGGCGCCCCTTGGCGATGTCCTGAACAAGCAGGCTGCGGCGTATTTAGAACGCATAAAAAAACACCCAAATGCACTAGCCAGGCGCCTACCATCAACCATCAACTTCTTTTTTCACATCAGAAACTTTTGTATTAGTTCCTCAAATATTTTCTTGAGATTTTTTAATATATTATATTATTGTGCCGGATTAATGTCTCTTCCTAAAAATTGTTCCATTTTCGGTATGAAAAAACGGGAACTCTAATTGCGCTAATGAGGACTTGTCAAATTTGTAGCTATATCTCCAAAAATTTTTATATTCTTCTACTTCCATTTAATACATAATATTTCTGTAACTGCGTAAATCTCCTAAAATTTCGTACACATAATTATGTAGCGTACACAATTTTCGTTCATATTTTCTTTATATTTTTCTTTTTGGTAAAAATTTGTGCGTTGCTAACTTTATTATTTTTATTCTTTTATTTCGTTAGAAATTGTTTTCTCAGCATTCTATATCATTTGTCCTACGCATAAAGTTATATAATAAACTGAGCAATAGTTGCTAGGCACTGAATTGAGTCAAGTCCGTGTTGCTCATGCTCTACAATATTATTTTTCTTCATTTGAGTGCGTAGTTATTTATTTTTATGCTTTTATGCTTACTACAGGGAACGAATTAGTTGAAATATTTGCTCTATTAATTAAGCTATACATGCGTATGATTAATAAAATTTTGTAGATACTTTTACAACAGATACAAAATGTTCGCTCGCTATAGTAGTCTGCGTATTTAAGAAATTTTTGAACTTTTAGTATTTCATTTCTAAACAGAACATTTAACTTCATGAAAAGTTAATGAAAACATAGCAGAGAGCACCCAAAAAAAAAAAGGTCGAAACAGGAAGAAAAAAATAAAATACTGCGGAAAATTGCTTACTTGCACTTTGAGCACACATATGGGTGGGTGGTGGTGGGTGGGTGTGTTTATCTGAGTTTAGTATGTAGGAGGAATAAAGTCTTTCAATATGCACATGACTGCTTGTGCTTGTGGGCAACTCCCATCAACAATGAGCCTGCATGTTTGCTTACACACAATACTTTCTATATATATATATATATTTTTTTTTTTTGGGTGTGCTGCTTTAGTAATTTTTGTTTTTGTAAGCCAAACTAAAAAGCAAATTTAAGTTAATTAAATTCTTGTCTATAAACAACAGACAATGGCGTCGCTCTTTAGTTTTTCGTTTTTCTATTTTTTTGTATCGTAGTCAGATACTCGTATCCAGCAAACAAACAAAACATAGATACATAATAACTTGTACATGTGTGTGTGTGTGTGTTCTGTTAGCATTATACAAAGGCTTGCTTGCTTCTTATCTATTTACAACATAATCAACATAAAAGCTTCTAACTAGCTTCATAGTCAAAGGTTGCTGTTGAGTCTACTGCTGCTGCTGTTCTCTGTTGTGGCACAAATTCTGCTTTCTAGGTTTTAGCTTGGTGCACTTTTTCTGCAGCAAAATGCTGCTTTTTCTAAAGATTTTTATTTAAAAATTAGGCAGGTGGCTGTGCACTTTGGTTTATATTGCATATGAGTGCATCTAATGTGTGTATTGGAGTTAAGTAGTAAGCAATCAAAAAAATACTGTGTAGGTGCAGAGCACTGCTTCTAGATGATTGGATAAGTGTTTACGGCTTGGAAACTACATGAAGCAGCTTATACACATGGATTGAACTGGTTGAACAAAGATTTTTTGATAGCAATTTTAAGAAATATTTTTGTCCTACGTGAAATCAAATTGAAAATAAAATTTATCAGCACCTTTGTGACAGCAATAAAGGCGTTCAATGGTTTGGGTTAAATGAATTGCGACACTTTGTCCTATAAAAGGCCTTAAATTCGTAATAAAAATATTGAAGATCATCTATGGGGATGAAGACAAATCCTATATTTCAAGTTAGAGCAAACAACGCATACTAAATTTCATAAAAAAAGGAATTTTCTTATATAATTCTATTAAATACTGCACAAGAGCTGCGATGCCATTTCTTAAGAAATTTAATAATTTCTTTCACACATTTATCAAAAAATATTTAGTTTAAATTTAATATCTAAATAGTAAAATACTAAAAAGATTTTCATTAAGTATTTAATAAAATATCAACAACTAAACATGCATTTGGCTTGACTTCTTCGGCAGAGATACTTTGTTATTGGCTCTATGCATCTAATAGATACTTCATAGTTTCAGTCTTTTAATTTGCAAAGCTTTTTAAGCTTATACAAATGTTTAAATATTTTTATAAATCCCTGCCGTTGTGTAGCAGCACTCACTGCTTTTATTTCTACAAATGCTTTGAAGCATTTAATGCAACAGCTTGGATACCAATTGAACTTGCTTGTGGGTGCAAGTTTAGCTATCGGACACAGTGCAGTGCATAAAATTGTGGCGACAATGGCGCTGGTGTCTATAAAATTAAGTGGTTTACGCGCGACTTTGAGCGTAGCCACCCGCAAAGTGCGATAATGCTTATAAAATACTGAATTCAATTAAAGTTCGTGCAATGCCAACAAAAAAAACAAAAAACAAAAAAATATAAAAAGACAAATTAAAGCTAAGACAAAAAACAAAAAAAAAAAAAAAAAACAAATATATAAATAAAAAAAAAGCAGTTCGTGTGCTTAAAAAAAAGAGAACTACCGACAAACATGCAAAAAACGCTTTAAGTACACAAAATATATAAAAAAAACCAAAAAATCGAAACGCAAGGAGCGACCTAAAAACAAAAAGAAAACATACAACACACATTAAGATACTTTTATAGCACATTTGGGGAGCAACTTATACGACATATAATACGAGCAAAGAAACTCTGACAAGTGTGTTAGGGGAACAAACTAACTAACTAACTGACTGACTAGTAAACATGGCCAAAGGGCACTGTTTTGTGCGGGGCTAAGGGTGTTATACACTAGACATACATTGACAACATGCGACAAGTTTACGCAACATGCAACAACGCCGCGGCAACATGCAACGACTACGAATTAGACGAAGAGTTCGCTGTCGCCATGGCCGCTGACATCGATAAGTCTACGTAAATCTTACTCACAGTTTGCTGCGTTGATGTGACATTCGTTGGTGCAACATTTTGTCCATGTTGCAGATACACTAATGGACCGACGACAACATGACCGGGCGCCATTGATACTGTTGATGTGCCAGCAGCAGTAGCTACTGCAACTTGCTGTTGTTGTTGTTCTTTGTTGAGCGATTTTGGCTGCTGGCAAATTGGTGGCGCCACAGCTACTGCTGCTGCTGTTGTTCCTGATACTGTTGCACTGCCCGTTGCAGATTTGCTGCTACCCGCATCGAATTGATAGTACATGACATCGGTTGCAGGCGCTGAGCCGCCATATAATGGCGGTAGATCTGCTGTTTGTGCACCTGAGATGTGATATGGTTGCGGTGGTTGTTGCTGCTGTTGCTTTGGTGAGCCACTCGCGCTGGTGCGCAAAAACTCAGGCATGTGTGGCATTTTATAGTTGTAGATATACGGACGTTCATATTCACCAATTGGTGTTGTGCCATGTATATACGAGAGAAATAGATCCGATTTAGCGGGATGCATGCCGGATGCATTACGTTGCATGCCACCTGCACTGCCCATATAAGCACTGCCGCCCGCACCTGCTGTATAACCTGCTGCTGCTGCACCTGGATGCATGGGATAACAACTGGCATTTGCTAATTGACTGGCAGCAGCGCCAAAACTGCCAACACCGCCACCGCCGCTCAGTAGCTGTGTCTTGGTAATGCTTTGTCCCGACAGACGTCGTGTGGGCACGCCTATGTCCGATTTGGCATCGCGTCGTTTGGCATTTGCTGCCGCAGATGTCGAAGGTGGTCCGTTGTAATAATAGGGCGCGGCTGGCGTATTATGCCATGCGGTAAAACTTTCCAATGGTCTTTGTTTGTTGCTAGAATTATTGCTGAAAGCACCACCACCACCACCAACACTACCACTAGATATACCACCTGTTACACCATTACCAACACCAAGTAAACTGCTACTACTGCCTGCGGCACCGGCACCGGCGACACCGCTGCTGCTGCTCTTGCCGTATGCATTATTTAGGCTGAACTTGTATTGATTGTTCTCGAATGTGGTATAGTTGAGCAGGCGATTGTTGCCGCCAGTGACGCCGGTACCGCCGGTAGAGCTGGCAGTTCCCACCGCTGCTACTGCTGCTGCGGTTGCTGAAGGCGTTGATGAACTGTGTGAGGAATTGTGTATGGGCGTCAATGATTTGCTTTGATTTTGATTGTTAGTTTGGGAGTTGCGGTGTTGCTGTTGTTGTTGTTGTTGGCGTTGTGCAAAAAGCGAATTTTGACGTTGTTGTTGCTGATGCTGTTGTTGTTGATTACTCACAGTCTGTTGCATTAAGCTATTGTAGGCACTGCCGCTGCTGCCGGCGCCAGCCGATTTACGATGGCTGCCACTTGATGCGCCGGAAGATTTGTTAGTGCCATAACGTGTACTGTCGCTGGATCTAGGGGGGAACCAATTTTAAAAATTAATAAAATTAAACAAAAGGAATTTTAAGAAATTCTCTTCAAATATACATATTAGCAAAGAAGTATCTTCAATGGTCCAAACTCATGGAGATTCTTCTAAAACAACTCAAAATTGTTGATAAATTTGTATACGGGTGCAGGCTGTAAAGTAAGCCAAAGCCCTAGGCAAAAATCACAAATGTTCCCATATATTTTTTAACCCTTCGCGTAAGTTTCTATTTAGAAACCCTGGAATATCAGGTTTATAGTTAAAACAATATACCCAAAAAGCTTTTAATTATAATATTATACAAAACTTTAAACTCTTTTAATATTGCTGCATGCTACATATAGTACTCACCTTTCTGAGGAGTATGCATAATCTTGATCTGCTCCTAGACCGGAATCCGTATGTTCATGCGATACACGCAATGCAGAGTTCTCCAGCGGACTAAGATTGGAACCAGTAGGTGATATAAAATCACCCATGCTCATGCTAGACATCATGCTGTTAAGTACACAAATTATGTTGACACCAAACATATTAAAATAATTATTATTATATATTTATCAAAGTCCCTCACCGCACTAAACCACTCTGTCGCTCACATTCACGCGAAGAAATTGTGCTTGCCGAACGTATGGAACCGTTTTTGGTGCCGTTGCCGCTCTCATGCGGATTGGAACTTTGGTAATATAAACTATTTAAAGGAGCACTATTAAGCATAATTTGTTGCTCTTATTATATAAAATGTTGCTGCTGCAATTTACCCGCGTATGCGATCCACACGATTCTTGCCTTGGCCCGTAGTTGTGCCACTGCTGCCATTCGTTAAGGTATTACCCGAACCGTTGCTCTTGGCGCCTACGCTGCTCTTGCTGCCACTCTTGTGTATTTTAAGATTCGAATTTGAACGTTTCGACGTTGTTTCGACCACTGTGTAGGGTATTTCACGCAACTGATCCTCTGTCATGCCAGCGGTGTCCACTAGATCAAATTGTAAATGCTTGGCCAACTCACTAGACCAGTGACTACGACTGCGTGATTCGGATGGTGATCTGTTGATTTTTAAGAAGCTGTAATTAACTGTCTCCAGATGAGAACCCTTAAAAAACCTACTTATTCTTGCGATGTCGCCGTGATTTGTGATGCGAATGCGTATCTGAGTGACTGTCATTGCTATGCAAACTACGTGCCACCATGCTACTCTTCGATACCGAAGCTTGCTGCACTGAACTCTGACCTAGACTTGCTTCGGCCTGACGTCGTTGTACCTCGCGCCATTGTGTCGTCGAATCGATAAGTTCCGCTGAGCCACCACTACGCATGGAGGAGCTGCGATGTCCGGAGTAGCTGCGTCCGCGCGTGCTATCATGATCTGAACCACCGCCGACACCACCACCAGCACTTGTGGAATCACGTCGATGTCTGTGCGATCGACGATGTTTTCGATGATGCGAACGCCCTGAGCGCCCAGAACCACGTGATAATTCGCTTTCGTTGTCTGATGTGCGACGATGTCGATGCTTGTGCCTGCTTGATGTACAAAAAAAAAAAAAAAATAGAGGATATCGCATAAAAATTTGGACATACGAATATATGTTCAAAAATATGTTCGAAAATACTTCGAAATATGTTCGAAAAAATTGTTGAAAATATGTTCGACTTTCACTTGTAATCGCTAAAACCGCTTTTTAAGAGATTGGTTAAAGCATTTGTATATTTTGAACGCATGTAGCACTTAAGTCATTATTGTGGTGATCTAAAGGATAACAAGATGCGCATGGCTCACTTTGATAGTCATCTAAGTTTTCATATACACTTAAATTTTTTGATTTAACCATTGAATATTCTTTACTGTGAAGTTGCGTTCAACTTTTATCTGATTGCCTGCACAGATCACAGATACACAGTTCGAACCACACCAGTTACTCTACTCACCTACGTGTCGAGCGCGAATCATTTGATGAATGACTCTCAACGGAGCTGGAGCGATAACGCTGCTGTTGATGCGAGGCGGATGATGATGAGGCACGCTGCTGTCTCGATGTGGAGGACGATGCTGATTGTGTCTGCTGCTGGCTATGATGATGATGGCTATGATGATGATGAGAACTGTGACTGTGATGGCTATGACTATGATGATGATGATGCAGTCCGCCACCTGTTGTGCTCGCCGAGCGCACCGAACGTGGACTCGACGGATTATGTCCAAAAAGTGAACGTTGCTGTGACCTCGGCCATGGTGCACTGCGTGTGCTGCGCGGTGAGTCAGGTGTTTGTAAATTGCTGCCGCCGCCGTTGTTATTATAGCCATTGGAGCCGTTGTTGTTCTGTTGCTGCTGATGATAGGGCCGAACGCCCAGACTTGTGGGTATGCTGTAAGTCGAACGATAGGGACTATCATAGTTGCTGAAATGATAGAATAGCGCAAGCGTTGCGCACTTGAATTATTTTGCCATAAATTTAAATTGTTTAAACATAAACGTTGATTAAGCGCGGCGACGTTCCCTGAGTATGATTGCTGAGCCTCGAAAGGCGCTATTTAGACTGTCGTCGTAATGTGATGATGATGATGATTACAAATGTTCCAGTATGCATTCTATAGGCTACGTGCCGATCGCGTCCGTATAATTGGCCTGTGTAAAATTGAGTAATTGCATAGCTGGCAATCAGCGGGAAATCATGTACTACGCTCCGTATAGCTCCGTAGTCTGCTATAATGCTCTCTTGTGATTTATGCTGCCTGGATGCATATGCAGTTCTTTGTTTGTGCTTATAATAAATGGTATCCCATTTGTGTTTACCCTTGAAATTATGTGTGGAATCAAGTAGTGCGCTCGTAAATCAGATACAACAGTTTGTGCGTTTATTTATATAATTTTAGATTTATGGCGAATTTATGGTATATTATTTTGCGCATGAAAGAAATGAGCGAAAGAGCAGAGGGTGAGTTGATGAATTCTATGATATTAGTCGTAAACATTTATTAGATTCTTTAGATTGTAGTTGGTTTTCTATTAAGACTGCAAATGCTTTGAAAATGAACGTCTTGAAATTTTATAGAATTATAAAAATGTTGAAAGTTATTTTCTTTCACTGTAGATCTTTTAAGTGCTCTAACTTCAAAGTGTGTACAAAATTCAACAGAAATTTGGAATAGCGTATTTATGGTTAAAATAGTTTCTCAACTTTTAGTAAAAAATTTCATAACATTCCATTTTAAGTGGAGTTGTTGCCTATCAATTGATAATTAAAATAATAAAAAATGTAAATCGAACAAAGAGATTGAAGTTTAGTTTTAAATATGGCGAAACTCTAACCGAAATGTTTCTATTGATTCTAAGTTATTGATGATAATTTTGAATGCCATGGCAGACAGAGTATGTGAGACATGAAAATGTTCATGAGAACACAAAGGCGAATATGTTGGGCATTCCATGGTTCCATGTTCGTGTCATAAGAAATGTTTATTTCCATCACCTTTTTTTGTAGGTGTTAAATCATGTGATCTGCTGGAAAGTTAGTCTTCAGTTTCAATAGCACAAAATGGAAGTGTGACTATAACCTCCAGCACGGCGGCGTTTGGAAACATCCTATCCTTATGCAACATATGCATTAAAGTTCAAATTAAGTATATGGTTCTCCTGTTGAGATCTAGTAACCAAGCACCTAAGAGGCTAGTGAAAGGCGTCAGATAAGAAAAATACAGGAAGGAACGCTGTTAAATGTGTTCGATTTTGTGATGCCTTGTATTGAACATTGAACTTTAAATTTATTGGGGTTATATATATCTATCATGATCCGTGTGTGATATTTTATTAGGTTATGTCGATTTAGAACCACAGCAAAATGTTTTCCTTAAAACAAACTCAAGAGAACACTTTTGTATGGGGGCTACCCCTTTCAGTGGTCCGAAATGGGCCTTTAAGGATTATTTCATTAGAGTTTAAGATACAACAACCCTTTCAGCTTAAATAACGAGAAAAAAAATTATTTTTTATTCAAAAACTCAGAAAGGTGGTGCAGGCTCATATGAGTACTACTCCTTAGACAGGGATGGTCACGTTTATTGAATACTAAGTATATGAAGAAATAATAGGAGATATCCAACCTGAAGGTTTTTTTTTTTAAAGTCTCGAAATTTTGGTTGTTCATTGCCATACCTACGAACATGTCTATATAGACTGGACTGTTTGTAGGGCGTCACCTCTTTTATTGTTTCCGCTGAGAACTCAATGGAACATTTTATTAAGATGAACGGAAAATAACCCAAATTGAACATTTTTAGCTGACTTTACAACAACAACAAAATTGTTTTCCTACAAAAAACCCAAAAAAAGTGGGACAGACTTGTATAGGGGCTACTACTTTTAGTGGTCCGATCTGAATCTAAATGGAATATTTCATAATGATAAAAGTAGGATGGACCAAATTTGAAATTACTTAAATAAACAATAACCATAAAAATTTAAAAGGAGTGCAAAGTTTTGCACAGACAAATTCGTGGCAGTCACACTACGAGTATATACATATATATTTACATAGTGCATCCTAAAAGTTTGGAAATTTATATTTCGATCACTTGTATTGGTTACGAGATGGTTTTACAGATTGGGTTCGACGAAGGGAACCCTTAACTTCAAACCGCAAGTGGGATAAGTCTGCCCCTGGCATTAGTGAAGTCTGGAGTTTCAACATTCTGAAAACTATCGATCATAACTTTATTAAAGATATATTGACATTGCAAGGTGGGCTTGTTCCCTGCGAATTTCTGCTAAAACCTAATATGGGAAATGCTGCCGCAAGCAAGCAATACTATGCTCAAATGCTTTCGCTTTTATTGAATAGTTGTCCGAATATAGATAAACAGAATAGTACAAGATATGAAATGGAATGAAACAGCGATTTGTGCGTGTGTGCGAAAATATTATTTTATTATTCTGTGAGTTTTGTTTGCAATAGACTAACAACCATAGTGAATTGAAAGTGATGCATTTTTCTACTGGTTTATTTTTGACGCGCATTCTATTCCATTGAATAAGCTAGAAATTTTTATACAATTGTTTAGTATCCGAATAAAAATTTTGGTTGCTAAATTATAATTAATTATAATGGATAAACATTGTTCAAAGTTGGTTTTAAAGAATTTGTTTTGTAGTAGCTTTTTTAGAATATTTTAAGCGTTTAATATTAGCTGAGCTATTTCGTCTACGGAACTACTTCTGTGTTAAATGGCTCGAATTCGAGAAGTAATTTTATTCATAAAAACTTGGTACACTATTTGCGCCAAAAACTCTTTGTAATTCTTAACCAATGCATTAAAATTCAGCAAATCAGCTTTTTACTTTTAGCAGTACTGGTTCAGCGTTGATGCCTCAGTGAGTCAGTCAGTCCGTCAGTCATAGTACATAAAAGTACAGATTAAAGATCTTTATTTATTTATGCATTACCAAAAATTCGAAGCTGCTCATTCGAGCTTAAATTATTGCTAGTAAACACAATGTTTCACTGTCATTTACGGATATTCTTTATAGCTTTCAATGATTCACTTAGCCAGATCACGTCATCAAGCGCTCTCGCACTAAGCAAGAATCAAATTGCTTTTATAGCGCATATCGATACCGGTTTGCGCTTAATTTCCAAGTGTAGCTACGAGTACAAATCGCCATAAAGCATTTAGCAAATGTTTTGTCTAGACAATGTAACTGCCTCTAAATGAAACTAAATGGATTTTAAGCACGATATCAAAAGGTCCTTAGACAGCATACACACATACGCACTGGCACTCGCAAAAATGTAAACGAAATCGCAATCGCACTTATATTGAGGGCACTCGATGCCATCTGTCAGAGACAACAAATACAAATCGGAATGGTGGCATGGCACATAAAATGACAGAAGTGCTGTATTGTTTTTATATTTATATCCGGTAAACGATATAATAAAATGTTGCGACTATTAAAATCACAATGAAGCAAAAACACAACAAGAGACTGGGCACCGTAGGCACTGCCTAGGTCCGTCTGTCTGCCTGTCTAGAAGTTTTTAGTAGAGTTGGGCAGCATTGTCTGCAATAGCATCAATTCAATATCAACAGCAGCAACAAATAAAAAATCTGTAAAATATAATATAAAAATGCAGGGAGTACGCTAGACACACAGACGGACAGACGGAGAGCCAGTAAAGTGATATATGCAGTGTAATTTTATATTTCTATATAGTAGGACCACCGAAAAAAGTTACCTAAAAAATGTACTTAAAATTAAAAACAGATCAAAGGAAACGGCGCACATAAGAGGCACAGAAGAGCACTTCCGGCGGCGGTGCAGCATCGCAAAAAGTTATTACTAAAATGGTGAAAAAAAAGAGCAGGAAAAAAAGTGAAAAGTAACAAGTAAAATACGGTGGAACCGAAGCTTTGAAACACTGCACAGCTTGTTACGACAAACTGCAAACGAATGTATGAAACACTCATCTCTCATATTGGATCTAGGAACTGCACATTGTTCTAGCGGAACATATATCTCCTAGTAGTCTATAGATATAGGTAAGCCTATTCATGTAAAAATAAGCTACAAAATGGGTGATGTAGTCATATTTAATTGTAACAAGAAACTGGATATGCTTAGAGCAACCTATTTAAATTTCAGCATAGTATCTCAAAACTATTGTCAATAAATGCGTTACAAACGTTTTGAAAAATTCAGTAGTACCCTTTTTATAACTTCCGTACACAAATAAAAAAAGAAGAAACGGAACAGGAATTTGCAACAAAAGCAGCCTTCAAAGGCAGAAGCTGCCAGAGACAAAGCGAAAAAAAAACTGTTGCCAAAAAAAATTAAACAAAATTTTACAAAATATGTAGTAAAAAATTTGATAGATGAATGAGCGGTGGTCGGACACGAATGAAGTGCATCTATATATACGTATTTAAGGGCGGTATGAAGGATGTACAGGGTTGTAGAAGCGGTGAAGCATTTGGCGGAAGTAAATCAAAACTTTTGTAAGCGCATGAAATGGAAAATAAATGTTTGCAACAAAGAGAGAGGGAAACAGCTAAAAAAGATATATATATATATGTATATATTGGACTATATGTACTTACTTTGGCATACCATGCGTTGACGGCAGCACAGCAGCGCTTTTGTTGCCCAGCAATGTGCCAGCGCCAACAACGCTGCTGATATTCTTATTACTGCCACGGTTAACACCGCCGACTCCGGCTGCTGTTCCTCCTACGCCGCCGTTGCCAATGCCACCATTAAAAAAGTCATCAATCACGCGTCGTGGCTGGCGCTTTGAGGGAACACGTGTGAATGTCGGCGGTGTACGTCCAGCGGCAAGTGCATCCTTGGTCTTCGTTGGAGACTCCGCTGTGGGCTGCTTCTCAGAGCGGCAGCTTTTGTTGTTGTTGTATAGTTTGAAGTACGGTACGTTGGTTATGCGGGGCATGCGGGATGCGTGCGGACACGTTGGTTGTTTGGTTGGTTGTTTGGTGTTGATGGTGATGAGGCATTGTGGACAACATAAAATGGTATCATAAAAAATAGTTCAAAAAACATTAAAAAAAAAATACCAAAATAAAAGAAAAAAAAAGACAAAGACTAAAAATGAAAGAAATTCAGTGGCAAGGATGCGCAGACGTACATACAAGCCAAAATAAAGCAGAAAAAAAAAATTGAGCAATAGTGAACCATAAAAATGTTGTAAAAAACTTTTGTGGTTTTCCGGCATTTCTATGCAGAGTTGGAGCATTCTCGTAGGGTATGCAACAAAAATTAGGATAGACCAAGCAGCAACAACGGGAGCGGTTTGCTGTTGTGTAGAACTTGTGGCCACATAAAACTCGCCATAAATGCATGCATAAAATGCCAAAGTTTACATGTCGAATCACTACTTGACGTAGTTTGTTACGCTCCATTTCGAAGGGATTTTGCTATGAAAATTCAGTACGGATGGACGGACGGACGCATGAAAAGCCGCTCGTCTGCATTTGCAGTTGCGTCAAGGTTCTTCTTTGGTCATAAAACAGCGTCAAGTTGGCTAACACTCTCTTCATACAATATATTTTGCTTGCGCGTCCAAACTAGCTAAGCAATTTTGTAGTAACTAGAAAACCGCATAAAATTGGCAGAAACTTTGCGCATTAAATGGCCACAGAAATGACAGCGTTGCCGCAATTTACTACGAGCTGCAATTGCCGCAGGAGTCGAAATAGCGCCTTCAACGCAAGATATTCCCATCAATAGTAGCTAATGCTACTAACTTGTACATTCGTCACAGGCAGTTGCAGCGTTATAACAAAGTATAGCAATTTTGAAAATAAAATTAAGGCGCAATATTAACTTTGTTGTAGGTTTAATACCCTTCATGTGATTTACCAGAAGAGTACCAGAATATTACAATTTTAACAAAATTTCTCCAATAATGTTGTCGAGATGTATCTTATAATCTTATCAATATATTATCAGAGCACTATTAATATTAATATTATTATTATTATTATTAGTATTATTAGTAAAAAAATCTTTATGAAAACTCGCCAATCGTTATATCACTGGCTACTTTTCAGTGTAGCTGCCATACAGTGTCTATTTCAATACAAACTGCCCGATAAACTAATAATAGCCATTTCACATACAATAACTGAAGGGTATAAAAAGAAAAGAAGTAGTCATTAGTAATGGCTTGCAACCAATGTGGTGCAATATATGCTACAAACATACACACACACAGATTCACCATTTGAGCTCTTGACTTGACATGAAAGCAGCCTTGAGCCTTAAGTATCTACCAGCTAACTAACTAACCAACATAGCATACCATAGTCAAACATCTCCAGATACTCGTACTCGTAGCATGAATGAAAGAGCTTATGTACAACAAGTAAATGTGCATTCATTTCGACATTTTTATTAGACTTGCAATTAGTTGAAAACGCGTAAACTTGATATATGGCAGCTAAATCAAGTTACACGAACTGTTCGGGCCTTTCAGCGTCTACAATTTCGTTTACTGTAGCTACTAGCAGTATTACATACTTATATGCAACGAGTGAGTATGTAAGTGCACAGTAGTCTAAAAGGCGTGCAGGATATGTGATGTCCGTCCGTCTGCCTAGCCTTCTGTCTGTTTGCGACCTGTGTGTGTGATGATTTTAATGAGTTAATCAAATTTAGCCATTCCGAAAAGACTTTGAGTGCTTCAGTTCTTGAAATTGTTTCTCTATTTTTTTTTGCAGCAGCTAGTTTGCTTTTAATTGGCAAAAAAAAAACAATTTTTGTTTTGGAGACGATTAGGTTTTATGACTTTATTTATAGGCGCAAGGCGTTTAAAATAGAAATTTAAGTTTGCTTCAGAATGAATAAAATGTCTAAAACCCCAAAAAAAAAAAAAAAAAAAATCAATAATGCTTCAATTTGTTTATTCCTATTTGGATCCGTAAGCATTATTTGTTGGGGACTATTGCAAGAGATTATAATGAAGTACAACAATATAATTTTCTTAAAAAAAAAAACCAAGAAAGGGAGATAGATTTGTATGGGGGCTACACCTTCTAGTGGTCCGATATATAATAGATGGAATCCCTTTTCAGAATTGAAGTAAATACAGAAAATTTGTCAGATGCATCTTATTATAGGTACTAATCCTTAGAGATGGTTTGACACATTCGTTGAATGCTAGTTACCTGTAGAAGAAAAAGGACAGTCTAAATATCCAAAATAGAAGATTTTGTATTATTCAAGTTCTTGATGTTCATATGGACAGCCATACGGACATGCCTGTAACAACATGAGCTTTTGTATGGATGCCACCCTTTTTAGTGGTCCGACTTGATCTTTTTGGAATATTTTATTAGATTCCCGCATTAGTATTTCTCAATATTTTGGTAATATTTTGAAAATATTCTCGTTTTATTTTGGTAATATTTTTGTAGTACTCTGAGAATAATCTGGTTGTATTCTGTTAATATTTTGGTAATGTTCTGGTAAAATTCTGTTAATATTCTTCTGGTAATCATAATATTTTGATATTTTTCTGGTAATATTCTGATTATATTCTGCTAATGTTCTGTTAATTATCTGCCAATGTTAATATTCTGGTTGTACTCTGGTAATAAATATTCTGGTAAATACAAATTTGGTACTACACTACATTGAGACCCCCTACAGCATATGTACTCATTACAAAATAATATTGTTTTTGTTTTAGAGTGCTATATTACTTTATCTTCACAGGACGAACTGTTCTGAATTATATGCCGCTGATAAATTTAAATATTTCCTATTAAAACTTAGGGAAAATATGTTTTGGTTTACCGTTTACTATGCATAGTACTTCGGATGCACCGAATTTTGTGTTTCTTTATTTCTGATATTTTACTGACTTATTGAACTGTGTGCTACGCTTAGCACTTACCCACAACAACAATGTTCAAATAATATGTGTACAGAAAAAAAAAGAAAAAAAAAATTCCAAACAAAACAAACTTTAAAGTAAAAGGAAATGTCTCACATAGTAATTCAAAGTTCTTATGCAAACTTCACTCATTTGAGACGCAGACAACAACGACCATAGTCAGTGGATTGACACTTACCTGTACCGAAAACGTGATCCCAGTTGAAATAAATCGGTTGAGTTCGACTGCGACTGCGGCAATGGAGCAACGCGCACCTGACGAAAGAAGGCATGGTGCTCGACGCAGCAGCGCCAGAGATGTTTGCAGGCGGATTTACGCGGTGTCTCGAAACCATAAGTGCTCAGCTCATTCTGCAAGTGATAAAGAATACAGAATCCCGGAAACGCAAGAAAAGTCAGCAATGCAAAAGGGGGAAGAAAACATTGCATTAACTTTTATCTAAAACTGCGCTAAAATGCGACAAGCAGCTTCAATGGAAATTGACTGCTCTCTACAAATTCTGTGTTGGCATTGAATTGAAGACGTCTCGAATTCAATGGAGTGAAGTGTTTTCTTTTGCGCTGTGCTGTATGAATTCAAGCGTTCGCATATTTTCACAAGCGACGAGTAGGAAAATTGTCGCGTGAAAAGTTGGCAAAGTTTTCTTTTGTGACAACTTGCAAGTAGATATTTTTTTGGTGTGCGAAAAACTTTTTTGATTATCAACGAGTGTTAACGAAAAATTTACAAACGCTGCTCATAAGTAGTAGAAGAAGAAGAGGAGGAAGCTTCTTTTTTATTTGCTACTTAGCTGCTTGTCAGCGCGTTTAACGAGACTCTTGACAGAGTTGCATTTTGTCAACACCAAAAGTAAAAGAAAAATGGTGGCGAAACTCAAAGCCAAAATGGCGTCACAGCGCGAAGATATTTAAACACAGCAGCGCAAATGTTAATGGCTTTTGAGAAAAAGTTGCTACAAATGAACAGAAAATAACGTCGCGCACTAAAAAAAAAGAAGAACAATGGCAAATCTGTTCTATTTTTGGTTAAACAAAACGAAGCGAACGGGGGAAATTTACATTTTTATCGCTTATCCTGAGCATAAAATAGCGTCCTTTATAATAAACTTTGGCAATGCGCGGCCAATAGTAATGAGCCACGGTCGTTTTATTTCGCAGCACAACAATGCCGCTCGGCGTCAGACCCAGAAAGTACTCCACACTGTCCTCGCCCTGTAAATAAACCAAGTGAAAAACAAAAAAGATGTCGTGAATTTTCTGTGCTAAAACAATGTGTGAGGAGAAGTTCAAATAAAAGGAGTTACAAGCGGCTGCGTAAATTTCTAAGATGGCGAAAGTTTTTCTTAAAAATTTGTTAACAAGCTGGTAGTATTTTGTTTGTTTATTCTGTGTCCTGCTTGTCGTCGTTTATTATATGGCGGGACGGCGACAAGCAAAAACAAAACAAAAAAATTTGAAATGTCTTTGTTGTATTTTGTTAATGGCGGTTAGTGTCGGAAGTCAGCCGCATGTCCTTTATGCCTTACAGAAAGGAAAAAGTATTTTTTGTATACAATATAATTTAATTCGTTAATTAAATAAAGAAAAATGAGTAAAGGAAATTCGATGCTATTCACACTGTGATTTGTGTCTAAGATTGACTGAAAGCGAAGGCGCTGGATGAGATTACGAGGGAGTTTTTAATAGTCAGAGAAGTATAAATGGTTTTATTTAAATAGTGTATAGTTAGTTCAAGTAAATCTAAGCGTGAAGTCGTTTGAAGTTAAGCTAAGCTAAACCACAAAAAATTTTTTTCTTACAAAAATCAAAGTAAGGCGAATACATTTTAATGGAGACTAATCTTTTTAGTGCACCGATATGGACTTACTTGGAATATTCCCTCAAAATTTAAGTCAAATAAAATAAGAAGAAAATAATAAGAAAGATGTAAGAAGTTTTGACCATCTATGTTGGTCTGCCGCCTCTACCGCACACTAGTACAGGATCACCAAATTAATATTTTTAGCAAGTCAGCTTCAATCACAAATATTGAAGATTATGGCTTGCTATTAGTTCTATATTTTACTGAAGTATTATCCTTCTTTCTTTTTTCTTTTCTTTTATTTTAAGTTACCAAACACTTTGTCATGTACTGGTCTGTTCGTGTTTTTATTTAACCGAAGATTTTGTAAATTCTTTAATTTTTTATAAGATTTTTCGATTTGAATTAACTTGCTTTCACCAATGTTAACTTAACGTCACTTTAAATCCTTCAAAAGGTCAGCAAACTAACGAATTAACTTTCGCAAAATATTTCAGCCTGTAAAAGCATGTCAGGTTCGATACTCCCATATAAAGACTTTTTAACCCACCCACAAATGTTAAACACGCTTTTAAGAAATAAAAAAAAGCCAAACAGTAGAACCCTTTTCCCGTGCCATACACTGTTGTGTGTTCCATGCTCAAAATGAAAATACCACAGCACTTTGTATATGTGGCCCATGCCGTTCAAACTTACGCGCTCGGTCGCTCACAGTTGGTGTTGTTGATTTATTGAGGTTTGATACCCAAAGTAAAGGGCAATAAAAAATGCAAATGAAGTGCGAACTAACGCAGCAAAAGCGGACAACGCGACATGACTGTATGAGAGGACAGAGTAAGGAGTTCAATGGAGCAAATGAAAGCAAAACCAAAGGCGCGGCGGCGCCAGTTATATGACATAAAAAGAACACCAACCCAAAACTCCGAAACGACCAAAAAACACAGCTAGTGTACCAGAACTCAATGTGCGTATGAGCATAACTGGCTGTCTGCCCGCCTGTCCGTCTGTCTGATAGTCTATCTTTCAGTTCGCATATCTTTTACTTCATTGTCTGTCTGCATTTTGAAAATTATAATCATTGCGTTTGCGTACGCGAGCCACCCGACTCGTATCAAATGATTTATAATATTTACTGTAAAATGAAATTAAACTTTGCTGATACTCCAGTGACCCTTTTTATGGGCGCTGCGGGTGTGCATGTATGCCCATATGTTTTGGGGGTGTTTCTTTTTGTCTATGTTGTCGGTCGTATAGTGTCTGTTAAACTGTTGGCATTGTTAAAATAATCGACATAAGCATACAACATATGTCAATAGAGTGTATGTAGCAGTGAAGTGGGCAGTGGAGTGCAATTCAAAACGTCTACGTTACTTACCAACACTGGATGCAAATCAACGCCGTACATATCATGCCACTTGACTTTATCCAAATAGTTGAGCTCTGCACTGGCTGGCGACATGCCCTTCAATTGCTGATGCAGTTCAGAGACGCGTGTTTCCAGTTCGCTGCTCTGATTTGGCAGCAAACGAAACTCGGAGACGTAGCCTTTTGAGTGACGCCGTTGATCATAGTCGCCAAGTTCAGCTGGAAAAATTTAAAGAGGTTGAAAATGTTGTTAAAAATTTTAAATTTAAAGAGGAGTGACAGGTTTTATAACTTTGTAGAGGGGAAGTTATGTGTTGAATAAACTTGGATTGCTTTTGTATATCAAATATTCTCAGTTTGTAATAATTTCTTAAATTTCATGCTTAAATTCTGCATTTTATATTTAAACTATTTCAATAAATATGCGCTGCCATATTTTAAGTTTATTAAAAACGTGTAAATTAAGTTAAATTTAATACTTACACTGTACAACAAAAGCGCCCAACTCAGCGGCCAGTTCAAAAGTGACAGGCAGTCGACCCTGCAGCACATCCTGTTTGACTTGTAGAAAGAGTTGGTATCTGTGTTTGAAGAGTGAGTGATGGACAAGAATAAACAATATTAGTGAGTTGATTTTGACATTTAATTATCAGATATTCTACAACAAAGTGTGCAAACAAAAACAGTTTAACAAGTGCGCAAACAACAAAACACAGCATAAAATTAGTGACAACATGACGACGCATTTCGAAAGCGGATAATGCTGTCAGTCAGGCATCTATATATCTATATATGCAATATATGTACATATATGCATCTGCTAACTTCAGCTATACCAGATATTCACAAATATAATTGTTGACTTTTCGTTAGCTCGTCGAATCGTATTCGGTCAAATAAATCGCAGCGCGTTGAAATCATATTTCACATTTATTTGTGTATTCACTTGAAGTTTGTTTGCGCGTCCATATAGCACTCAATATTGCATGTATGTATCTATGTAGTGTATCTGCGTATATCCTTTAGCGAAATATTGCGCATACGCCACTTGCAACGACGACGTTGCACTCAAATTTGTGTGTTTTGCATATTATCAACCAGCATCAGCTACAGCATCATCATCATTATTATTTGTGTGTGAGTGTGTGTGAGTTTGTGTGCGTGTGTAAATATTATCGAAGGCATGCAACATGTACGCGGCACAAAGTGATTTTAGAAACAGAGCCATACAGTGGGTAGCGGAGAGTGCAGCACTTTGGGCAACTCGAGTGCGCTTCGCGGCCACTTGTCTGTCGGTCCGTCCGTACTATATTGAAGTCAGTCGCTGTCAGTTCTGTTGACCGCAGACTTTGAACAGCTAAAATAACATAAAATTCTTTAGAGCAGTTGAACTGCTAAACTGCTACACTTTATGGGTGAAATGGGTAAGTGTCATTGGTATTCCGTCTGGTATTTGACTGACAGCGGTCACATTGTCGCTGATAAGCTTGACTGAAGCTGAAGATGAATCGATACACGCTGTTTGTTATTCGTTCATGTTGAAAATGTTATGTTGATCGTTGGCGTTTGGCTTGGATTAGGCGCGAAAATGCAAATATTTATGCAACAGCTTTATAGCTTATTGTACTTGTGAATCATGACCGCAGAAATCTATCAAGTCGTTGCTGTCAATATACAAACATAATATCATATATAGACAAAGAGAGAGAGAGAGAGAGAGAGCGAGAGATATTTGTGCAACTTGATGTTGTGGCATTAATTTCCGTTTTGACATTCAGACAAAGTTGTTTTCTGTATGATTTGCGCTCGGCAGAAGTGGTTTTAAATTTCAATAAACATTGTGAAGGGCAGCTGTCGATTTGCGCACTTGCTTAATTTGAAGCCGCACAGCACAGAGCGAATATTTATATTATATAAAATTACGTCTGCCAGACTGTCTACACACAATTGTGTGTGCGGGCTGTATGATAAGTCAATGTTGGCATAATATAGCATCACAATATATATTGCAATAGTCGCTTGATATCAATTAGAGTGATAACAATTGATTATTATAGCACAAAATCTATTAAACTGTAATAAAAATGCATAGCACCAAAAATAAAATAATAATAAACATTCATGGTCAACCATAGAAACCATAACCTTCCTTCTGAATTTTTATTTGAAAAAAATAAATAAAATAGCTAGAAATGGCAAATTTGGTCCAGATCGGACCACTAGAATGCGTACCCCGAATGCATAACTTTTCTACCTTTTGGGTCTCTGTGTATAATTACTTTCGTTGTTGATTTTCAATTCTAACAAAATATTCGATGAATGTGCAAATCGGACAACTAAAAGAGGCATACAGAAAGTCGAGTCGATATAGACATGTTCGTCTGTCTGGTTGTCCGTATGTACATCGAGAACTTAATGATTATAAAAGAAAACCTTTAAGTTTGGATATTTAGACTCTTCTATACTCATTTCAGATAACTATTATCTCAAGAAATGTGTTAACCCTTCTCTAAGTAGCAGTGCCCTTAAAAACTTGACCCTTGTTATTGAGTTTTTAAATTTATAAAATTTTGTTTTTCTGGTTAATTTAGCTGAAAACGCAAAATTTGGTGTGTCTTACTTCACTGAGAAAGTACTTCATATAGATCCATATGAGACCATTCACATTTGTCCCTTTTCCTGGGTTTTTGTTAGGAAAACAGTTTGTTGTGGTTCAGTTAAGCATGAAGTGACAAATTATTTGATTGTTTCACTAATCTCAATAAATTATGGCACAAGAAACCAGTAGTGGCCTCTCTGAAAATTATAATTTTTTTTTATTTTAATTGTGTTTAATTTTCTCATCGGAAATCGAAAGAATAGGAATTTTTCTTTGTCGAGAAAATTTTTGATCTCCCATTTTATTTTTAGGCCCTGTACCTATTGGTGTTGTGCAAATGTATGTAACAGGTAGAAATAATGGTCGGAGACCCCCATTATGTTCAGGAATGATAGAGGAGTCGATATAGCCATGTAAGTATGTCCGTCCGTATGAACGAAAGGATCTCGGAAACGGTAATAGATAGAGACTTCTTTCTTTTTGCATTCGAGTAGGACGTCGCCGGAATTATACGAGTTTATTTAAAATTTTGCCACTCCACTCATTCCCCATTAAATCTCCATCAAGGTTAAAAATTTCTGCAGCACAAAAAAAAAGTATGCCAGTATAGAAATAACGTCTCTCTAAGCTAAAATCCAAAAAGTTCATTAAAATCGGATAATAAATGACGATTTTATAAACAATTGACCTATGATACTTCCGTCCTCCCTTTTCTTTGCATACATAAATAATGTTTTATAACGCACTACGAAATTTTAATATTTTTCTTTTTCTGATGGAAGATGATATCATTTTTATGGTCAGAAACAAAGTTCGTAGGGCTAAAAATTCATGTCTAATCGACTTAATATAAAAGACGAAATTTTAGATTTAGTTAATAATGGATCAAATTTTTATTCCTTTGATATAAAGCTTAGAAAGTTTCGTAATAATCCGATTCGCACTTTTTTAGAACTCGAAACATATTAAACCAAATTACCCAATAGGATGTCGATGTTTTGGACGATTCTATGCGACTGTTATTAAATATATTATGCAATTAATATAGTTTTAACATACAACCCTCGCACAGACTAGTAATACTGTGCTATTAAGTGTGTGTGTGAATATAGTTTTAATTTATTTTGTTTTAAATGCGCAGAAATGCATTCATTCATTATCCATTAGCAATGTCTGCTTGTGCAACTGAATGCTTCATTTGCTGATTATTGCATTATTATGAACCCATGGACGTCGTCATCATCGAACCGATATTTTGAAATTAAATTCACGCAGCACAATTTGCATAATATGCGGCATCAATAAGCGCAGACGTACAAAGTACACGTATATTATGTTGCTATATGTATTGTATATTGACATAGTACGATATAGACAAACATTTATTTAAGAGAAATATATATAAAATTAATTTACGAGCCGCCAAAATGAATTCAAGCGCAACTTAAAGCAACAAGCAGCAATTGTGTGGCACCACCACGAAACCACTAAATATTATTTATGTTTTATTAAATTTGAAACAAGAACACAAACTTACCTCGTAATCTCCTCGAGTAATTTACAAGGATCAGCGGCATAAAATTTAACACCGAAATATAAGTCATATGGATCCGACTTTGGTTTCAGTTGACGTGAGATGCGCGAGGCAGGATCCAGCCAGTGCTGTGGAGTAGAGTAAAATGTTTGAAATGTCCTTTTCGTAGACAAGGCATGTTTTCAGTAAGATAAAACTCAGCCGAAGAAAGATTGTAGCAAAAAAGTATGCAGACACAAAGCGGTAGCAGACAGGCATACAGGACAGCCAAGGAGTAGGACTCACATACTTGAAATTACATTTTATATAGCCAGGCCTACAGTATATACCGCCAGCCAGCCAGCTAAAGTTGTTTGCGTAGGTGAGACGCATGAATTATAACAGCAACAGCCGCCGCCGCCGCAAAGGCTTTTAAAGGCAGAACGCACTCAACCTAAGACGTTCGACTGTAAAGCACGAGGCGTGTTGCCCGTTGGGCATGAACAAAAGTGAATTTCAATGAAGCAGGACTTCGAAGGACGACAATACCAGACGCATGGCATAAAGTTTGCAAATAACGTCTCGCTTGAATCAGCTTGCCTTCTCCTACTTTCCGCCCGCCTACTTTCTTTTTTGTGCTGTTGCCAGTTCATTGAGGCAATGAAAGCGAAATTATATAATTTGTCGAAACCGAAAAAGGTGAAAGAGATGTGCGCCGTTTCTGACGTCGTTTTCATTTTTCCCGCTCATTGCACCCCAATGAATTTCAATGAAAACGAAAATGAATTTCTAAAACCAATATGTTTACTTAAAGTCGAAGCATGCGAGAAGTAGTTGCACCAAAGGATGTACTGCACGCGCAGACAGCATAGTGCGTTGGTGTCTGGTTTTGCTCCTTTTTAAAAATTCTTCTGGCTGCATATTTTTTTTCTTAACTTACCGTTTGATTTTCCTCATCGATATAACGTATGCCAAAGTATGAAGTCTCGATTAAATTGAGCCTCGCAAAAACAACATCAAGCAGCGCCTGTCCGGGCAAATCATCCTGAAAATAGATAAGAGAAAAATGACTTGTTAAATAAAAAAATACCGGAAATAGAAAAAATTGTATAGCAAATAGTAGTGTAGAATGTTTGTATGGTATTTGAGTTTAAAAGGCAGTTATAATGCGCTTTAAAATTGGTTTTGAAGAAGATCGGATTGGATAAAAATATGATCATGGAAAAACACCAACAATCTGTTGAATACATCTTTCTGCTTTTAAATTAAATGATCGATTGGGAACTCATATTTTCTGTTATTTACTGGGCGGATACAAATAAAGTAAACCGAAGATCATCAAAATCGGTCCAGCCGTTCTTGAGTTATAAATAATTATCTTATTATCTTATAGTATTATATGGTGAAATATAAGCGGTTTTGTCATGCTCGCATGTCGCACCGTTTCCTCTTCCCTTTATTATTTAACGATTTGAAATTTTCCTCAAACTGTTTGCTCTCTCTTTTTCTCCCTCTCTAACTGATAGACCTAAGCCAGTTTCCGCAACACATCAACACTTTCCTATGAAAGTTATATATACTCATTTTTACTATATGCGTAGGGTATATAATACGAAGAAAATGTGGTTGCGTCAACGAAAAAGCCATGGGAAAAGTACACAAAAAACTGTTGCAATCGAAATGTAGTGCCTGGCAACTTGAGTCCTTTTTACTTGTTCCTTTTATGTAACTACTCTGGTTGCTGCTTGATAGACTTGCTTTGTGGCTTTGTGCGCTCAAAGCATGCGACAAGAGATAGATGCACGACTGAGCGAAAAAGAGACAGAGAAATATAGAGTGCTGCCAACTTCTCGCTCAATAGGCGGCTGCTGCTGCCAACAGTAAAAATAAAACTTGGCCAGCTTTGAAGCAAGAAACCAAAGGAGCACCGGCGAAATAAACTGTAGAGCAGAGTCGAGCGACAATTATTCAATTGGAAAATTGTCCTTTTCTGCATGTTTAACTGTTTTACTGATAAAGCATGCTGAAGTGTACACAAAATGGGCGGCGAACTGAGGCAAAACAAAAACAAATGTGGCGGCAAATGCTATTTAAAGTTTTCCACTTCAAAGGCAAAATTTATAATGCAAATCTTAAACAGTTCAATCAGTCTAATTTTGTGTGTGGTATAACTTAATTTCTGTGTTGGCGCTTAAATTTTTAGGCACGTTTGCTTGGTTTTAAACGCATTTCAACTCTTTTTACAGAAAAAAAAACCAAAAATTGTAATAATAAATTGAGTTTGTCTCGAGGGCATTTTTCCATGTAGCGCATAAAATACTTATAAAGAAAAAAATCAGCCAGGCTAGGGCGAGAAAAAGGTCAAAAAGTCACAACCGCAAACACCAAACTATTGTTATATGGCCATTGGCTCATTGCTCTTGCCTCAGCTTCCGCATACAGTTCTGCCTCCGTCCATTTGTCCGTTCAGCGCTATTGTTAATTTTTGGTTTACATCAATGTAGCACATGTGTGCCTGTATGGTATATCCTTTTTGCAAAACCGCATTGAAAATGCGTTGCGCTTTATTTCGTTCGCATGAACTCCCAACTTGAAGTTGGTCAAAATGTTTGATATCTCTTCGGCCATTATACAGTTCATAGCTTGTGTGTCTGTGTTTGACCACCAAGAACTGTTCTTGTTGTTGTTGTTGTTGTTGTAGTTGTTGATGATGATGCCATGCAGCTTAATATATAACTACTATCTCCCGCTCAAATGAACTTGGACTTGCTGTGCTATCTGTCTTCGCTCGAACTGAACTGAGCCATTCATCCCTTTGTCGATTTGTCAGACTTTGAAGTTTCGTTTGTTTCGTTTTACTGGTGCGCTTTTACAGCCGGCACAGATACAGATACTATTCGTAGATAGAAATAAAAATGGAGAAAATGTTTTATTTATTGGATTTTTTTTGTTTTGTTTCATTCGTTTTATTTCCTTGTTGTATGCTGTTGCCTTGCTGGCAAATTTCAAGCTAGCCATGTGTATCCCTTTTTTCTATATATAACTATATTGCAGCATAGCAGTTGGTTTCCCATTTTTGTCCTGTGCAGCAGCATGTTCGACACATCATGTCTATAAGTCCATCTGTCTAGTATGTGTTTCTTCTTTTATTCGGTTTGTTCCTTGGCATGTTTCTTTTTTATTGTCGATTCGTAATAAACTTAATGGCCGGCAAGTGTGAACAAGTCCAGCGTGCTCAGTTGCTATTTTCCGAATTTAAACCTCTAAAGATGCTCCATACACATTGCTTTGCCATGTTTCTGATTATTTCATATGCATGAAATGTATGCTTTATGCATTTACTCCATGGAGTGTTGTAACATTTTGATATACGATGTGTATATTTTCCAAAACTATCTGAGTAAATGCTAAACGTGTTCGAATATGTTTGTTCATAGTCGGCTTGAAATTATTTGAGTAGAAATGTATTCAAACTGTGCATTATTTAGTTATTGCCTCAATATAAAGTTTTACTTAATTTTGTACCAGATTTTTTTGCTTGTAGAAGAAATTTCATGTTTCAAATTTTGACTTTATAAACTGCATGCTATAGGGTCTTGATCCGTACAAATCCTAATTAGTGAAATTTTAAATGCTTAAAGTCATGTATAAAGTACTAATGTGTTTATAATCATTTATTAGAATCGTACGTAACTCCTCAACATTTGAATAGGTCACCCCTTAAGTCTGTTTGCTACACTAGACTGCTAGAAATCTGGCCAGTCGAAAGATTTCATGCTAAAGCAAAAAAAAAAAAAAAAAACAATTTAGATATATCTAATTATTTTAGCTAATTTAAGTATTTTAGAGTTTATTGAGCCATATTTCTTCTCCGAAACTTCACATATCCGGTTTAGCAGGGTTGAGTACAAATTGATCAAATAATTTTTTGCGAAATCAAGCTGCAAGCTAATTCAATGACTTGGATAGTTCCTGTTACTCAAATATTGTTCTACTGATCCATATACTTGACGTGTCAACCATGTCTAAGTATTTATGATGAAATTGAAATCCGGGGAGTAGGGAGCATCCAGATAGCTTCATATCTTGACGTTCTAAATACATTAATAATGCACATAAATTTAAGCGTTGCACCTTTCGAATCGTGTGAAGAGTTGGATTCTTTTTGATTTTTAGTCTTTGTCTATGCTTAGCATTCCAAATAACAAGATGCATAGTTGTGAGACTTGCTTTGATATCACATTTTCGCCTAATTTTTGCCAAAGAGTCGTGGAATTTTGACGCTTCTCTTAATATAAGACGCCATTCCATATTCGTAAGCTCAATTTGTGTGCGACCTGTCATGATTTTTCCGTATTTAGACTCATTAGCGTCCTAATGTGCTTCGATTCGTCCTAATTTTATCGTCCCGTAATCGATAGAAAATTTTACATATTTTTTTCATCTTCCACCAGCATGACCCATTAGAGTTCTGATGTTCATAAAAGTAAAATTTCTATTCCAAATTAGGAGGTCCTTTTTGAGGGAAATATAAATGTCGAACAAGCCACTGTAGTACGACTTACATGTTGTATTACCCCATATACATTATTGAACTACTCTTCAATCCCAATATTTTATCAGCATTTAAAGCGTTGAAGAGTTTTAGTTAGAAGTCTGGCCAGGGGTTTTTGATGGTTAGCACATAACCGCTTAAGAAAACGAAACTAATCTTTCACATTTTTCTTTCATATTTTATCAGCATTTAAAGCGTTGAAGAGTTTTAGTTAGAAGTCTGGCCAGGGGTTTTTGATGGCTTAGCACATAACCGCTTAAGAAAACGAAACTAATCTTTCACATGGAGCATGTTGAGATCTTGAGAAGTACTCACCCTTTCGTTAAAAAAGTCGTTCGATGTGTCGAAACAGTTGTTTTTTGGAAAAATATGACAAAATGAATCTAGGAGTAGATAGCCATGCCCGACCACAAGAAAATGAAACACAGCCTTGATCCCAATATAGAATTTAATACCACTTCATTACCTCAGCCTACGCACCACCAAGTTATTTGTCAGTTCAAGAAAATCTACACTAAATAACTTCAGCATTGCTTAGAGCAGACTGAAGGAACCAATCTCACTGTTAGAAAGTTTGGAAAGATCGTTTCCTGCTTTAAAACAAATGGAATGGCATGATATGTGTGTATGCCTAGCTGGAAGACTATATGGCTGCTATGGCTTAGTTGTAGTTAAGCGAACATCTAACAGAGTGTTTCTCTAATTGTCTGGTTGTCTTCTCAGCAGATTGAATATATTTCGAATTTTGAACGAGTTAAGCCTGCTTGATGAAAGTATTGGATGTACCTGGTTATTCATTGGTGTGTTTCGAGGCTGGCTAAAAGGTGCTTCAAGAAGTGTTATATCTGAGGTAACATGAAGTATGTTGGTTAATGATGTCCCTGTAAGAGTTGCATGGATAGGAGTTCATTGGATGACGGTGCTCCATAGGTGTTAAAGTTTGGTTACATGAAGTGTAAAGGGTGGTGTATTGATGCTCCAAAAGTGTTAGCTTTCTTGTTTCATTATGCTATATATTGAAGAGTAAGTGCTTACTTGGAGTAGTTTGTATTAAGTTTTAAAACAACTTTATATTACTTCACCATGTTTACGTTGTCAGATCAAACTTGATTACGAATCCGTACTGTAGAACTGAGTATCTGACTATTGATGAGAATCCTTTTTTGAGTGCAACGTGGTGGCTGTGTTTGAATATTTAACTACGAGTATGATATTTGGCTTGAATGTATTGCAGATAGTCTTTAATCCGTGCCACAAAAGTGAGAAGTTCATGATTTAGAAATTAGTACTTATTCGAATTTTTTCTATGGAAAACGCCATTTATTATCATTTATTCTTTCGGACTCTGAACTGTGTAATTAAGCCAACAAGGCAGTTGCATAGGTAAAATAGAAAAGAATTCTGTCCATATGAACAGAAAGATCTTTGATACTATATGAGATAAGCTCCTAATAATATTAAATGAAAGTGCCAACACTTTTCTATAGGGTAGTCCTATATAATCCTTATCTTAACTGTAGTTTTCTTTCTTCTTGTTTTCTGAAAGCTACATAACATGCTCCAAGTCTTGATATTCTTTAAAAATCCTTTTTATTACTGCAGATTTCAGAATTTATTCATAATGAGCTGCTTTCATTCTGCATTCCATACCATTACTTTACGAATGCCTTCTATTTTAATACAAATGTGAGCAGTGTGTAATACAATCTTCTGGGATATGCTTTTCAAATATACTGTTCAACTTCGCCATAACATAACAACAATATGTATTTATTTCATATACTTAGAAACACGTACTAAACAGTTCATATAAAACTCATAAAGAGTTCCAACGTGCGCAACGTGCGAATTAACTCAAACTTATGTTGCGCTGCTTCCGAGTATATGTATCTAAAATCAGCAGCAGCAGCCACTACTAACTTGCACTACTCGTAAATATGAAAATTATTGCACTGAAACAATGAAACAATAACAATAGTATCTAGATACAAATGCTTAACTGCAGTAGCTACTTGCTGTCGAGTGAGCGTTGCAACTAATTGTCAAATAAATTTCATTAGAATTGAGTGAGTTACGGTTTTGTGGTAAGCTACGAGTACAAAGGAGCAGAAGATACGCATACTTGCAGCTTATTGTCAGCACTAAAGATGACTTAGTGACAGCAAGCAGTGTGCACTCCTGCTTGTAGCTACAAAGAGCTATAAATATATTTCATGACACAGCAGTATACATTATAAAGGATGCAAGGACACAAAGTTGTCATTGTTTCATTGTGCAACAGTAGTCGTTGTGCGGTTCGTCCGTCTGTCTGTCTGTCTATCTGTCTGTGCTATGTTATTTTCTTTAAGTACTTCATATATTTATGTCTTAAAGTTGTAAATTTTTGTTATAGAATAGAACTTAATGTTGACCAGCTTTCATTTCCAGCCATTTACTCAATAATTAATCACTTCAAGTTGCCGGAAAACTTGCGCAAACAAAGTGTTTAATCCCAATTGGTCTGCTACTCATCGTCGAAGTCTGAGGCTGAATTTCATGTCTGTTCAATCATGCTTACGGCATATATGAAAGCTTCGACTCTATACGGGCGGGCTCTCTACGTAGTAGTACGTGTAATAAGTTTTCGTTTACTTTTGACCAAAGATACAAGTCTTCATGGAATGTAGCCAGACATACTCGTACTCATCACAGCAGCAGATGATTATGTTGATGCTAATGATGATTGGGCGCTTGCCTTAAATGTCTTAATCAAATTATGCTTACTTTGATGTTTCTGTTTAAGTACATACGAGAGCAAGCCTACTTGGCAGAAGGATGCAAGATAGATGGATTGAATGGATGGATGGATAGTAGCGTAGATACATGGATAGCAGGAAGTATCCATTTCAAGTGGCAAGAGCGTAAAAAAGAAAAATGCGGCGCCGAAAAGCAACTTAATGAGCTTATACATTTAGCTTAGTTAGTTGTTGGTTACTTTGCTCCTTTGGGTAGTTTGGGAAAGTTTGCTCTGCACTCTATATCATTAAAGCGGAAGTTGTTTAGCCTGAGTGTGGATTGAATTGTCGGCGGCATTCTTAGTGCTTTCCTTAGTTGTTGCTTATTATAACTATCTGTTTTTATTTTTATATTTATTTATTTATTTTTTTTAGTTGTCAGCTTGGTAAGTCTGTACTTAATTAGTAGCGGAAAAGTGGTAAAGCATAAAATATACTTAGTACAGCATATACACATTGCTTGGCGCCCTATACTCCTTTATATATGTATGTATATATAGTCAAGTATGTGTGCTGATTATCTCGCGTGAAAAGATACTTTCGTCTTTGTTCCAAAGCCATTGCCATTGTATCTAGCACTCATGTCGCGTCTGATCTCTTTGGTTGCTTAACTTGGCGCAAGATTCTAAAGCAAAATTTGCCGCCGTTGGCCAAAGAACGTGACTAACCTAGTTTCCTGCAATTGTGCTGCACCAACCAAACCCAACAGTTCAACAACTACATACTCGCTACGGCGCGCCAATGAAGTGCACTTAGTGCTCTTTGGCAGTACGTATTTCAAAAATAATATTGTATACGAAAATTTAAATGAAACAAAAATAATGAATGAAAATTCTCATCGTAGTTTGTAGTAGTAAAAATTTGCGCTCCAAAAATCTCTGAAGTACTTTAAATATATATGAAAATACTGCTCCAATAAGTAGATACGAAACTAAAGTTTAAATTAAATAAAATCTGAAAACTAAACTGAGTACTTAAATCCAACTCAAGTTATATGCGACGTCTGTACTGCTTTGTACTTTCAAATTTTATATAATTAGCTATTTTATGTTGTGTAGTGTTTGTTTGTTTGTTTTTTGTGTGTAAGGGCTTAAGCGCGGAGTGCAGTCGTATAATATTCCATTTTCGTTGCTTACTTATGTCAGCTTATTTGTTGTACCCTTTTAGAAAAAGTTTGAAGGTGTGTTAATTTATTTTATTGGTTAGTTTGTTACGATGTGTTGCAAAAAGTGGCAGCCTTTGATCTATCTACAGATTTTGGTCATAAATGTAAAAAATCTGTCCATCCCTGTATCCAGCTGATTGCTTTTTTATCCGTCTGTCACAAGATCAGTCGATATAGACATATTCTTATGTCCGACCATCTAACTGGCTGACCATATGAATAACGAGAAGTTGGAGACTATAAGAGTTAGATCCATTTAATTTATATATTTCGATTCTCCTAGTCTTTCTTCAGATTACTTGTATTCAATGTAAGTGTGGTTCATCCAAGTTTTATATGAACATTTTCTTATAGATGTAGTTAATTTTGCTAGAAATATCAAGCCTTATATAAAATTCTAGATCGGAGCACGAGAAGGGCTAGTCCACATATAATCTATTCCAACTTTTTGAGTTATTGAACAAAAAAAATTTTGTGCTAGTTGTAATGAACTTAAATATAATTAATTGTTAACAAAAAATTCTGTTAAAAATATTATTTTATTAACAGAGTTTTTTTATGCTAATTACAGTCAACTGTTAGTTTACAGTGGCTTTACATATTCGTTAAAATTGTTTAATGTCATTTCATGGCCAAGTGCTGCATCTCTGGACTATGTTGTACTATATAAAATAGGGAGATTGTTGTTGAAAATATTTGTGTAGTGTATTTAAGCTTCGGTATTATGTGCTTTATAACATTTCCCAATGTTAATTTTTTTTTTTTTAATTTCGCATTTACTATTTTCTTTTACGACTGCCATTTTAATACGCCGAGCAACATTTGTTCTCCATCGTCATCGTCCTTGCTGTGGCAGTTGTTGCTGCTTCTAATTGCGATTCTTAGCTGCTTAACGTCGTGCGCTGACCTTTGACTTGGCAAACTGCAGCTTATTTAATGGCATTATGAGGCAGCAGCACATAAAAAAGGCAGCTGAAAAAATTGTTCAGAACAAAGCGACTGCAATGTCAGACAAACGGGCGACACACAAAAAAAAAGTCCTTTAAAGCAAAAAAGCTATAAACAAACGTTTTGTAGCATGACATTAAAAAAAAAAGAAAAGAAAAAATGGAGAGAAAGAAAATTTAACAGTAAAAGCGCCGAAGCGAGATAGACAGACAGATTGGTCCTGCTGCGCTAGAGCGCCATATACTTTTATGCTTCGTCCTTAATTCTAGCAGCGCACAGTGGAGTACACATTCAACAAATGAGATTTGCGTAATTCCTGCATGCTTTCTAGCTGAGCTTATATCAGTTGTTTTTTGCATGCAGATTATCCTGGCTCAGAATTCGGCTGCAGCACTTCTTTTTTTCATTTACTTTTTTCTGCGTTGCTTCATGCCAAATGTTTGAGTAGTTGAAGTCACAGTCAGACAATACTGCATTGCTGCTTCGGCTGTTGCTGCTGCTGCAAATGCTTTATGAGTTTAGCGACTGTGACAGCCGCAGATACTACAAAAACTGCTGTACCACAGTCTAAACCGAGATACTTTGACACTTTTTGCATGTTTTTGTGCAGCTCTTTGAGCTAAATTGTTTTGCTTTGATGCGCTTGTCACATAACTCATACCCTGTCATCAACAAGAAACTACCCACGTTTTAGTCGTAGACATTTCCGCTACTTGCATATTATTGACACAAGCAGATTGTCTCCTAAACGTAGAATGAAAAAAGGCAAATCATTGAAGTAGCAGCAGCAGCATGCTGGCATGCCGCATCAATTGCGGCATGCGTTGCAATGTCAGACAGATTTCCGGCAGCGCAGCGAATAGCAAACCGAGTGAAAGAGCTTAGCCAACTTTAGACTAGCGAAGAACGCATGCAGATATAATATCTTCAGAGTACAGCTGTGGCTTCCTTCATTCATTCATTCATTCATTCAGTCGTTCGTTCGTTCAGCCAGTCAGCCAGCCACAAGCTGTCAATGTGCAGAACTACGTATTGAAAAGCGTTGCAAGCACGCCAAGAACGTTCACTTGCATTTTCAAAGCCATCCAAAGGCAACAACGAAAGGCAGAATTCAGATTGAGATACACCGACAGCAATGTTAGATATCATTGTTCTGTTGCATGCCCCTTATGCGCAAATACTTTTAACCGCTTTATGCGTTGCATAAATGTAAACTTGTATACTCTCGAGTATATGGTTAGATAGAAAGCTAGCAAGCAAGCAGTGCTCACCTTGAATTTTTTCGAAAGTATCTATGTATCTGCAGCAATGGAGATAGACTGTTGAAACTGCAACAACAACAATGCACGCCTTGACAGCTTTAGTCGCTGCGTCAATATCGAGCATTCTATGCGCTGCTGCTGCTGCTGCTGCTGCTAAATGTCCAACTCAAAGTCCTTTCATGTAGCTGTATGTCTTTGCATTTGTTGTCTATTTGTCTGTCTGTACGTCTATTTGTATTTGTATCCATTCTAACAGGCGTGCGCTGCGCTTCAAGTGCCTTACTATCTGTCTGTCTGTCGATTTGACTACCTTTCTATTCCATTTCTGTCGATTTGCCTGTCAGTGAAAGAGCAAGAGCAAGAGCCAATAGCACAAGCCCGCCCATTTTGACCGACCACCAGGCGAGTGAGTTATCTGATGGCCGTCAAGTTTTAGCTTTTTTTTCAAATACACTATATCCATAGTGTAAAATGGTATATTAAGTTTGTGTAAATGTTTGTTGCAGTGAAAAATAGATTCGGAGATGCTATAAGGATGCTGTACAAACTTATTCCTAAGCTACATATTATTCGGCGTCTAATTCTTAGAATTGGAATTGAATCTGCATTATTAGAGCTCTTAAGCCCCGTTAAGACAACATATATGAGTTGACAGTAGCAACCCCTTAAAATTGACAGCTTCCATATAGACCGATTTCTAGATTTTTAAGCCTCTATCGGAAAAACTTTTTTTTACTAGACATTCAGACTAGTTTCAGTGTACAACCATGTCACATACACTCGACTGCAGTGTTCTTCTTTTATTTTATTTTAATTTATTTTTTGCTGGCTATTTGCGTTTAAAGTTTTTTGATTGAATTGTTGCAAATTGTTTGCAAATGTATTTCGCTACACAACAATTGGTTTTTGTCTTGTCTTTTCTAGCTTTCTGTTGTATCTCAAGTCGATTCAAGTGGAACATTTGTGCTATGCTGAGTTTGGCACACACATTGCTTAGCTAAAGAAAGGCACAGGGCTGGGCTGGACAGTCAGATAGACAGACAGAGAGACATAGACAGCTCGACGTACATTCTACATATGTATGTAGTTAGATATAGGCGGCATCGCACTGTGGTCGGAAACAGAAGTAAACATGACAGTGACTTATGGTTCTGACAGCTCAAAGGCGCTGAAACTGTATGCGAATTCGAACAAATGACAAAGCCGTTTGCCTTTTTGCCATTTGAATAAGACAAACTGTTGAGGCATTTCAACTTTTCTTTTAAACAATTCTTTTTTTTTTTTGGGTAATTTTTGTTTAAATAAAATTGCTGCTAATCCCATTAACAAATGCACAAAATCAACAACAGCAGCAGCAGGCTGAGCAGATAAAGTAATTACCAAACAGCACAGTTTTTTTTTTTTTAAACTTGCTGAGTTGGCTTATAAGCGTTGAAAGGGTTCAACTGCTGAACTTGAACTGCCAGGAAAAAGTAAACTCAAAATAAACCTTTTTATTAATTATATCTTTTGGCAGAAACTTTTTGCTTATTTAAGCATTCAAAGCATCCTTTTTTCTCTTTTTTTTTTGTTAAAAGTTTATCTATGCCTTTTTCTGTTACTGGCACAGACACCTGCCGCAGACTGCTGATTAGATAAGCAACATCAAATTGTTTCGGCTTGATGTCCTTTCTTGCTATTCGAAAATTGAATTGAATTGAAAGAGATTTCACTGCTTTACACACATACTTAAAGATTCATTGCTTTATGTGTATTTTAGGTTTAAATATCCAGCATCGACCAGGAACGAAGATCAGACTAAATGCGTTTAGTGTGTAAACAGTTTCTGCTGGAACTTATTCACGAAATTGGACTGCTAGTCCTATTTTCTTTTGCCAAACTTGCAGATAATTAGAAAAAAAAGTTATCTCCGTTTTGACGTGGCTTATTGTTTAGTGTAGACTTTACTACTGACTGGCTACAAATCATCCTGGAACCGTAATCATAATCAACAATAAAATAAATAACGCTGCACTTGAAGAGTATCGAACGAGTCATTTGGAAGCAACAAGAACTTTAGTTATGGATCAAATACTGCCACTTACTCTAGGTTCAGTCCACCGAACCACCTAACCAAAATTAAATGTAACCAAGTTGAACATTTCTTTGTTACACTAGGCGCAAGTTATTTAGGTGAATATAATGCGAAAAACAAAGAAAGGGGCTCTCTACTGACCTACATAACCTTGGACACAAACTTGCCTCGTAAATCTTCTAAGAAAATCGAATATGTAGAAAGTAGTTATAATCAAGCGATCTACTCCGACAGAACAGAAATAATAGAAACTAATATATTTGGTGTATGCATTAATTCGTGCGGTTTTCTAAGAGAGGGCGTTACTAGTATTACTTTACGTCGTGTTCATCAGTGACTATATTCATGTGGAAGCTACTGTCATTGCGGGTATTTTTTAGTATATGTCATTTGGTAGAAGAGTAACTAAGAAGTTCTTCTTTATAACTGTTACATGATGAAAATTGCTACCGAAAGTCATCGTATTCTAGTGGAAGTTTATAGTGACCATGCTCTAGCTTAACGTACGTGCCAGAAGAGGTTTGCACGGTTTAAAATTGGCAATTTCGACTTAGAAGACAAAGAACGACCCGGACATCCAAAGAGGTTTGAAGATGAAGAAATGGAGGCATTGCTCAATCAAGATGTGTGTCAAAGCAAAAAGAACTTGCAAAAGCTTTGGCAAGCAACCATTTAAATTAAAATCTAGAGACGTCGAACGCCGATTCTGCATGCCAGAAATGTGGCATGAACGCAACATAAAGAAGTCGGATTGTCACTGGTGATGAAAAATGGATACATTACTGTAACCCCAAGCGCAAGAAATCGTATGTGAAGCCCGGCCTACCATCAACATCCACGAAACGAATCAATAATTTTCCATCATGACACCGCTGAGAAGTCTTTAAAGAACTTTCAGAATGTGGTTACGGAGTTACAACCCATTAACTTAACATTAGCTTGCGTTGCGTGCACTTTCCAGATCAATTGGAATAAGCGCATATTATTATGTTAGTAAAATCAAGCAGAAACGGTATAATCGTACCAGTCATCTCGAAAGTATTGGGAGAAAGCAACACATACCTTCGCACTGGTTTGGATTCCGTAAGTATCACTCTACATATGCGAGAATTACACAGGAACGGAAAGAACACTGCACAGTTGTTTTTCTAGATGTATTTATGAACTAAACTGGCTTGATTTATAAACTAAAACGGTATCTCCGTTCTCTTAAAGAAGTATAGATACTTTGGAGTTAATGTGTAAATGATGTAGTTCTAGACTGGGTGCAAATAAACTTTAAAAATAAAAATAAAAGAATTTTTCCAGCTCAGAACCAAAATAAGAAAATGCCTCCAAAGAATATTAAAGGCTATCCATAAAACATGCAGGACTTGTCCATAATTACATATGCGTCACAGAACTTCTAAAGAAGCTTCGAAATAAAATCGCTAATGGTAAGTGCTTGACTCATATTGATATAAATGTGATGTATTTAGGCTTAAGAAGATACCATAAAACAATTCAAGTTGACTGTTAAAAATAAGTTTTTATACAAACCCCAAAAGTGAACGGTTGGGTTTGTATGGGCACTGTTCCTTAAAGTTTGTGTTGAACCCTTTTTGCTATATAATGGAGTATTTAATCCTCAGAAGCTACCATTACCAATTTCCAATTGATAATTTATGCAAAAAAATTAAATTTTTCATAAAAACATCAGTGAAGATTTTCATTAAAATCAACAATTGATATTACTTTCGGAAGCTTCTTTTAAATGAACCGTTTATGATGGCGCAAAATCGCGCCATCTCTTATATTTGACCAGTGTTATTAAGTACGCGTATAACAAACTGTTAATAAATTCCTATACAATATATTAAGTGTGAAGAATATAATTTAAGAAATGAATCTACTCAATACACGCAATTTTTGCATTATTCCTCCAACTTTTCATTATTGATATTTGCGCCATTTACGAGTAGATACACATTACGTACTTGTATTTGGCACATTTTAATTATCAATTGGCATAAAAGTCAGAATTTTTACTATACTCGTAAGTAATAAAAAACCTTTCAACTTAATTATGTCGTAAACTGCTGATTTATGTGCCTAGAAACGACAGTAAAGGCAATAATAGAAATGTACTTACAAGTAAAACAAACAAAATACGAAATACAAGAAAAGACTAACAGACAGACCGACTGACTGAACTGAAGTCTAATTAGGCGCAAACTATGAAAAGCTGCCTTGAAAACAGAGCAAAACCAATTCAGAACATGAGAAAAATAAAAAAAAAAATAAAAATAAATAAATAAAAAGCCTCATACAATAAGGCGTGGGATTTTCGTGTACCAAATGCCCTTTGGCTGTCGTCAACTTGTAACTGACTTAAATTAAATACGACTGACTGACTGACTTATTTGTGAACTTGTTAGCAAAATGCTTGCCTTTGCTTTAAGGTTCACCCAAGAGATTTGTGTAAATACTTCACTTTTTCAACAAGTACGGAAACACGCAAACACTTGAAAATAAATTATGTGCAAAGGTTTGTTTTCTTTTTGGTTATATTTTTCATGACAAATGACAGACACAAGTGTTCAATATTTAAATTAAAAAAAAGCAAAAAAATATATTTACATAAAAAGTGTACACGCACCCTGTATTGAGTGTTGAGTGGCATAAATCAAATGAATTTTAAAATCTACTTAGAAAATTGTTAAACAAATTCAAGCTAGTTGTTAGTCTGTGTGAGCCAAAGTATTCCGGTTCTATGTCATAGATTGGTAGTCTACTTTCAACATTTTAAGTACCATAACTGTTAAATTATAATTATGTAAACTTTTGACTTGCTCGTCGACACAAAGTAATAAAGCAAAGCCAAAATGACTTAAAGTGTGGCGGCATTTGAACTTCAAACTACGCTTGAGTTTGAGTCTACGAGAGCAGAGTTGATTGCGGCGGTACTTAAAGTACTACGCACCTTTGCCATGAGCAACAAAGAGTTGACAGTCTTTCAAGCTAGAACTACAAGTATGTATATATGTCGATGTATATATATATACAGAAGTCATTAGTTTTGTGTAAGCTTGATAAATGAAGCAGTCTTTTCTGAAAAAAAAAATGTAGTTGTGGCTGAGTGTCTTCTAATAGTTGCAATAAAAAAAGTCGTTTAGCACTTAGGTCTTTTTTTCCAATTTTGTATTTAAATAGTAATTGAATGGAAATAGTGCGCCGTTAAATTTGTAAACCCTTTACTCATAGGGTATTAGGTTTGTGCAAATGTATGTAATAAGTAGCAGGAGGGGAAGCAGACCCACATAAAGTTTACCCAATAATATTATGGACAGTAGAGTACGGCGGCAACTACATGAAGGTTCATTTTGGTCTTTAATTCAGTTCCGTACTACTCGAGTAGTGCGTACTGTGACATTATCATGTTGAAGTGTCCAAGGTAATAAGCCGATAAAGATGAAGATGCCTTAGAAAAATCTTAGATGAAATCGAAGTTCAAAAGCGCAATAGTATGAGATAATACCCTTTACCATTATGCCGCCCCCACGACTATTTGAGGGGTCATAAATAGTGTTTCTTCTGCAATAGAAGTAGTATTTGAATGCATCCGACGTACTCGCTCAGTTTCAGCCACCTACAACTTCAGGCACCTTACGCACGTTCATTGTTCGATCGTCCAATGTCATTCCAAAGATTTCTGGCATAACAACCTCTTATGGAAGATCTCTACATTTGAAGAACCGAAAAAGTGTATATATATTTCTGATCAGTATGAAAAGGGTGAACATTCTAGCCATGTGCGTTCATCGTGTTTGTATGCGCTACATGCAAGCAGTTGATATGCTAAACATATTATAAAATATTGACATATTGCATAATTTATATATTTTATGTCAGCTATAACTGCTACTATATCTTCTTAGTCAAACTTTTATGTTTATTTTGGCTCAACACTAAAGGCAGCAACCATAATATACAAAATTCACGATGTCATCATGCTGAAAAATTGGTTTCTTAATATGAAATATCATAATACCACAATGAAACTTTAACAACTTGGCAAACAACATTTAGTTACTCAGTGTTCGCTGTGTGGCTATACAACATATTTTCCTTGGCAACACACAGCCTGTATACACAAATGCATAATTTACGCCTTTCAGTGTCAATATAAGCCACAGAAGCATAATAACCGGCAGACAAAAAGAAAAAGAAAAAAATATATATCACTGTGATTTATGTAACAATTTTCTAAAAGTGCTGCACATTTTACATGTTGTGTCTGTGAAAAAAATTGCCATCATTTGGTGTCGACCTCAGCGTATGGCGATGACGATGACAGCCAAGCATTCTTTGACGCTTGGCGCAGCAGCATTCCATTTCACCATTTCAGTGCCCTCATCAATATTTAGTGCAGATTGTAACTTGACAAACAGGCAAAGTGTCATCATTCACACGTCACATGCTGCTGGCTGACTGGCTGTGCTTGTGCTACTCGTATGTCCGTCTGTCTAACTGGTATCATTTGTGTTGGCCCACATTGGCACGAGGTGTTTAAGGCAGCAAACCTCACACAGATACTAATGTGCTTTAAAATCGCACACGTTTGCCAAATTAAATGGAGCAGGCGACAGCGCCAATGCCTCGACACCATTTTAACAAAGCGCCGTACACACACACAGCGTTGAACAGTAGTACTGTTGATGATGTGTGTTGCTTATGTGTATGTATTTGTGTCGACATCTTTGCTTGTTTCCTTTGGTTTAGTTTTGGCTGATGTCACACAAAACGTCTGCGCGTCTATGCAAACATCCGTTGAAGCATTTATCCATTCAACTATTTGACTGTCTGTCTGTCGCTGCTTGTGTTGTTGTTCTTATTGTTACTTTAGTTTCCGCAGAAGAACTCTGACGTGCTTTTTTTTTAATACTCAAACTATATATAATCATCTACACATATTCCCAGCTGTATTGTATATCGATAAAAGCTGATATTTCTGCTGATTTTGCATAATGCGACGACGTCAGTTTTGCAAATCAAAGCGAGTTTCAATTTCAGCAAACGTTTGCAGTACTCGAGTAAAAATATATATGTATAGCTTTTTATGTGAAATAAATAAAAACAATAAAAACCTCTCAGGCAACAACAATAACACAAAAAACCATAAAACCAAATCAAAAGCTTGTAATCCGAAGCGTAAAGCCACACATTAGCAAATATTTCAAAGCATTATTGTTTATATTTAATTGAAAACTATTTCACTAAAAATATATTTCGTAATCTTTTCTGAGAAAACCAATTACTTAAGTCGTATGAAAGTGGAAGCCTTTGTAAAATAATACTCGTAATACAAAAGAATAAGAAAACGTTGCGGTTTGGAATCGTAAATCAAAATATGTGCTGGAAAAAGAATACGTACGTACAAACATAACAAATATTAAATCTCATAAATGAAAAACTTTGTAAAGAAAACAAGAGACAAACAAGAAAGTCGTGTGTGCTCGACTTTGAGTTACGCTGTACACTATTTAAACTTCATTTTGTAGCGAATATATATTGCTTTGTTTTTACATGTGAGCGATTTTATTATGGGCGATTTTATTCATTATAGTGGTCTGATTTGACCCTATGTGGTATATTTTGTAAGAATTAATATAAGACAGACCATATATGGCGTTTCTAGCTAAATTAACAACAACAAAACAATTTTCCTTTAAAACTCAGAAGGAGAGCTAGATTTGTTTTAACTAATTTGTATTTAAATTATAATACTTTTCATTCTCCTTATGAAGAGTATAAAACCACAAACCTGACGCTTTAGCGTTCTTAGCTAGAGGACACAGTTGACCAAACGCCAAACATGCCACTGACCAAGCAGTTTGTGCTATCTTTGCTCATGCTGAGCCTGAGGATGCAGCACATAATCTATGGAGTGCTATGAGATAGCTAAAGAGATGAACTAAAGGTGGATCCTCCATATAAAGGCAACATAGGCATTCTTGAATCGACTGGAATCTACTTATATTCCTTAACTTCTGTTTGCCTGATGAAATATATGAGTGACTCTTGATTTTATTCACGCCATGTGTCAAATGGAAGTGCATTGTTAAATTATGGAAAGTTATTAATGAGATCAGCAAACTTAAAATAAAAACACTTTCTGGATATGATTAAATTGACTACACACTAATCGTGCATAGTCACAGCGGCATCTTAGGATTGAAACACTTTTGTGTCTAATTGAAATGTGTCGAGATAATCATGATAGCTAAACCTGTTAAGTCTGAGCACCAGTCATGCTTAGCTTGTTGTCAATATTGTATAAGATATTCGAAATGATCGATCTGGATCAATTGTTGCCAGTGTTGTATGAAAGACATATGATTTGAGATCATTAATTCTAGTTCTGGAGACGCCACGGTGCTTTATAAACAATGTCACAGAGTTGTGCTAAATTTACTTGACGCTCTTGAGTGTGGCACCCTGATATACTATACAGGCTAAAATCGCTTTTGTTTGCAGTATTCTACTCGGTATTAAGGTCCTGCCTTTACAACTAGTTTTTTTATTCAACCAGAATCAGCTGCAAAGGATATAGTCCGAGCTGGTGGACCAAACTTCTCTGGAGCTTTGATATCTGCTGCATTTTTACGAATAACTATTAATGCTCTGACAAATTAAAGATAAGAGGTGCATGAAAATCTCAAGACTGTGAACTGTGTTCTGATTTCTAACCAGCGTTGATTCCATCAAACAAGTAAAGAAAAATGCATAAAAGGGACTCAATTCCAGATCTAATTTAGAAGGATAGACGGACGGGCATGACTAGATCGATTCATCTCATGAAGCTGATTAGGAATATATGAGTGGTTCTATGAATCGGAGATTTACGTGAGAAAACAAGTTTTCGAGAAAACAGCTACGAGTATTAACGGAAAATATGTATGGTGTACCTGCTTGTGGGAAGAAAGTAATTATTACATCATTATGAAGCGCATGATTTTAATAATATACCTAAGCTTCCATTTCATAAATAACTCTACATCGCCTCTTTCTGTATGTTTGCACCAATTTAATACACCCATTTATCTTATGGGTACTGAGTATAACAAGTGTGATGTGTATTGTCTTTTGTGGTTTGCGACTCTTTGATACTCTCATATATATGTATAGAAGATGAATAATCTAATCGGCCAAATGTTCACAATTACAGACATTCTGCTGGTCAAGTAGCATACTTGTATGATTAGGAAAGAGTTCAAAGATTAAAAATAGTATTTAATCATTTTCTCTATCACTAAGCATAGGTCGATTAATTCTTGTTTCTCGAACGCTGTTAAGTCTTTATGAATCCCTCTAACAAATACCAAGATACGATCAAGAAAAGGGTGTACAAACTTCTATGTATTCATGTAGAGAAGGTACTGATGTATTTAAAAAATAATCTGCATTTCCGCACTCATAAGCACTGACAAGTCTATGCAATATATTTAAATTTGGGGATCACTCCTTACATACATACATCCCTCCTTCCAACCTTATATACAGCTTAGTTCGAATATTTGTTTCAATATCCCTATTTTACTTGAAACCAGTGAACTAATAGTTAATAATTTCATGAATTTTATTCTTCTAGTTCACCCACTAGTTCTTCTAGTTCTGTGTTTTCAATGTTGTTGCAATATAAATTAATTTAATTAAAATTTCGAAATGCTTTCATTTGATAGCTGTACCAATTTTCAAAAATAATTTTATCGAACTACTTCAATTGACCTGGTATTCTAAGCAAACTACATGACTAAGTCAATTGAACTAGTTGGGAACTAATTAAGCCAAAGCTACATGTACTGGTTTAAATTGGTTTTATTAGCATTTATATTCTTTACTAGCGGACCCGTCTTGCGCTATTACGTCCAATTTTTATCTTTCATCACAGAGATTGGCAAATTTTATATCTATATAGATGTAATCAGTTTATATGGCATTAGAGTTCCGCAATTTTTATGCTTAAAAATTTAATTTTATGTTTTTTGGGAAATTTTGCCTCTTAAGAAAATAATATATCTCGTAATTTTTTTTTTTTTTAAGTGGCGTCCGAATCTAAAACCAACCTGGATCCGCCACTATATAATATAAAGAAATTTGCACCAATTAAGCTTTATAGTATGAAAGACTTTCTTATTTAAACTGTCCAACACAAAATGTTCCAAAAACCACAGATGTTAAAAACGGATAGCCTAAATGAGTCTTAAGTATTAAGTTTCTATTTATTTTCCTTTTTTTTTAATTTTCATGGCAGCTATACTCGAGCACATTATATATTGTAGGGTACTATAAAATTCTTAAAGAAAAACTTTACAAAAATATTAGAGACAGTGGGTGAAAAAATCATGTGAAAAGCAAGCAACATTCGCACACTAAAGTATCTCCTACCTACATACAAACTAAACTAATACATAGTAGTGACTATTTTGTGAAATATGACCTCAAATATGTTTTTTGTAAAATTACAAATCACAAATAATAACTAACAAACAACAAACTGACATACAAATGCTGTAGTTTGGCGTACAATTGTAAAAGTTTGTTGCGCGCTGTTGGGGCATATAAATACTTCCCAATTGTATGTCTATTCAATATATTGGTGCGTAATGGCAATTCTATAAAGCCACAAATCGAATATTTCGTAGATTTATGGCAAAATGTACAAAATATGCAATTGAATATGAAACGAACAATATTATTATTGTGTGTATTGGCATATCTGCAGCACATTTCTTCAATGGTTTTCAATGGCTTGGTTTGGTTAGTTTAACATTTATGTGGCAAAATTGCTGTCGAGTCTGTAGTTTGTTGTATGCGAAATTGCTTACTACGAAATATTTTAGTAGCAAATGCGTGGTGTGTGTTGCGTACAATTTAAATGTGGCATACAGCATTTTTCATGTTTAGCTACTGCAATATGCATTTGTGACTAGAGAAATTTTGGATAAGAAAATGTTTAAACTTAAGAAATTTTGTATAAGAAATTGTATATCTAGACTTCTATTTCTATAAATTTTAGTAGAAGTCTTTAACTCTCAATTAGACTTTGTTATAAAATTATTAAATCGAATTATAATTTTCAATTAAAATATTTCAGATTTTCTGTTCTTCTCTTTTCCAGTTATTATTCGCAACTGAGTCTAGATAGTATAATTTGGCATGAGATCAGGGGTATTTTAGCACTAGATTCCATAGAGTCTATAGGGTGTCTTACAGTGCTTAACAAACTATTTGAACAATTTCACTCAATCTACTTAAGTTCCTCAAACTGAACCAGCAAACCAATATCGCGATGGCATGCAGCGCATAATTAGCAACAGCAACTTGAAAGTCGGCACTAATTATACATGCAACAGCAACAAATTGTATAAAATGTCGTCTGACCCTAGGCGTATTTGTATTGCGCCAAAGACCGACAAATTTAAGTAGACTTCAAGTTTATCGCTGCTCGTTCGCTCGCTCGCTCGTTTACTCGGAAGTAGCCATGGGGGCTGAAAACATTTACTGCAAAAAATGCCAAATGCATGACTGATGATTGATCCACGGACACATACATGCGGCTGCACAGAGAAACGGCTGCATGTATTTAGCATTTCTGAGAAATAACTAATGACATTCGCTTGCCGCATGCTGTTGAACTAGAACGGAACGGAACAGAACACTTCTTGATCGAATGAATGAATGAATGAATGAGTGAATCAAGCAGAAAATGTTCATAATCACAGCTCATCAACAGCAGATTTACAAGGTTAGTGTACCAGCATAGACTCGAGGCGTTTTCTGTTGCAATGTGCTGTTGCTGCTGCTGATAAGCTGGAAAAAAGAAATATGTTACTATATACAAACTTAGAGTGGAGCAATCAAACTATATATATATATAATCTATACTCGAGTGCCATATGCATGTAAAGTCAGCAAAGTCAACTGGCAAACGAAATTGACTGCGAACAACGCCAAAGAGCGAACGAGCTGAGCTGAGCATGCTGCATGATTGACTGACTAGTTGACTCCAAGCAGATTGTTTGCATTAGACAAGTGTATCACCGTCATTCGAGAGGCAGGCAGTGGCTTAAAATTGAAGGCAAGCGGAGCAGACAAATGCTTCAATGGACCAAAGATACAATGCCAGTGTCCATGCTTGACTGCATTTAATGTCAGTCATATAGTGCCCGGGGGTCATTATTAATGAGTTTAAACTATGTTGTATGCGTAAATTAAAGTCATATACATGGAGGGTGGTTAACAAGCGTTTGGAATGTTATGTGTTTGGAATGGGAAATATATGCGGATTATGTTGGATGTTTATAATGAAGACACATCAACATATACTAGGCTAAATGCCTACAGAAGGGCTTAAAAAAATTCTCGCAATTATATGATTCTAAATTTGTATTTGGAGAAAATTCAAATGAATTTGTATTTGGACACAGACCTATGTTTATTTATTTTATCAAACACAACATAACCCAAACTTTTGTTAGCCTCCCACACGTCGTTACACAACATGTATGCAGCTGCTTGTGTGGCGGCATTTTTCGGCTTTCAGCTTTGTCGTTGGCTGCTGCGACAAGTTATCGCATGTAATTATTAGCTGAACGCTTTGGCTTTGGCATTTTGCTGCGATATGTTTGATAAAAGACCGCGTAGCAGCATTTAAGCTTTTAGCTACGGCATGCCAAGCAGCCAGTCAAGCAGTCAGCCATCATCAAAGCCTTTGAAATGACGCAGTTTGCTAGGCAGGCAAGTTGAATCTAAATACTTATGCAAAAATCTAGTGCCGCAAGCAAAAATGTAATTTTATTCACACGCTGGGGCGTCTGTCCAAAGATCTCTGCCCGCTTGAGCGCCTAAAAGTGTTTTAAGTGCGTTTAAAGCGCCACCAGGGAGCGCTGCAACGTCAACTGGTCGACATGCGTCTGATGTGGCTGATTTTGATGGCTGTCGGCACCCCCGCCTGCTTGACTGCCCGACTGCCTGCCTACCTAACATAGCATACCATGTTGTTACTGACTGGAATGAACGGACTGACGAATGATGGCTACAGGGTCGCTTATGTCTGTTAATGATGCTACTGCTGCTGCTCTAGGTCGTTTTTGTTGTTGTTGTTGTTGATGATGCTGCGTATTTGCATTTCATGATACAACCGCAAAGCTTATATAGTTCGTGGTGGCATTGGTGGGGGTTATCTGCTTTAACCAATGTCCCCAACGTGTCGTAATCGATATTTTATGATGTGCCTCGTTGCACGCTACGTATGAGTGATTTTAATTCATAGCATCGCCAAGCAGCAAAGTTTCGAAGGCTGCCACGATTCGTAGCAGCAGCATCATCACCAACAGCATCACTGAAGTCGTTGTACGTAGTCGATAAAGCGCATCATTGGTGTCACACTTTAGTATGTAGCAGTTTTTTATCTAATTTGAATAAGAGTGCGCTCGTTAGAATATTAAGAAGAGAAGAGTTTTCCCATTTTTTTTTTATTTATTTGAAACAGAAAAAAAAGAATTAAATAAATAAAAATGTATTTTTTGCGTAGCTTAAAGCAACGATTTTACTAGATCCGAACGGGTTGTATTGCCGAAAGTAAATTTAAACTAAAAAATAGTTGAGGATAGCTTGAACACGAGTTTCTACTGAACTTTAATAGTTCAATATGGATGGAGAATTAATAATTTAAAAAAATATCAGAAACTCACAAAAAATTATCACAATTATCTCTCATGCATAAAATTACACAAAGTTTAAATATTTGCGTATAATCTTTTGTTGAATTAATTTCGCAAAATTAACTATTAAAAGGCTTTAAATGTGTTTTTTTTTTTTATAAATTTTTTAAGATCGATAATATTAAAAATTAAAGCAAATACTTTCACTCACCTTAATTTCATGTATAAACTCCGTTTCGTCCAGCAAATTGATGCGCACGGACATAATCCGCGATGGTCGACAGAGGCAATTCATGTTGGCTTTCAAATTGATATTTTATCTCACTTCCGTGTAAATTATAGATGCATTTAAAAATAAATGCATTAAAAAAAATTAATCAATGATAAAAACGCACAAAAAAAATTCACAAATAAAATTGTTTTTCTTTAGCACAGTGCAGCAGCATATTGAATGCAGTTTTTTTTATGCGTTATTGCTAGTCGTAGAAAATATTATTGCCGGCGTTTAATAAAATTTTTTACACATTTTTTGCTATAAAAATGAAATTATTGTATTTTAGTAGCAGCTGCACTGCATATAAAAACGTTTTGCTTATTGTTGCACGATAAACAAATAATAAATGTTTCTTCCTTTTGCAATAATTTCGAATTCAATATTTATTTAAATGCCTATCGAACGGGCAGTGAATGTGCATTGACTGTGGCAGACGCACACTGCTGATGATTATCAAAACTTTGTATTAAATTTCATAAAAGCGTTTTTAATTTGTGCAAATTACAAATTGAAGACGCTGCGACAGGCAATTTTATGTCATACGCAGCGCGGCTGGAGATTTTGTTGTGTTCGTTGCTGTTGTAGACTTTGAAGTCGTTGTTTATCTTTAAACTGCAATGAAAATGTAAAGAAAAAGAAAAGAAACTATAATTAAAAATTTTATTTCGACATTAAATACTTTTATCAGCTATATTATCAGCTTTATATATTATAATTAACTATTAAGACAAACTGTGACTCTGATTGTGTTTGCAACTGCGTTGCAAATTGTATCTGCATGCAACGCTTGGCATGTTTTTTTTTAAATTAACACTTTTGGCGAGTTTGCTGACGCTGTCTGTCAACGAAGTCAACAACCTGCTCATTATACGCTGTTTGCGTGTTGATTTTTTTGTCAGTGTGGTTCATTTGGATAAGTCTGTAACAAATGAAGACGCATTATGCTAAAGATATGTCGTATAATTTGCGACAGCTAAATGCCAGTGTTCCCAAATAAATAAGTAAATAAGTTGAGTTTTTTTATTAAAGTAATTAATTCGCAAAATTGAAAATTAATGCCTTAACATTAGAATATATAGCTAAAATTATGTAAAGCTTCTTCTAAAATTGTTTACAAATTCTATAGGGCTGGCAGGCAGGAGACCATTCACAATTCTGTTTAGATGAATATTCAATTATCCCTATAGCGGCTGGTATGCACTCTAATTTGCTCTTTAGATGTTTGCAAATAAAGGTCTCGATGCAACTTCGCCTATATTACGTACCAGGAACAGTGAGTATTCTAAGGGACCGATAATGTAGCACCTGCATACGGTTACAGTTTATCGCATCAGTGATCCCCCAAATTTGCACGCTGAAGAATTCTTTTTTGCCCGAGTGGCAGGTTTTTTTTTTTTTTTGATAACTGTCAGGTGTTGCTTAGGGTGAAGCCGAGGTATTTTTCAGTAAAGGCGTTTAATCGTAAAATATTAATTCAGTATTCAGTTTCTATTCATTTTAAGATTCCAGCGTCTACAGCAATCTGCCAATACGAAGAGGTAATCCTGAAGGCCATCTGCTGCATTTATGCGACACTTCGCGTTACATAAAACGACTACATTCTTGCAATGAGTGCCTTAGAGGGGAAAGTAAGTATTGGTCCTAGTAAGCTAGTCTCCGACCAGCTCTCATTTGACGGGGGCAGAATAAGTGTCACGGCACCTCACCTTAAATGTTCGCCCCTGCAGCTAAGACAAAAGGGGCAGACGTAAGGCGCTAAAAGGATATTTTAGTCGTGACAGACTCTTTAAAAGTCTTGCTGCATGTTGAATTTGCTCAATTTTGCCATGGTCTGCCATTGACTCAAACTGGTGATCTGGTAGAATACTGTTTTGAACCATAAACTCATACAGTTTGTCAGTCTCTGCCATACCTTCGTAATACAGACAGTAGACTAATTGGACGGTATGACTCCTTATCATCAACCAGCATATCTGGCTTGCGAATCATGCGGGTCACTGTTTTCTTCCATTGTGCCCGAAAGATTTGAACCCTAAATACCGTATTGAAAATAAAGCATCATATGTGTCGGTAGCGCCTTATGGATGGTGTCCATGCCATGCCTGACGAAGTGCATCAATGAAGGAACATTTGCAATGGTGTTTCCTATCTTACGAGAATTTCTTTCACCTGCACCAATGTGCATTTACCTGATCTTCACATTTCACAAATCTTCTACCAGGTTGCTAGATGGGGGACTGTCTAAAGTTGGCCTCTATGGTATGGTAGCTGAACATAGGGTTTTATGCTGAGAATATGTCTCCTCTAATACTGTTGTTTAATTTGAATTCATCGGAATAGCACCTAATAGAATTTATGAAGCCTAAGAAATTCTTCGTCCAGTGTTCCCATTCTCAGTAAGAAGACTTTTTATGAATTAAGGGATATCAAAAAATGAAATTAATGTACTAGCGATTCACTAACTACTGGTCGTTAGTCTTTACAATTTAGACAACGAAATGTAACACATAAATAGTCACGGCAGCAGATACTTAAGTGACAGCATAGCCTAGCCAAGTCTCCATGATCCCACGAATTAGTTTGCTACAATCTATTTTTCTAAACAATTATGGATGTCAAGAATTTTCTGTTACACCTAGATTTTTGGAACTCTCTCTTTCTTGCTATGAAACTACTCACGAAGGACCATAAAATCGATTCGCTGAGCAAAAATGTTCATACGAAATATTTATCTCCACAATTTTAAACAATATAAACTACATATCATAGCGCATTTGTATAAATATGAACCCTGTTAAATGCGCAACGAAATCATTTTTAAAAATATTTTCTTTTTTTGCAAAATGAAGACTGAATGTTGAACGTGACACTGACTTGTCGCTTTGAATGTTCAATTATTTTTTGCTGTTCAGTTGGTTAACACTGACTTTGCTCTTATTTGTCTTATCTGTTGACGTGCATCATGGCAACATGGCAACAACAACAACAACAACAGCAAGAAGACAATTATTATGGCTCCCTCTGCTCGAAATTTTAATTTCATAATTACAGTTGAAAGCGCGCGCGCGAGTTAATTTTGAGATATAAGATACATGCGTATCTTAACTTAAGCAAACTGCGAAAGAAGAAAAATAATTAATTTAATTTCTTACATTTGCATCAGCACAACGCTTTCAGCTAAATGACAATATTTGGAAAGACGCTGTCTAGTTGTAGCTGCGCTTTAATGATATCATTATCTTTTAAATACAGACTACTAAGCTTTAAGTAGATTGAATACGAAATGCATTAAAAAAGAAAAACAAAATTTCTCACACGTTGAAATACACAATTATTATGTTGACATAAAGCAGACAAAATGTGCAATGAAATGCTGCATGCGGCAAATGTGGCATAGAAGGTGGCAGTATGCAATAGCAAACAGCAAAACTATCTCCGAACGAATGTATCTTTTTTTTTCTTCTTTTAACGAAATGCATGAAAAGCCTAAAAGGAAAACATGTCATAAAGCTGTAAAAGAAATTGTTAAAAGGAAAAAAAAAAGAAATAATAATTAATGTGCATTCGCATAATGAATCGCAACATCGCGTTAACTTTTCACACATTTTGCACTACTCTCTCCTGAGTAGTTATATTTTTTTACTTTGTATCTTACAGATGCAAAAATGTTACACTGACTTTTAGTATGCATGAAGTTATTTTTGCGAGGCGTTGATGTTGATGTAGCGTTTGCATTTCTTTATGTTATTCATGTGAATATATACCATGTATATAATAGCGAAGTAGTCAGATACACAAGATAGTGTTTCGCACAAAAAATATAAAAGTTTCTCATTAGATGAATTGCAAATTTTTACTAATTAATCAAATTGTGTTTCTGTTAAAGCAAATGAGTTTTTATATCTTTGGGAGTTGGTGGTGCTTAAGTTTTATTGCATAAGTATAATGTACTTAAATTAGTTAAGCTACTAGCTTAGAAAAAAATGTATCTTTTAATTGCCTTTAGCATTCTTCTGTTGTGGAAGTATTTATTTTATACAGCAGTGGAAAAAATCTAAATATTGCTTTCATACTTCCATGCTTATTTTAGAACTCAAGCGAAATATTTTGAAATGATTTTATTTAATGTTTAAGTTTTATACAAGTCATGATTTGCTTGAGTTGAACTACTTAAATTTTTTGAATTCACAAGAAAGATTTTATGGCTTTCAATGGTTTATTGTATAAAGTATGAAGAGTAATTAGATAAAAATCAATCACTGTTGGCGGCAAAAATGTTCTCATTTAAAAGCCGAGTATTTTTGTGGTGTCACAATTTTTGGAATAATATAATGTGAGGTATTCCATTCTCTTCTGGAACTTTATTATTAAGTTCGCAACAGAACATTGTATAATACGTCTCTTTAAATATTTGCACCATGGTCTGATAGACACATGAATGATGGATACGTACATGATGTATTATGTCATACGAATGACAAATTCAACTGAGAAGAAATGTTTCTAACCCAAAGAGTTATGTTGGAAACATTTCTTTCCATCTTCTTAACTACTTACGAAAGCAAAAATTCAGAATAATTACATTTTAATTGATTCGAAGAACTTCAGAAGAATATATGTTTTGAAACTTTTCGTAAGAACATACAAATTCAAAATTGTATAAAAGCATTTGTAAGTGAAATTCGACTGGTTGAGGATTGTGCATAAGTTAGAATGGCTTCATATTTATTTATTTACGCACTTTTAATTAGCAAACACAAAATTTCAATTGTCACTTTTATGTCGCAATGCTACATCATTTATAATAAATTTTTGGAGGTACAGAACGTAAAGATACATGTACTCAAAGTTATTATAAAGGGTGTCCCAAAATTTACGCAGGATTTGAATTAAAAAGAAAATATAAAGTATATAGGGTAGGGATGAATAGCGTTGTATCTCCTCCTTCATTCCTCGGTAAATAACTCCATAAAAAGAAATATCATGGTGTTAAATCTGATTGCCGAAATGAGAGAATAAACGATCAGGAAGTATCTGATACAGAGTATGAATGCTGCAGAATATAACCCCAGGTGCAGATGGTCTTCACAGCAGAACACTGAAAGCGCTAGCAGACCATTCGCTACTCTTTTTAGGCGCTGTACCGAAGGTACGAGAGCACAGGTACAGGAAGAAATAATGATCAAAGACGTCCCAAAGTGACCCCCATTATGGTCAGGAGTGATACAGGGGTCGATATAGCTATGTCCGTCTGTCCGACCATATGAACGAAAGGATCTCGAACACGGTAATAGATAGAGACTTTGTTCTTTTTGCATTCGACTAGGACTTCGCGGAATTTTACAAGTTTATTTTAAAATTTTTAACCTCCCCCCTTCCCCATAAAATCATCCTCAAGGCTAAACATTTCTTCGGCTCAAAAAAGTATGCCAGTATAGAGCTAACGTATCTCCAAAATTCTAAAACTTAATCAAAATCGGATAATAAATCGGAAGATTTTATAAGAAATTGTATTTGAACGACCTATGATACTTCCGTCCTCTCTTTTATTTTCACACATAAAAAATAAAATAAGGCACTTATTCGTGTGTGAGAAGTGGGAGGAGCAAAATACTTTTCATCACCACCATTTTTAGGCCCAGTACCGAAGGTACGAGAGCCTATTGGTTTTGTGCCAATGTTTGTAACATGTAGAAATAATGGTCGGAGACCCCCCAAAGTTACCCCCATTATGATCAGGAGTGATAGAGGAGTCGATATAGACATGTCCGTCTCTCCGTCTGTCTGTGCGTCTGTATGAACGAAAGGATCTCAGAAACGGTAATAGATAGAGACTTCGTGTTTTTTGCATTCGACTAGGAATGCACCAGAATTTTACAAGTTTATTTTTTTACAGGTGTCATGAAGACCCTATAAGCCAGAACTGACAAATTAAGCTGGCTGCTCAGCAGTGGAACACAATTATCGCTGAAAGTGCACATCTATAAAGCCGTCACCATATGGGATACAAATAAAAGGCATTGCCGCAAAATCACACCGCAACTCTGAAAACTCTATAGAAACTTTTATTAGCCACCTTAACCAGCTAAGCAGAGGCCTCCTGAATCTTAGAAGAAAGGTGTTACAATGAAAATAGGCCTACATAGAATTCTTCCTAGGAAGAAGAATATAATCTAAATACACACTGTAAACTTTTCTGTTAATATCGAAACAATTTAGTTGAAGAATAGGATCCAGATGACAAAATGTCGTAATCAAATCTCAAGGAAAATAGACTACAAACGTTCATATACATTTCAATACGTTACTTTTAGATAAATTCAGAAAATTAAATGCTTTCTCATATAAAAAATATTGCATAAAAGAAATTCTTGAATTTTCTTAAATATTGCGTACATTAAAATTAGAAAAAAAAATTGGATAAAAAACTTGGTCACTCTGTCACGCCGTCAGTCAGCTAATGCAATTAAAATTACGAATTATAATATACAAAATGTATATCCGGATATTTCTTTATACTGTGTCGTGTACTATAATGCACAGCTAGTGCGCTATGAATAGCATCGTCAAGTTTTAATTGCAGTCCGCGTAGGTGTACGTTGCCTGGCTGACTGACTGACTGGCTGCCTAGGAATAAGGCAAGCCCAACCTGTCCCTATACGAAATGAGCGCGCTATCTGAGTTTATGTCGCGGCATATGAGTTCATTCAACTCGCTGAGAATGATGAAACACCTTTAGACAAAATGAAAGAGTATAACTTCTTTTTTTATTTTTTTTTTATAGCAGCAGCAAGTATGATTGTGGGTTTCTACAATTTTTACTACACACATACAAGTATATGACTCAGACCCACAACAGCAGAGAGGAAGCGAGACTGTGTGGCAGCACCCAGAGGAAATTACGACTTGCGTTCGCAATTTGCCACGCATAAAAGCCACATTTTTAATGCGAAACTCTTTATTCCACTCATGGCAACAAGCGAAAAAGAGAGAACACTTCCTATTTAAATTGCTTTAATTTGTTGGCAATTATGCAATTATATTTTAATTTAAAGACAGCGCGGGAATATTTTTTAGCTGCTACATACATTCTAATCCCAAAGCAGCTAAAAAATTTAAGAAAAAAAGGAAAGCTTTGACTAAATATGACATTGATCTATATTTGAGCAGACCCTTAACAAAATTTATATGCTACAATATTTATGGAACGATAATATTACATTGTTGCCACTGACATTTGTTATGGCGTATGAGGGCGCGTTGGCAGGACATCATTCTGCACTGAGTAGACACATAATTTTTTGCTTTTCTTTATGTGCTACACAAATATGGTGTGAAGTAAGGCATTAACAGTTTCTCGGGCAATTTGTAACGCAGTTGAAATTCTACGTATTTACTATGAACAAGAAAGCTACCTGAGATACCCTATTCCTAACGATTAGTATGACAATAAATAAGAAAATCTAAATATTCAAATTTATTCTGTATGGGGTCTGTCTCGCCTCCTTTTGCCTGTACGAATGCGGTCGAATTTAGTATCACAGGGATTAGGTAAGCGTCAAAAAATACTCAATGAACATCACAATGACATCAGCAAATGAAATTTTGGGCTCCGTTTTTGTCAAAACAAAATTATTCAAACAAGCAAAATTTAGCGCTTCATAGTGTGTGTGAAGTGTGTTGAATATTCGGCTATACTTCTTTTTCTTTAATATACAACATATATTTTTTTTTTTGCAACGCACGCCCTAGTTTAATTTGCCAAAGCGAAATCTATACGAGTAACGTCCGTCCATCTATCTATCTAAGAAAGCAGAAAGCCAGCATATAAATTTATCAACAGGCTGTGGGTGTGATTTTTTCGCACTCGCCGTGGCATAAAAATATTTATCACACAAACAAGCATAAAGTTTCTTAGAAATTTTTCCCTTAGATATGTTGTGATTTGTGATAAAGTGCGTAGATCTGTGCAAGGCACTCCGACTCCGACTCCATGCTGAATGACTGACTGACTGGCTAGCTAGCTAGTTGGCGGACTGACTTGCCTGCCGCTCCACTGTAATATTCATCTATATGTAGTATAATATTGTCGGGGGAGTGGCACACATTTATCAAAAACAGAACAAGCACCATGAAATGGTTACAATTTCGGTTAGAAAAAAAAAAGTAGAAGGAAATGTTAGCTTGACTCGATTTTCATGCGTTCCATTATTATCGTTCAGGAATTCGTTCGCATGCCACATACAGTTTATTAATAATATTTGCGCAAATTCTTCGCTTTCAACATTTGCTCTTCGAAATCAATAACCGAATGTGTCTCGAACAGCATTTTGTCATATTTCAAATGTGTCGTCAACTAAAGCATAGAACTTCGCATATTATGGCGCACTTTCTGCCAGTTTTCTGTACTTCTTTTTCAGTTTTTTGTACATAAACTTCTTCGATGATGGAGTCGTCGTGTTGCTACTAGCTTCACAGTCGAAGTGTTGAAGGCAGGATATAAGCTCCTAAACGAAATTATTTATTACTTTGAGCATAAATGAGGCGCTGAGTAGAGTTGAGTTATGCTGAGCTGTGCACGGCTGCCAAAGTTTGATGCTGTTTGCTGTATTTTTCTTCCGGTAATGATGATGAAAAACGTGAAGGCATCGATGCGTCTGTGTTTGCAAATAGCGCGTTACAGTAAATTTCCTTGTAGTAGGGGAGCAGAGTATTTATTTTTTTCTTCATTTTCTTCTTCCGAGTTGGGCTGAAAATGTAGCGCATTTAATGATGATTAAATGCACGCGCATTTCATTCTTGTTGTGTGCTGTGCTTGTATTTTATGGTTTACCTGACTTATTGCACGCTTTACGATTTTTTAGTTAAATAGGCTTTTGTTTGTTTACTTTTGTACCCTACAATCTTGTATAGTTCTTAACAACTTGAAGTGCAGTTTGTTACATATTAAAATTGTTGTCAGGAATTTCTATATACATATAGTGATACGATCTGTATATTTTGTTTAATTTGATTTAGATTTAAAAAAAAATTAATATAAAGTCTGTCGGTTAGAAGTTCTTCCTTATTCTGACTAAAGGATCAGATACTGATAGTTGGTAAGCGATAGCTTATTCCAGGCTTTAAGGAGCCGAGCCATGCTGCTCGCCTTTGCCTATCTCAGTTATGTGGCGCTCGAAAGTTAGACCTTTTTTCAGAGTGACGCCTGGGCTAAGAGCTCTCCATATAGGAATACCGCAGAGGAGGTATCTTTTCTAAGAGTGTATGTGACTGATACACATTTGTCAGGTTTGTAGCAATACTCCATCTACAGGCCCAGTTCTCAAAACTGTTTACATAAATCTGGAGGTAATCTTTAGCAGTGTAGACGCATTTGTCACTAGCCAGAACTGCAGTGTCATTTTCAAAGGAAACAACAAGTAAATTGTTGGATCCGAGATCGGTATGTTGTCGGCTGAAGGCATGTCATGCGTATACAAGCTGTAAAGAGTTGGCCCCAACATGCTACCCTGAGGTACACCAGCTCTGACTCTCTTTGCTTGAAAGGACAGGCCGTCCTGAACAACTTTGAAAGAGCGTTCGTGAATGAAGCTTTTGACAATAAGTTAGAGCTGTGGGTTGAGAATTTCTTTAACTTTATGCAGGAGTCCTGCATGCCACGCTCTGACAAATGACTGCTGAATATCCAAAAAGCTGCTTTCTGTGAAATCCAATAAAGTGAAAAGAACCCAAACTGAAACTTTGAAACTTTTGCCAAATACTGGCAGAAGGCTTATCGGACGATACGCGTCCAGTTCATCTGCTGGCTTCCCAGTTTTGTGCAGCATAATTATGTTGGCCTTCTTCCAAGCGCCTGGAAAGTGCCCAAGTCAAAGAGCAGAGTTACAAATAAGCACGAGGAATAGCTGTGAGGGAGCAGCTTAATAGAGCGATTATCAAACTGGTCCTCACCTGGACCGAAGTGCTTTGATCAGTTACAGGAAGCGCCATCTGCAGAGGGGTTTTAGAGATCCAGCCACTAGCTGTACTCTTCTTGGCGACGCTGTCTTAAACGGCTGGGATCTCTCCTATGCTTCGGCTCTGTTCTGGGGGGATCTTGCCCAATAGCCATCAGGGTTTCGAACTGGAAGCTTCGGTGCAACTTGCCTCTTGAACCTCCTCGTAAACTTTCAGAGCGTAAACTTTGAGCTTTAATCGGGAGTAGCTTTCTTCAGGAAGGCGTCTATGGATTGTCTTTTGAATATGCCTAGTACATTTCTCACCCTGTTAGATATTCTGCTATTTACTTTATCTATCGCTGTGTCATTAGTTCTAATGAACTCGCGTCTGAGGCGCTTCTTAATCATTAGCAGACCTACTGCTTCCGGAGAGAGGGTGAAGTTGCTGCGCGCATAGCTACAGGGAGTTGCACCAGCTGGGGACGCAATTCGGGCTGCGTCTTTAGCCTTTTTAACAAATGCGAAGCAACTAAGAGCAAGTGATCTGATGTAAGATCATACTCTTCCTACATCGTGAGAAGCCTGCTGACTATACCCTTGTACATGTAAAATTCGATGGACGTGGACATATTCCTAATGTGATACAGGTAGTAAGAGGGCCTACCAGTGGCTTGCATTATTTTTTGGATTTTAATTGGAAGGAGTTCCAATGATGATATTTTTCCTTGGAATAATCTTTGCTGTTAGTAATACGCTATTAAGCTTCGACATTATTATGTCAACCTGGTCGAATTGTTATAAACTGCATTAAATTCAATTCGAGGTAAATTTGCAATAATATATATATCGACTAATAGTTAAACCTTGTCCATTCCGGCTACTCTGCTAAAGGATATATGGCTGTGATTGAGCAAATTAAAATGTGAAATATATATGAAAAAATTTTTTAAGTATTAAGTTTCCTCAGCAATTGGAAAAGTGTATTAAAATTTCGGCTTTGCTGGTATAATATTTTTTCTTTCTCTTTCTTAGAGGCTCTTTAAAAAAAAGGACAACTTATTTTGCTGTTATCAAAATAAAAAATTTGGCATAGCATTTAGCATGGGCTTCACTGATTTCGTAGCTTTGGTTGAGCTGCAATTTTGAGTCCTTCCTTGATTACTTTCATCGACCTTTCGCACTGCTGTTCTTCTTTTTATCTGTTAAATTGAATGTTAAATCAGCTTAAATGAACTGTGCTATGCAGTGTTCATTTTGCTTTATTTTTAGACACATAAACAACTATCTATCGCAGCATTTTATTATTGAGGTTCAAGCTACTTTCACTATTTTTTTTTTTATAGAAATGCTATACATAGAACAACTCTATCTCACAGCGGCGTATGTTAGCTATTCAATGCAACAAAATGCGTGTAGCAACTTTATTCATGCCAACGTCAAAAATTACTTAATAAAGTTTGCTGTCGAAGATCGTTTGCCACACGCTTTTCGACCATAACAATTAATTTTTACACCGGCTCTATTTTAGCGGAATTACTTTGCGGCGCATAATTGCTGTGCGGCATGCCAGGAAAAGTGGGTGACTTGAAACGAGTTGTGTGTGTTTGCGTTAGCCGAGAACGGGCGAACACCTTGCAACATAATAAGCATAAAGGGGGCAGCTGTGATTCGAAGTGGGGCAGGCATGGGCATTTGGCAATTCTGTGCACATTGCTACGCGCTAGAAATATAAATTTAGTGCTTATGACCGCGAGTTGGCGGAAAAGAAGGAACAAATGTGCCAAAGAAACGCATATGTGAGCAAGTGGGCAGCAGCAAAAACAGTAAAGTATGAAAAGGGTATTTTTTTTTGAAGGCGCATATTTTTCATATTGTATTGTAGAGGGATAACACGATGATCAAGAGTAGCAGCAATGAGAGATGAAATAGAGAGAGTGATAACAAACATAATAAGATGCCTAGTCAGAGCGATAAGAACTACTTCAATGAGCGGCAAGCAATTGTCGCGTCAGCGAAGAGTTCAAGGAGAATAAGAATGCTTTATTTGACATGAAGTGTGTCTGGAAAACATAAAGGCTAAATTGCCTGGATTAGATTATCGAGGCGGATCCAGAAAAAATATAACAAATTGATTTTTTTTTTTATATATAGACAGAACCCCGCAAAATTTTACTTTGTTTTTTATTTATCTCAGGACCCTTTATATATGAAAACTTTTACAAATAAAGTTCTATAGCTCTTGAAACAAACACCTTCTAGCGTAGAGGTGAACGTAGAGTGCCATGCCTGCAACATGAACGGCAAGGCGTGCCACTTCGACCTTTGAGGCGACAATGCTGCAAGGCATTTGCAGCAATTAACACTCGACACGAGCGCTCACAACAGCCCACTGAACTGGAGTAAGTACGCGTATAAGCATATTCGCTCATATCCTTCTGCACCTATGCCACAAATCTGAGCTGTGCTGGTGCCGGTGCTGGCATTTTCGGCACGTAATGAAGCTCGACAGCCTTGGGCACTAATTGTATTGACGCAACTTGCTGCTTGGCTTAAATTTAATTTCATGGCTTTCCACCGAAAGTTATGTGGCAGCTACAAATATGAATTACTGCGCCTTCAAGTTAATTATGTTTCATTGGCATTTCGTTGGCGTTGATTTGCCATAATTTGTAGCAGCATTAAAACAATGCCACAAAGTTATTGTGTAGCGCATCATTTAATCATCATGTTGTTGTTTGGCTGTGCGTGAGAAAGAATTGTCTGTTGCAGCAAGAATGCTGCAGCGCAGCATTTGCTGCATGCGTTTGCATGTTTCAGCGTAGCAGGCACTTATGCATGCACTCGCAGATACATACACCTTCATTCGAGTGCAATGACACACAAGATTTTTTACTGCTGCTGCTGAGACTTCATCTGCCAACCCATCTCAAACACACATACACCATACTCGACAATAAACACTGGCGTTGCTGTATGAGTATTTATTTACAGTTGTTGCAAGAACGGCCCGTGTAGATTCGCTTGAACACAACATTAAAATATTTAAGCGCCGACACATTCGCGCAAGCTGGGAACTTGTTAACACCAACGAATGAATCAGTCAGCCAGCCAGCCAGCCAGCCAGCCAGTCAGTCAGTCAGTCAGCAAAGCGGAAAACAATTCAGCCAACAAAGTCAAACGGAGTCAAGCTCGAGTCTGCATGTCTGTCAAGCAGCCAGTTAGTCAGTCTGCTTGCCACATATATCCACATCCAGTTGCGCATACACTTGCAATGCTGCGTTGCACACAGACAGTGTTTTTTGAAGGACAAGCTGCCACCAACGCCACTTTCCTTGGCTGCCTGGAGTGGGAGGTTTTGCTGTCAACTCTGCTCAACACTCGAATACAGGCTGAACATCGACAGCGACAAGGTCCTCGTCTCGCCTCGCCTCGCCTCGCAATGTGTACGTGAGTGATTGTCAAGTGGTTTGACGCTGTAGACAAATAAAATTCGCTTAAAGTTGTCGCACAGTCATCCGACAACATCAGATACAAACGTAATGGAACAGCAGCAGCAGTGGCAGCATCACCTGCAACATAAGCTAAAGTTGACTGACTGACTGCCTGCCAGCCTGGCTGTCTGCTGCAGCTGCCACTGCTGCTCTTGTTGTTACTTGCAACATATTGCTGAGGTTGAGGTGAAGGTAATACAAAAAGTCATATATTTCTATTTTTTAATGCTCTTTATACTTCCATATCATAGGAAGTGGGTGTTATCAAATTATGTGCTGGTTTGTAACATAAATAAGCAGATTGATACTCATCAAAGAAATTTTTTTTTTCAAATTTTTCTATTCGATTCTTTATTAGAGCATCTTACGGACAGCCTTTCGTATTACTACTCACTCAGTTTGAGATAGTCGAAACTTTCGTCTCGATAGCTCCTTAATATCTAATTATATATTTTACGAAAGAAAAAAAAAACCAATGACAACCGCTAAATGTATAATTATACAATACAGGAGTAAAGGCTTTTGCCACAATTTCAAAACAAAAAATGTCCCTGCGTGCCAGTCACAATGTGACAAGCCGTGGTTATGGCTCAGATATGTTAGGGGTCGCATTTTTTTTAATGCATTGAATGATTTGGTTCCTATCGCCAGTTTCATATTTAAGAACGTTAATTGATAACGCATTTCCTTACGGTGATATGTTGCTAGGTGAAATATTTACACTGCAACAGGATAATTGCAATTATTACAAATACAAGCTAATAATGAATTTCTAAAGGAATGTCCACCTAGAAGTCCGGACTTTAATGTCGTAGAAAATGTGTTGGCTTATAAAATCATTAGAAAGATGATTCGTTGCACAAAACCAGAGAAGAAGTCATAATCTCTGGAATTTGAGAATTTCATAGACTCGGTACCAACACGTCTTTACAAACTCATCAGGGGTCTGTTTATTTTTTTTTGTAACAGAATAGCATCCTGTTTTTTTATTTTTCAAATATGACTTGTCAAAATACTTATGTCAAGATATTAAATATAGGTTAATAATGCGACTGTAGGGCATAAAGCTTTTGCTTGAACCTCAACTAAAATTTTTATTGCTTTATTATTTTTTTTTGTGAATTATGAGTTTTATAAAGCGTTTACAAAATTATTTTTATTATATTTTTTCGCTGTTTTTTGTGTTGAAATAGAAAAAACTCATTCGTCATATTGCAGAAAATACACTTTTCCTAGCATTTTCTCTTGGCTTGTACAACGCGTGAAAATTATTATTTTGTTTTAATAATAAGTAATACAGCTGCATACCAACTAAAAACGTACGAAAGCTTTTTTTTGCATTTACAATACAGACCAACATTGTATGCAGCACATACTTGTCCAATGTATGTATGTATGTGTCCGTATCTGTGTAAATGTGTTTGCTTATAACAAACAAACATTTTAGCAGCTACAATACACGAGTTTATTTTTTTGTGTAATTTTTGCAACAGCTGCACAGCACAAGTCTAACTGACTGACTGACTGCGACAAGCTGCTGCAGTTTGTATGCATACAAATGTATCTGTATCTATGAATGAATGAAGCTATAAAATAATGCATACAAACTCGTACTTAGTATGTTTTTTTGTATGAATATGCGCTCATGAAAGCGCATGTCATTAACTTTATGAGTATTAAAATGTTTTTTCTTCTTTTTCATTTATTTTTGCTTTTGTTCCGCTCAAGAATTGTAAAATTTTAAAAGAGTGAAACCGCCTGCAGTCCTTAGTACGCACTGTTGAAAAATATCTAAACTCTTTAGTTTTAATGGTTCAAGGTGACAAGAAATGCCATTAGCGTTGGGCATGCAGCATAATAAAATAAAAGAATTTGCAAGCATTGTACGAAAAAATACTTAAAAATAGTCTTCAAGCTCAACAATGCAGCAGTTTCTTTGTAATAAAATGTTGTTGTCTGCATTTAACTGCGAGTATTTAGCAAAGTTTTTGTGTTAGGTATGTGTTGTACGAATTAATTTTGAATATGTTCATAAGAAATATTAACGGAGCAGGCTTCAAAATCTTGAGCAGCTTTAGGCTATAAGTATTATAGAAGTTCTGTTTTAGGTGCATTTTTTGAAAGCTCAAAATTGCTCAAATGTAGTTCAGAAATGTTAGATATTCCTTGCAATACCAATATTGATGTTTGTTTTGAAAAAAATTAAATTATTAATACTTACTAATAAACATTTATGTACCTAGAAAAAAAGAAGAGAAAAAAAATTATTAGTAATTCTTTTTTTAAAATATTAAACGATTAATTTCAAAACTAAAAAATATAATTGAAGTTTGAAAAACAAATCTTGAAGCACCCTGCAGTTGTAGCACTATTTATCGTACTTCTTTATATGTTTGCCAAATTAAAAGTAGCCTAAGTTACTTCATACAACATCAGCTATCAAGTGAAAGTCCTGTCAAAATCGGTCCAGCTGCTTATTTAAAAAAAAAAAAAAGACAGAAAAAAATTTTAAAAATTGTATTTTTACAGAATATACAGTGTATGAACTAAACAGCTGTGATATGTGGTATTAACAAGCTGGTACAAGAAAGCTGGTTATATTATAGTGATATATTGAAGGCAAAGTACGGTTACCATGAAATCTCGAGAAGTGTTCCTGTCGAATGATCACCTTGCTCATGCGATTTACCGCAGTGGGACTTCCCTCTATGGGGTGACTTTAAGTCGTTGATCTATGCCAACAAGCTAACAAATTTAGAATAGCTCAGGAACAATATCGAACGTAAAATTGCCAACGATCCAGTCGATATGTGTTGAAGAGTGATAGAAAATATGCTATTCGAAGCGAACACTGTAACCGTGTTTGCGGTGTTCATATGTAGGAGACCAATTTGCAGACTTAAATATAATATGCGTACTGCATCTGGCACAAATTTTAGCACAATATCTCGATTATTTATAGATTTATTTAAATGCAGAGTTGGTTTATGCTTATTGAAAAATTTGTGGACATTTCAGTAAATGGAACCTCCATACTTTTTTACTTCGAAATTATGAAACAAAAAGAATTCCTTCCATTTAGAGGCAAACCATTGATCAAGGCATTTTCTAACATTTTGATAAGAATCGATATGCTGCACAGCTTGCCAATGGCCCATCGTCGAAAACAGGTGTTAATGGGAAGGGCAATGTCTTGTAAATGAGCGGCATAGTGTAACACCCACCAGTTGAGTACAATGTGAAAGTCTGTGATGGAACGTTTCCATGGAGGAAAAAAAAGCTTGTCATGTTTTTGTTGATTGGTGTAAGCGGTGGGTATTGACAGTGTCATAAGGTTTCACTATCTTTTAGTGGACGATATCCTGTTGACACTACCCAATGCACCTGATCGTCTTTAGTTTGAAGCGATTTAGTCTTGCGGTTGTTATTGGTGGTTGCCCGGTTTCAACACTGGCGAACAAGGTTTCACATGTGTTTTGACGTCGCTTCATCTGCCTATCGTTCAATTCATTTTGCGATGCTTTGAACCCAATTGGTTGCGAACAAAAGAGCCAAAAATTGTTGATCTTCAACCTTCCTTGGCCTTTTAACCGATGAAACGAATCTCTGTAGGTTATTTCCGTTTTTTTTAAAAAAATCGAATATTGAAATTTGTTGCATGAAATTGCTGATGTTGCAGAGATTATTTTGTTGACAAATATCAAACTAATAAAAAATCGATTGAGCAATGCTCCTAACAAACAGCCATTTAAGCTTAAACACATAGTACTACTGGAACTTCAATTAACCTCCTATAATTTGTGTTTCCAGATCATTTGAATTTAAGTTATGAGCATGTGTACTCGACTAATCCAAGACCAAATCTTTCTCTTTAATATGAAGTTTTTCTGAAGCAAAAATATCTACATTGACGCTTTTGTTCCTTATTGATGCGCATAGAAAAGCTTCAATACGAAAATGGAACATTGCATAAATAAAGACGTGCCTCAACTAGCTATCACATTTTTGTTGCATAAATGAAGGAGCTATTTCAAAGCATCTATTTTTTGGTGTGACTATTATTGTATAATAAAATGCGTCAACTAAAAAAATACGTAAATATTTTTTTGTTGAATTTAATCTGCTGTGTATCTACTACATTTTAATTTACAAAAGAGTTTCTTCAACTCCCACATTTCTGTCGCATAGTTCGCATAAGACACACGCCAAAGGCGCGATGTCTTGCCAACCATCGATTGACATTTATTACAGAAACATACAAATGCGAATGTTCCAAAAAGAACACACACTGCACAAACACACAGTCCCACATGAAAATTCTCGCAGCGAAATTTTCTTAATTCTCCAAAGTGTTTGGCGTTGAACAATAAAACTGATATTGCCTTAGAAACATAAATTTCTGGAACGTTGGTGCTGCAGCAATAGAAAAATAGACTAGCGACAAAAACTCAACAAATTCAAGACACACGTGTTACAAATTTTATATGAGTGAAAAATTTCATGCACCAAAACGTATAGAAGAAGATAGCTTTATACGGAATTGTTTGAGTTAGAGCGAGTTGTGCATATGCCAGCAAATATAGATAGAAATATACGATATTTAGCTACTAGCAAAGGAAAATTTACTGCAAGTTGTTTAAGTAGAATTTTCCTTTCATTTTCTTGAAAGAGAAGGCAGCACAACGTACCGGAAAAAAAAGTCGTAAAAAAGTTTTACGATCAAACATTGCACTTTATGTGCTTTTATGTAAAATTACAACATTGGCAACATTGTGTCAGGACAAGCAGGAAATAGCTAAAACCCCAAAAAGCTAAAATACGCCAGCAAGAAGGCAATCAGTCAAAGGTGTGTGTAGACGGACAGCTAGCTAAGAACACCTTGCTTACAGCCAATTTATTCGGCATACAAAGACGCCACATTAAATTCTAAGCAGTTTGTTGCATGGGGAATTTAAGTCACAAGTTTTATGGCAGCAGTGTGCACCCAGAAATTTAAGCTTATTAAAATGAATATGCATGAGTCAGTCATTCAAAAGTCAATTTAAGCAAAACGCCCAACAGCAAAAAGGCGACTGATTGCAATTAACACATAACCACGCATTGTTGGCTACTGCCACGCCCACTAAGCGTATTACAACTGTAGACAAAAGAGCTCTGGGCATGCAAAAAAGAAAAAAAAAAAGCAAATATATATTTATAGCAACCAGTTTTATGTCATAATTTTACGACTTGCTTTACATGCATTAAATCTATGTGTTGCATTAATGCTTTTGGGCAACGAAAGTGAACGAGTAAGCCAAAAAAGAAAAATATTTAACGCCATTTTCGGCATTAACAACAAATTTATGAGCATAAGGCGTTATCTATGCGCTACATGCGTCCAAAATTGGTCATAACAACTTAAATGAAATGGCCAATTTGACACACATAAAGTGCCACACACATGCAGTAAAAGTATCTGCGTAGCTCATTTGAATTACATGTAGCTGTGATGTATCTAGAGCACAGCAGCTCATTTCTATGCATGCTGTAAAAATTAAAGGGTCTATTAGTGTAGAGGCAAAGACAAGCCAAGCAATTAAAACATCAATATTGAGTGTCTCATTTACACTTTGATTGTCAAATTATTTAAATGTTTTGAATTGATTTAATTTTGATTATAAGCGACTAAAGCGCTGCTAGTCTGCGCTATATGCTGCTATGGCATAATAACAGGTTTCTTTGCTGTTGACCCACTTGTCGCAGCATTCGGGTTCACTGAACCAAGAAATGTTTGTCGCAGCTTAATCCAAACAATTTACATAACTAATCACATTCAGAATACACGCTTTTTTTCTTTCTCACTGCATTATTGAATATAAAGACCTGTGCACGTGAACCCAACAACCATTCATATACAAATTTCTTTTGATTTCTCAGTATAAAAGTATAAATTTGCGTCCATTGTTTGCATATTATTTCATAAAACACAGTTTTTCCATTTTTTTTTTTAATATGAAAGACTCTGAACTGTCTGCCATTTGAGTTGCATTTAAGTTGATTTGTAGCCAATCAGTTGAGCTTTAGTTCAGCATACAAACGAAAAAAAAACGAAAAAAAATTGTGTAGTTAAATCTCAAAAAGGCAAAGTGTACAAACCTTAAAAAGAAATGTGTGTTTCATTGCATAAAGCTTGTTTGGCATGGAAATGGCTTAGCAATTTGTAATACCCTTAAGGCAGATTGCGAAAAAAATGTGTATTAGTTTGGAGTTAAGTTTGTAACGCTTTGTGTGTGACATCAAATATCACAGGAAATTTTTGAAATTAAATGAAATATGTTCAGCTATGCGTCTGCTGCTTTATACGCTTCTTACTCAGATAAGAAGATATCATGCTGAAATGTAGAAACTGTTGATTTACATTGTGCCAATATGGTTCTAAGTATATTCCAATAAATAGCTTGATATATAAATTTTATCCTATCAATCAGGAGAACATAGTGGGGTATTTGGGAACGATCGGCAGAACTAATGGACTAGATTTATATAGAATGATACTATTCAGATTTCTTTTTCTAATAAAAATTCTTAATCTATTACATTGTCCTTTCGGAATAGCTTTTAAGTCTCTTCATCGCAGACCGCAGCCAGAATCATAACTTTTGTACCAGGAGTGCAGTCAGCTGGAGTTGCAACCACCTTCAAACCTATTGGTTAATTAAAATTGGTCAATAACGCTCAAAATTAAAACAACATATATACCGATGGAGGTGGGATAGATTATGGAAAGGCTCACTTTATGATTAGAGTCAATAATAGAAATAGATCGAATAGTCTTAGTTTCTTCGGAATATTTCTTCTGACTTTCATCCAACATGCTAAGGCTAATAGCCAGATCACATGTCCGAACAGCAATAATTGGGTACAGGAATTCGACAGGAATTTCCAAACAGTAAGTTTTAAAAAAGTTCACACAGTCCACATGTGAGTTAATGGCTTCCATCGCATGCGACCTAGTTCAGCAATACAAATGGGTGGAAAGTCAAGAGGGTGCACAATCAAGAGTTTCCTTGCCATACGTGGAAGTTTTGAAATCGGTAACAGTCTGTCCAAGACGCATTTTGGAAAATTTTCTTTTTAACGAAAGAATAAAAAAAAATTAAAATATATGATTGTAGTCAACACATCACGAACAAGCAACATAGTGTGAGCAAATGTATCATTCTCATACAAAAACCATGGATTGTGTTTGAGCATTTTCTTTGCATTGCTTCCCGCAAAATGGCGCAAAAAGTGATAAACTTCGGAAAGAAAGGTTTCTCTTGCTTCCGAAAATAAATCATTCTGATTGGACTATTAAATTTTATAGACTCTATACATCCTCGTGTACGTCTGGTTCCTATTAGTGTCCTGATATAAACCACTAAAATACCATTTTATCCAATTTAGACTCGCAAAATCTTAAACCAAAATTGATAAAATATTGTTCCCAACCTACTCGAACCAAAGCTGCTTCAAATTTTGGACCACAGAATTTTTTCATACAGATAAGAATTCTGGTACAAAGAACATCTTTATTATGCAAAGTAAATATTTCCAACTGTGCATGGGTATTACAACAAAACTATTCAATCTATATACATACTAAAATACATTCATCTTTTTATGATTTATATTTCGCAGAGCATTTAATTTGTTAAGAAATGTTTGCATATGTTACTTGTAGGGTATTCATGCTTCATTGGCACCAATTCTTTTCATATTTTTCTTTATTTATTTTTGTTTTATTTTTTCTTTTTTGTGTGTCTCTGTTCAAAAATTAAACTCAATCTAAAAGCGAATGCCAGTTTTTGCTGCTCTTATATGAAGTTGTAGTTTTTTTTTTTTGCAGTATTGGCTGTTTTTTAATTGGACACGTGTTAACTGTCAGAACGTATCTTGTCACTCAGTCAGTTTGTCAGTCATCAAACGTTGAGCTGTAAAAGGGATTTCGATATTTTGCAGCTTTTGCTTGTTGACATTTGTGACACATGCAATCATTAGCAACTGAAAAATTGAAGTACATAGTAAAGCGGCAAAGGAGTGCGTTGTATCTGAAAGTAACTGAAAATAATTCCATAAGCTATTGTACAACTAAGAAGATTAGTAGAGAATTTCTTTTGAAAGATATATTAATACGCTTTGGCATGTCATGTACATATGACAATGGCTGAATTTTTTCAAGAAATTGGATTTTTTTTTTTTTTGGCATAGAACGAGTGACATATCTCATGATTCCATTGAACAACAAATTATTATTGAAGCATGAAAATAGCTAAATATATAAGTGGACTCATAAATTTTGACCTAAATTTTTTCCATTATGTCATAATGAATTTATGTTAAAAATATATTTGAATCACTTGAACTCATTGAAATTTTTCTTCGACAAAATTGCTGCGCCTGTGGCATATAGCAAAAACAGTTAAAATCCGCATTGAAGTGGCACTACTTTGCCTTTATCTAAGTAGGCAAGTTGCCTAGAAATTCCCAAGCTGAAATAACACTGCAAGCGCTCAAATATATAATTAGTTTATTTGCTCATTAAAAGTAACCCACTAATTTGAATAGTAGGTAGGTAGGTACTTCCGTAACTCGAGCGACTACTGTAACAATTGCTGCACGAATCTACACGAATCTGGAATGATGGCATGCGATGATGGTGTTAAATCGAATCAAGCCAACGACGGCGCAGGCAAATCTAAATAAAAAAGCAGTTGCAACATAAAAATCGCGTCTATAGGGAATCAGGTCAGCAGACAATGTCAGCAACATTTGCCACATAAAATTTGCATTGCATTAATTTACCTCAATGCCGCTTGCCACCAATTCAATGCAACATCAGAGTACGTTGTTGCAGCAGAAGTGGTTTATAATGGAGAGTCAGAGACTACAACAAAAACAATAAGAGCGCTCGAAAAGTGTACCTAATGAACAAAAAATGTAAAAAGAAACTATTTAAAAAAAAAAAAATAATAGAAAATGCTAACTTTAGTGTAAGTGCTACTTAAATACCCTACACATGTAGTGTCCAATCATGGGCAAAGTGTAAAAACTTGTATGAAATAATTTATAAATGTGCTTCTTCTTATAGATATGTTGCTTCATAAGAAGCCAACCATTTATCATTTTTAAAGTTGATTTTACCTGTTATGAAAAAGTTTTTCATACAAAAATGGCAGTTATTCTAAAACTGAGTTGGACACATTCGTTGATGGAATTACAAAGCTTATAATATTAAAATGAGCGAAGAATGATTTTTCAAAAAAAATATACAAATCATCTTGAGCTATACCAGACTATACAAATTATTAATCATAGTTTACAAACATTTTAACAAATCATACAAACACTAATTCGCAATTTAAGTGCAGGGTACTTAATCAAAAAAAAAAAAATATTCTGTTAAAAAGGCTTAATACAACCGAAAGTGCTTGAAGTTGGAGGAACTTCCTGCTTTAATTTGCAATCAGTAAACAGCAAGCAACAAAAAACTAAAACAAATTCAAATCAACTAGCAACATTTCGAACTGCTGCATCCGCAAAATGAAGGGAAACAAACAAAAAAAAAAAAAAATTAAATGCAAAAAGTGAAGTTGGAGTTGTATGCCACACATATATAGAAACTAGTATAAAGTAAGCAGTATCGAATGTAGAGCAAAGTTGAGCATTCCTTTACCTTTTTGTAGCAAATATTTACACCAAACAAGGCATACGAGTAAAGTGCGCCCCCCTGCAACAGCAACGCCTCTGCGGCTGCGGCTGGCTCATTGGCACGGCTTCATTTCATCTCAATACGCGGGGCCACGACAATTTCTTGTTGATTTGGTTTGGTTTGCTGCAACTTGGCTTCATTCATGGCCTAGCATTTGCTTTTGGGTTGATTGCTACTCCGACTTCGTTGCTCCAGTTTCATACAATTTGGCTTTTACCAGTATCAATATGCGGCGGCAGTAATGAGTTGAGGCGGTCTGCTTTTGGCAGGCAGTTGGTCGGTTGGTCGGTCAGAGCGCTTACTTAACTTGCAGCGCAATGCGGTAATTCAACGACTCAATTACAATTCGTTTGTTTCTTTCGCTGTTTGTGTATTATTTGTCGATATACAATGTGAAATGTATCTACTTGCAACCACGTTGCACGCTGCCGTCTGTTAATATCTTTTGTTTGCGGTTATTTAATACCGGCCTAAAGGAGGGAGTCTTCGATGAAGTAGCAGCAGCTTGAGGAAATGCGCAACGATCGAATGACTATCCGTCTGTCCGCCTGACACACTCACACGCCACACTTGAGCAATTCGAGTGTAAATAATCAGCCAGCACTTCACTCCGTTGCGGTTTTCATGTTTTACTTAATTACTTTATTCAATTTTTAATTCCCTTTGATGTGGCAATGAAGCACACCCGACGACGACGGCATGCCTTAGACAGCGTGTGATTTCCTTCGCTGAAGGTGAGCTGAGCCACTGCAAAAGCCACAAACCAATAAAACGTTTTGAGGTTGCAAACTGTTGTCTGGAAATATATATTTTATAGAGCTAAACTATTCAAGCTAAAATAAATCAAAATGCAATTTGTCGCTTATTTAAGCAACAGCTACTAACTCTAAGCAAAATGTTGCACAGATAAAAGATACTTTTACACTGCGCAGATACATATATTCCTACATAAATAGATGCACGACAAAAGGGCAAAAGCTAAAAACTAAATAAACTGCGGGCTAGTAAATCAAAAAGCAACAAAGTATCTACGAACGAGCGACTTGCGATAAAAGTGAACCGATTCTAGTCAGAGCAGCATATATATATATGTGGAAATAGTATAGCATCTGCTGCACTTGTAGCAACGAGTTTTATTTATTAGCTGGCAAAACAAATTCATTATTAAATGATAAGGCTGGCAAAATTGTCATGTTTATGAGATAAAAATGAGACAATTGAAATAAAATTAATGAGCAACTGGACAGAGATGTATTTGTACAAAAAGTAGCTGATGCTTTGCTTGGGATAAACTTGCGTATAAGGCGGGGAATAATGTAAGAAATATGCAAAGTAAATAAAAAAAAGTTTGTTCCAGTAAATCGTAAATTTTTGCAGATTTATGTCATAGTTCTTGAAAGAATAGAAAGAGATAAAGGAGGACAGGATATTAAAGGTGCTTCATATTACTGAACATGAGAGCATATCAAATAAAGTTTTTGTCAGTTTGAAATGATAGTTCATCTATGAAATTGTACCATGAGTTCAGCAAGAATGATTTGGGTCTAATGGGTCTGTAGTGCTTTAACTAGATTTTTTTCTTTTGGATAACATAGACACGCATCAGACATACTTTAAATTTAAATCATATTGATTATGTTCAGTTGGACTATAATGAATCATTGTTGGAATCTAACAAAAGCACAAAAGTTCCAAAAAATTCTAATTAAACGCGTTGATGACAAAAATTTATCACTCAATAGTTCCGTTAATTAGTTTCTTAAATTTTAAAAAGAATTAATGAGCCTCATAAATCAATTGACAGCAACGAATAATACAAATATCTTAAATCGAAGCGAATGATGCTTAAGCAAATGAGCGATGACTTAGAATTCCAATAATGAGGCAGATGTGCTAAACAAAAAATGGTTCATTAGCAGCTAACATATATCAACAATGATTTCAAGGAAAATAAATTGTTGTTCATAAGAAATCTATTAAATCATCCATTTTATATAGCAACTATATATTGCATATATTATTCTATGTTAATACAATTTATCTAATAAACTCTTCTTATGCAATGTAGTGTACCAAAATCTTCATAAGCAAATAAATTGCAAGAAAAATCTAATAGATACGTCAAATTGCTGCCAAGTCTTAGCAATAAGAAAAATAACTGCAAGCTAAAGTTATTCATTTGCGCGCTAAACTTAATTTAGCCAAGCAGCGACTGAGGGATGAGCATTAAAAGGAATTGGGCTTTGCTGAGCAAAGGCCAGTTGATGAAAGTAGCAACAGAAATGGCTCATAAAACGCTCGAATGACATGAAGCTGACAGCTACATTTCGACGGACTGACTGACTGCTTGCCTGCCTAGCTGCAAAATGTAACTTTAGTTAAAGCAGCAGCAGCTGTATGAGTAGAAAAAAAAGATACTTTCAGCTAGCACTACTCAAAGTTGCTACATGCTTCTAACCAATGTCAGGCGCTTTAATAGACATGCGGCAGCAACCGGTGAATAAGATTAATGAAGCCGTTTAAAACGCTTCGGTTGTTTATCACTGCCGCTTTGCTTTTTTTTCAGATACATTTCTTTTCGCTTTTTTTTTTTTTTGTTTCTTCTGACTTTGCTGTTGTTGCCTTTCATTTAGTCGACACGGCATGGTCTGCACTTAGGCTCAGCTACTAAGTCGCTGCTGCTGCTGCTGCTGCTATTTTCTTTTGCTTTAACCAGATACTTTGTGGCGCAAGAATACAACAATAATGCGCTTGCTGCCATCTATTAGCTATTAGCTGACTGCTACAAAGAAGACGACATATGACGACGAGGACAACTTACTAGAATAGTGACTAGAGTTGAGTTGAGTTGAGGATTAGGCGCTGAGTATGACGCAAACGGGCGTAACTTATTAAGTCGCTGAGTCTTAAGCGCAGCGCATATGAAGCCATAATGAACTTACCGAGCATATTTAATATAGTCAGTCAGTCAGCAAAGAAAATTAAGCATAGAACAGCATAGAAAATAAATGTTTTGCAAAAATAGAGAAATATGTCTTAAGACAGATAAATTATATGGCAGACGTTCAAAACGTTTTGAGCTGTTGCGACTCATTAATTGTTGCCGCCTGTTAGGCGCATGACATGGCTTTTTTTCTTCATTTTAAATTATATTTTCTTTTTTTTTATTGTTGTAGTTGCACATCAACTTGCATAAAGATTAGTCAAATCTTTGCTAAAATTTTCTCGTTTTTCTTTTGTGGAATTTCTTTAATTTTCTTATTGTCAGCAGTCAGATCGTGAGTTTAAAGTGGCAAAGTTCAATTACAAAAATAGTTTAATGTGCGAAATTAAACGCCGTTGCTACGGAAACTAGGAATAAAAAGTTTATGCGGCTATAAGTAATGATTTTATACGCTGCTGAATAATAGCAGTTTTTGCATAATAGTAGGCTGTAGAGGCACAAATGCTAAAATTGTATAGAAATATCCGGCTCGATGTACCAAAACGTTCATTAATATTACAGTTATTAGGTAGTCATTGCTAGTACTAATTATTCTATAATAAATTCGATAAATAAATAAGAAAAAACAGTGCCACAATCAAGGGCTGCATTAAGGGCAAGCCTGTATTTAAGCTTCATACATTCTTGTCCTTGATACAGCCACGTACAATATATACAATATTAATTTTTATTAATGAGATTAAATATCAAACCAACTTGGATGCATTTTTCTATATAAAGCGTCAATTTTAGCGTGCTCGACTTCGAAATACCCTGTGCTCCCATTAAATCATATGTGTGTATAGGGCATATAGTCCCATCTTGATCCGTTAGGGTTCTTTTATTGGAATCAGTGTAAGAAACAACAAATTTGCCGTTTCCAAACAAACTAAACCACAACAAATGGGATTTCTTACAAAATATCAGAAAAGTTGGTAGTTTTGTATGGCAATAACACCCCTTATAATGGGCCAAAATGTACCTATATGAAATATTTGATTAGAATTTAAATAACAGACATACATCAAATTCACAATTTTTAAAATGGAAAAACTGAAAGTAGGGTAGGGTGGTTCGCATTTTCATTAAACACTACTATCTAAAAGAGGAATAGCAGACATTAAATATCCAAACTTAAAGGCTCTAGCTTCTATAGTCTACATCAACATGACTTTTTGTAGGGTGGTTACCTCTTTAAGTGGTCCTCCATAAACCCTAATGCAATATTTTATTATTGTATGATTGACTCAAACTATACCAAACTGGGTATTTCTAGCTGAATTAATAAGAAGAATAATTTTTTTTCATACAAAAACCCAGAGAGTTGGGACACATTTATAAGCAGGCTACCACTTTTAGTGGTCTGGATCTGGACACAAAATAGTACATTTTGTAAGGATTAAGGTAAGGTAAATGAGATTTGGTTATTTTAGCCAAATTAACAACATCAATAAAAATGTTTCATACTAAAACAAGTAAGAAAATCACAGTCGGGCGTAACCGACTGTAGAGGCCCTGTACCAGCACAGGTCGCCTAACAAACACACTAAATGTTCCCCTAGCTTATGACCAAACACATGACCACTTCTCACTGCACCACTAAGTGCCTTATAAAACATTTTTTTATGTATGAAAACGAAAGGGGGTGCTCAAATTCAATTGCTTATAAAATCGTCATTTATTATCCGATTTTGATGAACTTTTTGGATTTTGGCTTAGAAAGACGATATCTTTATACTGGCATACTTACTTTTTTTTGTGCCGAGGAAATTTTTAGCCTTAGGGGTGATTTTATGGGGAAGGGGGGGAGGGGCAAGATTTCAAAATAAACTTGTAAAATTCCGGAGCAGTCCTAGTCGAATGCAAAAAACACGAAGTCTCTATCTATTACCGTTTCCGAGATCCTTTCGTTCATACGGACGGCCAGACGGACAGACGGACAGACGGACAGACGGACAGACGGACATGGCTATATCGACTCCTCTATCACTCCTGACCATAATGGGGGTAACTTTGGGGGGTCTCCGACCATTATTTCTATCTGTTACATACATTTGCACAAACCCAATAGGCTCTTGTACCTTCGGTACAGGGCCTAATAAGAATGAAGAGTAGTTCCTAAATGACAACCCCCCATTAGGAGGGGGACGTTAGCATGTTCATTGAATATAAGTAATTCGAACAAAGAATAGAAGACTAAATATTTAAACTAGAAGGCTCTTTCATGTGTAGTCTTCAAGATCACGGTTTTACAGACAGCCAGACGTACAGGTCTATCCAAATCCAAAATAATTATTTTAAAGATTGACTATCGATTTCCTATCTATGAATGTAGCTTAGAGGTCAATATAAAAAAAAATAAAGGTACCATAGTACACAGCAGTTCGCAGTTGTTCAATACCATTCTTATGCATGTAAGCACAAAGAGAGGACATTAAATATGACGCTAAATATTTTTCCGAAACTTAATAATACACAAAATATTTGTAAATGTATTAAAAGGAACTCAACCTGCTTTAGCTCTTAATTTATTCTGTTGCCCTCCTTGGTATCTACAGAAATCAACATTTTTCGTATCATAATGCTACACACATACAATGCTGCTCTATTGATATGATCTGTATTCAAACTACAGCTCTACGAATGTGATTAAATTGCTATGCTAAATAATGTTTACTTCAATGTGCTACAAAATTAACAGCCAACTTATATAACCCCAACAATACACTTTATTCGTAGTGTATACGTTGTATAAATCACGGCAATCGCATATCACAAATCGACAGCATGACATACTTCCTATCCAGCTGCATGCAGCATCATCATCAATTAAGAAGAGTTCAAATGTAAATGACATTGCGCTCGTGCAATTAAAATTCTATTACACGAAAAACATAAAATCCGCAAAAAGTCTGCGACTTTAGAGTCCCCCTCCCATCACATCATCACAGTAATCTTGTTGCTGTCGATATATCAGACGCGTAGATTGTCTGTCCTGTCCGGCAAGCATGTGCCTGGGAATTGAAAGGGAACACATGCCGCCGTTGTCACTAGTGTCATTGCCAGTTGTCTCCGTTGATGATGATGATGACGACGATGACGATGAGGCGTGTACTGGCAGCATTTTTATAGCGAAACACGTACCACAAATATTTCGTATACGCGGCGGCGGCACCAGCGGCCAGTATTCAATTGAAGTTGGCTAGTACTTGAGGCAGTTTTTGTATGTACTGTTTAGCTGTTTTTTCCTTCTTCTTCTTCTTCTTGGTTTTTTATGCGCATATGTCCTAGCTTTAGGTTTTACGTTCTGGCTGGCCACACGATAACAGCAAGTTTGATTTGTACGCCAGCCAAATGCGAAACGGGTTATGATTGACTGTGACACTTGGAGACAACTGAGAGGCGTACCAAGTACCAGCTTCGAAATGTACAAAATGCGACATTGACAGGCGGATAAGCTGGCGATATACACATACATACATACGTATATCTAGAGTTATGGATGTATAGACTGACGGACGGACGAACAGTGTAGTACGCATATGCCTCGTCGTATACCTTCGTTCCTTAAGTTGTATTTCAGCATAATACTTACTACCGATATGTATTGTACGATATACGTTATACAGAGTTTGGCATAAAATTAATGACCCTCATTTTGTATTCAAGTGCTATCGAATTGATTGGTGTGCTTCTCAAAGCCTTAGCTTTAGTTGCTTAAAGTTATTTTGTAGTGCTTGCGGCTTCGCAAGAATTATGGGCTTGGTTGTAAATAATTCAAAATGATTTCATTTGATTTGGTTATTTTTTTTTGTATTTTAACTTTAGCTATTCTATTTTTTTTCCATCGTACACTAAAATTGAAATAGATTTTTAAAGCGTTTTTGCTTATTTTTTAATGCGTGCTTCATTAATTTTTATTTATTTAACACGTTTTGACAGTTAATGCGGCAAGGTCAATAAAATTATTTATTTATATTGCGCAATAAGTGACAGAAACAAAATTAAGATTTATGTAGCATAACTTTCGAATGCCTTAGGCTGTAAAACAATATGACTATTGCTTATTGTCTCGTAGAACTAGTTGTTCATAGTGACAGACAGACGGACATTGCTGTATCGCTTACACTTTTCATATTGTGAAGGGTATTAAAATTATTTCTAGACATAATTTTAATGAAATGCTTTATTATATAGAGTAAAAGATAATTAAATTTGAGCAAATGTATATAATTGCAAATGTTTGTATCAGTTCGATTATATATGTAGTCTGTCCTTCTGTCTGGCTGCTGTATGAACAACAAGAACTTAAAGATTATAGAAGATAGAGATCTTAAGTTTGAATATTTTGATGCTCCATGTTTTTATTTAGCTTACTTGTATCCTAAATAAGTTGCAACTACCGCGCCTTAAGGGAGGTCATCACTTACTATATGTAAGCCAAATCCTTCTTCTGAGATTTGGTATGGAAAATGTATTATTGAAGCTAATAATTTAGCTTGTAATATCTAATTTGGTCTAGTTCACATTAATCTTCATAAAAAACTGCATTGATTTCTAGATTGGACCACTAGAAGGGGTTCACCCTGTACAAATCTGTCACTCCTTTGTTGGTTTTTTTACGAAGAAACGACACGAATTATTTAACTAGAGCCAACTAATTTGGTCTGTTTTACATAAACACTTGTAAAATATTCCATTTATGTTGAGATAAAACCATTAGATGGGGTAACCTTCATACAAATCTGAACCTCCTTTGTATGAAAAAAATAACTTGTACTGACTCCCTAAGGATGTGTTGGTACTTATCATACAAGCCTACACCTCCTTCTGATTTTTTGTTTAAAAAAAAATTAATCCTTATAATCCATTCTATAGACTTGCAGATCGGATCACTAGAAGGATTATGGTTGTTAATTCAGCCAAAAACTAATTCCAATAAAACTTTTCACACGGGCTTCTGTCAGGACTATATGCTCCATACAAATTTAAGCTTCAATGGGACTACAGTCTATCTCTTTCATCTTTCTTGTTAATTTTTTTTTATTAGTTCTTACCTTTTCACACGCTTTGCTCTAAGCTGCAACTATAAAATGTGTTCAACAGGGCGTATGAGTGCTGCCGTTGCTATTAAGATTGCACACCCACAAAAAAAGCAAACATTTTGTACACTTCTAACATTTATTTATATTTTTTTTTTGGCATTTTTAGTAGTCAATTTTCTAAGCATGCAACATGCATTAGTTCAATTTTTATTTTATTTTTTTTCAAACTAGCCAAATTAGTGAAAAACCAGCAAGAAAAACGTTGTTGCACTACTTGTTGAGGCGTGGAAAAGCGCACAAGTTGCTCATGTAATTTGCTATAGATAAGCATCGTTGATTATCACGACAAGACAAACTCTTGAGCTGCATTCAGCCATTCAAAAAGTATCTCAGGGAGTAGTCAGAGATGTGCAGCTGTGCATGCAGGCGCTGCAACGCTCAAACTTAAACTCGTGCTACAGTTGGGCATAATTTATATAGTAACGAGTAAACCTACATAGTTAGTCTATAGATATATTTGAGTATATACATTTACTTGTAGATACATGCAAGCAGCAGCATCTTGTGTTAAGGTGAGTAGTGAGTGAGGCGTAGTTGTCAAGATAGAAAACATTGAAGAAAGGCAATATAGTATCTAGTCGAGTGAACATGCCAAGTACGAGTAAGTGAGAAACGTGCAAGTGGCACGTTTACTTTCACAAGTCAACACGTGACATGGATATACATATGTATGTATTAGGTTTGTATATATGCGCAGCTTAAGTCTCTGTAGAACTAAGTATCTTTTGCTTGTTGAATATGGGCAACTTTGTGCAGTATTTGCAACCAAATGAAGTTTTCTGATTCGAGCAACTTCAATTGGTGACTTTAATTTAATTTTCTATGAAATCTATTTGAATTGAAAATTTTCACTAGCTTAGAGAACAGTTCACAGACCTTTTGGGTACCTATTACTTGCTACTTTTCATTGGATTGTATTATTCCACAGCTATTTATGCTTCTGCGTCAAATTTGTTGCATGGCGCCGTCTCTTCTTTCTACTTATTTTTACCTTTTTTCCCTGCTTTAGAACCGTGCACAGCTACAAGTAATCGTCAAATCTTATACGGAATCACCTATAAGTGCATGGCTCTGTATGACTATTCAATATAATAGCTCCCAAACTATTCAAAAACTCATATATCGTGATGGGAAAGATGCTTCGAGTGAACTGCAAACTGCAATTGATGTGGCAAGTATTAAAGTAAAAGTATTAAGTGCAATTTCTAAGCACTGACCTTAATAAAATCCATGCTGTAGGTTCTCATGAAAAACTTTATGCTTTCAATAAAATCTTTAAACTTTTTAATGCATTCAAATATTTTTATGCTGCACCTACGCAGTTGATTCATTAGTAAATATTTCAATAGACAAATATAATAAAGAACTATAAAAAATTTATAAAAAAAAAAAGAGTACAATTTGAATAAAATAAATTTTACGCGCGCTTAAATAATTTGCGCCTAAGCTGTGCGAGAATTTGAACGCGCAAGCGGCATGTGGCAGGCAGCAGTATTCCTTCTGCTTAAATTGGCAATTTGGCAAAGCGTGAAATGGGTTTTCGTGCAGCTTAGGTGCATATTGAAATTGAACCAAACAGCGCGCAGCGAACTGAACTAAATTACATGGACAGCAGCAGCCGCATAGAATTATGCTGCAACAAATGATTGCAATTTAAGGCGCATAAATCATGACTGCACGGATTTAACAGGTGAATCATACAAGCCACCATTCGCATAAATCAAAAATCGCTGCGGCTTAAATAAACAACATTAAACGCTCTCATTGCATGCTGAAATTCAATAATAATATTGACAAGTAACTCATTTTTATGAAATTATACACCACAGCCTACTGCCATCAGCAGCTATAAGGAAGCCGCTTGAACACACCTGCGACAAAATTGACATTTGGCTGCTGGTAGACAACAGTTGCCGTCGACAACAGGTAGCAGCAACGCACGCAGGCACGCACTCACACTCTGTTTTATACAACTACGAGGCTGGATTGATAGGTACTCGGTATGGGCAGTAAATGATGCTGCAGTCTATATAAATAAATCGATTTTTTTTTTTGGTAGCTTAATCAAAAAATCTAAATCAAAGGACTTAGAAAAAGTGTAAGCGTATATGTGTGCTCTGCATATACATGTATATTGCCAAACACACTGATTTTTTTGGTTCTGATTTTTTTGTTCTCCTTTTTTCGCATCTTTTCTCCTCCTTTTTGTCTTGCTTTTATATATTTTTCCTCTCCCTCTTCATGAATGCATACATTTCATAGAATAATTGAATTTTTTGCGAGCGTTTTTCGCTAATGCCTACTAATGCCTACTCAAAAAATCTGTATAGTCCGTTAATTTAACAGTTAACCCTCGTTTGTATCTGGCTAACTGCGTGGCTTTGTATCTGTATATTGACGCCTGCTGTGTCGCATATTAACAAGCTTTTTGCCACGCCGCCATCGTACAACTCATTGTCATGTAGCAAGTTGCTGTCGTCAGCGCGTAGAGTCGTCGCGGGAGTAATTCGAAGTTGACTGTTGGCTTGAATTCCTTATTATGCTCGTAATTATACAATATTAATGAAGCACGTGCTTTATGGTAATTCTTTGCTATATACTCGAATATTGGGTTGGGCGTTTAAGCACCTGTGTACAGGTTTATTGAAAATATTATGGCTATGCCACACAGTACATACAACTCGTAGTACTTCTTGTACTCTGTATATTGCAGTTTAAGCCGGCAGAACTTCACGAATGATAATGTTTATCGTTGCGTTGGCACAGTCAAGTCAATAGCAGATAATTGTGCATTTTAATTTCTTTATAAAAATAATAAAAATATTTACATGTCGTAAAGCTGAAATTCAACTTCAACAGCAGAACCAAAAACAACATCAACCGCACTTGAAGCCAACGTGGTAAGCTGGTAAAACCGCAAATTGTTGTCGTCTGTGCGTGATAACTTGTTTATTTATTGCGCTGTTTGCTTGATTAAATAAAATATAAGTAGCAAGGCAAGAAATAAAAAGAAATAGTATCGGAGTTTATATAAATTAAGAGGCGCAAAGTGTAGTAATAAAAAATTCATTCACACCTACGGAGCATAGACCCCTATGACAATCGATCGTTCGTTCGGTCGGTCGGTCGGTCAGTCATGCAATTTAACGCGACCTTTTGTTTACATTTTGTCTTATTTTTATTGACATAAAATAAATTAATTAGTTTTAATAAACACATAAAAAATCTCAATATAAATTGTGGCTTTAAATTGAAACTTTGATTGGCTTAAATTTATGACTTTTTTTTTTGCGTGTTTATTTTAAAATTTTGTACGCCATTTGCGTTTACGATTTTTGAGTGTGAAGTAAGAAATCGATAGAAATATTAATAGATTAGTTGCTAACATGCTAGCATGTGTATTTCTTTAAATTTTGAACAGCAAGTCTAAAAATTTAAAAGAATTTCTCTACAGCATCTAAAAGCTAGCGTATTCGCTTTTGCAAGATGGAGAAACTTTAGACGAAGATACTCCATCCAGGGAGAAAAAAAATTGGTGGAAAAAATTATACAAGACGAATTATTAAAGAAGCGGGATGCACCAAAGATAGAAATACGAACTGTTGGTTCAAATAAATTCTGAAAAGAAACTAATTCCCACAGTACATGCAATTGTGGCTCATGGTAATAATTTAATGGAATACCAATGCCTACCAATAGTAGTTTTTAAAATAAACTTGTAAAATTCCGGAGCAGTCCTAGGAATGCAAAAAACACGAAGTCTCTATCTATTACCGTTTCCGAGATCCTTTCGTTCATACGGACGGCCAGACGGACAGACGGACAGACGGACATGTCTATATCGACTCTGTTTCAGGAGAATACGTGAAGTATTTCCTTAGCACATAATTTGAAATTACGATATGTAAATAATATGAAATGTAGAAATAGAAATTAAGATCTGGCAAGGCCAAGAGGCGAGCGCTCTCTCATTATATTTTGTTCTCCTTAATTCTCACTCTCTTGTACTAGTCTTAATACAAAAATGTAATTGAAACAGTTCGACAAAAACTTCGAAGCGACAAGACGCATGAATAAAACCTGGAAGAAAACCAAAAAATACCGTTTTGATTGCTAGTGCGGAACGCAAAAGGGAATTAGCATAACTGGCGAAACTCTCAGTGTCAAGTTTATGGATTTTCAATAGCCACAGTCAACTGCTTTAATAATAAAACAATTAAAATTTCCAGCAACATATGGGAACATTTGGCGACCGTGACAGGACACAACGTCTCTGTAGTTAATAGGCAGTTGTCTTGTGGAGGGTGATATTCATGCAGCTTATCGTTGCTTGACGTGGAGGGGAATGGACAGAGTCTCCTAACTGCTGCTTGCCAAGAGGATTGATAGTTACATCGTGGAAGGATTTGCCGGTCGAACATACATATATACATATCATCTTCACCTCTTTCGCCGCCACCGTCTCGCATTCACCGTAAGAAATACACCTATACACATCACATGTTAAAAATAACATTCAATCGTGAGTACATACATAAATATATAGAAACAGTAGCAAACGGTGAAACATAATATTATATACCCTACCTCGCATCGTATATTATATACAAACATACATACATTATCGTCGTTCGAATTGGAACATACCGTACAACAAACGGTGTGCATACTACATAAAACTACAACAAACATACAGTTGGAAGCGCAAGACTTGCAATCTTTTCAATTTGCTTTCCACACTTTCAAGCGCGCTACTTATCTTTGTTGTTGTCGCTAATTTGATGTGCTGTTTTTATAAATATATAAAAAAAAACACATTTCGTTGATGCTGTTACACTGACTGCAATAAAAGCAAACGCATTTCATTATTGCAACCACTTTTAAGTCTATATCACCAATTACTGGCATTTGAACTTTCCGTCGCTTTACGCTCAGTGCATCTATAATTTTTGCTGTTGGATAAATACCTAATATTTCAAAATGACTAGTCAAGAAGTTGGCAACAGTTTGAACTTGGATGATAAATCATCAATATCAGATTTACAGGCATTACAAAAACAGCGGGCTGCAATGAAACGAAATATTACAAATATGAAGACCAAAGTCGAAAAGGACGGCGACAAGGTTGATGCTACTATTTTAGAATGTAGACTTGAAATTCTTGAATCATATTTTAAACAATTGAATCATACTCAATCGCACATAGAAAAACTAAACTCTGAGGATACAAACAGAAGTGAACTAGAAGAACTGTTCATAACAGCCAAAGCTAGAATTCTTTCACTTCTTTCAGGAAAACGTCGATCTAGTTTATTTGATACTAGCTTTGCCAATACTTCGAATGCTGCAACAGCACCACACCACTATCGATTACCAACTTTAAAACTTCCAACCTTTGATGGCAAATACGCCAATTACAAGAGATTTAAAACTGCTTTTTCAAATATGGTTGATGATGATCCGCAATTATCTGCTATAGATAAGTTTAACTATTTACTTAACTGCCTGTCGGGACCAGCATTGGCTGTCATCCAAGCATTCCAAATAACTGAAGAGAATTATACAAAGGCATTAAAGCGCTTATCAGATCGCTATGACAACGAAGTTTTAATTTTCCTCGATTTCGTAACAAACTTGTTTGACCTGCCGCTTATGGTAAAACAAAATTCGATCTCATTACAAAATATAATTGATACCACTGCTGCTATTAGAGGTTCATTATTGTCTTTAGGATCTGCAGAAGATATTATGAATTCCATAATAATACATATTGTTCTTTCAAAGGTTGACTCAGATACAAAGATGCATTATGATGAAAAACGAGGATATGAGAAGCTTCCATCGTGGGACAACTGTTATGAAATCTTAACTCGTCGATGTCAATTCCTTGAAGGCAGAATGAAACAGCATAAAACTTTTGACGGCACTGAAAGGCCGAAGCACAAACAAAATTACGTACAATCGAATAGTTTCGTAAACACAAAAATTATTTGTACATATTGCAACTCGACGGATCATCATGTAGGAAGTTGTAGGTCATTTACAGCTTTGCCATGTAATCAACGCTTCGAATACGTAAAGAAATCAGGACTTTGCCTGAATTGTTTAAGAAAGGGTCATTTAGTCAAAGATTGTCCATCTCGATCACGTTGTCGTGTATGCCAATCGGCGCACCATACACAGCTACATATATTTTCGCCAAAAGGATCTTCTGTACCGTCATTAGCTAATGAAACCTCGCAATGCTTACAGCCACAAACCCAGATAAACAATCAGCAACAGAGTTCATCGGGTACTAAAGTTTCGCTCATTGCTCGCACTTGTAAACGTGGAATCATTCCAACAGCCTTAGTAGAATTGTACGATAAATCAGGTTGTTCACATACTTTTCGAGCTTTGTTAGACTCCTGTTCAGAATTAAGTTTCATAACAGAAGAAGCCGCTCATCGTCTTTGTATAAAGAAGCAATGTGTTAATCAAGAAGTCAGCGGTATTTCGAACACTAAAACTTTTATAAATCATACAATTTTTGCTACAATTAAATCTCGCATTTCGAATTTTGAACTCTCTACATCATTTGCTGTTACAAAATCTATTTCTTCAAAGCAACCTGGTGAATATCTTGACCAATCAAACTGGACCATCCCAGAAGGAATCGAACTTGCAGACCCACTGTTTCACAAGCCTATGAGAATCGATCTTTTGCTCAGTACAGAATTGTTTTTTGAGTCTATTCAAGGAGGGAAAATTTCTCTAGGAACAAACATGCCTTCAATAATAAATACGAAATTTGGATGGGTCGTAGGTGGCAGCTATGACGGAAAGGTAATAGACAAATCATACCAATGCAATTTAATCCACGAATCTGAATCAATCAATACAACGTTAGAACGTTTTTGGAACATTGAAGAATTTAACACAGCAGCTACAAAATTATCAGAAGAGGAGCAACAGTGTGAACAACATTTCATTGATACGGTCAAGGCAAATTCGGATGGACGACTACAGGTTAGATTACCTTTCAAAACATCACCGGATTGTCTTGGAGATTCCTATAGAATGGCACGTAAACGTTTTGAATTACTTGAGCGTCGATTAGAAAGAAATGATACTCTCAAAAGGGCTTATGTCGAATTTATGGATGAATATATCGCATTGGGTCATATGGGAGCCATCAATTATTTTGATCGTGACAAACCTCATTTCTTCATCCCACACCATTGTGTGTTACGACCACAGAGTTTGACAACCAAACTTCGAGTCGTCTTTGACGCTTCGGCAAAGACAACTTCAGGAAAATCACTAAATGAACTTTTACAAATCGGTCCTACAATTCAACAAGACTTGGTTATAACTCTTCTATCTTTTCGCTTATACAAATTCGCTTTAACAGCTGATATAGCAAAAATGTATAGACAATTTGTAGTAGATCCACAAGACAGATGCTTTCAGCTAATCCTCTGGAGAACGGATGCGAAAGCACCCTTACAAATATTCGAATTACGCACTGTTACGTATGGAATGTCAGCAGCTCCATTCATGGCCATTCGGTGTTTGCACCATATTGCCGGTTTGTATGAAACTTTATATCCGGTGGGTGCACAAATGCTGCGCAACGAAATGTACGTCGATGATTTGTTAACTGGAGCAGACACCGTCGAGGAGTTGCAGCACAAAAGAAATGATATTACAGCACTATTATCGCGCGCTGGTTTGAAGCTAACCAAGTTTAATAGTAATAACACTGAAGTAGCTATACCGTCTATGAATGAAGTTTCAATAGATAACAATGACTTAGCTGTGAATGCTTTAGGAATGTCATGGCATCCAAAGCAAGATTATTTCAGTTTTCAATGTAATTTTGAAGAAATTGGTACACCCACAAAGCGTTCAATTCTCTCACTTGTTGCACGTATTTTTGATTTACTGGGACTTTTGAGCCCAATTATAATTCGATGTAAAATCTTACTTCAAGAACTATGGATCAAAGGAGTCAGTTGGGACGAACCGCTTAATAGCGACTTACTTAAATTGTGGCTTCAGATTAAGACTGATCTACCAGACATCGCTCATATTAAAATTCCACGCTACGTTTGTACTTCGAACAACTACACGTGCGAGATACATGGATTTGCAGACGCATCACAACGAGCATATGGGTGCTGCATCTATACTCGAGTGCAAATTGACCAGAAAGTAAAAATTACCCTACTCATTGCCAAATCAAAGGTCGCCCCTATTAAGGTGGTATCTGTGCCTAGGCTTGAATTATGTGCATCGCTACTTTTAGGCCGCACTTGGAATAAAATATCACATAAGTTCGCAAACCTCATTAATGCTACATATTTTTGGACCGATTCGAAGATAGTCATACAATGGTTAAAAATGCACTCATCCCAATTAAACTGTTTTGTGGCAAACCGCGTATCAGAGATTCAGACACTGTCAAAGAACATAATTTGGAGACATGTGCCAACGTCACAAAATCCGGCTGACATTGTATCTAGGGGGTGTAGTGCATCCGAATTGAATTCAAGTATATGGTTTACTGGTCCGTCTTTTTTGTATAATTCAGAAGATTCTTGGCCAAAAGAGAAAGACGTCTCTTCACAACCAATCGAACTACGTAAGCCAACAACTTTGATTTGTAACAACGTTAACAGCGATAAATCTATCATCACTAATATAATTAACAATAGTTCGTCGTACTATCGAATTTTGCGGATAGTAACATATATTTATAGAATTTTTAATAGAATCGCTCCAGATCGAAATCTAAAGGTAACAGCAGCTTTGCACGTACACTCACATGAATTAAATTCGACTTTTTGGAATATAGTTTCTGATGTCCAGAAAACTGTGTACTTGCAAGAAATGAATGCTCTACGAAATAATCGCGCTGTACCAATATATATGCAGAAATTATCGCCGTTTCTTCATGATATGAAAATTGAGAACAATGTGGTGTGTATTTTGCGAGTCGGTGGCAGATTGGCGAATTCAGATTTTCCATTCGAAGCAAAATTTCCGGCCATACTCCCCAAGGATCATCGTTTCACTAGACTTTACGTTGAATTTTTGCATCGAAATCATTTTCACGCCAACCCAAAGATACTGATTTCACTCCTTCGCGAAAAACTTTGGGTTGTTAATGCTCGTCATATCGTACGACAAGTTGTACGAAATTGTATCCACTGTTTCCATTATAAGCCAAAACTTATGCAGCAAGTAATGGGAAACCTTCCAGCTGACCGTCTGAGGGAACAACGCCCATTCCTTGTCACTGGAGTCGACTTTTGTGGACCGTTTGCCACGTCTTTTCGTATCCGCGGCAAGGGCCCCTACAAGACATACGCTTCGATTTTTGTTTGCTTTGCCTCTAAGGCAATTCATATTGAGTTGGTGACTGAGTTGTCGACTAACGCTTTTCTTCTTTGCATTCGAAGGTTCATCAGTAGAAGAGGTGTACCTCAACGTCTTATTTGTGACAACGCTACTAATTTTGTGGGAGCAGCGTCAAAAATGGCCGAATTTAAGCAGAAACTACTCGCGGCAACATCAATTTCGGAAATTCATCAATACAGTGCGCTAAAGGGTTTTGAATTCAGTTTCATTCCGCCCCGAGCACCCCATTTCGGTGGGCTTTGGGAAGCGGCGGTGAAGTCGACGAAGACGTTGTTATTAAAAAATATCTCACACGCGAACCTTACGTATGAAGAGCTACAGACTCTTTTCATCGAGATCGAAGCCATATTAAACTCGAGACCAATTGCTCAGATGAGTGATGACCCCAACGATGGAGAAGCCATCACGCCTGCACATCTGTTGATTGGTTCAACGTTGCTAGGAGCACCTGATGTTCAATTAGATTTCCTTAACCGAGAACGATGCAAGCTTACAATATTTGGAGAAGTGGAAACGGGTGTCCTATCTCAAACAACAGTTTTGGCGTCTATGGTCCCGAGATTATGTTCTTAACTTGCAACAACGAGCAAAATGGTTTAAGGTTCAACCTAATATTCAAGTTGGACAGCTGGTAATCATTCATGACGATTACACACCACCTCAACAGTGGAACTTAGCGCGTGTAATCTCTGCTATACCTGGTACTGACGGCAAGGTTCGAGTTGTCGAGTTGAAGACTGCAAATACAACCTTAAAACGTGCGATACACAAAATCGCACCACTACCAACTAACATTTAGTTTTTTTGTTTTTTAAAGCATCTACGTCCTTTAAACGGGCGGAGAATGTTTCAGGAGAATACGTGAAGTATTTCCTTAGCACATAATTTGAAATTACGATATGTAAATAATATGAAATGTAGAAATAGAAATTAAGATCTGGCAAGGCCAAGAGGCGAGCGCTCTCTCATTATATTTTGTTCTCCTTAATTCTCACTCTCTTGTACTAGTCTTAATACAAAAATGTAATTGAAACAGTTCGACAAAAACTTCGAAGCGACAAGACGCATGAATAAAACCTGGAAGAAAACCAAAAAATACCGTTTTGATTGCTAGTGCGGAACGCAAAAGGGAATTAGCATAACTGGCGAAACTCTCAGTGTCAAGTTTATGGATTTTCAATAGCCACAGTCAACTGCTTTAATAATAAAACAATTAAAATTTCCAGCAACATATTTGGGCAACAGACTCCTCTATCGCTCCTGACCATAATGGGGGTAACTTTGGGGGGTCTCCGATTATTATTTCTACCTGTTACATACATTTGCACAAAACCAATAGGCTCTTGTACCTTCGGTACAGGGCCTAAAAAGTAGAGATACACCAATACATGCAAGTTTTCACGAACTAGGACCAGTTTCTTTCGATCCACTACTTTCATCTCAAAGATACGAAAGGAATTGAAGTTTAATATTTATAGTTCAGAAATATTACTTTAATAGCTATTCCTTCCAATATTCCAATATTGATGTTTGGTTTGAAGAGAATTAAATAATTAATACGTATTAATAAACACATACCTAGAAAAAATAGAAAAATTTTATAAATAATTATTTTTTTTAAAACTGAAACGATTTGTTGCAAAACTATATCAAATATCCATGTTACAACAATCCAATATTGTGGGAAAACCTCATTTTTTTGATTTTAAAAAGAAAATTCAAGTTTAAAAACAGCAACACTGTATTTGATCACTTGATGTAATGATTGATGAAGGATTATCTTTTAAAAACGTTTTCAATTTTGAAAATATTTTTATTAGTTTAGAAGTAATGATTTTTCCAAAACGATAAATCTTCACAGAATTTATCAATGTATATTATCTGACAACGTCATCATGATATCCTAGTAATGAACTTAGAAACTTATTGTAAAGCTATGTTTGCTGCTTACATACTGAACACATATTTAGACAAATAATTCAAAATGCTGTAAAATTCTTGTTTAAATTTTTTTTTTAATTAAATGTAGGCGAACTAACGACAATAGTGGTCCAACATTGAATCGGACCACTATCTTGTCGCAGTCAAGGTACACACTAGGCTCAGCGTAGTGCACGCCTCACGTCCCAACATGCAACGTCTGCAAGCTGTAATCAGAACTTACCGTCGAAGCATTTTCAAACAAACTCTCCCGACTGCTCTGGGAAATCTCTCCATCTTCTTAAGATATACGTGAGCAGTGGAAACATATCACCAGCTCCATGGATAGGGCTGCCAAGGCGGTCATTGATTCTACAGAATCTGTGAATAATTCTTGGTACGATGAGGAGATAAACGCTTCCAATAAGCGAACTTTGCAACGCAACTGTTAGAGAGCGATATCGAGAGAAACGAAGAGAGGACAAACGCCTTTTCAGATGCCAGAAAAAGGAGCAAGAAAGGCAGGAGTTTGACGATGTGGATATGTTATGTGACAGAAATGAAGGTTAAGCGTGTAACTAAAGGCGTAACTTTCTGTAAGGATGAAAATGAAAATCTGGTTACTGATGAACAGGAATCACTGTGATTATGGAGGAGTAATTTTTCTAACCTACTCGGAGGCGATGAAGCGCATTTCCCCGATAGAGAAATGACACCGGAACCACCACTTAATGATGGAACTACTGCAGAGCCACCGGACTATAACGAGGTCGATTCTGTTATTAAAAAGCTGAAAATAACAAACCGGCAGGCTATGATATGCTGCGAGCTGAGTTAGGAGTAATTAAGATCTGCGCCGAAGTATGAGTATGCACCAACTTTTATCCAAGATATGGTCTCATGAAAGCACTATTATGGTTCTTTTCAGTCTTCATGTTCATAATATTTTTTTTTTTCTACAAGTAGTAGTATGTCGGAAAAGTTCAAAAAAGATGCAGAAAAAAAGTTTAACTACTACTTTTCAGTGTATCCGTTTTCAAATTAAAGATGCCTTTATTTGCGTTAATTTTTTTCGCATAGAAAATTACATCAAAGTTATTAAAAATCTATGTGTTTTGATATTATTGACATTAAGTATCGATATTGATAATATCGTTTGGCGCAAATATCATATCAAAATATCGATTCATAGCGCATTTACTTAGACATGAATTTACGTAGAAACATACGATACCTAAGCCTATTGATAAAAGATATTTCTATATTTCAATATATCAATTAAAATTTTTTCAATCATATTCATTTTTAGTTCTATATACTCGTATGAGAGACGCTATATTTAATTCGTATCCATTTCACATCTGTTTTTTATACCTTAAAAAACCTTATTTCGTAAAACATGAACACGATAAACTTATCTAAATAAATAAGCCATAAAAAGTCTTGATTATATATATACCCAGCGTTAAAAATCGGCTTAAGTACATTTTCAAGAAATTACCTTTTTTTCAATTTAGATTTTTATTACCTTTATATGGTAGTACATATTTCATGATATCGTCAATTTCAAGAATTCGAAAAATCGCTGTTTATACGATTTTTAAATTTCAAAAATAAATCCATCTCTCCACAATTTGGGAAACTCTAAACATAAAGTCAATTCCAATTTAAATACAATACAATTCACATTTTCCACACAGCATTAAAACTATAAATTGGCAACGACAAAAGAAATACATGAAATAGAAACTTATTCACGAAATATTTTCATGATTAGCTAAATTTCATGAAAAAGCGTTTATACGCACCATTTTTTTAATTTTTATGAATTAGTCCATCGTATAAACGTAGTATATGTCAACTACAAAACAGAAAAGGTGGCAGCACTAATCAAATAATGACAAAGACAACTCTAGCCAAACTGTTGAAATAAATAATAAAATTTTCAACGTGTTGTAACATCGGTGCTTCTAGCAAACTGGTTGATTTTGGTTTTTTGATTTTACGCGTCTTAAGAAATTCCGTAAATAAACTGAAACAACTCGAGCACGAGTCGAATATATATAATCATGTAAGTCTTTTTGAATTTGACAATAAATTCTGCTTTAAACAAAACATTTTGTCGTAAATATATTTTTATCTGTATATAGTAGGGAAACAAGAAAGGTATTGTTTCCAAAAATTTACAAGACATGATAAATAAAATTCGCCAAATGCATTGGCTATTTTGTACGCAGATTCAGTTGGCATCAAATTATCTTATGCAACTCTTACAATTTCTTTGATGACGTAATCCCATTTAAAAAAAAAAAATATTAAGAATTGATTTTAAAATTATTTCATAGATTTTACTGTTTCCGACAAACCGATACTGAATAAGAAAATTTATTTAAATAAAATCGTCATACAATACAAAACATGGCTTGCGCAGCGCTGAAACGCGCTTTGGATTGGGACTCATTAACTCCAACTAAAAAACGACGTGTTAATACTTTTGGTCAGACCGGAAGAAACACCGCTCTTGGTCATGAGGCTACGTCGGTTGCGAAAGCAGTTGCCCTGCCACAGAGAGTGACCAAACGTATTGTCAACGATATGGAACACACTGCGCTCCTGGACTTTTGCCCACTTAAAATGGCAGAGGAAATCAATCGTGCTGAGAGCCTAACAGAAGATTCGGATAAGGTACTCTTTTCCTTCAAGCAAGTACAACAAATGTGCGAGAAAATGCTGGAGGAGCGCGAAGCTGAACTGCGCCAGAATTACGAAAAGGAACTTTCGCGTAAGATGGCCGAACAGTACGATACGTATGTCAAGTTTACACATGATTACGTAAAGAGCGAGACAATTTGCAGCTTTCTGTCATAATTGCGAGACACCATACATGTACTACTACGGATATATTGCATACTACCGAAGAACACCTACAAACAAAGCCACTCACCAGGAATGCCGTACAAAACGTTTGTACTTTACGACAACTGATTAATGTTCAACTACAATCCACATACTTAGCAATTGATCTACATTAGAGTTCGACATATTTTTTTTATAATATTGGAAAAGTAGTTGATTGTAATTGAAAATTTCTTATTTCTTATGTTCTTGCTTATATAACTTATATAATTTATAATTTCTTCATTTCTTTTATCTGAATTTGGAAATTGTGAAAATATAAAAAAATAAAAAATATGAGTTGAGTTTTCACTCTACTTGAAAGCTGAAAATACTCTTTACTTTTATTGAGAAGGGCCGCTTTCCAATTTAGCATTTTATGCAACATAGTTTTCTTGCAACGTACCCAAGTTAAAATTGATATGTTGTGCAACACTTAGATGCGACAAGCATTGTTTAGGCAACTTATAAGCTCACCCTACACTATATCTGCAACTCACACCAACTGATTTGTATTCACATAACGCACAGCCATTCATGCAGCCAATCAAAGCAAACAACTTGTGACCACAACATGAACTGCAATTAGTGCCGTGAAGCACAAAAACAAGTTCTTCGTCTTGGCACATACTCTATATATAAACGACAGACGCCACAAATTAACATCAATGTCAGCGTCAAAGTCAGCCACAGCGCAACAGCATCGCGTCGGATTTGTCTGTTGTCAATGTTGCATGCAACTGATTAAGCTTAAGCTTGCAACGCGCCATAACAGCAGCGACTAAACTAAGCCGGCTTTAAAAACAGACCGCAAGACGGATGGCAAATACTCAACGCAACGCAGCTCAACTCAACTCAACTCAAACTAAACTAATGCATGCAAGCGCATCACATTTGCTGAACGCAGCTTAGCTCAAATCATATATGCAAATCGTAAGCGATTTGAAGTCAGCTTATGTAAAATTATGCACGGTGGTCTATAACAGTGCAGGACAGGCCAGCCAGCCAGCCAGTCAGTCCGTACAAACGCAATTTGTCTGAGCCGCTTTAGCTGCAGCAGCGTTGCATGAAGCATTACAAATTAATCGCTGGCATTTTTCTTTCGCTCTACTATGTAAATAAATGTAAAAAGTATCTACGAATATACGAGTATATCACTCTCATTTTGTTCCTTTTCATTTAAGAAAGAATGAACGAATAAAAAAAGAACAAGTTCAAGTTCATGACAAGCGCAGCGGCTGCTCGCTCATTCATTTCATTTGAGTTTTATTCGAAATTCGTTTTTCATTTTCATGCCGCGCAGCATTTGCTGCATGACGCAGTCGCGGTTTGTGTGGCAAGTTTTGCGTAGATTGTAGATTTTAATTAAAACTAATGCTGCCATTATATTTGGTATATAACTTCTTTTTTTTTGCTGGCTGCCACTGACCGGCTTCGCATTTTAAGCTGTCTTTGTTCGTTCATGCAACGCGAGTGAATCCATTAGATGCTTTTCGCTCCAAAACTTTGACCTCCACTTTTCTTTTACTCTTTTTGCTTTCTCCTTTTTTTCTACATTTTTTTTAACTTTTTGCTTATAGCCTGTAGGAATATTTTTTGTATACACTTCTTATATAAAACGAATTTTATATTCATTTTTGTACAAGCTTTGTAACACTCTATAAGAGTTATCGGAAGATTAAGTGCATATAAAATTGATGCAGCTGGAATATACTATAAGAGGTATTATTTGCAGCATGGTCCAAATTTTTTAACTTAAAAAAAGCAACTGAATTGCGCTCATCAGTTTCCAGAAAGATTTAAATTTCCTTATGTTATGTTAACCCAAAACACCTATTCAACTTATAAAAATTTTCCAACCGATTATTCAGTAAATTTTTGAGTGACTTGCATTCCCCCATGTTATATCCATGTGCTTCTGCTAGCACTAACGATCCACTATAAATAATAATTTAGTCTCTAATTGGCTATCTATCGACACTTGGGACTTATTTATCGAAACAGTTTAAACAAGTGGACACTTCCTCCATTTTTTTCACTGCTTTGTGCTATTTTTGGCTTGTTTAAAAAATAATGTAAGCAAGTTGGCAGCGCTACAATTATTTATATGTATTATTATTTATATTTTAAAAAATCACTAAATATTATTTAAAGCGTACTTCTAATTCGGTTGCACGGCAAGTAAGCTACATTTCTGCTAGTCGCATTCATTAAACTTTTTTCTTCTACATGCAACGCTTGTGCCGCGTTATTTATTTGATAGCTTAGCGTTAAATACCACCGAAAAAAATTATTCTACTGACAGACAGAAAGACGGACAACTGCGAAAGAGTAGAAAAGTATGCCGTATAGAAATCTTTTAACAAAAAAAAAAAAAATCTAAAATCTCAGCAGGCGGTCTTCGCTATTTAATCGCCACCAAAAACAACTGCAAAGCAGCAGCATTTGAGTAACAAACGAACAAAAATTGTTCTGAATTTATGCGCAGCTACACACTATGCAATACCTTACACCCCTCAAACCGCCAAACCGTCATCCAATCAGCGCTACAGCATTCGGCATTCGTTGAAATGTGGTACACAGTTCGCCGCCGCAATTCGGAGTTTTAATGTTGAAAATATGCAAAATCATGAATTTCTGTTGATTTTAAATTGTATCATTAAAACGGTTAAACGAGGTACGGGCGACTCCGGCCTGCTTTGGCGCTGTATACGAATACGCGCAGGCGGACAGCACTCGACATGCGGCAGTAAGTGCGTCTGTCCGTCCGCCTTTTAGACCGCCTGCCAGCCAACCTCCTTGTTTGCTTCGATTTATACGGAAAGTAATGCTCGTTTTTTTCTTCTACAAAACAAATAATTTTTTATTCTTTTGCCTTATATATAAATTCTGTTTTTTTTTTATTTTTTTGTCTCACTGCTTCTCAACAACTTCTTGATTACAATTTTGATTGAAAAGCGCGCTCTGTGAGATCAATCAAATCAAGCTGCAAAATATTTCATGTTTAATTTTTTTCCAATTGTTATAACGCTCCGTCAGGCAGCTCTCATTGCAAACAGCTGCTAATAAATTGGTTAGCGGCGAACATGAAATCGAAAATTAAACAAATTAAATGAATTGTCTGGTTTGTAGTTTTAGTGTAAAATCATGGCGGGATTTTTTTTTTGTTTTTGTTTTACTGATTGGTAATTTATATTTTCTTTTCAATATTTTTAATTAAGCATAAAGTAAAAACAAACATTTCATGTGAACAGCAAGAAGCTAAGTAGCAAAAAATGTTTCTATATGCATAGTTCCAGCTTATAGTTGTATTATTCTTTATTTTCATGGAGTTTTTGTGATAATGTTAATAAATTAATTTAAAATATATGAAAAAGTACACATTTGAAGAGACATAAGTCATAAAAAATTGTGTTGAAATTGAGAAAAGGGAACTGAATTGATAAAGAAATAATGAGATGCACTATTTATCGATGTGTAGCAATCCTTTAAGCGAGTAAGGCATACTGCGTTGCCAGCTAATATCAAACATTTACTACCAGCTCTATACTTTCTTCGACTGCGCTACAACCTAGACGGAAGGCAAGTTGGCTTTGAGGTATGCTCAAGCAATTCTTTACCGCAGTAAGTGCAGGCTGATGGCCCCAAAGTCACCGTGTTTGGCATCTTCCTTTGGAACTTGTACACAGATGACCTTCCTATTCCTGATGCTGTAGATGAACACGTAACACTAATCGCAACCTATATGATATCTGTGTCTTCAGGATGCGAACAATAAGCAAAAGATGGTATGCAAAAGTACATTCACGCCAGAGAGATATGGCCTAAATTAGACAGCTACCACTTCTTCCTCAGGCTGACAAAGCGGAGTACTGTGAACTTGTAATTCACTTTTAAAGAACACTTTGGAACCACAGTTAAAACTTGCAGCCAACACTCCCTGTGCAATAAAAAAAGAACAATTTACTAACAAATTGTAATCCCCATCTGGAGATACGGTGTTCAGATCTGGGGTAGCGCAATCACAGTCAATAATAAAAGAGTGCAGATTACGGAGAAAGGAAATAAATTGCAACTCCGACGTACTCATATTCTTGCTGCTTTCAAGACCAAAAAATTTTGCAATTACGGCTTCTGAGACTTGAAACTGCTTGAAATCAAGTCTATCGGTATAGAACTCACTAGTGAGAAGGAGAGAGACAATAGACGCTAAAAGGGTAACACTGGCAGCAAGTTTTCGGCCATGTCTGACTCACTGATCAGTTAGCCCATATCATTTTTGGTTGGTTCTAAACTATTTATTGATGCGTTTTAAACATGTGGATGCCATTTTTTAAAATAAAGTTCATTGGTTTTTGACTGTAGTACGTGAGGACACCATCTTGAGATGTATGCTTAAATGTTACACATAATCCCGTCCAGAATACTATCTGTGTATTTTGCCGATAATATAATTGATTTCGATGTCTCAAGGTGTCAATGTAAGGCAGTAAGTGGACTTTACGTCTTTGAAGATTGAATGAATACTTGAATCTTGAAATTTGATAAACTCTTTTTGTCCATCATGTCACTTAATAATCACTTTGAAAATTTTACTCCAAATGACGAATGAATTTTTCTCAGGACTATCATACTGATAGTGTAGTGGGAGTACTTAAGAAAAGAGTCCTAAGATCGAGACTGGACACTGCAGATTTATCAGCTCCATTAGCGCCCTACACAATGCTTGCTGCACTCATGCATGTCACTGTTTTCATGACCAGCTCAGAGAGCTGTAGTAATTATGGTTCAGAAGATGGGCAGTTAATAGCCACAAGCTGCAGCACTGTACTACATTTGCGCTCCGGAGTGAAAAATGTACTAAAATCATGCTTCACAATCTGGTGAAGCTCATATGCAGCTGGATTGGTGGCTCACATGGACATCTATAATGAACATCCGTAAAACTCGAATAATTATAAATGTTAACCATTTGCAGCCTACTATTTATTTCTTGCTGTAAGCGCTTTACAGTATTTCACTTTCTTATGTCCTTGGAATTTTCCCACAACTCTTAACCAGCTTCGTTATCTTTCTTTTCTTCGCTAAAATGCCCTCTACCAGACTGGAAGAGTTTCGGCGCGAATAGCTGCAATCTTTCTTGCAAACTTAGCAGTCTCCACCTCATCTGGTATATCTAGATGGCGTATTTCCATAGCGGTTTGAAGTTGCTGGTTCATTCATAATGAAACCGTCTGAGCTCCAGTTTATTGTCCCAGACGTAATATTATAGTAAGGATTATTTTCCAACATATTTTGTTATCACTGAGTTCCATGCTAAGCATATGGATGAAGTTGTGCTTCAAGGATTTTATTGCAGTAAAGAAGTATCGAATTATTAATCTATTTTTGAGTTTTTCTCAAAAAATGGACGTCATTAAACTCTATAAAAAGAAAGAGTGCCTTAGTCGGGTGTGCTCAACTTTGAGATAACCCCATTTGTATTTAAAAAAAATATATTTTAAAAAATTGTATATTCTGGTAAAACTTCATCCTATATTTTGGCATCATGAGGTTTCAGCAAATTGCAAATTATTTTCGAACAACAGCAGCATAGACGATTAAGTTTGACAAATCATCTATACATATTATAACTCAGAAACACATTGCTTAATGTTTGTCACGTTAAAAGCCTATTTAAGCTACACAGCTGACACAATATGTTTCCACTACTTTTTTTCGAAATTGCTTTGCATAGCAGCAATTGCTCAAAGTTTTCCAATCACAGCAATTCGCATGCAAATGAAATAGTTTGCTGCGCATAACTCAACCCGGGATTGTATTTTATACAGATTCGTATATTGATTCGTACTCGATTTGCAAAATTGCGACAGCGATATATCAATTTTCGCGCAATTGCGATAAATTTATGCGCTTACTCTAAATATGTCGTTTGTGTGTGTTGCTTGCATGTGGCATTGTTTGTGGCATTCGGACATTGCGCAATTGCAATGGCAACAGATCGAATTTTCCAAGCAATGCGAAAAGTGTTTATAAAATTGTAAGAAAATGCATGCGCTGCGATTTTAAATTGCAGATAGAAAAAAGGTTTCATGCAGCTTTGCTCTCATTCTCTAGCCATGCAATACAATACAGTTCGCCACTTATGACGCGTGAAATGTGGCATAAAATATATTTCCGCAAAGATTTTTCCAATGCAAAAAGTGCGTATTAAAAAAAAAAAAAGGAAAATGGAAAAACTGAAGCAAAGAAAATGACTAACTTGCAACACAACTTCAACCTCAACTTCAAAAAGCGGCAGCAACAATACAAAATATTACTTAGGCAACGCGTTAAGTCATTCTTGAGATACTTGATGCTGATTTCATGCTCAAGTATGGCATATTTTAAGCTGCTGTTGCTGCTGCTTTTGTTGCGCTTATCGTTTGCATAGTTGGTGTTGCTGCCACTGCTGCATTTGATTGCTTAAGTCATAGACTGCAACATGTTTGTTGCCATTTTTGCTGCTGCTTGTGCTGCGCGCCGAAATCCATTTGGACCAGAGTGGCATAGCGAACGAATCGGTAAAAAAAAGCGTCAACAAATTGCCACTCAAAAGGTGTTTGCAACAACATTTGCCATGCGCTGATTGTTGTCGCTGGCTTTTGTGTGACACAACAATGCAACAGCAACAAAAACAATAAGCTGCAGCAACACCAGCGCCAACAATAAATGGGGGTGTCTTTAAAAGTTGTTCGCCATTTTAAATATAAAATGTTTTTTTTTTTTTTTTAATAAAAATAAATAAAATAAAAAAATTAAAAATAAATAAAATAAAAAATGGCGAAAACTTAAAATTAAATTTGCGGAAAAAGATTTTCTTTGTGTCGCACTGTTACAAGAGTATCTTCATATTTCAGAATTCGACTACAGTGTTGAAAAAATTATGAAAACTCGTTAGAAATATTTGGAAATACTTATGCATAGAGTAGGCTTAAAAATATTTTATTACTTTTTCTTAGTCTTAAACAAAGTTGGTAGGAACTTTTGCATACACCCAGCAGCAATAGCCAGCTTTTCCTTTATTTGAAAATATTTTGTGCATTCGACTTATACGTAAAATTAATTTGTAATCTTCGACGAGACAAAATTTTTGCGTGTTTGCTTTCATATATGAGAAAATTCATGGAAAAAAATTGGTTTCTAAATACATTCCACACGAGTTAATTGAACTCAAATTTGGCAATTTCTTATGCACAATTTTTTCTCCAAATTCAGCTAATTTGGCTTAGTCGTATTTATGAAACCAATTTGCGTAATTAGTTCAGTTGCTGCTGCTGTTGCTACTTAGTATAAAAGTTGAAGTTGCTGATGAGTGCAAAGACAAATATTGATTGTTGTGTGCGGAGAGTATTGCAAAAACATTATACATACGCATAAATAAGTAGCTGCTGATGGCAGCAATGGAGCATGGCATTAGGCATACTCAGCCACCCACATGCAACATAAACAGCGGTAAGAAAGTAGCTGGGGACACTAATTGAGGCGTAGTGTGTAGAGAGTATATAGAATAGTAGTTACATGTTGTACTGCATAAATATTTAAACAGCATAAATGATTAGCTATGTATGCACTTATGTATCTGTGTCTCCAGCAACTGATACCAGTATGTACTGGCTTAGGTTGAGTGACACTGTAAGTGGCTAATAGTTGCTATTGCAATCGATATGCAGTTCATTATGTATTTATACACTGTAAAAAAAGATGTACTTACGCATAATAATTTCAAGCTACTATATAGACACCAACTCTCCTACCTGTAAGAAAAGCAGAGACATTTGTTAGAGTTTTGTTTTTTTGCACAGTGTAGCAAGCACAGTTCATATATGAGTATGCACAGGTAAATGACATTTAATTGGCGAGCATTAGCGCAACCGCAGACGCAGTAGTGTATTACTCATAGCATAAACTAAGCTTAGCTGAAATTGACCAATTGACATACATTTTTAAAAAGCCGAGCAGAGAGAAAATACATATTAGATATGCGTATCTAACTATAGAATATGTATATCGTAGTATGTAAAGAGTACAGATGGTTGCAGTGCTGCATATATATATTTATAAAAATTTCATTTAAATGCGGATTAGAAAACTTGGAAAACTTTGTATTTAAGCCGAGTTTAAATGCAGAACCTTCAGATCAATATTCTTGTATAACGCGTATAATATTTGATACCACTTCAAACACATTAGCCTGTATTAAATTTCAGCGAATATATGAATATATGACAGTCAGAGGCGTGGCATTCTCTATTATTTATGTAAATTTTATTCATGATCAGCAACAAAAGCTATTTCAACATAAACATGCCATCCGTCCGCCCATGCGTCTATGTTTTTTGGCAACTTAATCGCCAAATATCGTAATAACATTCACTAATTCTCACTAAATATTCATAAATTAAATCCATAAATTATATACTTAAACCTTTCTCGTGAAGCAGTTTGTCTGGTAGTGTGAAACGAATAAAAACATTCACAGTTTTTTGAGATAAATGCGGATATTCATGTATACACAAATAAACGCCGTGGAGGACTTTAATTTATAATATGTATAAATCTAAAATGAAATAAATGTTGATTCTTTTTCATTTAATTGTAAAGGTCTCCAATTTTACACATAACCGAGAGCTGCAAACAAAGTAAATGCTAATTGTTTCGGATGTATAAATATTCTGCATCTTCAATGTTTTCATGTTTACATTTAATTCTTAGATCAAACCCATTTTGACAGCGAGATTTAATTACAAGAACTCTGAGCTTTGTTAAAAGGGAAGAGTTAGTTGCATTAGATCTAAACACGAATACAATAACAATGGTGTAATTATGATTGAGGACCCAGGGTTTTTGACTATAATCTGAAAAGCATGTACATCAGCGGCGATGCTTCATTTTCGATATGGAAGGCCAATATAGGCGATTTATAAGACAAATGATTTGGCATTTACCTATTCTAGAGGTTAATAGTAGAGGATGAGAAACAAGCCAACAATCAGTGAGACCAAAAAATACTGCAATAACAACATTATCGAAAAATTTTTTTCTCATATTTGGTACAGTGGTCTCTTGCCCAAAATCAAAGATGCTATTCCGGCTTCATAGTCATGTCCGTTTGAACGAAAGAATTTCGGAAACAGTAATAGATAGAGACTTCGTTGTTTTTTGCATTCGACTAGGACTTCGCCGGAATTTTACGAGCTTAATTTTAAAATTTTGTACCTCCCCTCGTTCCCCATAAAATTCCCTGCAAGGTTTCAAATTTCTTCGGCACAAAAAAAGTATGACAGTACAGAGAAAACGACTCTTTAAGCCAAAATCCCAAAACTGCATCAAAATCGGTTTTATAAGCAATTGAATTTGAACGACCTTTGATACTTCCGTCCTCCCTTTTCTTTGCATACATAAAAAAATGTTTTATAAGGCACTTATTCGTAGAGTGAGAAGTCGGATGAGCAAAATACTTTTCGTTATTACCATTTTTTCTTATTATTTCCCTACCTATTTGTTTTTTACTGCTTAGTCATAAGCTAATGAAACATTTGTGTTTGTTGGACGACCTGTACTGGTACAGGGCCTCTTACATTCGGCTATACCCGACTATTATTTTTCTACTTGATTATTCATAGAAAAGCACTAATTTCCTGTTGCTTTTTGTTTTGTAAGCCATTCATCCAGTCTTAGTTAGGCTACCGTCGGGTAGTGTTTTAAGAACTATTCTGCATTTTATATTTTATAATGGACCTTCCTGTCCCAGATGCAGAAGCATATTTTATAGCTCAAGGTCCTAATACTATGCAGCAGATGATCTTCAAGCATATCAGCATATTTATGAAATTTCTGATAATATTGCTTGACGGCACAGCTATGCGTCTAGCCATCAAGGCAAAACTCCTCGGTGTCTTACTAGATGGAAGAGTAACCCTTAAAGTCCACATCACAACTTAATAATAAAAATAAATTTTTGCTGTTTAAAAAAAGGACTGTCTACCATCGAATTATTGCACCAACATCAATTTACGGTGTTCAACTTCGGTGTAGCGGTGCCAGATCTCCAGGTCTAATAGTTAGTCGTTGTATCAGCTGGAGTAGAAGGAAATTGGGTCCTAGATTATGGTCAAATTCCTTCTTCTCCAGCTGATACATACGACTTTGACCACAGAAATTACCTGACCCAACACTTAGCCACTGCAATACCAGTAAGGAGGTTAAAGCGTTGTCACTTTAGTGTAATGATTGAAAATATTAAAAAAAAATAATGCAATGACTATAGACAAAATATGGCAGGAAAAATGTATAGAAGGGAAATATATTGTAGCAGGAAAAAAATTTGTAGCAGGAAAAAAATTCGTTGGTGGCACCAATTTCCAAATGAGTGCAAACATTTTAAAAGATTTGAGCAGCGAAATGACCCTTTTAACTCCATGTATTTTCATTAGCAGAATACAGCCCATACTATTTAGTATGACGTACGAGTTTTTAATTACGCAGCATTAATAAATACAACTCGAGTGCTTTATAGCTACTCGTGCTGCCACTTATAAGTTGCCATATAGTCTGTTTGAATTGAGTCACAGTTTAAGATATTTTAATTTAAGTAGCTAAAATGATGCATCATGCGCCAACTCTAAGATTTATCTACCGACACAGAGACACATATGTACGCTGAATAGAGATTGTAGCCACTTGAAACGCAGGCTAATAAAATAAACTTAAAGCGAAACGCACCGCGCCGCACGGCAAGTAAACTTAAGTGCCATCATAATTTATGATTTCGGCAAAGTCTAAAACTAAAGATAAAATTGTAATAAAAATAGCAGCACGTTTATGGCACAAGTAAATACTTAGATACACAAACAAGTATAAGAGCAACTATATATGTATATAGCTACAGCTTAAGAATAAAAGAATGAACTATAAATGTCTCAGCTACTTCAAGAGTAAACAACGAAACGGAACAGAACAATAAAAAATGACGCGCTTTGCTTCATTATTATTTGGCAGAGTACGAACCAAAAAAAAAAAGAAATAAAATAAAATAAAAAATTGTACAGATTTTGCAATTTATTTTATTTTGTTTGAGTCATGCAGAAACCTACAAAAAAAAAGCACAAAAACTAAAACATTTTTATGACTTAAACAAAAGAAAAAAAAAAGCATCGACAACAAAAGAAAAAGTATCTAAGAACCGCAAATGCTTTTGTATCTAACGGACAGCAATTTAGGCTGCGCTGATGTCAAGGTTAAGCTAAAATCGCAGCGTTAACAATAAGCAGCGACAGATCGAACGAGCGAGTGCACAAATGATATAAAATTAGGGTCAACGCTACACAGTCACAGATACAAGATACCAGATACAAATGCCTGTACATTCTAACTAAGCGCATTCGTTGCTTTAATTTGACCGTTCACATAAAAAATGTTTACCAATAAATTTCGAAATAATTTTCCTAATAAATGTTTGCACATTTATTTTCATTAACTCAGACGTTGTCGAAGATGAACTCTAGGCGGCAGCAGTTCAAACAGCGATTTAAGCTGCGCTGCTTTGAGAGAGTCTTTAGTTAGATTATAAATATTTTGTTTAAATTGAATTTTATTATCTAAAAAAAGAAACAATTTATGCAAAATACATGCAATAAATTAATTAATATAAAATTTATTATGGCTGCAAGACATACAGAAAGGTCTCAGACAGACATACAGACAGACATACAGACACACTTCAAGTTAGACATTGAACGCATTTATGTGGGCGTTTAAATAAATCAAATCTTCAAGTCTGATAAACTTGCTTTGCTACGACAATTGTAAAATAGTTTAAGTTTAAGTTTTAATGCTTTGTCAGTTATCGAAGACAAAAATCGATATTTGTTTATTAAATGCCTTTTGCGAAAATTTTCTGCAGACATCATTAATCATTGACAGACGTCGTACCTTATAGACTGACAATGTATGAAGGTTTTGGCATCTGTATCTAGATATATAACAGCAACAGCTGTGTTACGACACGCCCAATGCTAACTTACAATTTTTAAGTATGGTCTGCTGTTAATTGATTTTTCATGACTTCCAAACCATTTGCACATTTTTCATTTATTTGGCTTCAGAGTGTTTCTTGAATTTGATAAATTGTAAGCTTTTACACTTTTAATTTTGTTTCCCGTAAGCGAAAGTGCTGCTGCTTTGAAATATATTTTGTGAAACGAAGCACTAAATAGCTCAAATTAATTAACCCAAATATGGTTTTAGGCGATGGTTTCTTAATGAGTTGTAAGTTTGTTTATAGGAAACCATAAATGATTTTCGACTTTTTGTGAACTTTTTAGGTTACTGTGTTAGAGTTACGTTTATGATCCATCAACAGTAAGCAGCAACAAAAGAAAGAAGCAATAAAAAAAATTAGCTCAGTATACAAGTTTTTCGGTCTTGACGTATTTTTATTTGTTTTAATACCCAAAAAAAAAAAAATATTTGTAAGCTGGGTATAGTGGGTTTGAAGAAGTGTTAAAATGTTATATAATGAAGAAAGTATTGGAAAGCCCATTAAGTACGAAATCAGGTCATGTCAGTCCAGCTGCCTGTATGTCTATGTGTGTAGAGAAGATTTAAATAAAGCAAACTCACGGAAAAAGATACATTCTTACTAGAGTATCTTTAAGCTTTATGGCTCGCATCCGTTAGACTATATTGGTCAAAAAATCAATCATGTATGAACATTTTGTATATCCTGTACTGAAAAGGACAGTGGACATGCATAACAAGGGGTGTCAAACTATATAAAATACGAATATATATGTTCATGTTCAACATTGAAAGCAGAGTAGATATAGCTATGTCTGTTTGTCCAATTCTGTTTGTTCTATACCATATCTCAAGTTTTTGGTCAAAATGGTCAAAATTTCTCATAAGTAATACTTAAATCCCCCTAAATTTCTCAGCATTTCACACTCACTCAATCTCCATCAATTAATTTTATGCTTAAAATCCTACACAGAAAATTTCTCACTCTAGAACTTCAATCAAGATGAAATAAATTGAATATAGAATATGTAATTCCAAAAATTTCACTGTCTATTACTAGCTATGAGTTGAAATATGCGCTGCCGACAGATTAACAGGAAATCATTAAGTAAAAACAGATGAGGAGCATTTAAAAAGCAAACGAATCAATGGCTACATTCAAAGATCTCTCGCAGTATTCAAAGACATTCAAAGAACTCAACGCTGCAATGCAATGCAGCGGCACAGATGACTCTCGGCTGAATTAGAACTGTAAACATCAGATGTGATGAAATGCTTAATTGATTGACTTGCATGGCAAGCAGCGCATGAACAAATATCCAGAACTAAACTACACTAAACTAGACTAGAGTAGACTGCTAGAAGCGGATTAGTTGAATGATTAGTTGAGTTAACCGAGCGAGCGAGTGCACTGCGGCAAAATTATGGAAAGAAAGCATGCAGCATGAAATGCATACACGTTCTCATTGCTTCATTGCGCTGTGGAGCGTTCTATGCGCGTTGATTGCGTTGATTGATTGATTGAATGTTTGATTGATTGTTAGTTGGTATGGAATGAGTATGAGTATGCCATATGACCGACCATTCACTATACTAGTTCAATGTGTTACGCTTTCAATGCGGAAATATGCAATTAAGATATTGTCATTATCATGCTAATGACGATGATAATGATGGCCATAGCCTTCGCTGCAACAATGAACTACAAAGTAAAAATTTTTCAACTCAATGCTAAAATATTTGTGAAACTTTTTTGCATTAGATTTATTGCGGCATCTTTTCCAATTACAGTTACAAAAGCTTGCAGCACATAAAACATTCTAACACATAATTCTGAATAGGCTTTTCACACACAGGCATATACGGATATACACTAAGGAGGGGTTAACAAAAGTATAGTTCGACAAGAAGCAATAATTTTGATAGTTATTTCAGATTACTTTCAATAAAAAGCGTTGGTGGGCAACCATCGAACTCATATTCAAGAAGCTCTGTCGCCCTGTATATCTGCTCTATCTTCTCAACATCATGTGGCAGCAAGTAGTGAAGATTACTAAGATCTAAGGGTAATCTTTCGTTTTCAGTCCACTATATCGAATTATTGTCAATACCCTTTAGTTACACAGACAATCAGCATTTTCCAATTGCCAATGTCTATTGAATGCGTGTTAGTATGTGTCTTTCTCTATTGAATGCTTTCTTCGCATACAATTGACCACAAAAAGTTGATTATTGTACAAAGATATGCCGTGTTGGCTGAGATGAATGCTGCGCGGTATTTGCACGTTTGAGAATTTCCCTAAAACAGGCAGCAGCCGCAGCAGAAGCAGCCGCAACCAAAAGAGACAAAAGCAAAAAGCCAACAAACGATTTTCGTATACGAATTAGATTCGGTTCGGCCAATGGGTCGTCGGGAAGATTCATAGACAATGGGCCATACTAGGCTAGGCATGAATGGATTACACCCGATAGTATTGAAACTGTGAAAGAATAACGGTTTGCGGAGCGGTTAACGAGCAGCAAACGTAAATTAAGATCTTGTTGAAAAATGTGTGTTTGCTTTAGAATAGTAGGAGCAGCAGCCGAAAAAGCAGCATACAAAGCCGACAAAAAAACAAACAAAATAAAATCCAATAAGAAAAGACAAGAACACAAATCAAGTACAAATACAGACACAAGAGACAACGCAAAACTATAGAACAGACATCAACAAATATAAACAATAACAACATTTCTAAAGTAAACACACAAAAAACAATAACAAAAACAACGATTCCTGCACTGCCCGCTTAAACAAATACAAAAATTTTGATTACAGACAAGCAAATCAGTTTAGTTAGAAAATCCAGCAAGTCTAATCAGAATTTTGTGTGTAATTTATGTTGCACATGTGTCTATCTGTGCAGTACACCCTTTCCCCTTTTCACTTTTACATCTATTTATAGACTGATCAAAAATAGAAGAAACTTTAATGTAAAAAAAAAAAACGACACAGGAAAACAAGTAATTTATTCTGTTGTGAAAGAACGACTTCATCAGCAGTTCATTGCGTGTCTAAAGCTACAAATTAATTTAATAATATGTAATAAAAAGTTATAGCAACAGTTAAACCGAACCGTTGTTGCGCTGCACATGCACTATATACGCAGAGTAGAGTAGAATAAGATTAACGGAAGAGTGAGAGAAAGTAAGTCAGACACATATGCCTCAATAGTTCTGAAAGTGGGTAAAATATTTTAATGAGGTCAAAGTTTTATTAAATTCGACAGCCATACTAAAGAAAAAGTAAAATTTAATTGATCCGAAGCTTAATTAGACTTCAGTTCATTTCTGAGCTAATCATTTAGCTGTAGCTCTTACTTCCTTCCGCTAGAAAATTGCCCGATTAAATTTATTATTCTTCTTGAGAAATTTGACAAAATATTTAGCAATAGTCTTAATCATTCTGCTTCCGTTCGATAATCTTAGAAATGATGCTCAGAAAAATGTTTTAGAAACCAATTTAATAATACATCATCCGACCGTGAAAGAAGGCAGATGCTTGCAGGGATAAGAGTCAATGAAACGTAATGCTGCTATTGATGGTTATTAATAGTGATTAAAACATTTTCAACTAATAGTAAGATAAATGATTCGAATATATGCATCATATATAAAAAGGGGTCTCTATAAAGAATTCACCGTGCATTTCAAGTTGATGGTATGATGGCCCTTAATATGTACATTCTATCTGCTTGTAAAAAAATAGTAAAGCCAATTCACAAACAAATATCGTTTTATTGTTTTAAGTCAACTAGATAGATAATCGTCCTATCCTATCTAGTGGCTACAGACCAAAAATGTCAACCGGTGACTAAATATTTACATTACGACAAATCTTCGAAAAAATCCGTAAGTTTAACAAAGACACACTCCACTTATTTGTCGATTTTAAAGGCGCTTTTGACACGCCGATACGATCGAAGTTTTTCCACGAACTGCCTGCTCAAGGTATCCCCGCAAAGATCGTTCGTCTTTCCATGACGACGCAATCTCGCACACAAAGCGTTGTCAGGGTGGGGAAAAACCTCCCCGAACCCTTTGATACCAAAATAAGTTTCAGGCAGGGTGATGCGCTGTCGTGCGATTTTTTCAATCTTCTAATCGAATTAATTCTACGCCAGTGCCCGTACATACAGAGTATGTCGGGCTTGATTTTCCAAAAGATAGTGATGCTGTTCGCTTACGCCGATGAGATCGATATCATGGGTACGCAGGAACGGCGAGTCAGCAAGGCGTTCTTGGAGATTGAAAAACAGTTTCGGCTCATGGGTCTAGCGGTGAACAACAACAACGTCAGCGTGGAGATCAGGCGAAGAATCACGCTTGCAAACAGATGCTTCTTTGGGCTGAGCAAGCAAATAAGAAGTAAAGCCATCTCTCGAAAGTTGAAAATCATGATCTATAAGATGCTGCTACTGCCTGTCAGATAAAACAGCGTTGTATGTCTTTGAGATGTAGATTCTCCGCCAGATGTTTTGCCCTATTAAAGTTTGTAACGAGTTAAGGTCCCGTATAAACCGCGAGCTGTTGAGGTTGACATAGTCCAGCGCATAAAATTCCAGTTTTGGAGTTTATGATTCCAACTAATATAACTTTTCATTAACCATGTATAAAGGGTAATTAAAAATATTATTTTTTAATGAAATATCGTTTTTAATACTAAACTGATAAATCTTTTCCATTATTTAAATTTGATAACAAAATTATTGATATTTGATGTTTTCGTCTCCATAAATATAGGATCGATGTTATCAATCTGAGGGGCACTATTTACATTTCGGAAATAGCAAATAAATTAAAATGACTTTATTGTTTTTCAAAAAGTTCTCCATGAAAATTTATGCACATTTGCTCGAAGCATTTGTTTCATTCCGAATGAGGCACCTTCTAAACATGGGTTGTGAATGCATCAATAGCTTCTTCGCGCATAGAAAAACGTTCAAGACGCAGTTTATCTTTGATGTTTGGGAATAAAAAGAAATCATTGGGTCCCATCAATTAAATATTTTGAGTACTCAAAAACTCTCTTGTGTGAGTCGATGTGTGGGTGATTTGTCTTCGGCGGTTGGTTTAGTGAATTTCTCCGAAGACTTCACGCAAACAAAGGACCGCATACCATTCAGAATTGACCGTCCAAAGTTACGTAGCGGAACAGAGGCCACATGACCCATTCGGCCGAAGAAATAGATGTCCATCTGCTGCGCAATCCAATCCAACTTTTGTTGGATTTGGCTCGTCTGGTCGATTGTTATTTGGTTTCCGGCTCATGTGCATATACGTATATATCCATGATTCGTCACCAGTGACGGTCTTATAGACGTGTTTTGAAACCCCGCGAAAACATTCTAAGCGATAATTTTTTTGAGCGATTGTCAAATTATGCGGATTCCAAAGTTTAGGGTTCCCTACGACCACGATTGAATTCACCATTTCAGCGATATACAGCGGCTTTGAATGGTGCTTCATCGCCATAATTAATTAAAAAATTAAATAATAATTAACAGAAGAGCAGTGTTAAGTTGGTTGAAACATATTTTTTTGTGTGCTTTAAGTTCAACTTTACTGCATTGAAAACATGCAAACCTATTGCCTTGCAATACTATTAACGACTTCACCCATTTTTCTAAATATTTTATAAGACACATATTTAGTTTTTATTATTTCTCAACCAATTTCAGTCAATAAACTTCAATGAACATGAATTTCCGCAGTTGGTTGAATTTTTTTTTTTTTTTTTTTTTTATTATACTTCTGTCCATAGTCGTTGTGGCTACAAATCTAACTCAAAACACAAAACTATCTACACAGTTAGTTTTTAGTTGTGCTCATCATCATTATTATCTTAAACATTATCATCATCATCTTCAACACTGACAGCAACTTCATTGCTCGCCTTCAACATCATTGAACTCGTTTTGGCATTTCGTTTCATTTTAAAATCGCGTGCAGCGCGCGCCTCATTTGAACATTGCCACTGCCACAATGCGCCCAGAGTCATCATCATCATTAACATCATCATCAGCACCATTGGTTTGAATTGGCTTGCTGTAGACTTTTGCAATAAAAAGCGTCAATGTAATAAAAACTGCTTTTATGACTTATTCTACTACAAAATACAAAAATATAAACTCGAACTGTGGCAAAAATCGAATTGAACATGTGGCAGTGGCAGCAAATAGTGGAGGCTATCTTGGCGTTCGCCTATTTTTCTCTATCTTATGGTGGTGAGGAAATTGAGTTAATGATCAATTAGCGTTGATCATCGTTGCTTTTTATGTAATTCATCCGTTATTGCGGTATAAACTTCCGAACGAGTTTAGATTGATGCTTTTATGCGAAAAATTTCTGTAGCTAATGAGTGATTTCAGACTTGCTTCTTGAAGTACATCAATTAGAGAATTATTAAACAATAGAAATGGCAGAGAAATGGAAAAGAAAATACAATCATTAAATTGTATAATTAAGTTTTATTAGCTGCAGTGATCAATTATATGGTGATTCCCGAAACATTTAAGAACGATAAGAAAAATTTAGTCAAAAGTGCAAACCAAAATATTTACACTTTTCTAGCAAAGCTGCCCTAAATGAACAATTCAGCAGAAAGTTTCGTGTGGTGTGAAGTATTTTGTAGTCTGTCTAACTAGCTTTCATATCGGTTGTCTATATTTTCCCTACTATCTTCCGTTTCTTTATATTTCTTAACTTTTTTTGTATCTTTTGCAAAAATCGTTAACAATTATATTTGCCGTAATGCGAAAATCGTGCAACATTTAACAAAATACCAAACAAAGCTGCTAATTTTTAAAGAATATACATTTGCAAATAATGGCGCACAACGAGTTACTTCCGCAGTTGTTAATCAGCAGCTTGTGCCAATTCAAATAATATACATCGATCAAAGCAACCAAAACTATTTCTACCCGCTAGAAATAGAGTGTTGACTTCCTTTTGGCCAATCTTAGAAAATGTTGCATAATAATTTTCACATAAATATTGTACACACACACAAGCACACAGCTACCACTAACTCAATTAGATTGAAGTGGACAAAAACAAAAACAACAAAGACGATGACGACGACCACAAGACTAAAATTGGAGATGCCAATTGGAGCAAAAGACGACACGGTAGCGGCATTTTTCCAATAGCAACTCTTATGCACGCATCGCTCAATGCACAACGCATTGCAGCTCTTCTCACCTGAACACATGCAACACTTACTGCACATCGTCCCTCTTTCAATTATATATATTCGAGTATATTTATGTATGTATATGTGACTGGAGTAGCTTATGTAAGCGCTTGTTGCATGTGTGACTGAGTGTTATGTCGCCTTCTGGACCATTGCGCAACAAGAATCAAAGCAGTTGCAACAAATGCTGCAGCAACAGTAGTTGCAGCAAGAAGAACAAGAAAATCGCAACACTTGACTATGAAGAACACTTTAATTGGAAGTCGAAGAAAAACTGTAGCAACAACTGCAACGGGAACTCCACGCTGTACAGTGGTTAAAAATTGCTAAAAGATGGTCTAAAATGTTTGTTGGTCAAGCGAAATTTTTATGTATCAAAAAAGAGCCTTATAGAACCATTACATTGTATACTTTTCTGAATCACATAAAAATTTAGTTTTTTAGTCTATCAAGATTTTTAAGTCCGTCCTTTAATAATATGTAGGAACGAATATATTTCAGAGACTATAAAAGCTGGAACCTTTAAATTTTTGTATTTCGACTCTCCTAATTTTTCTTCACAAAAAGTAAACTTTTTTAAAACAAAAAAAGAAAAAAATTCAAAAAAAAAAAATATAACAGTAAAAAAATTTAAAAAAAAAAACCAGGCATCAAAAACGAGAATCCACTAAATCTCCCAATTACATAATTTTTTGGTTATTTTTGATTTGTAAAATATTAAAAAAACCTTAATTTATAAAACATTTTTGGCAACTTTTGGTTCGCTGGATGCAATACATTGCAATGGGAGATGGTTTGTACCATGAAACATAGCCGGAATTTGTAATTAATTTAACAAACTTTTGGATTGTTTTGGATTTTTGGTCAAAAATTTGTATGGAAATGCAAAAATAAAGAGATTCAGTAAACCAGCGAAGTTATTTTCAAGCTACATCAAATTTCTGTAGCTGTAGCAGGTTTTCCAGATAACAATCAAAATTCCTTTAAAGTAGTAGATTCACCGTTCTAAGACTCTATCGGGAATACATCATATATTTAGTATAAAACGAACACAAAATATACAAACATATTCTAGCGAGGCTACTTTGTTTGAATAGAAAAAAAATAAAAGGAGCATTATTGATAGGAGTTCCAGCAAGGTCGTATCCAGGGGGGCACTACCCCTTCGAGGAATGCCGGATACGGCCTTGAGTATCAGATATAGCAGCAAGTAGTGAATAATAAGCAGTTGGTGAGAGAAAAAAAGGTATAAAAATGTTGGTGGCGATGGAAACATTTCTCCTCCTTATCTTTATACTCTATATTACTTAAATACATATGCCATAAAAAGTTAGAATAGAGGAAGAAAATTGGAATGCAGTAATATGTTTCATTGCCTGTTGTTGTTGCTGCTGCTTATACGAATGTTTCTTTCTCTACATGCAGTGATACAGGGTTCTGCATAGATATGGAATACGGCTATGCTCAACTTATTGTATAAGTTGAGCATGGCTGTAGCTCAATTATTTATTAAGTTACTTTCAAAAATCAGTTGTTTTTTTTAGATAAAAGCTAAATTTTATTACGGTTCAACAATTAGGTTCGCCATTTTGAATTTGTTATTTTATTTTTTTATACGTTCTCACTCTCAAATACCTTTGACCAGTGACACTTTGCATTTTCGAGCAACTTTTAAGAGCCTTGGCACCACTGTATGCATGCATTGCATCGGCTGATCGGCTGTTGCATCAAGTGTTCTAGTTACTCATTTTTGCTGTTATTTTTTTTACTTTTTTGTTGTTATTTTTGTTAAATCTTCACTGCTGCCTTACACTGCAACAGTAACTGTTACTATTACTGCAGTCGCTGAGGAGGATGATGACGATGATGATGATGATGATGATGATGAGGATGTGAATGTGGATGATGTTGCACGCGAAACGCGGTACTCCGTTGGCTTTCGGTACTTGGCTGCCGTTACCGCTGATTGCAACGGGTTTGCAACTTTCTAAATAGAATCATAGAAATTTTTTGCTTAGCAAAGTTTTTACTGCTCGATTTTTTTGTTGCTGTTGTTGTTGTTGTTGGATTTAACTGCTTGTTTATAAAGAAGCTAGTCAAGTGGCTATGGCTATGGAGTTTTGCACTGTGTGGCGCATTGCATGTGGCATTGCCAGTAGCGGACTGATGAGCAGGCGTACATTGGGCTTTGTTGGCTCTTTATCTCTCTTTTTGCTATTGCAACAAAGTAACTGTCTATGCTGCACTTTTTTCTTACTTCGTTTTTTTTTTTTTTTTCTTTTAACCAACATTTTCAATGCAACATTTTTCTTTTATTCGATATTTCGTTTTTTCGCCTCGTCCGGTCTTTAATTTGTGAACTAGGAAACTGGTGCAAACGGTGCTTGGGCGCTTTTTCTTCAAATAATAATACCTACCCTAGCTAGAGTGTACAATATATATTTTATATAGCAAAGAACTACGTTTTTCTTGCAGTTGCCGCAATAAATGCTGCAGTTAGTCTAGTTCGCTTTGATTTTGCTCTGATTTTACTGCTTTTAATTTCAGCGCAATATCTCGGCGTCTATGCTGGTTGGAAGTTGAAGTGATACTCTGTCTTTGACTTACTTAGTCTCAAGTGAACTTTGTTTCGTTGGATTATACCCACCATTTGTGTCACATTTAGTTTGTTTCAGTGATGCCGAAATGGTTTTTTAAACAATTTTATATTCTCGTTAGACATTGTATGCAAATGCGTCTGCGCTTTTGGTGTTCTCATTTATGAAGTAGTTATGGAAACTAGCACACAAAGTGTTTGGTACTTAAAATGTTTAAATTTCTGTGCGCTTTTAAAAATTTAAATAGAGTGAGAGAGCATATAAAAAAATGTAAGCTGGATATGCACTTTAGTCAAACACAAAGGCATGTTTATCTTAATTTTTCTCGAGCTGAAGAGCAAGCGTGAATATATAAATGCGTACAGCAGCGACTTTTGCTGCATTTTGCTAAATTTCCATTAATTAATAAATGATAAAGTTTTCTGCTCTGTTTTAAAACTGTTTCACAATTTTCACCATTTTTTTTTTAAATAGTTTATTGTGTTTGGTTTCTATTGACTACAACAACAATTATTGTTCTTAAAGTTTGCTGCGCAATTTTTTTTATAGAAATTAATTAAACTCGAATGTTGGCTGTGATTTATAACTGACTTATTTTTTTTTTTTTTTTTTGGTTTTGTTTTTTGTTTCCTCTTTATGTCATTGGCAAGTTGTGTGATTTATCCTTTATCCCTGTACACGCTTCGTATGAGTAATAAAAGTTACGCTTTTACTGCTGCAATCACAGTTGAAAAAGGTAAAAGCAATAAGAGAAAAAAACCATAAAAAGGTAAGAAGAAATTAAGGCAACATAGTTAATCACAGCAAAAGTTGGTCAATGAGTATTTAAAAGTTTTTTTTACACATTTAGCAAATAGTTTGCTTGCTAATTGGAAAAAGTTGTTGCAGCGCATTAAATTCTATTGGCTTGCATTTCAAATGGCTTTAGTTTCATGCATCCACATATAAGCTATCAGTATCTACTCGAAAAATATAACAACCCAAATCACTCAGTAAGCACTTTTCACACTTTTCAATGACACTACTTGAAAAATCGCGCGCAAACATCATATATCATACATATACGAGTATATACACTCAACACTTGTTGGTGTGGCGCCTTTAAGTGTTTGTTGTTAACAATGTCAAAAGACTGATAGACAGCCGTACGGAAGGACGGAAGGCATCACTTTGTCAACAGCATATTTAATGAACGGCAAGCTGCTGAAATTTTATTGTAGTGCAGCAGCATCCTTTGATACAAGTACGAGGCTGTTGATGATAATGATGACAGCAGCATCAACAACAAAAACAACAACGATTAAGTATCGCAGTAAAATGTGATGAATTTCATGAAGCAACGGCAACAGCAAAAAACCCAACACACAAACAGCAAAAACTTTATCAGCAATCTGCCTGCGTGCAACATCGTTATCAACTGGCAGCAACTTCAGTTTCAGCTACAGCTACAGCTTCAAAGCAATCTAGGCGCGCCGCAAAGTGAAATGTCAGCAACATGACGTTGAATTTACAAATTACAACTAATTAAAACTTGATGAGTCTGCGTGAGTGAAATCAAGCGCTTATATCTTCATGACAGCCTCGCTGATGATGATGAGGCGAAGTTCAGATAAGCATTCATGCCGCAAGGTGGGGCAGCAGCAAGTAACAAACACCCAAAGGACCGCTAAAGCAGGAAATGAAGAAAAATTCTTTGAGAAATAACTTGCTGTCAAGTTGCAAAGCAAAATAGGGAGCCGCATTAGAAAATGTAACTCAAACCAGTTATGTATCTCACAGATAAACGCTTTATCAATCAATCTGTTAAGCAACTTTGCGACAATTTTTACTGAGATACATTTCATTTTTTTTTTTTTTTTGCTATTTGCAGTTATCAACGACATCCGCTTATGCAACAAGAACCGGAAATGTTTTAAATATTGCATGATCGAGTTTTTGTTGCGCAGCAAAAAAAAAAAAAAAAAAAAAAAATCTGCTATATATATGAAATATTTATGAAATAAAAAAATAAATTGCTGCAAAACAGAAAAAAAGTATGGTAAACTTTTTTACCTGTTCTGTATTTTTTATTTTTTGTGTGGGAAACATTTATGTATCAAAAAAAAAAGCAAAAAAAATGCAAAAAAGTTGTTACATATTATTTATAAAGTTGCTGACCAGCGTTAAAGTTGCTACAATTTTTGTTGTGGTTGTTGTGGTTGTTGCTGTCAATGCAACTCAACTTGCAGTAACAACCCACAGAACTTTTGTCGTAGACGGACAAGTTTCATACTTAGTACAATAACAGCAAAAACAACAACAACAAATTATTACAACAAGCAAAGTGGTGACGAGTTGCGAGGGTTGCATAATGTATTAGCAATAATTGCATGCAATTTGTTTTCAATAAATGAGATAATGAGCTAAGCATTTGCAACAGTTCATAAAATTTGCAACGAATACAAAAATTGCATACATATAAAGGCGAGGCTATTTTAGTGTTAAGAGGAAAAAAAAGAGGAGCAACATAAACAGGTGGTGAGAAAATAACAATAGAAATTATGGTGACGAAGAAAAAATTTCTTCTCCCTATCGTACTCTTAGAAGAGCAAGAAAATACGGAAAGGAAGAAATGAAAAAACAGCAGGCCTGCCGTTGTTTGTTATTGTTGTTGCTTAGACAAATGTTTCTTTCTCTGCATGCAGTAACTGTGATATTCAGTGGTGACTTTTATAATAACTTTGGTACCGTTAATACCAAACCTATTGCATTGTAACAGGAAAACTTGTGTTTACAAATCAGTACAAGCTGAATTGGTCTAACAACAAGCTCTAAAATTATAATTTACCTGGTTTGTATTTCGATAAACATCAATCAGCGAATTTTTTTGTTGCATATTTAAGCTACTATAGACATCCTGCATTAATTGACATTTACAAATTTCAAATCAAATTTCCATATAATTTATTTTGTAAAATATGATAAATGTATCAGGTTTACATGCATATATTTACAAACCTCAGAAACTATATTATGTATTCTGTATGCAAATTTGTATAGCTTTGTGTCATCTTTTATAATACTCAAACTTATAAATAATATTGTTTGTAAATATGAATCAACAAATATTTACTTTGAGCCAAAAAAAAAATTAATTTTAAATTTATACAATATAAACTTGTAAACAACCGATTATCGTGCGGTTATTAATTATTTGTTTTTAAAATACTAAATTAAATTATGTTTATGTAAACTCTGCTGTTCCGAAGTCAAACAGAAAATATAGCAAAGATAAATTCAAAAAAATTTTTGTCAGACGGCTGGTCAAAACAAAACATTCAGCTTACAAAAAAATTTGAATTAAATGCAAACATTAATATACAAATAATACAGCGTGATGTATTAGTGGATGATCGAAGTTTAAAGATATATACAATTTTTAGTATTTAGAGCAGCGAAATATTTGCTGCACTATTTGCATTTAACCAAGCTTGCAGTCAAGGTAATATTGGCCTAAATGAATAGTTCATGGACTTGGTACCTAATTTAACATATTCTCATAATTTAACGCCGTGACCTATTCTTTTTTTTTTTTTTTTTTTGCTGTCAAAACCTAACAAATAGCGCATTGGTCATTGAGTAAACTTATTATTTCGAGGGGCATCGACGAAAAACAGTTTCGAAAGAGTTTAAAAAGAGGCAAACTTGCGAAAAAAAAAAATGAGTTATGGTAAAAAAAAATATTTTTTCTAAGCTAAGCCAATTAATTTTCAGCCACGCCTCGTACGATGGATTTGTTTCTTGTATGTGTTTAAGTGCAGTTTTTCATAGTTTCAGCCTGACATCGTTCGACAATGATAGTTCACTATTGATATATGTAAAACTTGTACTTCACATTGCTCGCCTTATGTTGCCTTTAACTAAAATTTTTTTTTATTTATTCTGCTAACAATTTCCTTTAACCAATCGTCAGTTTATGGGGTTCATACTGATAGAATAAACCTTCAATCTCTAACAAAGACTTCGTTACGAACTGCCGTAACGAAATGAATCCATCGGGGAGTGACTAAGAAATTGGGACCTCTTTAAGAAAGGTCAATTCAATTTATGGGACGTTACAGAACACATAAATCGACCTACACGAAGACAAGTTCCAATGAAAGATGATATCAGCGAATGCTGCAGAACAGATAGAACTAAGTCTGAAGCCTTTGCTATGCACAAATCAATATTTTGATACTGCAGCAACTGCTAAAATATGTAAAGTAGGTGAATTCCAAGAAGCAATGTGCCGCATAGACTTGCCTACATTTCATGTCACTCTTCAAGCGACTCTAAAGCAAATCGCATTTATTCTGTCAGTTCAGCTTCTCATGTAGAATAATTTCAAGATATATTTAATTGGGTTATTTTTAAAATAAATCAATTAATGAAGATATCTACTTTGATGATTGAAGTTAGCAGAGACTTAAACTTATAAAGTTCTGGACATTTTGTAGACATGTTACCTAGCTGCTCCAATTTACAAACAGCTTCTTTGACTAATTGCATTAAGACAGCATGAATATTTTTGAATAGTTGATGCAGCTCAAACTGAGATGTTTCAGTAAAGTTTCTGTTGTAGGGACCCTTGTAAGTGGTTGCAGCAGTAAATATGTAAACATGACAAAATCTTCTCAGACCCATTCTTTTTATTTTTTATAAGAAAATCTAAAATGTATATCCTTAATGCTGAATAGCGTATAACAACAATCGAAATCTGATCTAAAGCTGTTACTCTTAACGAAACAACAATTGCTCCAACATTTCTTATTTTGCTTTTTTCTTTTTCCTTTTTTTTTTTTTCTACCCATTTGGAATCATTACGAATAAATAAATCTTTTCTTTTTAATTTTGAACAATTTCCTATTTCGAATAAAAAATAAATTATTAAAATTTCTTACAGATTTTTTTAGATTATCGTACAACCCTCGTGTGACTGAAATGCTGTCAAAGAATGAATGATAGAAATTATACAACTTTGTTTTAATTTTTTGTTGAACTTGTTGGAAATGTTGTGCTCGTGGATGTTGTTGTTGTTGTTTTTGCAATTATTGCTGTTGATGGTACTTAATAATTAAATATTGTCAACATTTAGATACAAACAGCAACAACAAATTGTTATGCGTTGTGACTTTTATGTTTTAATTTTAATTTTAAGTAAAATTTTCTTTCTCTCCGTCTTTCTTTGAAGCTATTTGTCTACATTGCTGACGTTAAATTGCTGTTGCTGCCACATGCGGAATTGGGCATCTAAAATGATGGCAGACTCACTACTGATGGCGCTTCATTGCAACAGGAAGTGCGAAAACTATTAGTGGCACTTATTTATTCATTAGAGGCTGTTAGAGGGAGCCGCACCGCACCGCACCGCATAGCAGAGCAGAGCATAGCACATCACAGCGACTAATGACGAAACACTTAACCGCAATGCAACAAATTCATATGCAAAATCAGCTGCCACAGCCACAGTCAAACAGTTGCTGCAGAATTTGCTCTAATTATGTGTTCTTGGTTGGTCGTCGTCGTCGTCATTACCGTTGTTGTTGTTGTTGTTGTTGGTGGTGTTGTGACTGCTACTAACGACGAAGGCAACATATTGCATCCTTACTGTTGCAACTTGATGATGACGGCGACGTTGCTGTTGCATCTGCTGTTGATGCGTTGAACGTTGTTTTATTTGAATGGGTCGGACGGTCGGTCGGTCGGTCTCCCTGCAACTATTCGCAGTCATACTATATAGACTCAACAGCGTTCATTGAAATGTCAATGCACTTTCATATTGCTGCGTGGAATATTTTCTTCTTTGCATTTGCAATTACTCTCATATTTGTTACAAATTTCTTTTTATTTTGTATTATTTTTCCTTTTTTTTTTTTTTGTGCAGCATTTTTGCATGTGGCATGCGAATATTAAATGCAATTGCTTTCAATTGCTTGCGAAAATTAAATGTTGAGAGTGAATGAACTCTCAATTGGAATTTATTCTCATTTTTCTTTTTTTGCTATTAAAATCGAAGTTTAGTTTTTTAAGTTTGAAGTAGAATATTGTTGTTTTGTTTTAGCAGTGCAGTGCATTAGGCTTACATTCGACCCAGAGGCCATTAAGTAATTGGTTTGTATAGCTAGCTCGAACTATTGAGTCGAATGAACCGAACAACTCATTTATTAGCTTCGAGTTCTTTTAATTATTCAACATTTGTATTATACCTGAACCGTATGTGGCAGTTTATTCAGGTAAATAGTCAGCTTATACTGGAAGTTTTTACTTTGTTGAATATAATACAAGAAGTAAAAAAATTGTGCAATGACTAGTCAGAGGCATACAGTTTGGCTACTGAGCAAAAACGCATTTCTTATTGAGATGTAGAATACTGTTCATGTGAACAAGATATAGAAATTTTTAAACGACATTCCAATCGCAGTGCAATAATTTTTTTTTCTGAATCAAGCTTGGTATGGGTTGACCCAAAAAGTGCTAAAAAATGGAAATCTGACGAATATAACATTTGCCGCTATCAGCAAGGAATGCAATTAAGCTCTCAAATGCAAAAATGAAGCCAAACAAGTCCATACGCACGGAGCAAATCAATGTTATGGAAGATGCTTCTGAAGATAAACTTAGTCGTAATGAAGCTTCAGATTAATATTTTAAAAAAATTATTTTTAATGAGAGTAATTCATTTTTAAAGTACTAAGCTGGCATGAAATGGCGTTTACTGTGCGTCTGTGCTTACTTTTAATTTTGCTTCTTTGAACGAGTGTTTGTGTGCTCAAAAAACAAGCCAAAAAAATCACAGTTTAAATAAAAAAATAATATAAACCATTTATAGAACGAGTGGGTACATGAATTGCTTTATATGAAGAATAATTTACAATAAAGTATGTTGAATTTAGAAATACATTGTTGATTATTTGAAGAACAAGAGTTTTATATTGAGATTAATTTGGGAATGTTTTATATTTGGTTTTTTATTTTGAAAACATTTTGATTTAACATTGAAACATTCCACTTTTTTTCTATTTTAATTTGGTAAGAAGATGAGCCAAGTTTGTATATTTGTTTTGTGACTAACAAGAGTTGAATAGTCGTTATTTAGAACTTAGTGTGCTCGATATCGAAATACCCTGTAACCTCATTGAACCTTAATTTTATATAGGGGATATTTTTCTATCTGGATACATTCTATTCCATTCTATTGGAATTAGTATAAGATAAATCAAATACGGCATTTATAGCTAAATTAACTACATTAACAAACATTTTTTTAGAAAGATGGGCCCTATCTGCACCTAGATATTGTAAAATATTTTAAAAGGATTAACGTAAGGTACACAGAATTTAGTGCTTCTAAAACTAAGAAATATGTTTGCGTGTTAAGTCCCAAGTCACACTTAGGGAGGGATGGTAAGCACATTAAAGGGATTTAAATAAATCGAAGATTTTATCTCTTATAGACTCCAAGTTTTCGAATTTTATGCTGATAGCCAGACGGATTGAAGGACATATCTATATTATTTGGCCTTTTAATGCTGATCCAGAATATAGGGACATGATATAAAAAATTAAACCTATCAATCTGTACTGCAGTGCCATTTCTGCTTTGATTACAAACCCATCTATAACATTTTTTAGATTAATTTCAGCATGAACTACGGGTGTAAATAATATAAATAAATATAGTTTTGACTAGTTTGCTTTGGACACTAGACAGACAGCTGACAGCATTTCTAGCAGCTCAAGATTTTATATAAATGTTTTTTTTAAAGGCTTATCTAATAAATTAAAACTTCTTTAATGCTATTCACACGATTGACATATAAAAAAATGTATCTTTACATTAGAGCTTAAATAAAACTTAATAACAAATTTAAATTTTAATCCATAAACAATTTTGCTAAGACTTTTTGCTATCTTTTTCTTTTCTTTTTCAATCTTATTATTTGAACTTTTTTTTTTTGCGAAACGAAAATTGTCACAATTGAACCTAACTGATGAGGCTTTGTTTGTATAGAGATTTGTAAACTTTGTATAGAGATTTGTAAACTCTCAGATTTAAAATCATATTTCACATAAATAATATTAATTAGTCTGAAATGGGTCACATAAAAAAAAAATGCGTAACACTTTTGTTCTGTCTTTCTGAAAGAGGAAATAGGAAAGCAAAAATCGATACGATTATGGCTTTTGCATCAAACTGTTATAAATAAAATAAAATTGCTTTTTGGAAATATAAAAAAATATTTAATAAAGAAATATTTAAATTAAATATTCTTTTTGACATAGGCGAATTGGCGTTAGAATCAAACATGGAAATATCAAACAAAAAATGATGTATAAGTTCTTGTTATGAAACTTTTAATAAGTTATAAGGTATATAAAAGGCATATTTCGTCTTTTTTTTTAATTATTTTGACTAAACTGTTTCACTATAAAGCGCTGGTTGGCTCGTAAATATGACTGATAGCGAGATGGAGGAGTATCTAATGGCCGATAAGACCAGTCGTTCATACAACCAGACATGCACGCTGGATTCTCCGAAATAGTTATTGGAGCAGTTTGTACATCAGATTTTACTCAATATTCAGCCTCAGCAGAAGGCTTTTCATTATCTGCTTCCATTAATTCATCTTTTTGCTGTCTGGTTCTTAAGTTTAAGTGAAAAACAAACACTTATCATGCTGACACTGACTATGGCAATACTATCGGCAAGATCATTATTCTTCAAGAATAATATCAATTGATCCTCACTGACAAGTGATATACGGATGGAATTCTGACTGGAAGTGAAAGAGGCGTGAGTTTTATAGACCCCAAGATGTAGCAACAGAAATACATGAATATATATACTAATAACTTTCAGATGTATGTGATCTTATTTTTAATATATTCAACTCGCTGTCAAATATGCATATAAGCAATACTTTCCAAAAAGCTTCGAATTTTGAATTTATGGAAATGTCATAATTGCTTTTCAAAAACTTTGTCGCGCAAAATGTATATTAGGTGGCAAGAGAAAGGAACTGTCATAAAACCTAAAACTTGCATTTAATGTTCGAAGACAAAATTAACTACAATATACTTAGTTTTTTTTAAGCCAATTCTTTTATATATTCAAAATTTGAAAAAGTGCTCTTTCAAAGCAACACAACAAATACTACAGAATTGGTTAAAAATTTATATTTGGCTATAAATTCGTTAAAACAAGGAATTATTCCAGAAGACACCGAAGTTGATTTACTTCCAGATGATGTTTTGAAAAAAAATTTAGTTAAAGTTTTTTGTGAGGGCTATCAGCTTGAAAAACCAATTAAATCACTTCAAGTAGATAAAGAAATAAAGGGAGATATTCGAGGCTGCTGCACAAATTTTTTAGTTAAGCTTATTAAGCTTATCAGATCGTCAGCATAATGACATTCATTTAGCTTAGTCAGCATATTTTGACGAAGTTAAAAAGTTTTGGCCTACAATGACTCTTGTGGAAAAATTAATGGAGTTGGTAAAATTTTCGATACACATGTTGTCCTTGCCATATTGCAAAGATGGGTTTGGGTTGTTCTAACTATGAGGTGTCATAAAAATATCTTAATTTAATTGGCTTAACTGAACAATATGATGACTTTTAAAACCAATATCGCTTTGAAGGAGCTAGATGAATTATTTAAAAAATAATAATAATAAAACATGAACGAAGCCTGTTTAAAAAATTCAGTGTTTCTGCTCCAAAGTTGGCATCACTTGTGACCATAAAGAAAATACGTCTCTTAAAAATAGTAGAACTTATACGGGATATCGCTTTAGAACACAATTTTGCAAATTAAGAAGCTCGCACTTTGGTTCTAAAATTTCTTATCAATAAAATTTTTTTTATAGTTTTGAAATAAAATATAAAGTTAGTATATTCACGCTTTAGTCACGAATTCATTGTTCCGCACCAATAAATAACAAAATTAATTTTAGCTCTAAATTAATTTTTAGTGTTCAAAAAAACACTTGAAAACAATTTATTGGCGATAATTTGTAAGCGAGAAACATGAGTCTCTAAGTTGGGCTGCATTTTGAATTTAAAAATAATTATTATTTACACTTTTTCAACTAAAATGTTAATCAATTAGGTGTGAAAAAGCTAAACAAAATATTTACATTTAAAGCGGAAAATACTCAATTAAAAATGTATAAACATGTAAGAATGCTGCAGTCGCATCTACACGAGATACACCGTGCCACTTGAATTCGTGTGATGGAGATATTTCTGTACGAAGCAAATATATTATATTGTTATTGGAATAGAAGAAGTCAAGTCATAATTTATTTGTAGCTTATTAATAAAAACTAAACAAAAAAAAATATTAAAACAAATACTTAAAAAGATGATAAAGCTGTGTATTTTATGCATTTGAGGTATTTTAATTCAAGCATAAAAAAAACATACCTTCTTTCCAAATTACAATAATCCGCGTTGTTGTTTAAGTCTTCAGCACTGATTGTATCTGTTGCCAGTTCTGTTTTTTAGTACACTCGTTTTTTATTTTTTTTTAATATCAATATAAAAAGCCAATCACTTCCTTTTTTATTTTTTGTAAAATTTTTTTTTTAGCGTATTATCAAAACACAAAATCACAAGAATATATATTCGCATATAGCGCACAATTTTCCAATATTAAGCGAGCGAACGCGTTTGTTTTCAACGAGGTCGTATCTATGCATATACAGCAGATACTATATGTATTTATATACTATATATAGGATATATCGCCGCATGGGAGCGATTTCTAGCGAAAATTGTATGAACACAATAAAAGCGAAAATGCTTATTTATTATTTCAAGTCGAAAATTCTTGTATAATTTATGAATGTGAAACATTCAACGAAGTTGAAGTCGAATTCGATGTGGAGGACGTTGAGGACAGCGACACAAACAGCAAAATAAACATTTGGAAATAACAATTCGAACGCACGAAATCAGCTTAGAAAAGGACGACAATGTCGTCGCATTTCGTTGTTGTTATCGAAGGAGCTGCAGAAGGTTATATCGGTTGGTATGAAATAGCGTCAAGGGACCGCAATAAAATCTCCACACGCGCTACACTTCAACGGGCAAAAATGATTGCGAATACCCTGCGTCCATGTGTGTATGTCTGTCTGTCCGTGTGTGTGCTACTGACTGACTGACTTCCGTACAGCGTTTGCCAAAAATAAAAAAAAATAATACTTAATTTACAAACTCACACACACACTCGCACACAAAGTTACTCAAATATAGAAGCCGGTTGTTTCGATTTTGGCGGCGATTTCGTATTTTTATTTCGAGTCACTTAAATTTGAATTTAAATTTCGCTTTTTATTTTAGTGTCGCACTTAAAAATTTGATTACGCGCATTTTTCGTTGATTTCGTTGATTTTGATGTTGATGGATTGAATGAGCACAGCGCAATAAAATGTCATGTTTTTTTTTTTTCGTTTTTTCGTTTATCATTCGTTGGATTGAAGTTGAAATTGCGATCGCTGAATCTGTCAATCAAACGCGGCAACTGTATCTGACAGTTTGTGGCATCAATCAGTGATCAGCTTGCAGCGCGTAGGAATGCATCAATGCAGTACAACACACATCACTCGTCAAACATAAACGCAACTTAAATGCGAAACACGGCATAAACTGAAACGCCCGCCTATGCTGTAGACAGCAGATCATTGACGAGATACTTTGAAACGCACACGCACTCACAGCTACGTAACTCTTCGACTCGAAATGCCGCAAGTGTTGCACTTGAAAACATTCAATTTTGAGATACAACGCACGACGGAACTAACAGACAGCTGCCGCGTATCCAACCTGCGCGCACGAGAATCCAACAGCAACTGACGCAGCTCGCAGTAGCAAATGCGGCTTTGGAGCCGGGCAGCACAGCTGCTGCCAACGCTTGGCGTAGCGTCGCGTTGCCGCTTGCTGCATGTGGAGTATTGTGGAACATAAAATTAGCAGCAGCCACAAACGAATGAATAAAAGCAAACGGAGTCAGTCAACTCCATACACTGTGAAAAATCTTAATTTATAAATAGGACTTTTGTTTAGTTTAATGAAATTGTTTGCTTGGAAATTGAACTGAATAAACTCTTGTCACGCCGGCTGGTGTGACGCATTGTGTTAAGATATGTTGCTTGCTTGCATCACAAAGTATCTTTGAAAAAAAATACGCAGGTCTCAGTGTAGCGAAATCGAGACTTAAACTGAGAAAATATTATTCTAAATGGAATGGAACAGCTTGGCGACTCTTCATTGACTCTTCTAAAGGAAGTAGCAAGTCATCGTTATTACACAATACCAACATCTATGCTTCTTTACCTACAGCTCACTCGACTGTAAGGCAGGAAAATTATGGGAACTTAGAATACTTTTGAATTAAATTGACTACGAGCAATACAGATGGTAGATCTGACGAGATTTAAAAATTAGTTCCTTATTACTCGGGCAACAGCACGGTTTCACAAAGCACCTCCTTTAATTATGTTTATGGCGTATTAAGAGGCAGAGAGCATCATTATGAGTTAAGAGTTTAGCGAACCAGAAAATCCCACACATCTGTGTCACGTTTTGTTATCCACAAAACCCTAGTAGATTCATTGAAGATCCTAATTCTTTCTTTTCATATAAAGCTTGGTCTGGTAAAACAGTTTGTCAAAACCCTTAATAAGTCTTTCAAATGAATCTGATGCCAAAATTAAAAAAGGGTTTGTTTGATGGTCCTCAAATTCAGATATTATTCAGGGGATAATGACTTTATCAGTACGATGAATTGTCGGGAGAAAGCAGCCTGGTTAAGTTTTCGATATCCAAGAAAACTTTATAGAATATCGAAAAAATCTATAATACAAAGAACTCGTTGACAAGATGATGATAATGCAACCTCCACGCGATGTACATCGGATGGATGCCGAGGGAACGAAACTTTGTTTGTTTATTTCTTTAAAATGCCTGAATATAATATTTTCAATTGAAAAAACTAGAAAAATTATTCTGTTCCACAAAAATATATGTTCCACTAAAAAAATGGGCACTACCAAGGGTTACTGCTTTTCTATTGATTTTACACTGCAAGTTCCGGCTTCTTACATACATATTGAAAATCGGCTCCATAGTTTTCGAATCCATAATTATTTGTGAACATACAAAATTTTAGTATTTAATGGAATATATCACCTAATTTTGCCAACCATTGAAAGAGCTTTTCGATAAATGAATTTGCATTCATAAATTATTAAATCACTTATTCACTTTTTTTTTTAAATAATATTAAAAATATTTTACTGTGTATTGAAGTTGTGGAATGTATTTCAGTATAAAACGCGCAACTTGCTGAGCGACAGTATGGAGAATTGTGTAGAATTTGTTTGCCGGCTTTTGAGCGCCAAGAAACACGTGCACGCAACATGTTGCTTAGCACTACGGAAAAAATGGAATTTTAAAATAAAACAAAACTTTGTAAAATGCTTTTTATTCTTAAAAATATTTAAAAAGTATATTTAAGAATCTATTTAATATAATTAATTTCAAAAAATTTTAAAGTAAACAACTGTCCTCTAAATTGATGACTGTTTGCAACAAAAATTATATCCAACCCTCAAATAATTCTGATCAAAGCCCTAAATATGAAAAATGTTTCATAATTTCAACATCTTCCTAATTTAATTTGGAAAAGTTTTATTACTTTTCTGTTTATTACGAATGTGACGAGCAAAACAAACTAGCTGAAAATTGACATGCGCATAGAACGAAAAAAAAAAAAATGAGAGAAACCGGTATGGACGCCAAATAAACTGTGGAGAGTTTGAATAAACAAACCAAAAATGTTGCCAACATCTTATGTTGCGAAACATTAGAAAAATTATGTTGCAGTTAACATATTTCTAAAGAAGCTTCAAATGTATCATGGACAAACTCTAAAATTGCACGAAAAATCACCGTATTCCATGATAATAGTTAAAAATCAAATCGGCAGTAAGACTCAGAAATAATAAAGACAAAAACAAAATAAAGATTACAACCATTTGCGAATTATAAACGATGAACTAAAATTTTTTTCTCGAAACCCACGCAAAAAAAGGAGGCAAGCAGAAAATAATGATTGGCTTACATTTTTTTTTTTTTTTCGAAAACGAAGAACCCGTATAGAACTAACTAAAATTATTTAAAAAAAATTTACATTCCAAATTTTCATTTTTCATTAAAAACATTATTTAACTAAGCCTTATTCTGATACCTTGTTAGATCAGAAAATGTTTTCAACTTACTCCACTATCACAGTTAATTATTTTCAGTCACTAAAAAATAATAAGTCATTCATCAAATTCTCAATATTTGCCTTAATGTCCTGCTAAAGAATGATCTTATTTACTTGATTTAAATAATGAAATATTGTTCATAACTTGGCTACTTCCACTAACATGGCAAGTCGCTGAAGTTTTAAAACCTTGAAAGTGGGGGTTTTCAGAGTTTCTCTTAATTGCATATGATACAGCACTACACTGCACAGGTCCAACATATATTACGATCCAAGACGAACTGTAGGCTAAGAGTCGATTATTTACCTTTGAGCAAAGTCTAATTTAGATTGACATACTTAAAAAAGAGTATACGGACTTATGCAGCATTACTTTCTATACTTACAAAAAAATTTTCTAACCATGAGGGATGGCTATTATATGGTTGCATATATTAAGGATTTTGGTAGACTGTTCTCATAAATATTTTAACAAATTCAGTACTTTCAAGTTTCTAGAATGTTATAAAAAATTATTTCAAATAATAGAGTCATCTGTAAAAATACTTCGCCGTTTCTATACACTGCAATTCCGCAGAGTTTGGTGGAAAAAAGAAAGAAAACCAAATTGCAGCCATTGAACAATTGAAAGAAAATTCAATGACCGCACTTAATCGCTTCGCATGTCAGCTTAGTCTAACTGTCTGTGTCCGTCTGCTCGACTTGCATTAAATACGACACACAAACAACTTCACGTACTGCTGGCTGGCTGTCTTTTGTGCGCTTCGTGGTCTGTTTTGGATGGCTTTATTTGTAAGCGCATAATGTGGCAAATGTGGCGTACACGAAGCAATGAAAAAATAACGCTGTAACGCAAATATGAAATGCAAATGCAGCCACCACAGACACCCGCTACTAGTAGCTACAGATACTATTGTATTGCAGATACATTGCATGCGAAACTGAAAGTTTCGTCTGTGCAAACAATGAACTTTCGCTTTGGCATAGCCGCGCAAAAGAAATTATAATAGCCGCAGACTTGTCATTATTAATGATGATGAGTTCAATGGAAAGATTCGAATTTATGACACCACGAGCAATGGGAATGGGAAGTAGCTGCGTGTGTCGATCTCATGGCGCTTTATTAATTCAGAACTTATCAATCAAATTAAAGAAACACAGAACAGCATAGAATATATGTACAATATAGTATAGCGTAGAACAGACTTGCTATTCGAATGATTGATCGCCAAAGAAATCTGTTTTGTGTTAGCTTAAATGCCGCTAATAAGTGCTATCTAGATAAAAATAGAAAGAAAACAAAATGTATCTCCATGATCAAAACCAGCTGCGTTCGAACCTTGATTTGAGCACAGCGTAGAATATTGAATACGTTTATTAAGCCAACGTAAACAGAATTTGAAACCTTCGCACATGTAACACTGTATGTGGCGAGTATCTCAAATTTAAGCTGCGCTAAGTATCTAAGTATCTATAAGCCGCGCTAAATAAACATTGCGCCGCGCCAACAGCGCCTGAGAAAGAGATACAAATTTTCGTATTAAGCGATCAATAATCATTGTAAATACGCCAATGTGACGCCCCAAGGCGATAAAGCAAAAATATTATCGCATTGTATAGGAGCAGAGTCCAAAAGCGCTACAAAGCAGGCAGGCGTGGGGCGAGCAGCAAAACTTTAGCAGCAAACGCGCAGGCGGATTGTATAGCATAGAAAGAAACTTTGTGCGGCGTTATTATGACCGTCAAGATAAACAATAGAAATCCATATACAAATCGAAGCAACTCACTTGAAATGTGGCAGGAGTACGGAGTACGGAGTACTAGAACATTCAAACGCTTGCAGGCATATTACAAACTGAGCGGGTGAGCTAACGTACGGATGAACAAGCAATTCTTTTCCTTTCTTTTTTTCTCTTTTTTTTGCAGATACAAATTATGGTCGAAACGTAAATACTGCAATCATTTTAATAGACCAAAAGCGGTGCATAAACCATAAAACGCCGTATGTAGCCAAATAGAAAGATAGACAAGCAGCTCAACTCAGCTCAGCTAAGCTAGCCAAGTAAAGTAAGCATAAACAACTTCAAAAGATACTCGTTGTAGTCTAAGGACTACAACGATCGAGCATTTGAAATATGAAAGACCAAACCCAGTACGTGGCACGCGAGCATTTGGAAGCTGCAGCTGAAGAAGCGCCAAGGTATCACGAGTGGCTAAAAGGTGCAAGGGGCGGGTGCTGTCCTGCGTTCGTTTGCTGTAAAATGTTTATTATAGGAATTTAGGTGAAATTAGCGTAGATAAATTTTACACAAATTTTTCGAATTTTCACTGCGCTTATATATGAACTATACATTGGCTAGCTATATACATTGGCTAGCTATAGATACAAAGTCTGTGGTTTGCTTAGTCAGTTTATGCGATGCGCGCGATAGTCTTCGACGTCGCCATTGTCGGCTGATGTGCATAGATACAAAATACCTTTTGGCCACATTGAACTGCGGCATTGACCATTCCATTGCATTAGTGGCAAGAAGGGCGGACAGTGGCGTCTTTTGTTTAGAACGCACCTTTCACAGCGCTTTGCATGCGCTGCAAATTCCTTGTTGTACGTTTGTGGTTTGGTTTGGTTTGTTTTGTTTTGGCTGCAAAGCTATTTTCTTCTTGTACGAGTATTGATTGTTTTCGGTTTGTGTGTGCATTTGATGTGAATTGAGGAAAATTATTGAAATTGAGCTGTAATCTGTGTGCGTTTTTGAGCGAAAGGGCTATTGGAATTTCTTTAAATAGAAAAAAAAAACACACTGAAGCTAGCAAGTTATTGTGTGCTGTCCCAAAGAGTTAATCTAAAACACATTTTGTATACTTTAATGGCTTCGATTTTTACTCTGACTCTGCGTTCATATTAGGCCTTCGCAATTGAAGAGGTTAAGCAAAAAGTAAGCTGGTGCATTTTTGAACTTAAATATTTTTCAGAGTACCAATATTTCGAAATACTGAGTCTGAGCGGCAGGTGTTAAAGAGTTCCTTAAGTGAATTTATCTACTTGGCTTGAAGGACATTGCGATTTATTTTAATGAAATAAATGGAAAAACTTCCAACGAACACTTATTGGGCTCATGACAGGTCATGCAATTACGTATATCTATAGCAAACATGTAGGGTATTAAACATTCAATTACAAGAAATTTTTTCATTTATATAATTTTTTCATATTTTTCCAATTACAACGTCATAAATAATATCTGTCCTTTGTGCCACGACTGGCAATTTTCACGCACGCCACAGTAAAGATTTTATTTTAGTACGCCGCATTAAACTGTCTACACGCTGAAAAATAGTTTTCAAAAAAATTAAAAACACCCAACCAACGAATTCGAACGAAATTCATAAATTTTATTCGCACAGAGTACGAAATAGAAAGGAGGAATCCTCTTGATTAATTCAGGCATTTCTGTTTGTCCGACATAAACAAAATGCAAAGCTCTTTGCCTGATTGCAGCAGCCAGCCCGCAGTATTTGTTTATATTTCACAATAAAACTACAAAATGTGCCATGAAAAACCATTGTTGTTGAATAACGATTTCAATGAAAAACTCGGTATTTGTTTTAAAACATTTCCTGTTGAAATATTTATTGCATACGTTAAGCTAAAAAGTTTTTAAGTAAAATGCTTCTAAAAATAAAAAATATTATTTTTAAAAAGGTAAAAAAAAGAAGCAGAAAGTTATTGAACTCTTTGCGTTTGACTGTACACTATCGAAGATAGTATCTGTAGCTGTGCGAGCAGCGTATCTGGTAGAGCAATCGGTTGCAATTGAGAAATCAATCTTTCACTTTTTATGCTGACCAACCTTCTTCTTTCTACCTTAGAAGCTGATATTTTGCTTTCAAAGCCAGCAATCAAGATAAAACGATATACAATAAAAAAAGGAAGCATCAAACCTGTTGCTGTTGAGATTTAAGGCATTTTTTCCGCATACTTCCGCTTGATATGGCTGCCAGTTGCAATCGAATGTGTGCGAGCGATGCTAATTTTGACAGATTACAAGTCATTTTGCTTAGCTTTGAATCGCTCGCTGATGGCAAAGAAAACCACAAAATATTGGTAAAAAAAATCAACGAAAAAAAATAATATTTGTTCCTTAAATTCGATAGCAACGAAGCTCAAATACTCTGCAGTTGCATCGAAACTTACGCACAAAAACCTCAAAATGTCAATTATTACATAATTTTCAGAGACCATCTGCACCATTCAATACTATCAAAATATAGACTAGAACTAATGATAATATGCAGACAGACAGATAGACCTAATAGAGCTACTGAATTTATGTATAAACTTCATATTTCTTTGCCACTTCCTTCAGCCTATTACAAACTGCATGCCAAAATTAATATACCAAACAATACTACTTAAGTGCGTAGCGCATAAATAAAAAAGGATTCGATTGTGTAATGATGTCTGAGCATTCTACATGCTGCATTAAAGCAACTTTGCTTGTTGTTTCTTCTTTTTTTTCCTGCTACAATTTTAATAGCGCACAAACTTCAATTTGCATTTTGGTCATTGAACTCAATTATTACGCAAAATTATGCTACTCGGACGTGCAGCACAATAAATCAGTATAAATCAGCAGCAGAGCACATTAAATGCAAATAAAAAAAATGATTTCAAATAAAAAAAATGTTTGCTACTTGAAAGGAACCCTTTTTAGTATATCGCTTCCTTTTTTTATTTGGCAAAATTTTTCCCAACACGCTGGCTTCTTTTTTTTCTGCACTCTTAAAATTGCAATGTTTGCGTGCATTGAGCAAAGAAATTGTGGTTCAGTCTCAGCTTTGCTTGCTTTGAGCACATAAATTAATACAGGAAGTCATGCTGCTTTCAATTATGTATCTCTTAGAATGCAAAAGTTGAAATTTATGAGCTACAAAACTTTGGCCGCGTTGAATTAAAGAGTTAAAAAGAATTTCATAAGCGAATTTGTGCAAAATTAAATAATAATTTCTGCTTAAATCTTCGAAATTTGTACAAGTATGACTTCAAATCTATTAAAAACCGCAAATCAAAAACCGAAAAACCAAACATTGCAAAAACTGTTTGACAAATGTTTTTAGCAGAACTTGGCTAGGAAATCACTTGAAACCGAAAAGTATAAATCAAAGCAGCATGCAATAATGGAATTTAATGTTAAGAACAAACATTTTCACTTCATTCGGTTTGTGTGTTCTTGAAAGGAGAAGTCAAGCGCATAGAAAGCATACTTCCGGCTGTGTGTCGAAACAGAAAATAAATAAATAAACCAGAAGTCAACAACAACAAGCAGAAATACGCAAAATAATCAAGGAATATAAAGTAAACTATTGTTGGGTAGTAGCAAAGTTTAAATGCGCTTTGCACTTTAAGAAAAAAATATCCTAGAAGATTTATTTCATTTAAAGTGCTAATATTTGCAAAAAAAAAAAATGGTTACTATTCACTTAAAGATGTAAAAACATCAGAGTTTAGATCAAAGGCGTATCCTGCTTCTATCTGTGAATTATAATTGCTATTAAAATATAAATATATTCTGGATCGCGTATTAGAACATATTATAGGATAGTCATCTATCCAATGTCACAAATTTACGTGGAAGAGTGCTCAACCACTTCCCACAGATTCAATGTGATCGTAAGAATGATGTAGTAATCCCTAAACGTCAAACGCACACACTCACACAAGTGGCGGAACATTTTCTTATTTGTTAGAACATGCATGAAGTATATATGATACCCTTCAAATACACAATATAATCCCAAGTGCACATGTCATAAGTTTGAAAAGCGCTAGCAAACAGTTTGAATAGCGTTAGTTGTTAAGCAAATTTTAAGCTTAAAAATTTAATTACACATTATTAATTTTTGACCCTGCAGATCGACTTTCAATAATTCTATTTTGAATCCAATGTGTGGGTTTTACTTAAAGCGCATACAAACGACAAAAAATTTGTCTATTATCTTATTATATGTAGAGATAATATGTCAGGTCCCAAATTAAATAAAAATAAAAATTTATGAATTTTTACCAAGGTTGATTTTAGTTCTGAGATTTCGCGGTCGCTGATTTCAAATTTAAAGTCAAATTTTCAAATAACAAAATAAAGAATTAAAATTATTTTTTTTACTTGCTTGCATCATCAGAATGTCTAAAGTCCTTATCAGACTTTGTGATTCCAAAGATTGAGATCATCATGCACTTTAAGCAGAACAAATATTTTTAGCAGGATGTATTAGGTTTATTGAAATATCAATACATAACATAACGAAGGATGCATCGGAGACCCCAAAAGTATATATATTTGCGCTTTACATATGCCGTTTCACCTATCATCAGCAACATGTCTTAAAAGTTAGTAAATAAAAATTGCAGATACGCACAGACAGACGAATATTGCAAGAACGATTCGTCTCATAGACTGTCATATACCAAGGCAGTAGAAAAAGGCTCAAGTCTGTATGATTCATAAATCAGGAAAGAGCCCGTCAACAGTGAAATCAAACAGGTCCATCAGCTTACTTCCAGCGGTAGCCAAGCTATACGAAAAGTGTTTGTTGACGAGCATGATAACGCTTGAAACTGTCAAAGAACGGATACCACCTTTCCAGTTTGGATTCCGGAAAGCCCATGGCATTCCAAAGCAATTAAATAGAATAAGTCAATTTTATTCTCGAAGGTTTTGAGGCCAAGAAATACTTAGATATAACGCAGGCCTTTGACAGAGTATGGCACGATGGCCTCCTGTATAAACTAAAAAATATGGTGGTGTACTTAGTATTGCGGAGCAATCTATGGGATATAACCTTTTCTATTTTCCTGGCTGAAGTAGAGTCGAGTGTTAAAACCATCCGAGCTGGAGTACCTCAAGGAAGTGTGCTGGCTACCACACACTGTACTAGCTCTTCTAATACGACATGCCTACTGACTCTTTAATACCTATGGATGATCCACAGATTAAATTTTAGCCACATTTGCCGACGACACAGCTGTCCTGTCTAGAGACATATGAATCTAGAATGCCACTGATTGTGCAATTGTATTTGCATGATTTCGGACAGTGGACAAAGAAATGGAATATAAGTATCAATCCGATTGGATGTATGTCCGAGCGTCTTCCTCCAAGATCAACTGCTAAGCCATTGTCCCGTTCACAAATACGTTGGCGTCTACCTAAACAAAAGACTCACTTTCAGCAAGCACATATGCACCCTGGTAAGCTCCCACAAAGCCAGGATTGTCAAACTAAGCTGGCTTTTCAATGGCAAAAATAAGTTATCCTTAAAAAATAGAGTTAATATTTACAAGACCATAATCGCGCCAGCCTGGCGATATGGGTTACAAGCATTTGGCATCGCAGCGAAAACACATCTTAACAAAATAAGAGTGCTCCAAGGCAAAGTTCCTCAGCAGGATTTCAAATGCCCCATGGTTCATGCGAATCTCAAATATAGAAAAGGACCTAAAGGTTCCCAAAATAGGGAATATGTAATTAATCGTCAGGCCTTGGACTACATGGAGCGCCTGAGAAACCACCCCACCCGGTTAGCTAGGCATCTTCTAAAGCGAACCAGAAAGAGGGGAGTCATCATGTAGAAACAGCTTCAGAAAATTCATGCCTCTATTTTCTACAAAAAAGTTCCTGAATATTATTTTTTTTTGGTTTGTGCAAGCACCATCTAAAATACAGGTAGAGCTTCTATTAAAAGATTCATAAGGTCAATGAATATGAATGTAAGTTAGTCCAAGTTTCTGCCATCTTACGGTATGACATTTCATTTGCCAAAGCTACAATCACCAATTTCCTTTGTTTCCGTCTTATTTTAATTATTAAAACAGAAAAATCTTTCGTAAAACATGTTTCACCCATTGATATACTTCTTCACGGAAAAGAAGTTTGACTCAAATTTTAGACATTTGTCAATTTTCTTTGCTGTATCTCACTTCACGGTATTTTTCAACAAACTTAAATACTCATTTTTGCACTGTACTAGTGTGTAAGTAGGGTACAACAAGATTGAAAGTAACACCAACATAAAAACCGTCAGCAGTTAAAAGCATCAAAGTAATAAATGAATGAAACTTTTGTTTTCAAAGACAAATGTGCACTAGAGAAGCCACTTGAACCAAGCCCAAGAAATAAGTCACCAAAAAGCAATAATAAAAAAGGAACAAAGCGCCAGGCTGCACTTGAATCCTTTTGCAACAGACGGCGAACCAATCTGCACAAACATTTATCGTGCCTTAGTTGCTTGGTTTGGTTGGTTGGTCCTTTGGAGCACGCGTTTGATTTATTCAATCAATCTTCGGTCGAACAAACTGTCTGACTGTCGTTGCCAGCCTGTCTGGCACAAGTCTGCCAAATTTTTTTGTTGGTTGGTTTGTTTGTTTGGCTATTCAATTTGGACGTCGTCGCATGTCAATTTCAGTCGCTACAACTTCATAAGTAAATGTTTAAATTTTAATAAAAATCTTTTTGGTTGCTACTCAAATTAAAGTAAAAATGCTTCCATCGTTTTTTTCGTTTATTTCTGTTAGAATCATTTAAAGGATTATAATTTTATTCAAAGCTGCTGCCAGGCTTGCCGAAACTATGTAAATCCTTTTGCGTGTTTAGCGCTTCTGGCGAACTTTGCAGACAGTTTCTATAGTGCCAGCCTGCCAGCCTGCCTAGTGCATTTAGTTTTTATAGCTTTTTATGATTTTCTTCTTCTCGTTTTTTTTTTTGGGTATTTATCCAACAACATAGTTTTCAAATTCGATGCGGCATTTGAATTCAAATGTGCTTCCAAATCGGCTTAGTTTCGTTATGCGTGCTGTTGGGACTGCAGTGCTTATATGGCAGCTTTGGGATTAAATTAATGCCAGAGCAAAACGAGTTGAAAACGAGTGCAAAAACTGCAAATTACTGCCATGTTAAATTATATAGAATATTTTTTTTTTCAAACGGCTCTCTCGACAATCGACAATTCTACTAATCCAGGCAAGTGATGTTCTGTTGTTTTTAAGCAAAATTTGAAGTGTTTTCCAACACGCGTTGAGTCTAGGTGCTTCAACTGAAGTGTGTTAATAAGAGCCAAGAGTAGCAAAGGTTTTACCTTCAATCTAAGCATTTAAGCGAGGGCTGTGTTTTAGATTATATGTACTTGAAACTGATTAAAGTACAATTGATGCAGCTTATACTTGAAAATAAACCCAAAAACACTTTTGAGAAATATACACGCCACTTAAATGCTGAGCGCCAATGATGTGCGACGGAACTCTGATAAGAAAGCCATTCGTTTTATTTCGCAAAAATTGGCAAAAATAAACTCCAAGAAGACTGACTACGTGATGTTCTGAAAAATAATGATAATCAGTATCCGGCTGTCACTTTAAGTAATTAATAACACTTGACTTAAAATTAAAGGTGAAAAAAAAACAAAACAAAACAACAAAGTTTTTAAAAATAAAATTTACGTGTCTTCTTTTAAAGGCTAAAAGCAGTCGTTGACAACTTTTCTTTGAATCGGGCTTGACAAGCTGTGAAATTTTCTGCATCAACCGTATCTAGTCACTGATTAGACCGTTGGTGCCAGATATGAATCATCCAAGTGACAAATCAATGAATTTTCTGTCAGGACTAGATCGCTTGGTCCACTCAGTAGTCAATTCCATTTGAAACTGTGGCACGCGTCAAAACTAATGTTTTGCTTTTTGTGCAAGCATCGTCACAGAAAAAACAGGCGAAAGTTTAATGCTTATACCAACTAAGGCGTGTTGGCAGTTACCACACTAACCTACTGCAATATTTTGCGAAGAAAACTCGCCAGCAAACCACTTCATCTAGAAATAGCGATCAAAAACAGAAGAAACAGTCCCAAGACTAAAGACACCTTATTTTATTATTTCTTTTTGTCAAAAGCTCCTTTATGTCTGGACACAAGGTATGTATACCGTTAATGCCCATGCCAAGAGTTGAAATGGCAAAGTGGATTACTTGTCATCAGAACTGCAGCTTGAAATATCCGATAAGAAATCCTGAACTTCGGGAAGGTCATATATATTGAATCTACGTGACATTAAGTGGTAAACAGATGGTAATGTTAGAAAATACTGTCTTACGTATTATATAATCTGGAATACAAATACTTCATAATACCCCGGGCAGAGCTGTGAGGCGGTAAACTTAAGATATGTAGGTAATTTTAACAAACAATCAAGCTCCATCAAAAAAAGGATAAAAGAAAACTGTTGCATCATAACTTTACTGCAAACATTCTTACTAGAAGATTCACCGAATTTAACACAAATACGTTGATCAATATTTCCACTCATTATAAAATATGGCCAAGCTCTACTGATTTAAACAGCTTATGTAAACAGACTGGTTGACAGATCGCGCTATAAATTGGTTTCATATTTAAGGACAGAAAAAAAAAAAAATCTCACACGTTTACTCGTTCATGCTTGCACGGCTTCAGTAAGAAAATCTAAAGAGAAAGATATGACTTTTGTCTAAAAAGATGCTGGCACTAAAAAAAATTTTCTTTAACTTATACGAAATATTCTTCTTCTTCATATAGAACAAATAGTATTTAAAATTTCTACACATTAATAACAATTTGCTGTGAGTATGAAATTAACTCGGACTTGTTTAAATCATTCTGCGCCAAAACTTTAATGTCTCCATAAGTGTACAATGGAACATGGGCATCAAATAATTGATAATTGCTTGATACCTGATGGCGGCATCGGAATCCCGAAATATTCTACAAGAACGATAGGAGAGGCCATATTGTTTTTAACAGGGACTCCAGTCTCCAGTTTTCTCTGTCTCCAAGAACGTGAACATAAAATAAACAAGTAAGGAAATTTCAGTAGGGCGTAACCGACTGTAAGAGGCCCTGTACCAGTTCAGGTCGCCTAACAAACACATTAAATGTTTCCCGAGCATATGACCAAACACATGACCACTTCTCACTGCGCGAATATGAATGAAAAGAAAAGGGGGGTCGTTCAAATTCAATTGCTTATAAAATCGTCATTTATTATCCGATTTTGATGAACTTTTCGGATTTTGGCTAAGAAGGACGATATATCTATACTGGCATACTTACTTTTTTTGTGCCGAAGAAATTTTTACCCTTGGGGGGAGGGGCAAGTTTTTAAAATAAACTTGTGAAATTCCGGAGCAGTCCTAGTCGAATGCAAAAAACACGAAGTCTCTATCTATTACCGTTTCCGAGATCCTTTCGTTCATACGGACGGACGGACGGACAGACGGACAGACGGACATGTCTATATCGACTCCTCTATCACTCCTGACCATAATGGGGGTAACTTTGGGGGTCTCCGACCATTATTTCTACCTGTTACATACATTTGCACAAACCCAATAGGCTCTTGTAACTTCGGTACAGGGCCTAAAAAAAAAAAATACAAGAAAATTACAGGCGGTAAGATCTCCTGTACCAGAGCAGAATCTAAATCCTTTCCAACAAACACATTAAATATTTCCCTAGCTTATGCACCTAGCAGTGCAAAACAAAAAGGTAGGAAATTAATAAGAAAAATGGTACTGACGAAAGGGGCAAAATTAAAAATAAACCCGTGACACTCCGGCGAAGTCCTACTCGAATGCAAAAAGAACAAAGTCGCTATCTATTACTGGTTCCGAGATCCTTTCGTTCATACGGACGAACAGACGGATATGGCTACATAGACTCCTTTATGGATTCTGGCCATAATGGGGATAACTTTGGGGGTCTCTAACCATTATTTCAAATCGGCCAGATCGCTTATATGGCAGCTTTCAGAAATGTTGGCACAAATCGAGCGAAACTAGACGGGTCGTCTTGAGGACATTATACAGATTTGGTGCAAATAAATTAATATTTTAAGTTTAAGCCAAGGAATGTGGGCAAAAAAACAAAGTGCATCATAGAATCCCATAGATTGGATTTTCTTTTTGAGTGATTAGAATGGAGGAGGAGGACATACAGCGCTGTTCCTAATTATATATTATATTCATTTGTGCATATAGAACTCTATCTGTGGAGAAGGCACTTGATTTTGATATTATAGCTGAGTGTCTCCGAAAGGGTTTTGCTGCATGCTTAATGGCCGCTAGAATGGTGTGCTCTTCTACTCGGTACAGTTTCTATGAGTCTGAAGCTTTGTGCAGACGAATATGTGATCATCGTCAAACTGATGCAGCATCCATATCCATCCATTGTATCATATCGTCTCTGCCCAACTCGCGTAAACCATTCTCACACATTGGCTTAGCCACAGAACGTTTTCTCAAGTTGTCACTCGCCAACCGTTTATGATGGAACAGCTCATGCACAGATGGTGTCTGCGTCATTAGGCCCTGTACCGAAGGTACAAGAGCCTATTGGTTTTGTGCAAATGTATGTAACAGGTAGAAATAATAATCGGAGACCCCCCAAAGTTACCCCCATTATGGTCAGGAGTGATAGAGGAGTCGATATAGCCATGTCCGTCTGTCCGTCTGTCCGTCTGGCCGTCCGTATGAACGAAAGGATCTCGGAAACGGTAATAGATAGAGACTTCGTGTTTTTTGCATTCGACTAGGACTGCTCCGGAATTTTACAAGTTTATTTTAAAAACTTGCCCCTCCCCCCCTTCCCCATAAAATCACCCCCAAGGGTAAAAATTTCTTCGCCACAAAAAAAAGTAAGTATGCCAGTATAGAGATATCGTCCTTCTTAGCCAAAATCCGAAAAGTTCATCAAAATCGGATAATAAATGACGATTTTATAAGCAATTGAATTTGAGCGACCCCCCTTTTCGTTTCATACATAAAAAAATGTTTTAAAAGGCACTTGGTCGTGCAGAGAGAACTGGTCATGTGTTTGGTCATAAGCTAGGGGAACATTTAATGTGTTTGTTAGGCGATCTGCACTGGTACAGGGTCTCTTACAGTCGGTTACGCCCGACTGAAATTTCCTTACTTGTTTTTATATACCTGCTGTACATATGGATTACTCTTCAGAAATCAACCATAGAAGTCGTATTTAGTTTCCTTTCCACGATTATTTGGTCTAACTAACGTTGGAGATCCACAAGATCTGGGATTTTCTTGATATGGTAGCTCATAATCCGCTCTCAGTCATCTCAAATAGGTAATAAAACATTTTATTGCACTAGTCTTAAGCACTTAGTAGTAATCATGTCTGGTTAGTTCGCAAAAGTGCTTTCTTGCTTTAACTATGTACATTTCAAATATTCTTTGTGGTATACAATAAAAGCAGACTCCTAAAAGTCAAGAAATATATTTTTGGTCACTTTCATGCTGCTCGCGAAATAGTTGGAACCAGTTGAGCTCACGTCTTGTCCAGCAGCCTATAGTCAGAATCGCTAGTTAACTGCACTTTAGAGAATAAATATATTTCATGACTTTATACGCTGTAATAAAAATAATATATTTAATTCCCAAGTTATCTAACTGCACAACTTTTCCAAACACAAATTAAAGCTGATTAGCATGTGACGTAAAAAAAGTTTGAACATTTCAGACACAACAACAAAAAGTTCAACCAATAAGTGTAAATTTTATCAATATAATCAAATTGTTGCGTTGCTGGCTTTTGTAAACATTTTAGGTAAACATTTTTGGTATCATAATATAACTAAAATAAAAAAAAAAACTTCGCTTGGTCAATTAAAAAGATAAAAATGGGAAAAAAAACTTTTACAAACTTTATGACTCAATTTCCTGTGTTTTTCACACTGTCTACCCACAACCCACCGAGCAAACAAAAACTATTTAATTAACAAAGATTTCAACAATGAAAAGCCTGAACAGATTTTCCAGTTACTAAGCAATTATTTGATATTGAACTAGCAAAAATATTTGCACAACAATGAAACCAAGCACAAAACTAAGAAAAAAAGAACCCAACTCAGCGTCAGAAGTAGACAAAACTATACACTACACATGCACACTACTTTTACAATATTAACTGGCTAAGATTCTTATCTGACTCGCTCAGAATATTTGAAATGCCGTCGAGCAGCAGCAAAACCTAAAAGATAACAATGCACTGCCGTGTGCTATAGTTTGAGGGGAGGACAAAGCTATTTTCTTTTAACGCCAACAACAACAACGACGACGAAGATTTCTAAGTATGAGGACAGCCGTGAAAAATCGCACACCGAAAATGAACTTCACACAGATTCTAAGAAAAAATAAAAAAATAAAAAAATGTTTAAAAAAAATCACCAAAGTCGGCTATTTTTATATCAGAACTTTTTCCTTTTTTTTTTTCTTCTTTTGGCACAACGCAATCTGGAGCACATGTTGCTCTCTGTTATATGTAGGAATAGTAGAGTCTTATAGAGTTAGAGGTGCCTGTCTGTACAGTGAATGCAGGTTGCTGCCGCGTACATTTGACTTCTTTATTGTCTGGCAGTGTCTGTAACTGGGACAGCAGCCAACTCCAAATACGAATTAAACTGGAAGTACTTGTTAGGCGAGGTGTGTTAAAGTAAAATATCTTACAAAATTTATAGCTACAAGAAATTAAGGTTTTATTAAGTTCAGAGATATAAAAGTTTAGTTCATCATAGAACCATTAGAAAGGGTAGCTGCCATACAATTCTGTCCCACCTTTCTGGGGATTTGGTAGGAAACATTTCTGTTGACGTTGTTAATTTAGTAGAAACCACCAAATTTGTTCTAATTAGAGTTAAATCCCACAAAATATTTCAATGCTGTTCAGATCGGACTACTAGAAGAAATAGCCCCCACACAAAAGTATCTATCCCATATATCTAGGTTTTTGTATGAAAAATGTGTTGTTTTGTTGGTAATTCAAATAATTCCTTATAAAATAGTCCATTAGAGTCCAAATCGAACCACTAGAAGTGATAGCCCCCATACAAATATGTCCATTTCATGGCTTTTTTTTTTTATAATAAATTTTTGTGTGGAGTAGGTCATCTTCAAATAACAAATAAATTTTATCTTACACTAATCGCAATAGGAATATTCTAGATAGGAACGGATTTCCTATACAAATTTAAGTTTCAATGGGTGTAGAAAGTATCTCACAGTCCAGCACGCTCAAATGCAGCGTTCTATCTTGTTTTATTGTATCTGCTTTTCATTCCAAACAATAATATAAAAGTCATAATTTATTACAGACAAACCTCGCATATATAGAGCACTGATTGTGTTGTTGTTGCTGTCAGAGATTTGTGCTATAAATTTTTATTAGTACCACGAAATTTTGCAATGATTCGAAAAAGGCGTCACAGCCAACTGTAAAATGAGAGACAGGAACACGTGAAGGCGGACAAACCACACAAAAAAAAAAAAAAAGAAAAAAAAAAACGAGTATCTTTTACAATTTACACTAGCACGAATGCAAAAGTATCTACTACAATATAATACAATTGTCTGGACTAACTATCAAAATATTTGCCAAAAATAAATTGAAGCCAACACATTGCATGCCCTGTACATGTTCGTGGTGGTTAGGTATCTCTGGTATCATCAATTATAAAATATACCCGCTCATCGTCGAAATGAAATACAGCGAAAATATCTAAACGAGACATTTAGACAGACAGCTAAAGCATATCAAATCTATAGACTTTTGTCGGGTAGTGTATACTTATAAATAAAACAAGGTACTTAATCAAATTCGCGACATGTACAAACACATTTCGCATTGTTTCGCATTTAAGTTGGAGGCACACCAAACAATGATAATGATAACACGACAATTGGGCATTAGACGCCTACAGCACAGATACAGATACATGCATAAATGTATCTACACGTAGTATATTTTATGTGAATATGTGAAGCGCCAACAAAGCGCATACAACACGCGAGTGGCAGTCTACTGAATGCTAGATAGACTCTTAGTACTAGTATGGCACTTGGCGCAGTGCTTAGTCTTAGTCAGCGACTTAATGATTTATCTTGAAGTGATAGCGATACAAAATATATCAAATTATTGCATGTAGCTAGAAATAAAGCTAAAAAATAAAAATCGCTCTTGAGCATACACACAAGTAGTATTGTGAGTGGCACTTTGCTTTTAGTATGAATTAAAACGTCATAATTAAAATAAATAAGTTAATTTATAAATAAATATTGTGCGAGCACGAAATAGAAAGCACGAAGTGCCCAGAGCTGTGATTCGGCAGAAATATATGCGCGAAATAATAGTTTAACTGGCAAAGGCCAAACAGCAGCAGCGCGTGAAGGTTTCGAGCACGGAAAGTTAAACAAGATATTCGGATACTCGAATACTCGTCGGATACGCGTCGAAAAAAATCTTAGACAAACGGACAACAGACTAAAAGCATCGCGTGAAAAAAATTAATTTAAATAATGCGCAGTACGGAAGTATGGCTGAGGCTGCTGTGCATAGGACTACTTGCCACTTGCAGCCAGGCAGTGGTGGGCAGCTTAAGCAAGCAATTGATATTAGGTAGGAGTTATATAAAAACTAAAAATTAATTAAAATAATAGGAGAGTCGAGCTTCCAGCTTAATATGCCACAGCGATGAGGATTACGTTTTAGGAAAATTAGAGACTTGTGAAAATGTGTAAAATAAAAAACTCTCAAAAGAAATGTTTTTAAAAATATAAAAAAAAAAATTTTTAATTTTTTTAAAAACTATTTATACACATTTGACAACAACAAAAAAAAAGTGAGTGCTTTTAACGTGTAAACTAAGCGCTTTAAGCCATTTTTTAATTGTGTCCTTCTCCATATCGACTTTCAGCTCAATTACATTTGTTCAAGTGTATAAAAATTGAGTATCAAAATTGGAATTTAACATACAAAAAAAAAAAACATTTAGGGACAAGTCTAGTTAAAAAAAAACTAATGTTTCTAATGCAGAGTATGAGTGAAAGTGTGCACCTTTATTTTTGTAGTCAGATATCTATTAATATCTGTTCCACTTATCATTTTTGCTTTTTTATACGTTTTATTAAAAGCTTGTTTATCGAATTTATTTATTTACTTTTTGTTAGGCCTTACATACTCTGATATGTAAAAAGTGAACAGTGTACATCCTTGAATATTTTTGTGTAGCATTCGTTCATAAAAAACCCCCATATCTAGTTGCAAGTTAATATTACGAGAATTGAAAAAGGATTTCATATACAAATTTCAAAGTAATTGTTTAAGTTGGTATATTTTAGAACCCCTTAACATGGGGTGTTCATACACATTGATATGTGCGTGAAACATCCAACCAGAAGAAGCCAGAAAATAAGATTTCAATTTAAAACTGACTTGAATAAAAAAGTTTTAAAAAAAAAAAAGGAAAGATAAGCGTCGACGAGTTGGTATTGCGTCTTAACTAAAAAGTCGACGTGGCATGTCGATTTTTTTTTGACTGCAACTGAGTTAGGTCTAGCTGAAAATTTGGAGCTGTATATTTTAAGTGGCTCGACCAACTCAACTCGTTAAGCTGATCAAGTATTTATTTATATCTATATATTATGGGATCTACGATGCCATGTTTAATGCGTTTAAGACTTTCAAACAATATTTTAATATTCAAATCATCTACATTTAAATCTTTGTTATTGGAGGTATCCAATAAATTGGTCTATTTTCAAAATCGGCCTCATTAATAAGTTTGCACTATGTTGTGAAATACAAATTACGTCACAAGCGTTATGACAATCAGAAACTGCGGAAGCTTTCATAACCAAACCTTACCTAATTTTTTTTTTTATTCTTCTTGACCTTCAACTAACATCCAAATCTTTACGATCGAACAACTTACGCTCTGGAAAATAATTGCTTTCCAATAAATACTTCCTTAAACTACTTGCATATCAAGTCAAGATCTAGAAATCACTGCATTCAGAAATAACTTCAACAAAGTTTGAGTTTTTTTTATATATATATTTTTTTTTTTTAATTATTGAATCTTCTTTTTTAAAGAGGCTAACAATAATTTTCAAATCTTAAAATATAGATATGTAATGTGTGGAAACTGTATTAGTGACTTCATACTCGGCGAATTTTCTCTGAGATTTCCCACAAACACAAGTCTATTCCAAATTTTCTCCACTGAAAACAGTGTCTATAACTTACACAATATTGGAGATATGATTCGAACAATATTTCTTACAGTTAACTAATCCTATGTGTGCAGGTTGCTGTTGCTACCAAATTTATCGACTCATCGCTGTGCAACATTATATAACAAAGTTGAATACTCATCTGTTTTTTTTTTTAAATTTTTTTTAATTCAAAACTAATCAATCTTAAAAACTTTTATTTATTTTCATTTCAAATAGCTGACAATGCATTGGACACCACAAACAACAACAACAACAACAAGGAGCAACAGAACTTCAAACCGACGCAAAGCCAAACTGAATTTGAAATTGCAAGAAACTCAAGCGGCCAGGATCCATGTCCGAGATCGCTTGACAATTTAGCACAACTCTCCCAGACACAGATGATCAATGAACTGACCTCCAGTTGTCGCTACGATCCACAGGAGCCGCCATTTATGCAAACTTCAATTGGTGCGCCCGCTACGCCACCGATACAGGTTCACGCACGCATCTACGTTTCTGTGCTACAAAATCCCGATTCGAGCGATTTACAATTTACAATGCAAGGCGTACTGCAGCTACGCTATATAGATCCACGTCTAGCCTACGGCAGATATGCGCCAAATCGCAAACAATCTATAATGGGTGAGTCTGCGTTGCGTAATCAAATCTGGGTGCCACACATATTCATAGCAAACGAGCAGCATTCCAGTGTGCTTGGTACAGATGAAAAGGATATACTAACCACCATACAACCTGATGGCACGGTTATTATTTCGTCACGCATACAGGCAACACTCTACTGTTGGATGAATTTCCAGAAGTTTCCATTCGATGACCAACGCTGTTCTGCAGTGCTAGAAAGTTGGATGTACAATACATCCATGTTGCAATTGAATTGGGAACCGAATGCACCGGTTGTCATTGATCCAAAACTGAAACTTACCGAATTTGCGCTTACGCAACTCTGGCTTAATGAATCCATTGTCATCTCGAATGATTTGAATATGCGTTATAGTGCGCTGGTGGGCAATTATAGCGCCGTAAGTTTCAGTGTGCTGCTCTCGCGTGAGGTGGGCTATTATATATTGGAATACTTCTTGCCCTCCATTATGATTGTTGCCATCTCGTGGGTGACATTCTGGTTGCAGGCCGATCAGACACCCGCACGTACCACACTTGGTGCCACCACGCTGCTCTCCTTTATAACGCTTTCACTTTCGCAGGAGAATAATGTCTCCAAGGTGAGCTATATAACATTATCTGAGGTGTGGTTTCTCGTCTGCACAACCTTCATATTTCTCAGTTTGGTTGAGTTTGCCTTTGTGAATGCAGTTTGGCGGCGTAGTAACAATTTGGAATTGAAGAAGCGCAGCACAAAATATATTGTTAAGTCGACATTTATGCCGAGTTTGAAACGCGGCAAATATCAAAGTAAAATGCAGGAGTGCAACAACAATAACAAAAATGAAATTGAGACCAATAAATGCAACAATAATAACAACAACACAATTATAACAATTGAAGCGCCCATCATTATCAACGATATAGACACCATGAACAATCTGAATTGCAATACGCCATCGACAACGAGCAGCACACTCAGCATGGAGGATAATGCTGCCGCTGCAGCAACGCCAACGCCAATGCAGTCGAAGGAAATCGCCGTCGCAGTCGATTGTATATCAAACTCAATGCTGAACGAACCAAAAAAACAAAATTCAGTACAGACCGCTTGGAAGTACAAAGCGAAACAACGTTTAAAAACTCCGCCTCCAACACAGCAACCGCGCACTTGGTCCACAATGACGCCGCGTGAAGTTTCACTCTGGATCGATCGTAAAATGAGATTTGTCTTTCCATTAGCATTCATTATATTCAATGCTTTATTCTGGACTTTGGTCTACTGTCTGTGAGATTAGTTTAATTTTTTATTTAGTTTTTAAGTTACACTTCTAAGTTTTGTATTAATAAATTATTAACTTTTATAACAAACGAACGAAAAAAAAAATAGAATGCATTTCAATAGAACGCTGACCCATTTCAAGCAGCGCAATTGAACTCAGTGCGCAAAGTTCAAAGTTGAAGCTAGCCGAGGAAAAAATTAAAAAGCATAAAAAAGAGTAGAAATTATTAAAACCGCAGCAGCGCATTAAAGGCATTAGTGGTGCCATTGTTCTCAATGTGTACAATTACAAACAAAACACCTTCTAAATGGAATATTATGGTACAACCAGCAGCCCCAAACGCCAGCACCTTCAACAAACACGTTCAACAATAGACCCGAATTGAATTTCATCTCAAACTCAACAATCTACGTCAAAGCAAGTGGAGAGTTGAGAGTCTACTTGATTTTATGAGGCAGTTCAATAAACTTCAGCGATTAATAAAAAAAAGAACAAAGTATAACCACAAAAAAAAAGGGGAAAAAAAATGAAAATCAAAAATTATATCGTAAAACACGAATCATGCATACGCTTCATTTGCGTTCAACAAGTTTTTTTGAAGATTAATTTTATTTAAGTAGACAAAAGTTTCACTAGTATTCAATTGTTTTTTTTTTTTATTCAGTTATAAATATTTTAATTTATTTAATTTTTGGAATCAATAGTTCCATAAAATAGAGTTTAATAACATACAAACCCGCTGTCGCACTTACGAATCAACTTAATGTCAAGTCTATATGAAATCTTGAGTTCATATTACAGCTTCTGAGTGCGAAGGAGTTGAAATATCTTATATTTATGCAAAGAATTATGAACATTTTTTATTCTCTCTGACGTTATATATACCGTAATATCTTTCTTTTAATAATAAAGCCTTAAATGGACGATGCAATTAGTAAAATTTGACACTGGAACTTTTCGAAAACGGACGACTTTCTGCAGCCAGAAGAAGACTAAAGAGGCTATATACAGATGAGCTTCTTTAAAGATCTATTTGGGATGTTTAGACCATTGTATATACCAGGGTGTAACGGTTAGAGTTCTAAGTATTTTCAATTAAGTTGTTTGTACTATATCGATATTTCTGGAACTTGCATAGCCCCGCATCCAAAGCGGGTCCCAAGCCCAGCGAACCAACCCAAAATTAAAGGAGGTGTGTGTCGCCTTCATACAGTTAGCTCACCTCCGAACGGATTTTCAGAGGCTACCCAAAAGATACGTGGCCTAACGGATGTTGTGAGCTGCTTGGGCATCGTTGGCCATTCCCAAGTGTAATATTGCACGCCACTACTCGAGAAGAGTGAGGTGGTCTGCTAATCGTTAAGTTGCTTTTAATAGGCATCGAGAGAATTGAACAGAGAATTAATACAGCGTATGAAAAAAAAAAAAATAGTCGAATTGAAAAACTAACAAAATTAAATACTAAAAAATAGATGATATTCTTTTCGAAGTAATCCTCAGTTCTTAAATCATCTGGGTTATTTGATTTTCGGTAACTGGGTCAGTTTAAATTTTTATATTATATCCTTTCAGCTGCTAAAACACAATCTCCTTTGTGGTTTTTTGAGTACATCCAACATTGTGCTACGATTTTTTTTTATGGTGCAAAATTCACAAATTTTTTTTTAGTTGAATTGTTTTTCGCAATCCCTTGAACAATACTCCATGTTTACTATCCGATTTTCTAGCAGAAAGCTAAGTGAATCGCCTTCCTTCGGCTTTGATCCAACAATTCTTTCATTTTATCGATTTCATCGACGGTTTTCAATGATGATGATTTCGCGACCTTTTTGATGAAAGTGGTATTTCTGAATATTTTAAATACATTTCGAAAAAATTCTAATTTTAACGATTTGATAATTTGCATAGAATTATATATGGTGTGATAGTTTGTTGTGTAAATTAGAGCCCTAGGAACGACGCTACCTCGATTGGATGTTTCTGCAAATTTATAGAACTTAGCTGCATCTAACGGCACGGACATTTGAGAGTATGGGAGCGTCCACACTTTGGACAGTACTCATTGATGCTGATTCCGATTCGCATTCTATAGTACTCGACCATGTCCATCCGAATGTGAATTGTGCTAATTTAGTTTTGGTGCTTATGGGAAGATGTTCTTCTTTCAATTCTACAGAATGGTCTTCACCGTAGATTTCAATTATTGTATTGTTGTTGTTCTTAGTTTTGCTAGAATCATCAAATTTGGTCTACATTATGTTAATCCCTATGATCATCATATGAAATTTTCCATTTAGGAACAAATCAGACCATTGATAGATAGCGTTCTTACTTTTCCCACACAGGTCAATAAAAGAGTTTATGTCCCATACAAATTAAAGGTTCAATGAGGATACAGATTATAGCGAAGACGACCATATTCGACTGCAGCGTTCTTTCTGGTTGAATATAATATTGCGCAAGTGGTACAATTGTAATCCACTTCTACTGATCCGATTAAGCTGATATTCGGTAATATAATAATACAATGATCATCGATCGTATTCACATCTACTCCATTAAATTCGAGAAATTAAAAGTAATCAGACTGACCTGTGAACGGTTTTTTAGGACAACTTAGAACCTTTTTTACTTATTTTAGTCAAAAAGAGCATACAAGAATATATTCTTGATGTTCATTTCAATACAAACTGTTCATTTAATACCTTTCTAAATGCTATTCAACTTAATTTTGAATACCCTACCAATCTATATAAATGATAAAAAAATACGAAATTAAAAAAAAAGAAACACAAAAGCAGAGAAAGATGCTTGGAAGTATTTTTTTTTTTTTCGTTTTTAACCTGCCGATGCAAGACTGCTGAAAAAAAATTAAATTTAAACTTCAAAAGTAGAAGAAAAAAATGCGCGTTAGTTAGGGTACAAGTAGCGTGCAGAGCCTCTGCTGTGCTCTGGCAAGAGTCAACTTTGATGTATGCTGCTTGAATATTTTGCGTTCGATACACTTAATTTTGACAGATTACATCTCATTATGTACACCTCGAGGGCAGCAAGACAACGCGCACCGCAAGCACAACGAAGCAACATGAAGCATTAAGTAGACAGACAGCGACCGACCGACCGACCGACCGACCGACAGACAGAAAGTGTTCAGCTTTATGAAATTTATAAACATGAAAACAAGTTCACAAAATATTTTATGTTGCAAGCAGATACTACACTACCTACTACAAGAGAAAGAAAGCAAGTAAGAAGGCGTTCAACGATACAGCAAAATGAGCTGCAAAAGATTGATGGCACGGATATTAGATGCTGCTGCTGCTGTGGCTGTTCTCGATCTTGCATAATAATTTTGCAATAATAAGCGCAGAAAGGAAGCAGCAACAGCAGGAGCATAGACAGCTTATTGAATTATACGCACTTAAAATTAATTTTAGACTATACAGATACATTTATAAGAACGCATCAGCCTATTTAGATAGTAGATACACAAAAGCTACAAAGTGCAACATTTATAAGGCAATTTAAAATCAATTTACGCATTGCTAGTGCCGTTAATTTATCAAAAGTAGTTGCAGATACAATGTTAAGTAGATACACCCCAGCACTCAGCTACAGATACAATTCGTTGAGTGCATTGTATGGAGAAAAAAAATGGAATGCATTATAATTTTCAAGCCGTAAGTATATTTCAACAGAGTCATCATTGGCAATTAATTAAAAATTGAAAAGCCACAACGTAGCTGCTGCTGCTGATGATGTTGATGCTGATGCTGACGACGACGATGGCGTTCTCTGCGCATAGTTGATGCCAGTGCCGTTCCAAGTGCCGTTCAAATGCGCATCTATCTATCTATCCATCGTCAGTGCATTTATCTATCTAAGCGTCTCCTCCATATGTATCTATGCGTTTAACTAAGTAGTACTGCGGAACTGCGCTTTGGAGGCGGCAAGCTGCTGTTATTATGATTTTTTCATTGATACAAATGTGTGTGGCGTAGCCGCTACAGAACCTGTTGCATCTATCAGCAACACCACAGACGACGATAATAGCAATTTTATAGCAACGGCGCGCCGCGACTAAGTATCTTAGTATAAAAGTATCTAAAATGCATATATGTATGGTATGTATCTATGCGATACATTCGACTAATAACTACAAATTTATCAAGCGGCAACAAACGAATACGTGCTTTCGGATTAACAGTTTCTCGTTTGCTGTTTGCTGCTGCTGCTGCATGAAGAAGAAAAAGAAGAAGAAGAAGGTGCTGAAATTAGGAGTGCTGCATCATTTTGATTGCTTTCATATTAATTGCTACAAATTTTCGAATACATTCTCAATGTCACGCACGTATTTCGTTAATGATGCCAATGGATCGCATTATAAATACATAAATGTATCTCAAATTTGTATATTCTTGCATCTAATAATATCGCTGATAGGTATATATGCAAGACAAATGTGCTGTCATTAGTTTGAGATACTTAAACTCTTTGTCAGGAAGAGAGCGAATGATATTTATTGCTATTAAAAATTCATAAGTAGATAAATTAAAAGGGGATTATACAATTTAAAGCTGCTGAATCTAGTTTCAAATCAATGATCAGCGCATCTAACGTGAACCGACGCACAGTGAAAATATTTTCTTCTTTTATTTCAATATTTTAACAATTGAAATTTTCAACATTAGAAATAGAAGGCAGTTTTAATTACATTTAGTAGAGTAAGCTGCGTGGGACAAACACACATTTCACGCAAATAACATAAAAACAAGATAGATAGCAGCAATCGAGTGTGCTTGAGTTTCAGATACCATGCACCCTCTATTCAACCTTCAATTTGTATGGGAAATATATTGTTATTTAGCGCCGCGTGAAGTATTTTATTGGGATTAGTATGAGATACATCAAATTTGTTATTTCAAGCTAAACTAAACCGCAACAAAATGTTTTGCTTACAAAAAACATAGAAGGGGGACAGATTTTTATGTGTGCTATCCTTTATAGAGGTCTAATATGGAGCTGTATGGAATGTATCATTAGAATTTGTGTCAGATACATTAATTTCACATTTTTAGCTTTAATAACAAAAAAAACTATTTTTTTTTTTTTCATTCAAAAATAAAGAAAGGATGAACTGATTTTTATGTATATACCCCTTATAGAAGGGTTGGCACATTTATTAAACACTATTTATCCGAATAGGGAATAAAAGATACTCAATATTTATATAGGTTCTTTAGTTCGGTGAAAACTGACTCGTTTTTTATTATACTCTAACTGAAAATCAATTCCATAAGTCGAGTGCTGCTGATTTGTATGACGGCTACCCCTTCTAGTGGTCCAGTCTTTTCCTATATAAAATAAATTCTTAGTAATCATGCAAGATACACCGAATTTGACGTTTCTAATAAAATAAACAATACAAATTTTTTCACACAAAAACTCTGAAAGGTTGTACAGATTTGTATGCTACGATCTGGACCAATATTTTATAAAGAATAACGCAAGATAACTCAACTTTTTTCATACGAAAATTCGGAATGAGCAGTAGTTTTGCATGATAAGTACCAACCCTTATTTAGGGAGAGGGTTCATGCTCATTGAATGAAAAATGTGAAATCTAAATATGCAAATTTAAAGACCCTACTTTTTATAGTCTCCAAGATCTCGATTTTGAAACGGACAGCTAGACAGAGGAACAGACGCTCAAATCTATATCGACTCGAATTTTAATGATGTATACTTTGTGAGTTCCACCACACCTACTTATGCCTGTTACACACATTTGCACAAACTTAATATACATTTTTTCCTATGGGAACAGGGTATACTAAAATTTTAAGAAAATTAAATATTACAGTTCAAATTGCTTGAATAGTGAATTAATCCAGACAAACAAGATTATATTAAATCTAATTCGACTGGAGTAATAGGTCTTGCAAGATCTCCAATACTCATTAGATGGATATTTCTGCCACCTTATATAAACTATATCAATTGGCCTATCTAGCTAACTGAGAGCAATAAATTTATATAGTTTTGCCAAACATTTTAAGATTTTTAAATTTAACAACTTGCTATGAGGACATTGAAGACGTATATGCGGCATTAGTGCCAATAATAAGCTTTAATATGCAGAATAAGAATTTTAAATTAAAGAAATTCCCCAAAGCAAACAATTGGCTTTGACCATTTCGAAGATACTCGCAAAATCGCTGAGAAATCTTGCACAAATGCGGCTACTGCTGCTGCTTTTCCTCCAAAGATGCTTTTCTATTTTTTTTAAGAGTGGAGTTGTAAATCCGCGACAAGCACAAAAGTTTTGCTCAAGCGTAAACAAACAATACACAGCAGACTAATTATTTTAGCAATTCCCATTGTTCGACAGCTGTCAGGCGAGTGTAAATTGAAAAGAGAGCAAATGATAAAAATATATGTATTTGTTATGTGTTAGAATGAGATAGCACAACGCAAACGGAAAGAACACAAACTAATCAAAATATTCGCGCAGAACTTTTCTCGGTGACTTTTCTTCACTTAAAATAAAAAAAAAAAAAAAAATAAAGGCAAGCGAAAATGTGTTTAAATCGAAACTGTTATACCCTACATATGACATTTAAAGTGGATGTAGTTGGTATAGATTAGTGCAAGCACCGTGCATCGGAAAGTTATTGGTAGAAAGCAGGAAATGCTTGAAGATAATTAGGAAGGATCGTCTGCACAACATTCAGACTTGATGGAGAATATTATAATACAGCATATGAGTGTATAATTATGATGTAATCCGAAAAAGCGTGTTTGGATCACCGAAGAACATTACTCAAACGCAGGAGTCGACTTACGTACAATACATATATACTTCATATCGATTCTTATTTCAGAGATGAACATTTATGGGAGATAGTTTGTTGTAAGGGACCATCTTACTATCTTAATAATGAAGTCCGTTGTTGTTGGCAATTCAGCATCTCTCGCATGTTCTGCTTGAAAATCACTCTTGAGAATGCCTTTAAATAGCTTCAAAACTTTGGCAAATACGGGTCGAGTTGAATTGCTAATAAGCCTATGCACATTAGTGTAAGGTAAGGACGGCTTAGGATTGTAGTAAGCATGTATGTCGGTTGGGTCGTGAGGTTATAAAATATTAATTATTATCTCAAGTGACGAGAAGCCTTTAAGGATATTACCCCAACAATTGGCACTTACACAGTTCCAAGGTGTGATTCGCAAATTAAGTTCACCTGCAACTAAGAAGTTTCTCTCCAAATGCGATATTTTTACCATGTTTCTTTTTATAAAACTTTCATCTGGTTTCGATCTTTGAACTGACTATATGACCCAGCAATGTATCTGTAAAATACACAATATTATAGCAGATTCTCTATCTATTAAATCTCTCCTATTAACTTTTCAACAAATTCAAAATACCCAAACCAAAAATTTGTACAAAGTGTATAAAAGATAAGAACTTAAAATGCGTCTGCATAATTTTGCATTTTGCGACAAACTTTTCAATAAACGAACAATAAAATGAAAGCAAATATTATGCTGCTATTGACATTCATCTTGAAAATGCAGCAGCGACTGTGCTTATACACTACATCCGTCTATCTGTCCATCTGTCAGTTACGTGAAACGTCTCAATTAAGCTAAATTATGAAGTGAAATGCTCAAAATTCAACAGCTTTACAATGTCTGAGCGAACATTGTATGCACGCAGATTTTTTTTTTTTTTTTGCTATCCTTTAAATATTCTTAGCTGCTATGCCAGCGATACAAGTGTACTTTAAATTATATAACTAAACAAATATAAGGCATTCAAATGTATCTTTTCATATGCCAAGCAAGGTTAGACTAATGCAAACTTAATATTTGTAAAAACTAAAATACACAGAGTATCTTTTTATTCGACTTTTTTGTCACTTTTATGGCCAGCTTTCTTCATACACTTGTATGTCACCAGCATCAGAGCATCGAGTGGCAAGAGTATCTGCACGCTGTAAGCGCATGATTTATGAATTTAATTAAAACACTAACACGCCGAAATATGTTGTCTACCGCTTGCTGGCTTTTTGGCTCTTTGGCTGACTGCCGAGCATCCTGCAGATCCTTTGTACTGACTCTGCCTTGCATTGTTCGAATTTCAAAATGTGCGCACCAACAGTCTTGCTCTTTGGCATCGAGTATCTTGACTGTGTTTGCATGTTTTATGTTCAAAATTTATTTATGATGAAATAGTACAAGCAGGAAAATTCTGTACTCCACCACCTCCACCCACCATAACGCTTGCATTTGTCTTTTGAGTTTGTCGCCGCATTTCTTGTAAGTAATTCTGCTGCGCTTTGCTTTAGTACGAGTTGCTACTACGAACTGCTAAGAAATGTCTACACGTGTTTGTATTTAATTAGCTGTGTACGGCGTCATTTTGCCTGTTGAATTATTTCCGGCGAGGGACTTAATTCGAATGTTTTATATTTACGAGAGTAGTTGAGAACGTCGCATGCAGACACGTTTTGCTTTTTATCATATTTCTTGCACAAAGATTCTTTGGTATTTTATTAGCTTAAAATGTATGGCTGCACATTTTTTGGAAAATTTACGACTCAGCCTGATTATGATTCAAATATGTTTTCAAAATATCTCACGTACATACGCTTACTTTAAAGCAGAGTGGATGTTGCATTATGTGGCTTTTTAATCCCAAACTGAAATATAAATACTTCAAGTTAAAGGCTATGATTTTTCGAACAGACTTTAAAGTGTAACAAAGACAGCATATATGTAAAGGGTATGTAGTGTAGAGCATGCCGGCCGAGTAGCTCGACGTTAAAACTTGAAGCAGTTGCCAAAAGTATAGAGCTTGAAATAGAATGTTAAGAATCAAATAAAAATTGGTATCCCATCTACAAATCTGTCTTCATTCTTGATTTTTTTTCCTTTCCCTTTTTTCCCCCTTTCATGAGAGCCTAGATCAGGTCTGGCCAACCGGTCGATCGCGACTATTAGTTCAGTCGATCGTTCTAAGTATTTATATTTTTTTTCTTTGTAGTCGCGGACCGACCGGTCCACCGATTGGCCACCCCTAGTCTAGAGCATAAAAAATTACCCAGGCTCATTGGTCTCAATTTTTCCAAATATGGTTATTGTTGAATTTTCTTTCACATTCATTAGAAACTTGTTTAATTAAAAATTAATTTTGAAAGGTCTAGATACATTTCGTGGGTTTAATCGAGCGAGAAGACTGAATAAATCAGGCCAGAGTTTCATAAGGATGAAAGCCTAACGTTAAAGTCTTTTGAGTCTCTCCTTTCTTCTTTCATATTTACCATTATATAATATATAGAACCACTTCAATCTATATGGTAGAACACCAATTCTGGTTTCATTATTTTACCTTTTTTGCAAGGAGTTAGTACGATTGGCTGATACTTCAGATGACTTAATTACACCCTTTAAAATTTCATGTCTCCAACTGAGGCTCGAACGCCACCAAATTATTGCTGTGATTCCGAACTTTCCTATCCGCAAAGTATCTTTGTATCTTTCACTTATATTGCACGACTATCTACGCAACTGAAAGTTAATTTCAACTAAACTCTCTAAGCACAAATAATGGTAATAGAAATTTCGTGTAAACGCAACTTTAAGCAACCCAATGGCAAATTAAATGCCGCTTTCATTTAGACGCAGCGGTTAACTTCATTTAAAATCATTAGTGCCACAAGTGCAATGCCAGCATGCCGCATGTCTGCTTGCTGCTGTTGCTGCTGCTGCTGCTGCTGTTGTTACTAACTACTTTTCACTACTTTATAAACTGTAGATAAAAATTGTAAAACGTAGGAGGAGAACCACAAAAAATAAAACTATCTTGCGCTTCTTAAGTACAGCAAGCAACCGCAAGTAGCTATAACAACCATAGAACGAACAGAACATCAGCAGACCGACCACAGACAAAGGCTCTGCCATCTACATAGAAGGACAGACTCCCACTACTTTGAATTTGTGATTCTTTTTCTTTCTTTATTTTTTCGTAGCTATTTTTCAACTTCCTTTCTGCTGAGGATGTTTATCTTTCAAGTAGCATTTTTTGTTTTCCTTTATTTCAGTGCTTGCTTTTTTTTTAGAGAGCCCTCTGCTATTTAATTTCTTTATTGAAAATAATGGAAAATAATGGCAAAGTTATGCTTGCAAAGACTTTTCTGACTGCCATATTGGCGACATTTGCTGCACGCTTATATTGCAGCCGTGGCGAGGCGCAAGAAGCGCAAATTGTGTAGAGGAAAAAAAGAACAAATTTAGAAAAAGTTCTACATAGTTTGTGTATGTAGTAGTTTGTCTGGTACACCCGCAGCAATATCAAGTGCAGCAGATTCATTGCCAGCAGCAGGTTGATCTTGTGGTTTGTCACGTTGCTGTTTCTGCACACTACACACTGAGTGTGTTGAAAGAGTATTAGCAGTTTGTGGATTAAAGTGGAAGTTTCCAAGTATCAACTATGCAACATAAAAAAAAAACACGATAAATTGCAATAATAAAACCATAAAAAAAACTATTTGATCTACATATATTAAAGAGAGCTATGGAGAGAATTGGTTCATATTCCACTTATAAAATGCTCTACTAATATCTACTTAAGAAAAATCGGTCAGTAAATCCAGAGACATAACTACCTTCAGATTTGATTTGATAAATTCATCCGCAACTATAGGAAGCATTTGTATAAATAAACTAAGTCCTGTTCACATGTATCGCACTGAGTTTGATAATATAAAATCTCCAATTACAGCAGTACACTTTGATCTTTGATCAGAAAAACAAATCAGAAATGTTATCAGCTCTATTATTGGAATGCAATCTTCCAAAGAATAATAGTCTTATACCCAATTTGTGTATACCCGGAGTAACGGAACTTTGATAAAGCACACGTAATGTTTGAGAGTCCCTAGATAATCATTGTCAAATTCAATCTATCCCATAATTTTGGCTAAGTTCGATGGATTATAAAATTATACCCCAGGAATGAATGTCAATGCCAAACAGTACATAGATTTAGTGCAATGGGAAACAGAAAAAAAAACGTCTCCTCCAATTGCATATTTTTTACTTTCCTTTACTTTCCAATGAAGTCGTAGTAAAAATCGCATAAGATCGCACGATCACCACTCCCTGGAGGACCATGACCATCACTAACAACAACACCACCACTTCCTGGAGGACCACGTCCATCGCTAACAACAACATCACTTCTTTCTGAAGGACTACGAACATCAGTAACAACACCATCATCACTTTCTGGAGGACCACGACCATCGCTAACAACAACATCACTACTTCCTGGAGGACTACGACCATCAGTAACATCACCATCATCACTTCCTGGAAGACCACGAATATCACTAACAATACCATCAACACTTCCTGGATGCCCAAGACCACTACTACCATCACCATATAAAGGACCTGGTCGCGTACTTTCGAATCGTAGCGAGGCTAGCTGTAACAGGATGTGTTGTGAGTGATTATTTCTAGCCATCTCCCTATTTCTTTTTGTCTCTCTCTCTTCTATTTAAAAAAAAAAAAAAACCGTGTTTTTTGCATCACTAGTGTTCATTAATCTCTCTCAAAAAAAAAAACAAAAAAATTTAAGGGGGATTTTCAAGCGCACCGGTAGGGAGAGTATGATGAGAAGTTGTGAGTATTTTTTTAAAGCCCTTATGTTGCGAGGAATGTAATGTGTGCTGGAAGTGTGAATGTAATGGGGAGAGATTAATGTGGCTGTGAAAGGCAAAATACCGAGGAGGATGCTAGGTGCGATATTACGGTGGGTGTAATGACGCAATACTCATATAAGGTAACAGCAGGTATCAAGACAACCTAGAATCGCTGGATAAATGTATTGAAGTGGTCTCATAGCTAGTTTATGGTATAAATGTTCACTAAGACGATTGTCAAATTCCCTCTTTGTGTGGAATAGGATTTTTTGAGGAAAGTACTTTTCATTCAATTGTCTTCAAAGAGGATTTGTGTGGGAAAAACATGGAAGCGTGGTGAAAGGTTATCATCTGATTCAACATTGTGGCATTTCTGCAAGGTAATTCCAACACAATTCGCTGGGAGTTCTCATTAACCATGCAGGTTATGAAAAAATAATAAATCTACAGTGACTGCTTATGAACAGGCAGCACAATGTTTTCTAGAAACATAATCCAACATGTTCCCATTTTTCTCTTACCAATTTTCAATTACATTTTTTAACACATTTTTTCCTCTTGAATTTTAACTTTTTTTCCCACTGAATATACCGCAACGCTAAGGAAGTGTATAAAACTTTCGGTTAAGTGAAGGCTTAAAATTTTCCCCGTCTTGTGGTTTTCGTGTTTGTTTTCTTCTATTTGAGTTGATAATTATCCTACATTGTCAACGCTAGCCTTGTGCATTTATATCGATTTCGTGTTTAATTAAAATAGAATTTGTATTTGAAATCAAAGAGAAAACTTTGTCGCAGCTTTTTCTGCCCTTCACGCTCTTCAAACTTTTCCAATAATTAAATGCATAAAATTTATTTATTTAATTTTAATTGCATTAATTTCACTTAATCTGCCCCACGCACAATTGCAACGATTTACTACGAATCACGATCCAAGTGCGTGAAAATGAAATTCCGCATGCCGCATTGGGAAAATTATTGTTAAATAAAAGAACTATTAACTGGGTTAACGTGCCACAACAGTGTGCTGCTGCTGCAACTGCAACTGCTTAATAGAAAAGTATTCTCATTGTGTTGCATTTAATTAAACTTCAAAGTGAAAGAAAAACGCTCTCAAGTGTTTAGTATGCGTTGTGAAGTGCGTCGTTGTCGATGCGGTTGGATGCTTGGATGTGTTGTTGAATTGATTTTAATTAATTCGAGCGCGATTGCGATTAAGTTATTTATTTATGCAGTCATTCAGTGGAGGAATAAATGGAGCTTTGAACGGAGGTGTTAAACCGGCGGTTTGCATATAAATTTGTTGGAATTACAATGTTTAAAATATTAAATCTAACCACTTTAACTGTGTTGAGATAAGAGTAATATAGACTGGAAGACTGTAGTTCTTTAAATTTCCGAGATCTTGTAAAGCACACAACGTTAAGAGTGACCTTTCATGGCTTCGTAGTGCTCAAATAAATTAAATAGTGTCTCCCATTGTACTTTTCATTTTTTTCAAACATAAGCTTGTAATTCACAATCAGTTTATACTGCAATAATTCAGTCAATATTTGTGGCGTGGATTTTTCTCACTACTAAATAATTTCAATTTGTCCCATAAAGATTCATTTAAATATTTATTTTAAATAGCTACATCCCACACACACATAATTACCTTCAATTGTACACGTTTTTCGTTTTAAATCTTACAAGAATTTTTAAACCTATATGGGACTATAAATCTGTTATAAGACTGTATGGGACTAGAAGAAATTATGAACGCACTGTCACTCAGACGTTTTCGAAAAGCCAAAGTGAAAGGAGAGCTTAACATTGGAAACCTACCTACTTACCTATTCTGCATGTCAGAGATTAGATTAAAAAGAAATATTTTAAGTAAATATGCGCCTATTTGATCTGCACAATACGAGTCTACACCAACGACCTTGCGCTTCTCTCTTCTTATCTGCCACAAGTACTCTAAACTATTACACAATACAAATATCATAAATACTCCTCACGCAGTGGTATGACGAATTTATGATATACACCCAGCAAACACCGGCAGATTATGCATATTTAGTTGCTGTCACTTTTACGGCAGTGACTAATGATAAAGAGCAACACAGATTGATATACTCTAGTACACGGCGCCAACGGTAGGGGCCCAATAAAGCAGTACACTATCAGCAGCAAAAGCGCGCGTCAAAGATAAGATCCAAGTTGACATCGATGGCACACCCCTTATAAACTATATACATTCGAATACCTTAATATTCTAAGAAGATAAGCTGCAACGTCAAATCGAGATATGCATGCGACATTTCAGATGAGCATATGTGATATGTTACTTATAGTAGATACATGTAAGAGTTTGAGCTACAAATTGACACAAATAGTATCTCTTGATAAAATTTTAGCTTAATTGAAATCCATTAAAGCTTGCCTCAGACCTAAATAGCTGCGAGATAAATGTAATTGCAGTTGAAATTAGCTGTCGTAGTTGTTTTTGTTCTTTTGCGGCCGCTGTGCTACGCTATGACTTCGAAATTCGAGATACTTTTGGAAGCTAAACTTCAAGCTGAGCTGAGCGCTATAAGCTGCGAAGCAGCTGTGTTGATGTTCGCGCATGTTGCCACTCATTAATTATGACTTCAGGGAGCTTCTATGGAAAAAACGTGCAACTTGCAACGAGTTGTTGCAGTATGTGTGTGTGTGTGTGAGTGTATGCAACACTTTCCTGTTTGCTTGCGCTTGTTGCAAAGTGAATGATTTGGATCTGCCTGCCTGGCTGGCTGACTGCGTTCATGCCGCAGATTTAGGCGCCGCACCGCTGCTGCAGTGTTTCGTGCTTTTGTAGCTATTGAACTTGTCTCGCTTTTGTTGTTGTTGTTGCTGTCGTGTTTTCCGCGCTTTTCGTTGCCGTTGCAAAGTGATTCATGCGCGCCGCATTTGCCGCGCTAATCTGATGGCGCCATCATAGGTCAAGGCAGCTTGCTTTTGGCTTATCTATGCGTTCGTTGCTTCTATTTTGGTCTACCTTTTTTTTTTTTTGTTTTTCGCTTCATCTATTCAGTGAAATCGGCTACTATTAGTTTATGAAAATGTTTGTAACACAGTGTTGGAAAAGACATAACACCATATATGACAAGCTGAAGTAAATAGACCTGAAAAGGCAGATAGTAGCCCACTTCGTAGCCAATGCTTTGACCAGATTTATGGGTTATGTCCATCAGCACATATGTTTTGATAACAATTTTTATATACTTCACCTAAAACATATACAAACTAGAAAAGAAACAAGAATGCACGCTTCGAGACATGCTAAAACGCTTTGAACGCACCTCGCACAACACTCAATTTGTCACAAAATTCTTTTTGTCCGTCTGTCTTTTTAGTTATTTCAGTAAACGTTTCGCTTGAATATTTAAAAGAAAGCACGTTCCAAATGGTTTACTGCGACGCGCCGCCCCCAACTCTCTTCAACAGGAGACCACTTGGAATTTTGGTTGCAGTTTGCAAGCAACAGTTCTATGTTTAGTGGATCGCTCATGCCTAAAGTTAAATCAGTGAAGTTTCGTTTGTGTTTCGGCCACATTTTGCATGATTCTTAGGCGTGTAGTAGTAGTAGTCCGTAGCTTCGAGAGCATTTTAAATACGTTGGAACATCTCTAGAATGCCAAAAATATAATCTTTTATAATTATTTTAAAATTTCGTGTGTAGTGTATGAAAGCTTCGATTACACTTTAATCATTATTATTGCTCGTTTTCATTTTTAAATGCTTCCTGCGTCATTAGGCTGCGCCCGTGAATCTTCTATATAACCGCACAAATTGTAGCTGACTGCCTATCTAACCGGCTGCCTAGCTGGCTGGCTGGCTGGCTTATCGCATCTTGTAGATATTAATTTAGCGCATGTATCTAGTTACTTTTTCGTCATTGTTTAGTTTCGGCTTACGCATGCACAACGTGCTGAAAATTCCGCATACCACATCAAGTGTGAGTGTGTGTGTGTGTGTGTGTGTTTGCCATACATTAATGAGCGACCGCACGCAGTTTCCTGAGCAACAATTTTCCATTTTCTATAGCAGCAGCAGCAGCTACTGCTTTTAGCTACTTGGCTTTAAATTACAAACAAAACGTTTCTATTTACTTGACTAGCAGCGAGTGCTGGTGCTGTTGTTGGTGTTTGAGGTGCTCATGCTACGTCTGCAAACTTTGCAGCTACTTAAAAGTTTTAGCAGCCAGTCAGCCGGCCATCTCAAGAGGCAAGTAGCTGCTAAACTGTATTTAACTTTGGCCAAATCACCTTTGCCGATTTAACTTTTTTTTCATTTTTTTTTTTGTTGCAGTCTACCTAGAGCAAGCAATCGTCGTAGTTGTCGTTGTCGTCGCCGAGTTGCATGCGAAATTTTGCAGCTTATTAGTATAATTTAGTATGTACGCCTTCAACATCAACCAGCAGCAGCAACAGCACCAGCATTTGCTGCTTGGCTCGTTTTGTTGCAATTTGTTAATAGGCTGTGGCATGCTGCATGTAAATAGTTTGTGGCTGGCAACATGGGCAGCTGGCTGGCGTCTGCTCGAACTAACTGCCTTCGAATCGTCCATGTACGACGTTCTTCGCTCATTAGCAATTCCGTTGAAGCCGAGGCTGTGCCTCTGTGCCACTTGCCACATGCCTGCTGTCGCATACAAACGCTTCCGCTTGTTGCAATAAACTCGTCTCGTCGTCTGCATGTGCTTAGTTAATGTAGTTAATCCGACCTTAAGTGCACACGCATGAACGTTACATGCACTGACCTATGCGCTGCTTACATAGATACAATATCTATCTGCCACTTTGCTATTTATAGCTACACTACAAAGTCAATCCATAAATATTTATATTATATATAATTAAAGTGAAACCGAGAAGAAATATTTGCAAATATGCTGCTTTAAAATTTTCACACGCCTGCTGCGCTGTTTGGACTTGACTTAGTGACTTTTGAACCGTGAACGGCAAGCGTGATTGGACTGAAAACAAGAAACGTAATGAAAGAGAAAAAATAAATAAATAAATATATAAAGCCCAACCCAAACTAAGCGCAGTAAAGCTGCCAAAATGCTGAGAGCAAAAACATTTTTTAAATAAATATGTAGAAATAAATATAAATAAAATGTTTCTATGCTTTAGTTCTCATCAATGTCCGTCCGTCTGTCCATCCGTCTGTCTAAATGCAACATTTTCCCAGCGTACTGAGAACGCATTTCCAATGGCATGCCATGGTATCAGCACTCGACCACTTGGTAGATCTATAGATACGTACAATAACAAAGGAAGTAAGGCGTTTTTTTTTTTTTTTTGTTGTGCTTTGTTTTCCTCAGAATTATGCAACTTGTGGAATTTATAGATATTCAGAGTTGTATCTGCAGTTCTCATGTGTTCTGTGTGAATCTTTTGTAGTTTATCCATAATTTTATTATGCTCTTATGAAACACTTTTAAAGTGGCTATATTATAGGTTACTGTGGAATATTTCAACACGATTTTTAAACTTAAAGCAGGGAAAAAATTAAATTCAGTTCAACTAAAGTTCTAATAAGATTCACGAGAAAGTTTTGCAATATGCCCTCAAAACATCTAGCCCAAGCGTGTAGAGAGGACATATTCATACAAATTTTCTTTTGGATGCAGATTCTTAAAGAAAATTTAAGTCATTTATGATCTTTGACAATGCGCTAAAAACACCACACTTTTGAGATGATGACTCTTCAATAATGCTAAAAAATTTCCATATCTCTATTATAAGGTGGAGTTCATTTATTCAATGTATATAAATCAATTTGTAAAATTGAAACCATTGTGGATGCTTTTCCTTTCCTAGCTTTATAAAAGCTGGCCCGTGTTGCTCTTATTAATTGATCACAAGATATTTCGTTAATTAATGCTGTAAACTATAAGCATTTAACTGGCAAAGTCCTTCAATGGTTGACCCTTACACTAACGTTTTCTTTTAGATTTTCTAAGAGAGCCAAATCAGGAAGTGGATCATTTAATTTCTGTAAAGTATGAAATGACCCCCAGGGTCAATGACCTTGACACCAAGGTCAATGACATTTGACGCCTAGGTTCAATGATCTTTGTTACACAGAGTCAATGACCTTCACACCCGGGTCATTAGAAGAGTCTAAATATTCAATCGGACAGCCAGTCATTAATTAGGTAATGCGTAGCGTTTGCGAGGTCGTCATCGTAGGGTTCCATTCGAGGCTTCCTTTATGTTTTCATTGGATATTAATTTTTAAGGTGGGCTTAGGCCCAGCATACCAACCTTTAATTATGGGGGTTTTTCGCCGTCTCACGTAAGCTCACTCAGGAGATACGTGTCCTAACGGACGTTGTGAACTGCTTGGACCGATTGCAAAAGAATTATGGTTGCACATTCCCAAGTGACTGCCAACTTTCCTTGCAACATGAACTTTTACAAACGAATCGCATCTCCCTAAAACACTAAACAGTTATAATTCACAATTAGTTTATACTACGCCATTGTTAAATTGTGATTGTTTAACGGAAATAAATATATTTCTTTTCGTTTTTTTGATTTGTTTGAATTGTTTATTTGTTGCAGAATAAGATTTTTTAAACTTTTAAGTGTGGTCTAGCTTTTGACGTGTATCTACATAAAACGGAAAGTTGTCTGTAATTTTGCTTATAAGGATTTATGCTATGAGAAATATCTTTAATGTAAAACAGTTCCAAGTTCATTGTGTGTAGAGAAGAAACGAATAAAATGGAATGAAAAGATAGTCAGCTTAAACGAGCCAAATGAAATGTCCAAAAAGAACAAAGCATTGTGAGTTTGGATTTAATTGCTTTTAGAATAAAGAAGCGTCTTATTTGCTTCCGAAATCTGGTGTTGAGGAAGAGGTTACTTATTTGCATTTATGAATACCGAGAAAAAACCGAACTAAGACACGCGTTGAAATGAGCATAGAGCACAATTCTAAGTTCATAGTATTCGTACGTTGTGTACTCGCATTTCTCTGCATTTACAAGCTAAGCTACAGAAATTGCCAACATAAGGCGTTGTCAACATATATTAAGGATAGATGTCTATGAACCATTTAATTAGAAAGCCTGATTCGATTTTTCGCTACTCAAAAACGACTGCAGCCTTATTTAAATGGATTGGGAATGGCCACCTTATTATATTCCATGGGGTTGTAGTATTTTGGTAACTGCTAGAGCGACTGGTGTAAGCAGCTGATTTCGATTTATACAGACGGGGACAAACAGTTGGCTAGTGCGAATGGTCATTTCTTTTCGAAATACAATAACCAATTTTTTTAGTTGAATTTTTTTTTTTTCATAAAGTAAACCTTTTTATTTCTTGTCGCTGTTTTTATTTAGTTTTGCAGTATTTTATAATTGATTTATGGGACAGAATTACTTTTAATTGATTTACAATTATAAATACGCAGCATTATTAGATTTAATATTTCCATTTGATTGATTTACAATTGAAAATAATATTAGAAGTGCTAACACGTAGTAATTATGGTATGATGTGCTTCATGGAACTTCAAAAAATTTTCTATTACTTAGAAATTCGTCAAGATCAAAACTTAAAGATAAAAGAGCACCATTAAAAATTTTAACTCCACTTAAACGTTTAATAACATTTTCTTTGTTTCGGCAATAAAATTGTCTGTCAAGTATGTCAGCTGTTTGCAACATTAAAAACAAAAGAAAGTAATAAAAATTTGCAAAACATAAAATAAACGATTTATGGCCAAAAATCGTAAAGTGCAACAAAGAATATCGTAAATAAATTCAGCGCAATTCGCTGTCGATTTGAATTGAATTTGTTTAAATTTTGATTAAAGTTTTTCCGTGAAAATTGAAGCGTGATTTAAATGTTAGCAGCGGAGTTTGATGACTTTTACTTTACACGAATGTGGGCGGTATATGCGGGGCGTAACATGCTTTGACAATAGGTCGGGTCATGCAGCTACGATGAGAGTAGAACTAAACCGCAATTACTCCGCGGAGACACATAATATGCCACGCCATGTCATGCCAATCCATGCCACACGTTAACAACCAACAACAACAACCGCAGTGACGTGACAACAAGCAACAACGACAATAAAACCAAGTGACAACTCAGCAACAGCAATAATAACATATAAGAGCGCTACACACGACTATGAGATACCCTGCAAAATGTGTAAGTGTAGGTATTTGAAATTTTCACTTCTGTGAGCTTTACAGAAGTACAAATTCGATTTATTGGGATATCACAAGTTGTACATATCTATTAAGGACAATTGTTAAACGTAAAACTGTGAAAACTTCTTAGCAAATATTCAGTAAAATTTAATTAGTTAAAGGCAAATTTGTTATAGGATTCATTTTGAGCTAATTAGGCCCTGTACCGAAGGTACAAGAGCCTATTGGGTTTGTGCAAATGTATGTAACAGGTAGAAATAATGGTCGGAGACCCCCAAAGTTACCCCCATTATGGTCAAGAGTGATAGAGGAGTCGATATGGACATGTCCGAAATGAACGAAAGGATCTCGGAAACGGTGATAGATAGAGACTTCGTGTTTTTTTGCATTCGACTAGGACTGCTCCGGAATTTTACAAGTTTATTTTAATAACCGATAATTCGAACAGCTTTCCTATAGTTCGATATTCGATATTATCAATTGCATTATATATAGCACAACAATATCATCCTCGCTACAAAACATTTAAAATATTAGCGCACCCTCAATTAATTTATGCTATGTTTCCACTTACAAGTGTTTTGTTATCGCGTCCGTAAACAAGTCCAAACAGCTGAACGTAATGGAACACCACTCAATTTTTTTCGATAAATCTTGGACGCGATAACAAAATGTTTGTTAGTGGAAACATAGCATAAATCAATGAAACAAAAGTATGTTAGAAACCATATGCAGATGAATTGGTATCGTGTGCTGCTCATCTATACATGTTTATAAGGTCATAAGCTTTTTCGAAATATTATAGCACATAACTTCCCATCAGATATGTTGTTCAATGAAAAAATGTTTGAACATATTAACTGTTTAATTTATACAAGGTCAATCTCAAGAGTCACCTGACACTTTGAGTGCAATATTTCCGCTTTCAGTGGACCAAATGTCATGAAAGCATAGAAAAAAATATCAGCTTTCGAATACAAATCGAATTCGCTCCTGAGAGCTCTGCTTGTATATATATACATTACGAGATCTGCTAAATCTTAATTTTCATTGCAACATTTTCTTTTAACAACTGATTATACCAGTTAAGTTTATGAGTGCAGGGTATATATGAAAGCAAAAACAACAACAATAAAGATAAGAGTGCAAATAGAAAACTCAAATCAAATAAAATAAAAGCACGAGTAGCGAAAAAGTGCCACAAAGTTGTATGCAGACGAGAGTATTTTTGTTATTGTTGTTGTTGTTGTTGGTGGTGGTCATGTTACTGCCACAAACTTCGCTGCCACCACTAACAATTGTTGTTGTTGTTATCATTGTCGTTTCTGTTGCTGCTGCTGCCGCTCGTGTAATTTTTGTTGTTGTTTATGGTGTTAATGGCAACAGTTGTCAAGTGTCACATAAAATCTTCTAACATAAAAAGGCGCCAGCACTGAGCAACTGAATGAATGATAAGCTTACGAACTGTTGGATCACACATTCCATAAAATTTTAATAATAATATTATTAAATGAAGCATAAAAAAAAATGATTTTCATAATATTAAAATATTATAGTGTATTGCAGTAGCGTATTTGCAATTCAATTCAACAAAAATCAATTGTTTAAACTTAAAACTGAAGTGTTTTAACCGTAATTCCTTTTAAAAAAAGGAAAGAGATTTAATGCATATTCAAAATACATCCTTCGAGACTGTTTACGTTCGTTCGCAGATCTAAGAATGTTTTGGTATTTTATTAAATTTCTGAGTTTACTGCTCAAAAGCATTTGAATTATAAAGCCTTCATCCGATTAAAAAAAAAGTTAAATCGATACAATCATTTAACTCTCACTTAAAACTTAACTACCAAGGAATCTCTGTTTTTTTCCAAACCAAGGTTCTTTAAAACACTAGTACCGACACATTGAAAATGTTCCAAAAGGCTTTTGGTGAACAATGCTATATCAAAAACGCGCACTAACGAGTGGTATAAAGCGTTCAAAGATGGTCGAGAGACTATCGAAGATTTGCCTCGTTCTGGACGGCCTTCAACGTGTGTGACCGTCGATAAAGTGAAGAAAATCGTTGCGGAAAGTAACCCTGTGAGCTTTAGAGCGATCGGTCATGTATTGGAGATGTACACGAGAGCGTACGTATGATTATGCACGAAAGATTGGATATACAACGTGTTGCTGCAATACTTGTTCCGATAAAGCTGAACTTCCTTTAAAAAGGTATCGAGCGCAGTTAGCTCCAGACATGCTGGATTGAGTCAATTCGAGTCCTAACTTCACTTAATAACTGGCCTCGAGACATGGGTGTACAAGTAATTATTTGAATGATAGACGAAAGGCGCGCCAAAGCCGAAAAAACACGCCAAAGCCGATCAAAAGTGAAAGTGATGTTCATTGTTTTCTGCGATCTTCATGTCGTGGTGTACTGTAAATATGATCCATGAAGTCAACCGTTCAACAACGAGTATACCGTCGGTATTATAAGGCATTTAGTTCTAATAGTTTCTAAGATCTGTACTATCATTCTTTCAAAAAGATTGACAAACGGAAGAACATCTTTACAATGACTCAGCATTTGATGCACTTCAAGAACAACTCAACTATAAAATATATCCTTGCACTTCTTGAAGCAGAAGTTAAAGAAACATTTTTTTTGACCTACTAAATTATTTTTAACATTGTTTTCCATATGTGTACGAGTATATGTAAATAAGTTAAATAGACCGGAACTAAGTAGTGCCGTACTCATGAACACTTCTGCTCTCTACATGGACGCCATTTTACTTACACATTTCCGTTTCCGGCCTAGACGCCAAATGAAGCAGAATACGAAGCCGAAGTGCAAACATTTACGTGGTTAACTCGAAACAGCATTTTACAATGCATGAAAGAAAAATCTACTCATACGCAAAGTAGAACGCGTTAAAAAGTATTCCACATACAAGTATATTTATTTATTTATTGAACGTAAATAGAGCACAATAAAGGGTTATATTTAACTGAAGTATGCACACAGCTTTGACCTTACGCTTATTCTACAAATATTTCAAAGAGCAAAAGAATTTAAATACAATTCAAACTTGCTGCGTATTAATTCATTAAATGAAATCTACTTGAAATGCCAAACCTTGTGTAGCTGCTGCTTCATTAAGTTCTTCTTCATTAACTTGACATTAAATAAAGATACAGAAAGCAACTTTAAATATGCATTACAGTAAATGAATAAATACTTTGTATACACACAGTTCTAACTTTCCAACTAAACAAGACCTTTACAATTTGTAGCTGCCTCACTTTCTTTGCTGGCTGGCTCAATTGATGAACTTCAAATATACACATGACTTTGAAGTTCTTGCAACTTGAGCTAAAAGTTAAGTTTGTATTTTCGTTTGACTTCTGACGGCGCAAAAGTTTTTCAATAACGAAATTCCTGCAATGAACACAAGTATTTGAGCACAAGCACAGAATGAGATACTTTTACAGATACCCAGTAGATAAATTAAATTAAACATTATTAAAGCAGCTGAGTTAAAAAAATAAATGAACGAGTAGGTATACTCTGATAATAGATAAGCGACCAACACCTTTTTGCAGCTTTTCAATCATGTTTTTAAACAAAATGCCAACCTGACACTTACTGCAGCATTGTCAACTGCAAATGACAGCTGATGGTATGCAAACGGCTACAATAGGGCGCGACTTTTCTTTATATGAGGTAAATGAACAATTGCGACGACGAACGAACGACGAACATCAATCAAAGTCAGTGCAAAATGTTTGCGTAAAATGCGAAAGTAAAATATTAAAAGTGAATAGTGCCGTAGTAAAGGTGCGTGGTACATGAGGCATGTACCTTGTCTAGGAACTTCAGCTTAAAGAAGGAAGGAATTTTACCAATTTTCTTTTCAATTAAGAACCAAAAACTAAGACAATTTGCCGCACCGCAATTTTTTCTGCTTTAATTCTTCTAGCATCCGAAACAATTGTCTCCGCAGCCGTACCAACGCGATCAAATATTTTTTATGGCCCAATAAGCATTCATATTTTTTTTAAAAGGGGCGCGTCACAAGAACTTCTTATATAACAAAAATTCAATGCAAAGTGCTATGAATGAAGACTGCCAACCACAATAAATACAAGAAACATTGAATGAACCACCTATTTGGCGAGTTGTTATATTGTCAAATTTTATACACAAGTATATAATTTTCAAATCAATCAGCTGCAAGACAGATTTTTGACAATGCGACAATGTGAAGGCAGCACAAATCACAGCAAATCAATTGCAACAAATGCGTTTAGCATACAAAAAAAAAAAAAACAAAACTGCCAACAAAAATACTAAAGCCAATCAGCAAAGTTAGTGTGAAAGGGACAGACTGTCGCCAGTGTAAAATATAGAGCTATCGAAGAGTTCAATGCATGTTGCTACCTACACGTAGCAACTGCAATTTCATGTTGCAGCATTTTGTTGCTTGTCGATATTAACCCCCCGGGGGCATTTTATTAATGAGTGGCAACATGCAAAAAACGCCAAGACGTGTCCAAACCATAACAACAAGAAGGACAGAAATGAAGAGCAAGAAGCCAAGCTACATGCCACATGCAACATGCAGCACTAAACTGATCTGATCTCAGACCCGGCTTTAGCTGCAGCTTCTGTTGCTTCTTCTGCTACTGTTGTCCTCATCGTCATCGTCTTGACTGAAATTGAATAACTTGGAATTGGTTTGCGCTGTTGCCATTGTGGCAGCCACATGTATTTTTTTTTTTTCAAAGGATCTGTATATGTCTGTGTGTAGCACGGAAGCTGTTTGCACTTTAATGACGGCTATTACATTTATCGCTGGGCTATTACAATAAAATAACTGAGAATTTAGTAATTATCCAATTGAGCGTTGCAGCAGCAGCAGGAACAGCAGCCAACCACAGCCAGAACAACATCAAGAAATCATGTTGCATGCATATGCATTGCTTGCAGTTTGTTGCACGTAGCATGTAGTACTATCTACAAACGAATACATAAATGTAGCAATTTCCGCTAATGCTGTAATTCTAGTTAACACGCCTGACACTATCTATCAGTCGAGATTAGAGATTTTGCAATACCAGAATTGAGTTTCTCATGGTTTTTTGCAATTGTAAATGGGTCATTTGCGACAATCTGACACAAAGTTGTGTTTCAATGTATTCCTTTAATAGTCTAAACGAGGGTTTTGTGTTAAGAATAGGTCAGTTAAAATTTAAAACGTTTGATAAGTTCAACTTTAAAAAAAAAAAAATTATTTACCACTCACCAACCAAACTCCATTTAATCTCTAGCAATTCCGGACCTCGAACTAACTATTTCCAATCGCTAGAGAAATTCACCAGCATCTTTCAGGCACAAATTTATGCGATAAATTGATGTGCACAACTGAATCTAAATTGGAGATACAAGACCGAAAATAATGCAATATTCGCCAATAGTTAGGCGGCTATGAGAGCATTAAGTTGAAATATGAGCAAGTATCAGCAAGGCTAGCTACTAAACTAAAGAACTTAGGTAGATTCAACAACTTTATACCTTCTTGACAGCCAAAATGCGCGAAAAAGATTTTGGTGCATTATAGTCCGTTGATTTTTAAGCAGGCATGTTTAATTTCAGCACGATACAGCCCGAAAAACGATTTTTGTTTTCAAATAAAAACATATTTTTTGAGAGGCAACACGGCGAAGGAAAATTGAATAAATATTTTGGGCTAATGCGCATGCTAGCAGATGCCACAAGGATTAATATTGAGCGCACGAACCATATTTTGGGTGAGGTTCTGCATATAAAAAAAATTATCCAGCCGTTGGGTGCCGCCCATGCTGACTCCGGACCAAAAAAAGGAACAAAAGCACACTTCGAAAGAGTGTTTGGCCATGCTGATACGAAATCGGGTAGACTTTTGGCGTCAATTGGTTGAACAAACCTGGATCCACTACTAAACGTCAGAGAACAAAATGAGTTCCCAGCAATGCCACGAGTGTTCCGAAACGACCGAGGGAGGCTCTTTGGGTCGGAAATGTCATGGCGTCCGTTTTCTGGGATTGTCATGGCATACTCTTCATGGACTACCTTGTGAAAGGAAAAAAACATCGACAGCGACTATTATAGCGCATTATTGGAGCGATTGAAGGCCAAAATCGCTAAGAAACGGCATCACTTTAAGCGAAAAAAAATTTTGTTTTTGCAAGACAATGGCTACTTAACAATTTAGGGCTCCAATTGCTTCCTCATCCACCCGATTTGGCTCCCTCGGACTATTATCTCTTGCCAAACCTCATAGCGCATTACCTCGCTCGCGCGAGCAGATCATCGACGCCACGGAGAAGTATTTTGCAGACTTTCCGAAAAATTAGTTTTCCGGCGGAATCAAAAAAATTAAATTAAAAAAAGTTCTTCATTGGTATTCTCATTATTCTTTAATATAAATGTAAGCCGTTCTTAAGTCATTACTGAGATATAATGGAATAAAAGTCAAAACAAAACAAAAATAGTACATTTTTATATATGAGAATGGATTTGTAAGAACTTTTAATGTTTAAACCATTTCATTTACCCCAAAAGGTTGCGATGCAAGTATCTATTGTCAAAATAAAACGGTTTCAAAATATCACAAACTAAATCACTCTTATCTCACCACGCCGTATTCCGTATACAAGTACTTAACAATATAAGAATTAAAGGTTTCACATAGTAACTTCATAGACTTGATATATCCGAATAAAATTTTTATCAGCCAACCAAGAATAATTTTGCATTTATTTTACATTTAGGACATAACTTTAATGCACTAAGCAACATGAAATCGCAAAATGAAATTTAATGCGTATACACAATAATTATTACCAGACTAAAACTTCATTACAGTGCGTACTATAGAAATTATAGAATATCAATTTTACGAAATGAAAAATGACAACATTTTCTACCCAATTCCAAAATTAAGTAGCTTAATTGTATACAAAACTTTCCAAAGTTAATTTTATTTTGCAACTTTTCTATGCAAAGCACGTAACATGCAACCCTCGAATATTCAATTAATGATGTTGCATGCTTTCTGAACGACTTTCATTTCAATTTTGCTGCTCGAACTTATCGGACAATGTCAATCGGCAAAATATGTGCAACGCTTTTTCCACTGAAAAATGTAAGAAATGAAATGAATTGCAAAAAAAGCTGTATTTGAGAATGTTAATTGTAAAAGTAAATGGAGTAAAAGCAATTAAAAATGGAGAAAATTAAAAGGAAATCCAGCTTAGCAAACAGTTAATTTTTAACTTAAATATAATATCAATATAAGACCATTTTAAAGATACTTTAAAACTATTTGCAACAAAGTATGCGACGCACTGCTATCAGTTACCGTCGTCAACAGTGCACGACATACCCAACTATTATAGCAAAAATATTTCATACAATATTAAGTCTAGCGCGTTTGCGAGTATATATGAGGTACAACGACAGAAAAATAAAATTTTAAACAAGATAATTCGATTTGACATAATTTTAAATACTCTACACAATATGAAATTTAAGCAGGAAAATGTATCCATATTAACTTAAAGATTGAGGAATTAGTTTACAAAAGTACAGTAGGACAGTCAGCCAGCTAGACAGACGGACATGTCGAACGGATTAGGTATATACAGGTAAGCACTTTATGGTGTATCCTTTGCTTCATGTAAAATGTTGCAAACACTTTAACTTACTAATAATACTAAACACGCGCTCTGTATGAAGTGTATTGAAAAATTTATTTAATATTAAATGTAATAAAAAATGTTGTTTCAACGCGAAAAATCAAGCTGCGCCAAGTTGCTACTCATGATGATGTGATTTTGTGCTGCACAGTAGCAAAAAAAAAAGAAAAAGGAACTCTATTCCCATGTGGCAGAAGCAGCAAATACTGCTCCAACTTCCAACGCTGCTGTGCTGTCATATGCTGTCGGCAATGTGTTTACTTACATGTATATGTATGTGTGTATCTCTGTGTATGCAGCTTGTTGCAGCTACTTTTTGGCAGCGCCAAAGCATTGAACAAGTTTTCGCTGGCAGTGAATTTCAACAAAATTTCAAACCACTGACTTTTAATAGTTACAATGCTGCTTTGTCTTACACTCGCTGCCGAACTGCTCCACTTTTTGCACTATACACGCAGTTAGTTGCAATGTCAAGTTTGTTAAAAAATAATGAAATAATAATGCTGCCAGCAGCAGCGGCAGCACAAAAACCAACAACAAATTTCAAGCTATTCAGAAATTATTTTCTGCTGCAAAAAGATTTAAAATTTTTTAATTATGCTAAAAGTTTTTTTTCTTTTCACTTTTAGATTTTTTACCATTTTTAATACTTTAACTGTCATTTATTTTAATTACACAGAAATTATGCTCTTCCGGCGCAGAGTATTAAATATAATTTAGGTGAAAAGCCATTTGACACCACCGACGTCCAAAGAGCTTCAATTCAAAAGGATGCACTCAATCAAATTAATTGTTTCTTGAGTGTTTGGAATTAGGAAATAAATGAAGCAGCAGCTAAAGTGAATAATTATTTTCTATGCTTTTGTTTGCAGTTTAATATGAGCAAGATTGAAGCCTGTCGAATAAAGCAGAAGAATAAATCGAGCGGAATGAAGTCATTAGGGACATTGTGAATGGCTTTAAGCAGGCTTAAGATGCAAAGGAATATTTTAAAGTCTGCCAGTTTGTAGATGATACAATGATGATTTGATTTTCTTTGATAGAGAACAATTAAATAAACATTTATATTATTTATAATAGAAACATATTTCTAAATATTTGGTTAGCAACAAAATGAACAAAAGGCTTCACATTCCATTCCAATGGCAAAGCATACATTAGATTTGGTGCTCTAATTGTCAAGACGCATTAAACATTTTCATCTAAAAGGTCAAGAAATGGAACTCAAGTTGTTGCTGAGGAACAAAGAAGGTCAAGAAATGAAAAACGAGAAAATACAGAGAAGCTAAATAGAACAAAAATGCTGTTTCTGAGGAACAAAGAAGGCAAAAAAAAAATAAACAATACAAATCGCTGTGGAATTGCTATCATCATCAAAAACAACAAAAAATATTCAATATGAAGACCCACATCACATCTCGGGACTCAGGTCAGGACCGTAGAACTACATACAGCAGGTTGCATTAATATATAATATATTATATATATACAATGGCGTTATATCCGATATTGAGACGATATCAGAAGAAAATTTGACACTTGTATTCGTTAAAAAAGTGAATGAAAGGATAAGAAGAATAAGGCTTAAATCCCAAGGGTTGGAACAAGTTTTACCGTATTTCGCGCTCTTTTTTTCAGTTAGGTATATCTAGTACTATGCTCTTTTGACAGCATTGCGCTTTGACAATTAAGTTGTGAGATACAACGCGTCGAACATGGAGGTCTCGAAGGAATAAATCGCCATATTTTACAACTTGAAAGGCAAAAACGCATCGCAAGTGGCCGATACTTATTCAATTCGCTTAGCACAACAGTGGTTCACTCGATTCCGTTCTGGTGTGGAGAAAGTGGACAATGCACTACGCTCCGGAAGACTAGACGTCGAAGAAGTCGATAAAATCAAGGAAGTGATCGAAATAGACCACCATAGTAGCAGCTGTACCATCGCCCGGGAGCTGAATATCTGTCATATGATCGTTCAAAGGCATTTGAAGAAGCTTGGCTACACAAAAAAAACTCGTTATTTGGGTGCCACACGAATTGAAACCAAAAATTCTCATGGACCGAATATCCAACTGCGAATCGCTGCTGAATCGCAACAAAAACGAACCGTTTCTGAAGTGAATAGTAAATGGCGATGAACACTGGCTCACTTAAGACAACGTGAAGCCCAAACGGTCGTAGGTGAAGGGTGGCGAAACGGCTGCTAGTAACAGGATATCACTCGCCTACATTGTGCTTAGTTTCATTTATTGGCTATTTCTGTGTGTCTCAAGATTATTTCTCAGTGCTTAAAGGACAATCCTGTTTAATTTAGTTCAAATTTTGAACATCTTCTTATTAATCCTCCCACTAAATTCTCATCAAAATAAATATAAGTGAAAACTTCCGTGCAAACGAGCTTCTTGATAAATATATGATTTATCCTGCCGAAACTCACCCAGATACATTAAATAAACCATTCTCCATAAACCAACTCATTTCTCTTTGTTGCCAGTTGTTTAATAAATTTATTTATTCTTTGTAGCATATGAAAGCTTTATACTTTTCTATAAAATTCCAAACATATGCGTCAACTCATAAAGCAACCGGAATCGGGATAAGTGCGTGCAGGATAACAACTTACCACTCGACATCAGACATTGTCGGCGAAACCAAAACAAATGCGAAACTTCAAATCGCAGTCAGATACAATATATAAAACTAAGTAAAGAAGATGAAGAAGAAAATGCAGCAAATGGCAAAGTGTGAAATGTTGCTCATGAAATATTCAACGCGGCTGAATGCAGCATTTCAATCGCTTAAATGTAAAATAGTGCAACGCAACAAAAATGTGAAAAATTCATAAGCCGACAGACGGACAGACAGAAAGTACGCACAAAAAAAAGTAGAAGGCATATTTATTTAAAGGCAACTGCGTCGGCGTCATTGAGTTATGAAAACAAAAAGTGCAAATTTATGCTGCAATTGAAACAAAAATCAGAATTGGAATAGAAATCCCAGACGAGACCGTAGTATTTCTAGCTAAAAGTGCAGCAAGACAGTGTAAGCAGCACGGAGAGGGCGAGGACGAGATGGAGAGAGAGAGAAAGATAGTTTGGGGCTACTTGTTGTGCAACTTTCTAAAGCAAAATGCCTTCTATAAATCACGACAAGAACAACAGCCAACAAGGAGTAGCACAAGCAGTTAAATTTTCAGTACACTACATACATCGAGTATTTGTAGGGTGTTATTAATTTAGTTAAGCATTTTGTTACATATTGAAGATGGCACTATCGAGGAGGTAAATTAAAAATGTAGCACATGCTTGATCTGCTTAATGTGATGTGGCTATTATCTCAACCCAGAACCAACCAAACTCATACGTATTATTATTATAATAAAACTCATATAATATTCTATGTGTAGGGTATCAATGCTTCGCTGCCAATTAATCTAATATGGTTTATTGTTGTTTATTTTTTTTCTCCCGCTGTTGTCTAATCAGAAACTAGTGCAATTTTCTTGTACTCTGGGGCTACCACTTGGCTGGCTGCTGCTGCTGGTGCTGATGCTGCTGCTTGTTTGGTTTTGTTTTAACTGTTAAGCTATGCCAGAATCGTGTGCGGTGCTTGTCCAAATTAATTTGGCGTCAACAGCAGCGGCAGAGATTAATAGCCACTTGTAGCACTGCTGTATACAAAAGTAGTCGAGGCTCAGAGTTTACATTTGAAATTAGAAAGTAATGAAAGGCCTGGCTAGAAAAGCTCTGAGTTGCATGAAACATTGTTGCTACTCAAATGCAGCCAAGCCTTGCCAACACGATATATGTGTACGAATGTATCTATTTGTTTGTATCTATCTTTGACCTTTTGTGAACTGGCACAGGCAAATCATTCGACGAGCAGCAGCAAGAATAAAGCAGTCATTCAAGTGGTAAACGACACAAATAACCAAATCCAAATGGCGGAATCAATGATGCATAATTGATTTTTTTTTTATCCTTTTTTTTTTTTTTTTTTTTTGGCAAGTGGGTCTGTTTTTTTGTCTGCACTTTTGGGTTAGCTGGCAACAGTTTGCGATCGATGAAGCGATCGAATGAGTGGAGTGTGCTTAAATCGCCAGCGCCACTACGTGCAACGCCACCACTCATCCCCCAGCACACCTCTTACTGAAAGAACAATATAAACTTAAAGTTTTTATTCATGGTCAACAATGCGGAAGTTGCAGCAGATTCAACGATGAAGACGAGAATTTGCATTTCTTTGGCCAATGTTACTCATGAGCCAAGTCACCGCACCGACCAGCAGCATTTGTTGAAGCAGCAGCAGCAGCAAAAGTATTTGCAACATTTTGCGCTACCTCTTCATGACGCTGCAAAAGACGAACGTGTTCAGCACTTCAGACAGACAGACAGACAGACAGACAGACGGACAGCGCATATTTTCGTGTGTTTATGATTGAAAATGCCCAAAAAAAGCAAAAAGGAAATTCGCATTTAAAGTGAATTATTATTTAAAGTAATTGAAAACGTTGCTTGCAGCAAAATGTGCTGTGCAAACTGTACCTAGTGCAGCATTACTTTGAGGTCTTAATAGTTTTGAGGTTAAACTCTTTTTTTTTATTTGGAAACGTTTATGCATTTCTAAAAGTAGCTCAAATTGTTATAGTCCTACAATAACTGTTTAAATGGCAATCGTATAATAAATATGCCAGTTCAAATAGGACAAACAAGATTGACACAATCGTGCGGCGCAACTAGTCAGTGAGTAGGTAAGGCAGAGAAATCGAACGTAACATATAGTTGAGTGTGGCAGCTAAAGCGGTGAGGGGAGTCTAGTAACTTTAATTCAAAAGAATGATAATTTATTGCTAGATTAGGCTACTGTATATTCGTCAAACTTTATGTTTTAAATCTTAGCTTCAGCACTGTTGGCCAGCATTTGTCACCAAACCTTTTTTTTTTTTTTTTTTTTGGTCCTCACAGCAAACTCTCCTATTGTAATTCTCACTTTTGAACGACTCTTTAGGCGTTGATGATGCTCTTGTTTAAATAAACTTGAAGAAAAATTTGTTGACCCACTCCCTATTTTGCATTTGACTAGTTTTATTTTGCACAACTGCATTAAATGGTAAGGACTTCGTGGACCCCTATCATAGTAGTGCTCTACCGAAAGCTAGAAGCAGGGATCTAATTACAATGCTTGCAGTATAGCTTTCTAGCAGCGCGCTATTATGATACGAGTCAAGCAAGCTCTTATGTCATGCAATCAACACCAATTGTTGAAACTACATAGAATAAAGCTAGTCCACTTTAAAATGTGAAGGGCACTATCGTCGACAATTTCTTTTAGTGTTAAAAAATATGGATACATAATTTTAACTCTTTATGACGCTACAGAAAAAGCGAATATTATTAAAAACTGGGGCTGGCTGTTCATGAACCAATAGAAACCGAGCATTCGCATGTGTTGATCAACAAGAGAGCATTGTAGTATCAGAATGGCTCCCAGAATATAAATCTTTATGCTCGGCTGAAGCAGTAGACATACGATAGCACAAAAGCATATTAGCAATTTTATTATTTGAACGGGTAGTCTATCAACAGTAGAATCTATATGCAATAAAAAATTTTTCAAATAAGAGACACCTTCAAAAAATCATCGTACAAACTTCAACTTTCCTGATTACTAACCACTAAGGCATTCTTCAAAGGGCGAAGGGGCCCCCTCTCCTTTAAAAAGGGGTTGGTGCGCTGGGCTTGGGACCCGCCACTTTAAAAAGAAACCCCCCAATGAAAACGAAAAGAAAGCCTCGGAACGGCCCCTTTGATGACGACCCCCGCAAACGCTATAAGGATCACGATATACGGATATGCACCTGGAATGTCCGCACCCTTAATTGGGATGGTGCAAGTATCCAGCTGGCTGATGTCCGCGAAAAATGCAAGGCTGACATCACCGCAATCCAAGAAATCCGATGGATTAGGGCAGGGTTGCTCTAAAAAAGCATCCTGACATCTACTACAGCTGCCATGCGAGTAAGCGCGAATTTGGATGTGGTTTCGTGGTGAGTAGGAAACTACGTGGCCTCGTCTCTAGGTTCACACCTGTTGACGAGCGTCTAGCCGCGATACGCATCAAGGCTAAATATTTTTATATTAGCCTGATTTGTGCGCACGCCCCGACGGAAGAGAAAGACGACGATGCTAAAGATGAATTCTATGAGCGCTTGGAACGCCTGTACGAGCGCTGTCCCAAACACGATGTCAAAATCGTGCTTGGCGATTTCAACGCCAAGATTGGGAAGGAAGGAATCTTTGGCCCAACCGTCGGAAAATTTAGCCTTCACGACACTACCTCCAATAATGGAGAGAGGCTAATCGATTTCGCCGCAGGTCGGAACATGGTAGTTAGTAGTACCAGATTTCAACATCTTAAAATCCACAAGGCTACATGGCTGAGTCCTGATCAAAAAACATGCAACCAAATTGATCATGTTCTCGCATTGACGGAAGGCACGCATCGAGCGTGTTGGACGTGCGAACGTTACGTGGTCCCAACATTGACTCGGACCATTATCTTGTCGCAGCCAAGGTACGCACTAGGCTCAGCGTAGTGCATGCCGCACGTTCCAACATGCAACGAAGGCTAGACGTCGGCAAGCTGCAATCAGAGCAGACCGCCACAGCCTTCTCAAACACACTCTCCCGAATGCTCCGGGAAACCTCTCCGATTTCTCGAGATATATGTGAGCAGTGGACACATATTACCCGCTCCATAGATAGGGCTGCCAAGGATGTCATTGGTTATATAAAACCTGTGAAGAATTCTTGGTACGACGAGGAGTGTCGCAATGCTACTGCAGAGAAGAACGCTTCCTATCAGCGAACTCTGCAGTCGGGAGCAACGCGAGCTGTTAGAGAGCGATATCGAGAGAAACGGAGAGAGGAGAAACGCCTTTTCAGACGCAAGAAAAAGGAGCAAGAAAGGCGGGAGTTTGAGGATGTTGAGATGTTCCGTAACAGAAGTGAAGCCCGAGAATTCTACCAATGAAGCTCGAAAATTCTACCAAAAGGTCAAGCGTCTGACTGAAGGTTTTAAGCCCGGAGTAACTTTCTGTAAGGATGAGAATGGAAGTCTAGTAACGGATGAACAGGAATCACTGAGATTATGGAGGAGTCATTTCTCCAACCTACTCGGCGATGAAGCGCACAATACCGCCGAAAGAGAAATGACACCGGAACCACCAGTTAATGATGGCACTATTGTAGAGCCACCGGACTATTACGAGGTCGATTCAGTTATTAAAAAGGTGAAAAATGACAAAGCGGCAGCCTCTGATGGGCTGCCAGCTGAGTTATTTAAGACCGGCGGCGAAGAGTTGGTTAGGAGTATGCACCAGCTTTTATGCAAGATATGGTCCGATGAACGCATACCCAATGACTGGAATCTCAGTGTTCTCTGTCCTATCTTTAAGAAAGGAGACCCCGCTGTTTGCGCCAACTACCGCGGAATAAGTCTCCTTTCCATTGGATATAAGACTTTGTCGGGCGTATTGTGTAATAGGCTGAAGCCGACCGACATATACCGACTCACTGATAGGACGATATCAGTGTGGCTTCAGACCAAAAAGGTCGACCAGTGACCAAATATTCACATTACGCCAAATCTTGGAAAAGACCCGTGAGTTCAACAAAGACACTCACCACCTATTTGTCGATTACAAAGCCGCTTTCGACACGCCGATAAGAGCGAAGTTCTTCGACGCCCTGTCTGCACTAGGTATCCCGGCAAAGATTGTCCGTCTTTGCATGGCGACGCTATCTAACACACAAAGCGTTGTCAGGGTGGGGAAAAACCTCTCCGACCCCTTTGATACCAAGAGAGGTTTCAGGCGGGGCGATGCTCTATCGTGCGATTTTTTCAATCTCCTGATGGAATACATCCTACGCCAATGCCCGTACATACAGAGTATGTCGGGCTCGATCTTCCAAAAGGAAGTGATGCTGCTCGCTTACGCCGATGACATCGATATCATCGGTACGCAGGAACGGCGAGTCAGCAAGGCGTTCTCGGAGATTGAAAAACAGTCTCGGCTCATGGGTCTCGCGGTCTAGCGGTGAACGAGGACAAGACGAAGTACTTGGTGTCTTCTCGCACTCCGTCAATGCGTCTTGGACGGTCAGTGACGATGGAGAATTTCAACTTCAGTGTTGTAGAAAACTTCGTCTATCTCGGAACAGAGATCACCAGCAACAACAACGTCAGCCTGGAGATCAGGCGAAGAATCACGCTTGCAAACAGATGTTTTTTTGGGCTGAGCAAGCAAATGAGAAGTAAAGCCCTCTCTCGACGGACGAAAATAAAGATATATAAGACGCTGATACTCCAGGTCCTACTGTATGGCGCAGAGGCATGGACCGTGATTGAGTTGGATGAGACAGCGTTGGAAGTCTTCGAGAGGAAGATTCTTCGCAGGATCTTTGGTCCTATTAGAGTCGGCGACGAGTTTAGGTCCCGTATGAACCGCGAGCTGTACGAGCTATTCAATGAGGTTGACATAGTCCAGCGCATAAAATTCCAGCGGCTGCACTGGGCTGGGCACATCATTCGAATGGACGAAGGAGCTCCAAGCACGCATGGTTTACATGGGGGGCCCAAACTTGATTGGTGGACGCCGACATAGAGGACGACCGGGCACTCGATGGAATGACCAGGTATGGAGAGATCTCTCCGTACTTGGCATTCAGAACGACTGGCGCCAGCGCGCACAGGATTATGGAGGCTGGCGCGCTTTCCTGGACGCGGCCATGACCGGTAGACGGTTGACGGCCATTTAAGTAGTAAGTAGTAAGGCATTCTTCAAAATGAATGAACAGATGCTGCAGCATAATCGATATTGTATGAGCCATCGTCTCGCTCCCCTATTTTTATACTTTCGACTTCTGGTCATCTATCCAATAAATAAGTCAATGGACCAATGAACCAATAAATTGTTCAATGGCGTTTGGCTGGTTATATGTCAATATCCGCCAATCGCCATTGAACAAAGCTCTGCACATTTGTCCGCCTCTGCTAGGTTTCATATCCATTTTTTCAGCTAATCTGAGAGTATATCAAAGCGGCCATTGACGACCCTACGAAATACAACCAAGTACAGATCACCTCTAATAGAAGAGTCGATCTACGCATGTCTTTACGTCTATTGTCTGTGTCGATGACAACTAAGCCGTTAGGTTTTCATATAAAGATTTGAAATTGCAAATGGACACATTCAGCACACACATATATCGTACTAAGCTCAATAGAAGCTTAAGATCCCATACAAACTTTTTGTATGAAAAACTTTTTTAAGAACAGTCAAAACCAATTTGGAACTTCAGAAGTTGGTTTTTTATGGATGGAATACTATTGTTTTGGCCTAAACACATAAAGGAGTAGCCCTATACAAAAGTAAAGTACTTTTAAAATTGAACAAAAATGGCGTCTATGGAAGATATCATTTAGAGGGCTTCGTTTACAAATTTTGTATGACTCTGTGTCATATGTCGGGCTAGATCTCTCCAATGGTTTGAAAAATTTTGTTCTCTAGTTGGTTAGCTGTTGTTGGTTTGTTAGAGTCCAGGCCCATGTCATTTAATTGAGACAAAAACCGGTTCCGGTATCATAGCATCATACCGTTCACCATTGACATTGACCATCCGTTCATTCTCATTTCGGTAAATGGCTCTAATTTCACAACCAAACACCAAACAAGTTGCTCTCCCTTGATAATGTCGAACATTATTTTCTCCCCAAATGATGCAAAAATTTTTTGTTCAATACGGTTTTTCGCCAGAACTTAAATCCGATTTTAAATGTTCCAATTCCCAATTAGTAAGACGACCTTGTTGGTCTTGATGCTTTAGTTCTGATGCCACTTGAATCTTGTACTGATGTATGCCCAGGTTTTATCGCAAAATTCGCCAAGTGAAACTTGAAAGAAATCAAAATCCTAGTACAAGATGAGAAATCGAAATATTTGAGTCTGCTTCAGTCGACCTGAGTAGTGCTTACCGATTTTTTATAACAAGGCTTTGGTGCGCCTTTTATGATTGCGGCTTCGTAAATGTGTCATATTCATATACCCATGCCTTTTCGCCAGTAATTATGCGCTCTATGAAGGTAGGATCCAAATTGAATCGATCCAGCATGTCTGCAACTACCTGCTCTCCATATCTTCAGTTCTATCGGAACAAGTCTTGCATCAATTTTTCATATGCTCTCGTGTGACATATCCAATACATAGCCGATCTCTCTCAAGCTCACATGACGCAAAGATTTTCCTCACTTTATCAAGGTTACCGTCGCTCACACTTGTTGAAGGCCGTCGGTTTGACGGTTTTACGCTTTGAAGGTTTTACGCTGTCCTTGAATGCGTTATACCACTCGCAAGTGCGCGTTTTGGACAGAGTAGATTAACCAAAAGCCTTCAATGCCAACATTTCAATTTATCGGCTCAAAAAAATTTCGATCGCAGCACAAAATTTAAAACAAATACGTTGATCAATATTTTCACTCATAAAAAAATATTTATAAATCTCCATTAATATCAAAAGTCGAGTCGATATAGAAATGTCTGTCAGTATGGCAGTCTATATGAACAACAAGAACATGAAGACTATTAAAGATATAGCAATCAAGCTTAAATATTTATATTATCTTGTTCCTTCTCTAGATAGCCTGTATTCAATACACATGTCAACCACACCTACAAATCCTTTCGAATTTTTGAATGAATAACTTTGATAATTAAAAAAATATTTCATATAGTTCCAGATCGAACCACTAAAACAGGTAGCCTTCATACAAATCTGTTTGTCTGTTTTTCTGGGTTTTTTGTACATTTTATACTTAGCTGAATTTTCAATATGTTGAAGTACAAATTTTATAAAATATTTAGCAAATGAATATCTTTGATATGTTAAAAAATTTCAAAAAAATATATCGTTTATTAAATTAGAAAAATATGTTTTAAGCTTTTAAAACCCCTTAAAGAATTACATTGACTATTTTAGTATTTCGTATGGAAAACTGCACAGACCAACCGTTTCCACTCTACCCCCTCCTTAGTGCTAAGTATCATGCAAAACGAAGTAAAGCGTTGGCTTTAAAAAAGTTTAATTAAAGTCAAAAAATACAAATTAAATGGTTGAGCTCATAATTTATCTTAAATAAAGTGAAACAGAATAATTAAAGCAGTACTGTGCAACTATAACCAACTGAAAGTTATGCATTAAGTATTCCAAAGTAATAAATATTGCAACTTCAAAGCCACAAAGTACAACCAACTTTACTTGGCCACTATACAAATACCACAAACTAAATAAAATAAACGATGTAGTGATTTGCCATCAGTTTGGTTAACCTCCAACTAACAAAATTTAAGACCACAAATCTTGTTTACCATAATTCTGAACTTCATGGGAATGCCAGTCGCGCATATTTCGTATTCAACATTATTAAACATTTAATGTCATAATTTAAATGAGCACCACCAGCTGAGCATCTGAGCAGTTGAGCAGCTGAACGAACAGCTGAAGCTCTGAAGCTGCAACGATGCAATGACCACAAATCCGCTGAACCAAAACCACTGCAACAAAGCATGCCGTCGAGGCACGAAGCGGAAATGTTGCAGCGCAACATTTGTAGCCCTTTCCGCATTTGTTGTGCGGCATATCCAATGGCAATGTTTGCACTTAATGAACTCGAGCTTCCTAAAATCCATTTGGATTTAATTTTGCTGCTCTTGCTGCTGCTACTGCTGCTGCCAGTCGTTGTTGAGTTTCGTATGTCCAGTGGATAAATTTGTAAATATGTTGCATGGTTTACCATGACTACACTGCTAACAGCAGTTGTTGCTATTGTTGTTGGTAAACGGATAGTTCATGAAATTTAATTAAAGCGTTATCGTGCCGCATTAAAAAGGCTTTTTCTGTACAACATTTGCTTGCCTGACTGCCTGACTGTTGACTGCCAAAGTAAAGCTGTTAAGTTGCAATTCGAAATTATATACTTGTAACATTTATAATTAAAATACAACAACAATTTGTATTAAATCCCTTTTGAAATAAAATATAGCAGTGCGAACCATTACTTAACTACTCAACAATACGCGATTTACATTGATATATAATTAAATCTTTTGAATAATTGATCAATGATATAATTTTAAAAAATTATAAGTTTTCTCACTTGCAGCATTTAATTTAATAATTTAATTAAAAATTGAATTACAAATCAATGAGTTAAAAAAGGTAAGGTAAGGTTGATCAGACATTCTGTGCGCCAGAGCTGTGCATCAAATGGGTTCAAATATGGTCTTGTACAGTAAAAACTTGTTTCCAATGCCTTTTTCTTAGCTTCATGTTTAAAACTTTAAATAAGAATTTGTATTATTTCAAAATTGAATATTTGCTATTTATGGCTTTCCCCATATAGCCTTCTAATTTATATTACTCCATCAATGCTTAGGTCAATCAACTTACATGTCAAATGCATATTTGACCAAAAGAGTTCATTCTGAGCTGCCGCTGTTGCTGCCGCTGCCAAGCTCTCAAAAAGTATCAAATAACAACTATGTTTCTAGAAATATTGAAATTTCAATATGTGCACGAAAAACGCCTTAGACACACTTCAGTTCAATAGAACGGCAAACAATTTCTCATAAATGTCACACGTTTGCCTGGTTATATGGCACACAGGCATCTCGAAAACGCAAAGAGTCCTTTGGGAGTCCGCTCTGCAGTCAGCCAAAGAAGCAGTCAGCAGAAGCAGAAAAACGACATAGCATGAAATTACATTTGAGGCTGCCTGCCTGGCGGTTGCCTTCTTGCCTCAGTTGTTGGTTGGTTACAGTGCAAACAAATATGAGTTACCAGATACGTCAGTGAGTGAGTTCTACTGGCTGCCTTTTCATCTCTGCACATTTGATTGTACGCACTCCTTCGTCTGGTTTCTGCTGTTTGCTGTCTAATATGCTTCAAATGTGGTTGCCTTCAGGTCTACAGCAAATTCAGCTCTCCAGAGAGCGTAGCACCGTAGTCAGATGTGCTCCTTCTACAGGCTTTCTGTACGAGTGTGGAGTGCAAAGTGTTTGGGTTTGGCTATTAAATGCCTCAAAAAACAATAAATTTGTATTTTTTGTTGAAAAATTATAAAAAAAAAAAATAAACAAAAATATAAAAATAAAACAAGAAATATATGTTTATTACGGCTGAACCGATGCTTTAATTTTGTACCATTCACACGAAGTATTATATTGTGTCTATAGCTATTATAAAAAAGTTTATTTGAGGACTACCCCTTATTGTGTGCAGGAATATTTGAGTTGCATGTAAAAGGATATACTTCACATAACGCGGATCATTAGACTCTTAGGTGGCCAATATGTAGTCGTGATTTTGAAAAAAAGTAAATCTGATGCTCCACAAAGCAAATTTGGAGATCTCTGTGATCTGGTATCTTTGGCACAAACCAAAGATACCTTATTAGGTCAGTTAGGGCTGCATAAAAATCAATTAAAAGTAGATTTATATCGATTATTTGAAAATAAGCGATACATCGATAATTTGAGGTCATAATCGATTTTATCCAACTTGTATCCTTCTTCGTTCTGCTTATCAGCTTTTCTTTCTAGTGCAGGCAGATGCGATGACCAGATGTTCAGATATTGTGATGAACCTTATGCTGAGCGAAATTCAAATAAGTGATCTGGGATTCAGTCTCTGGAAACAATAACATTAGATTGTCTGACAGCAACTAATATCTACCAAATCGTTGAAAGCGATGAAAAAAAGACTGACTTAGAGTCACTTTCCCGTTTACCGGTCTTCCAAGCCGTTTCCAGAAAGAGGAAAGCATTGGAGCGAGGAGGGCTTTGTTTGATTCAAGACCTCTTAGCACATTAGCTATATCTATAAAGGTGATTGGGGCCATAGAAATATCCAATTAGCCCGCAAACGCTATACGAGACTGCTCCGAGTCAGAACGACACCAACTTCAACTAGGATTCCACAATAAAGTTTCAAGCAATGATCGTCGCTGAATAGTCATGCTACCTTGTTAGGAGAGTTCATAGTCAATAGTATATAGCAAAAAAAAATTTACTAATTAAATTCTTCGCGAACTTCAAAAATATGACGCGTTCCTCCTTTAAGTTTATTGAACTGTAAAAAAAATAAATTTACCAAAACAAGTGATTTCTTGCCTAAGCCGATGACATATCAAACCAATCTCGTATATAGGCAAATGTCACTTAACCACTTTTAGCAATTGCTGCAAGTGCAAAATGTGTTGTAAATATTTATTTAGTGTCGGTGGAACTGGCACTCTTGCATAGATACACATGTATCTACGAGTGTGGCTATGTAATAGTTATATTGCTCATACGCAGCGTGTTTGATTAAATTAGTAAGAAATATGTGTTTAGTAGTTGTGTAGTTGTTTTCAACACTGCACACACACAATCTATAGATACATATAAGTTCCAGAAAAGAAAAGCGAAAAGTTGTCATGTGATTTGCATGATATGAGTATTTGCTGCTGCTCCTGTTGCTGTTGCTGCTACTGCTGCTACTGCCGAAGCTGTTGCATATTCATGCTGCATGTTCATAATTAAGTTGTACATTTTCATGCTCTGGAGAAATAAATACAAGTAAAATAATATACTACATCAAGCAGAGTTGCATGCATTTCATTTGCTCAATGTATCTTTTTATGCATCAAATTTATGTCACTTGCAACTATTAAGTTCGAGCTTGGTATGCTGGGACTACGAGTGTTTGGTATGCAATTAAAATGCATGTTGCTGCTCCTTTCCTGTTCGTCGTTGTCAATTTATTAAGTTCATAAATGGGTCAGTTGAAATGAGATGAGCTCTGAGCAGTGAGCACTGTCTTTTGTGTAATTTCATTAAAATAAATTAATTACATGTCGTACGGGAAGTCATTTCAGTTTTTAATCAGAAATCTTAATGATGCAATTTTCAGCATTTCTGACAGCTCAAATATTATTTAATGAAAGTTTTCAAGCAGTATTCAATAAATGAAATACACTAAGCTTCTTTTACATTTAAAGCATGCATAGCAACTGCAGAAATGTGTATTGTTTTGTCGCTTCAAGAGTCTGCCGATCAAATTGCAAATTATTTCCGCCTGTAATCGGAGACAAAACTAACCAAACCCAAACACAAATGAGCCATTGGTGTTGTTTGTTTGTTATTCTTGTTGTAGCAATTTAAAGCCGAGACATTGGTTTACAGTCGGCAACGCGTTAATGCTGAGGTGGCAGCCAGTCAGACAGCCAGTCAGACAGCCAGCCAGCCAGACTGAAAATAAACTTGCAACACCTTATTCAACGTTTTGAGTTGCAAATTGATATTAAATTACAGACTGCTGTACAAATAAATAAATGAATGAAGCACGCACACACATGTGTATAGAGCTACTATTGTGCTTTAAGTATATATTAATTCAGCGGCGATGAGTGTTAAACTGGTTGCTGTGCCTGAATTCGCCTTCGCATTTAGTCTACTGAATCAGCGAAATTGAAAAATATATTTTCAGATTTTATTCGAGACTTATAAACGTCTGCCTGTATTTTTGCTATGTTATAGCTTGTATAATATAGATATATATTGGATTACTTTACAATATTGATCCTTAAATTAGAATATTATTTTATTGATGAGAATTGTTGACTGTGTTGTTTCCCATTACAAAATATCTACAATCTAATAAAATATCGAATAAAACAATAAATTTTAATAGAAATCCCTTTTTTTTTTTCTTTTTTTGTGTGCTTTTCTGAAGATTGAAGTTGCTTTTAATAAAAAGCAAAAGCGCTATGTTGATGAAGCTTGATTTAACCTTCTTTCTGTCAGTCAAAATCAAAGCCATCAAAGAGTCTCCTCAAGAGAGAGTTCTTTCTCAACTTTTCTGGTTCTTCGTGTTCTTCATCTTCTGAGTTTCTTACCGAGCTTAGCACGCAAAGGTACATAGCCAAAGGAAATGACTTAATAATCAATGTTTCGATAATGTTCAGGGGTTATTTCTCTAAGAAGATGTATTCAAAGCTTCAAGTGGAAGTCCGTTTGTATACACAAAATGTTGTATTTGAGCTACAAGTGTTGGTGAAGACTAAGCTTGTGTTACTTTTAACTCTAAATAAAGCAACAAAAGGAAACCTGATAAAATAGAGTTCCAGGTACATAGTGCGGAGTGAAGCAACGAACTAAATGAAATGAATGTCAGCGTTAGCGAGCAGAACAAAATGAGCAATGAGAACAAAGAGCAGAGCATTAAGAATAATGTTTTAAATTTTTTTTAGTGTACTAAAGCCTCTATTGTCCTTTGAAATTTGATGTTGCGAAAAGAGAACTTATTTGATGCCTCATTTTCAGTTTGTACTACAAAACCACTCAGTGTTGCTCTAGCACATCATTGTATTATGCTCTACTGCAGAAGCTACTATGTTGGTATTGTTGTTGTTGTACGAATAGAGTACAGTAAAATTTCAACTATCATTCGTTTCGTTATCAATATGCTCTAATGTAGATATAACCACTATTCCACTACACAAGGCACATACATATGAACAATGCTTAGTGGACGACAGTGAGGACGCCACAATATAAAACAAGTAAGAAAATACAGTCAGGCGTAACCGACTGTAAGAGGCCCTGTACCAGTTCAGGTCTCCTAACAAACACATTAAACGTTTCCCGAGCATATGACCAAACACATGACCACTTCTCACTGCTCGAATATGAATGAAAAGGAAAGGGGGGTCATTCAACTTCAATTGGTTATAAAATCGTTATTTATTATCCGATTTTGATGAACTTTTTGGATTTTGACTAAGAGGGACGTTAACTTTATACTGGCATACTCAATTTTTCTTGTGCCGAAGAAATATTTCTCCTTGGGGGTGATTTTATGGGGAAGGGGGGGGAGGGGCAAAATTTCAAAATAAACTTGTGAAATTCCGGAGCAGTCCTAGACGAATGCAAAAAACACGAAGTCTCTATCTATTACCGTTTCCGAGATCCTTTCGTTCATACGGACGGCCAGACGGACGGACGGACAGACGGACAGACGGACAGACGGACATGGCTATATCGACTCCTCTATCACTCCTGACCATAATGGGGGTAACTTTGGGGGGTCTCCGACCATTATTTCTACCTGTTACATACATTTGCACAAACCCAATAGGCTCTTGTACCTTCGGTACAGGGCCTAACAAGTAAGAAAATCACACAGTCGGGCGTAACCGACTGTAAGAGGCCCTGTACCAGTGCAGGTCGCCTAACAAACACATTAAATGTTCCCCTAGCTTATGACCAAACACATGACCACTTCTCTCTGCACGACTAAGTGCCTTTTAAAACATTTTTTTATGTATGAAACGAAAAGGGGGGTCGCTCAAATTCAATTGCTTATAAAATAGTCATTTATTATCCGATTTTGATGAACTTTTCGGATTTTGGCTAAGAATGACGATATCTCTATACTGGCATACTTACTTTTTTTTGTGCCGAAGAAATTTTTAGCCTTGGGGGTGATTTTATGGGGAAGGGGGGGGAGGGTCAAGATTTCAAAATAAACTTGTAAAATTCCGGAGCAGTCCTAGTCGAATGCAAAAAACACGAAGTCTCTATCTATTACCGTTTCCGAGATCCTTTCGTTCATACGGACGGCCAGACGGACGGACAGACGGACAGACGGACATGGCTATATCGACTCCTCTATCACTCCTGACCATAATGGGGGTAACTTTGGGGGGTCTCCGACCATTATTTCTACCTGTTACATACATTTGCACAAAACCAATAGGCTCTTGTACCTTCGGTACAGGGCCTAATAATGTATAATGTATTCTATCTCATTCTCTCGCTTTCTTAAAGGTATACAATTATGTGTTTGTTTCTTTAACGTGACGCATTTTCGTTTCATCGAGTTTCAAATCAACATTGGAGCACGGCACCCTAGGTAATTGACCACCAGCTACTTAGTGGTTTACTATTGGCTTAGTTAGTAATCCAGGTACAGCTTATGAGAACTTCGGACCCAATCCCAGGTTCTCATAATCTTTCAATCACAGATAAATAACATTGAGCTCTGTACTCATATTGAACAAGATGCCTAAAGGATATTTTTTTATTATCGAAATCAATCAATTCTTCCAAGTTAGGATTGTTGTAAACTTTAATATCCTCCAATATATTTGGGTTCGCAGAAAGTCTGTTAGATTCCAGTCAATAAGGGTATGGAATACAATAAAAAGCGAAAGTTTAGCCAGATCATTATTTCTGCCAAAATTTATGCAGCCTTAGCTCTGCTTCGGCCAATTATGTTATTGAAAACTTTTTTAGTAAGTCCACCATTTGACACTTACACACCTGAAGTTTTAAATAATTATTGCTACCAAAGCAATCAATAAGAAATATACAACTCTGCAGAGAAGACTACATGTGGGGCACCAACGAAGGGACAAGATGTATCCCTTCTCCAAAACAGAGACTAGACTCTGACTTAAAGAGTACAACATAGACATGTCTTTTTATCCATATGATCATCTGTTCTACCTTTCAACTTTCTGTACCTCGGTATATATTAACTCGCGGAATATGCATTCTAATGCATTACACTTTAACAAGTTTCCTTTCAAAAATATCATAAACCGCAGTCATATACTTCTGACTCAACTGTTAACAGTTCTCAGACCTTTCACACAGCTACAATTCAGTTTCTTTATAAAAACTACTTGAAAAATCCAAAACGAGACAATTTCCTTATCAACTAATGCATTTTTCAACTAGAGACACTACTAGAAACCCTTCAATTACACACAATATGGAATTTAAATCTCACTGTAAGAGCTTAAACACTTTTCTTAGGCATAAAATAATAAAAATACTCCACAGACTAATTAATTTAGCTACTTGCGCTCCTTGACTACATTAGAGTCCTTTGAGCGACAACAATTGTCTAAGCAAGCAAAATATTTTCTCGACACGCGGAAAACTTTTGAGTAGCATTGAAGTTTTTTGCATTTCAAATGAAAGTAAATATTTTGCAGCAACATCAACTGTGCCATTCATCAACACAGACGGACCGACTGATAGTTAGCGAGCACCTTGCCTTGCCATAGCATAAATGAAAGGAGCCACGCCGGCAGAACACTTTCATCATCATTTCGGCTGTAAGTAGATAATAAACTTGCTTCAATAAAATTTTACTTGGCGTTGCAAATGAAAATGATGAAACTAAAATTCTGCCGCACAATTGTAGTAGGGTGTATAACGCCTCAGTGCACATGCGAGCAGTAACATCTGGCATTATCCTTTAGATCTTGCCTAGTTCCTTGCTACTTTCCGAGAAGTTTGCAAATAAAGACAATGCATATTTTACAATTAGAAGTTGAAGTTTTGTTTTCACTGTTTACACTTCGTCTGGAAAATGTCTTCTAATTGCTTTCATTTCATGATATAAAGCTAACAAAAGTAAACAATAGAAAGGGCAAGTTGCCAGCAAATAAAGTTATACTAAAAATAAGTGTAAAATAATACAAAGCAATTTGAAATACCCGGAGTCGCGTGATAAAAGTATCTCATTCGAGCACATGACACGGCTTACTGCTTCTAGGAAACATGCTAAAATTAGTACAAATGGCTGATTCATATTTCTCAAAGCATTGCTCCAAAAAAAGACCAATAAACTGAAAACAAAAAAAATATCAATTCAACTGCCAGCCAGTAAAATTTATGAGTACAATTGAAATATTTCGCAATTGACTTTAATTATTTGTTTAGCTTAACTTTTTGTGCGATAAAAGCTTAAAATTTCATATGATATCAATTTTATTGTATGCAGACAGAGTTATGAGTTTTAAAAGATCTAAAAATAAGTTTGCAGCTTTATGAAAACGAAATACGTTTAATAATAATGAAATGTATCTGCACTATCTATGCAAGTTGGTTGCTTAAAGCCAAAGTGCAAAAGTGGGCCAACACTTTCGCATATGCATAAAGCGCATAAAATAGAACAAAAGCAGCAAAAGAGCCATTGACGTTCTAAAGAGAGATTCAAGTGCCCAAACAAATGTATCTCAATTTTAGATAAATGAACATGAAACTATCTCGATGCCTATTTGTAAATGTATCTGTTGTGTGTCTGTCTATCTAGCTTTCTGTGTCTTTGTAGTATGGTTGCTGCATACAAATTTGCATGCTATATGCTTTGAATGAATGCTTATCAGAAATTGGCAATCTGACGACTACGACGGCAACGAGTTGTGGCAGTGTGGCGCACTAGAAATACATATTTAGAAGCAAGCAGAAGCGCCACACAAAAAGTTGCTTTCATTTTTCGTTGCTCAGTGCAGTGAATATTTGCACTGCAGATACATATCTAAGTGCTGCTGCAACTACTTGTTTTGTATCTGTAGCATTTGTAGCTGCTTGTAGTTCTTTCACTCATTATACCCTGTACATAAAAATGCCAAAATGGGTATTTAACAATTTTTCAAATAAATGTGACTGCCAAAAAGCAAGTTGTATGTAGTATATAGAAAGTTAATTAGGAAGAAAAGTCTAGTTTAAAAGGCTATAACTGTGCAGCTTTCTGTGCGGAAAATGAGTTATCGGTGACTATGACAACCTCAGTGGTCGAGCACTTGGCATTTCGATATTTGTGCGCCTACTCTACTGTGAGGAGCTTCGCAATTGTGAGGGTGAAGCGCTCCTATTACTGAACTGGAGCCCAACAATAAAGTGGATGGCATCTTTCAAGTCACGCTGAAGTAGCTGAACTTTTTATGTAGCTTGTACAACTTCAGTCTTTATTAACTTTTATTTATTTTAGACAGTAATACTAAATTGATTTCTATTTTACGAGAGATTAGTCTCATAAATATATCTCGCAACTAGGGTTATTCGCTGTTTAAAGATCTCTCAATTCCTGCATGTTCTGATGGTGCACTTTTTTGATGTACGAAATGGTCACTATCGTGGTCAAGCTCCTTCAGTTGCCGAATTTTAAAATAAACTCATAAAATTCCGGCAAAATCCTAGTCGAATGCAAAAAGAACGAAGTCTCTTTCTACTACCGTTTCCGAAATCCTTTCGTTCATACGGACAAACAGACAGACAGACAGACGGATATGGCTATATCGATTCCTCTATCCATCCTGATTATAATGGAGAAAACTTTGGGGGCCTCCGACCATTATTTCTACATGTTACATAAATTTCCACAAAAAACAAATAAGCTCTTATACCTTCGGGAAAGGGTCTATCCTTCTATCTTCCATTTAAATTCCATCTATCTTCCATATAAGTATATTCAGTCAGCTACATTCCACCAAACCAATTCCAATTTTTTTCCATCTATCTTCCATTTATCTTCCAACTGTCTTCCATCTAACTTCCATCTTTCTTCAATATATATTCCATTTATCTTCCATATATATTACATTTATCTTTCAGATCTCTATCTTCAACATACATATATTCCATTTAACTCACATTCTAACTGTCTTTCATATAACTTCTAAATATGTGCAATCCATCTTACATTTGTCTTCCAAATATATTCCATCTTACTTCCAACTATCTCTCATCGCATACCATCTATGTTCCATTTAACTTTAACATATCTTCTAACTTTCATCTATCTTCCATCTATCTATGTTCCGTGTATATTCTATTTATGTTATATATATGTTCAATCTATCTTTCATTTATTATTATGATATATACCACCACTCACCTATTTTGAGGCGCTTCCACATAAAAACAGGATTTCAAAACAGTTTCACATGCATATAAAGAATATTAATACCTCGGATTGTTTACTTGTTTTTCAAATTATTCAGATTTTAGTACAGAGTATCTCTCAGTCGAGTATACACAAGCTCAGACTACTTTTTAGTTGCAGTTTATCTCTGTGCGAGAGGTATACTCAATAACTGCAGAAAGAAAAACAAAAACCATCCAACTTGTTTGAAGGTAATTTTTAAATTACAATTTCAGTTTCGAATGCAGAAGTCGGCCCGGCGCAGTATTTCACTTTTTATGCAAAACCCACTTCTATTTTCTGCAACAACTCGTTTCTGCTTTTATTTTCGTTTACCATCGCCTGCCAAAGGACATTTGCCGTTGTAGGTCTTTTTGATGTAGAAAATAGGTCAACCGACTAACGTTTCGCATTACCAAAGAGGAAGTTTACAGACAGCATATTGAGTAAGTCATTTCAGTCATTTAAGTTAGCCAATTAATTTTTCTCGGAAAATTCAATTTGCAGGCCAATAAAGTCAAAAAGTAAAATGAATTTAATGTCCTGCAGCGCAATTACCTTCGTGGCGCAGAACGAACACAAAGAGGACTTTTATGTTTTATATAAATATTTACTTATTAATGATATTTTTTTTTTTGCTTAATGAAAGTAAAGCGCACACATGCTGTGACTGTCATTTTCTAAACGCTTTGAGGTATATTGATTTTCATTGATGCTTAAATGGCTTTTCGTATTAAATAAGCGTAATATTTTTCTACATAGCAACTACTGCACTTGAATAGAAAGTAAGCTTCTACACTCTATTCGTTTCGTTTACTTTCGAATTCATTTTGATTTTCATTTTGATAAAGTAATAAGTTCAATACATGCAGCAGTAGTACGCACTTCAAATTCAAATCAAATAGCAAATTATCTTGTCTCAAGTTCTTCTTCTGTCAACTGCATTCAGCGACATCATTATTCTTATTCAAGCAATGTCTTTGTCAACGACAAATGTATCCATTCATCTATTTGTATATTTGTATCAGTGTATCTTACAGTTGACGAATGCTAGTTGCTTGTATCTGGCTGCGAGCTGCTTCAATTACCCTCTGTACTGTACTGCAATAACATTGCATGTAGTTGAAAAAGTCATTTTTAGATTTATTTATTTTGCATTAAAGTGCAACGAAGCGTTTCCAGCTCATTAAAATTGCTTTTGTGCAGCAAAGATGAAAGACGAAAAATGACAAAAAGATGGCGAAACATATGAAAGAAAGCCATACAATAAATTATTTCAAGTCAATAATATTTCTAGAAAACTCAATTTCAAGTACGAAATGTTAAAGAAAACTCATTCTCCCATATATATTCATTTTAGTTCAACTCAAATGTGATTCATAATATTGCGGATATCTGCACGAAAAATACAATGCATCGAATTTAATGCTTTTTGGATCACGAAATTTTAGAGATTTAGGCTCATTTTCATCTTGGCGGACACTTACATCCGCCGAAAATACATTAATTCCAGAGTTATTCGAATATTTAAAAACCAACATTTTTGTGGGTTTTTTTGTTTGTTTATTCTCCATCAATAGATACTTTGCATAAGCTGTCATTCAAGTTAAAAATTTTCTGTGTTTTCTATTTCCAATCAGTCTTCAATTTTATATTTTCTAGCAACATATTTCGAAAGACGCGTAAAAATTTTCAACAAGCTCAAATATTTATAATTGATATAAATAAAAATTGTGTGTTGCACCAGTGCCTATCATCTGATTACGTCGTCATCGACAACGCAAAGATGTATCGCAGTAGACTCACCCAGGTGAAGAGTGAAAAAGACGTTGAGAATAATGATCTGAAGCGGTTGAGCAACAAATTGCATAATGCAACCGCAGCACGCACTGGAGTGCAGCCCCGACAGGAGACACCATATGTGACTCATACCAAAAAGCAATTGAAGAAGCGAAATAGTAATGAGTATAGTTTAGCAAAAATTACTGGTCCGGCCACGGCTATAATCAACTCAAACTCGCCAGGGCATTTGTATGCGAAGAAGTACCGCGGATTGCCACGGGTAACCAATTTACTGCGTTCTCCGCTGCCGGTACCACCAGTGGCATACGCTGGAACACTAGCGTCGTATCAGCAGCGTTTGGCAAGGGAAATTGAACCAAGAGATAGTGCTGCAACCTCGCTACCATTGAACGGGCACAAGAAAAATAAGAAGATCAAATTGAGCAATCCATTTCAACTGCCCAGTGAGGATAGCCAGAGTTTTGCCTATCTGTGCAAGCCAGTGACAAAGATGCAGCAGGAACTGAACCGTAACTCGCCGGTGAACTCAACAACAGATGAGGTTGAATTGGTGCCGCTTATGCAGCAAAGTTCGAATACATCAAACAATCCAGAACTCTCAAGCGCACGTGTCTTCATGAATGTGCGTGAGTTGCTGGAAGGCAAGCAACACGAACTGTGTCCAGAAGAATTGAACACCATTAAGAATGTTGTCAAGACAGATGCACGCCATCGCCAGCTGAAGAATGACGATGAACTTTTCAAAGATATACTGCGTACACAGCTGCTGGAGATACGAAAGCAGGAGTCAGTTGTGAAGTCAGCTTTGACGGCGTTGGAAAAAAGTTCGAATACTGAAGATGAGCAAAGAGCAAATGGAGGAGATAATACACCTGAAGAAGATGAAACAGATACTGATGAGGAGAGACCTGAGCAGCCAATAGAAACTGATGGCGATGAGAACGCTAGCGTACTCCATTTGGATTTAGATTTGCTGCAGGATAAAGAAGATGTAATATCTATTGCTTCAGCGACGCTGAAACGTGCCTCTTCTACACAACAGCAGTTGGAGAACTTATTGCAATTCGACTGCAGCCGAAAAACATCAAATCAACTGGCACAAACGAATCTCGAAATGGAACAAGTATTCAAATATCTACCAACGTTGCAGCAGGAGATTTTTAAATTGAAAAGCATTGGCGAGAAATTGAGATGCACGCTAGAGGCGAGCATCGAAAAGCAGTCCTCCACGCCATGCGTAGAGGCTGCGGCCGAGATGTGTCGCGTTATAGAAATGCCACGCCCATTGAATCTGCTCAAAATCAGCTTATACGTCATGACAATGCCACAACGTAGGGCGCAATCGCTTGTGCATTTGAAGGGCGTGAGTGCTACCTACGGTTGCATACAAGAGTTTCGCATTGAGCAGAAATCATTGCACGAATTGAAGCATACAAGCGTCGAACAGGATGATAATGATTGGTTCTATATACCAGTCAACGGTGAGCGCGCCGAATTAAAGCGTACCTCATTTAAGCGTCTTAGGGAAAATCCGGCCATGCTTATGCAATATTTAAAACATCGTAGTCCGCAGACCACATTCAATTTGCTCGAACAGGATTCAATATTCTTCAATAGTGTCATGCATGAACCAACACTCGAACAGAAGAAGTCCAGCACTGAGCACATTTTTTTGCATGAAGCAGGCGATAATTGTGCAGCAGCTGAACATGATGTGAAGACCTCGAAGTGCTTTAGTGCTGGCATTGACAATAAGAACCAGTTGAATCGTTTCAATTCGCTTAAGAAACCGATTACTGAGTATCGAGTTTGTGGACGTCCAAACTCAACAGCCGTCAAGCCGACAGCTCCAACAAAACCACAACCTCCACCAAAACCAATGGCTGACAAAATTGCGCTTCAGCAAAGATTTATAGAGGATTTGCTAAAGGAGGCGACACTGAAAAACAACATCAATGAGCCGGCAGTGCCACAAGTCGTTGCAAGATGTGCTGCTGCGAATTTTGCGCCTATTGCTCAGCAGTTTACTTTGGTAGAAGTTCCTACTACAAAAGAAATCTTCATACCAAAAGAAGTTTCCGTTACAAAACCAAAATTGCACAAGGTTGTGCGTCACGATAAGCTGCGACTAGCTCAACCAAAAAAACAAAAGACTAAGACTGTAACAGCATCTGCAATACCTGTGCCACCACCACCACCTCCACCACCACCAGCGCCGCTGACAATCAAGCCTAAGTCTAAAAAACCAAAAGTGATCGAAAAGCAAAGTCGTAGCAAGCACTCTCAGCCGAAACAGCAAACTCAACAACGCGACACTGTTACATTAGCACACAATCGTCGTCCCAATCGACGCACTATCACTCCATTGTCACCGGAAAAGTCAACTGTTGAGCCGAAGGGCAATTTAATGAGAACCGTGATTGTTGGCCTGGTGCAGATTACCGTGTTCATGATATTGATCATGGCGTTTACCTATCCAGATATTCGTTGTTAATACTGGAGTATTATATTTTGCTTTAATTAATAAAGATGAACAAAGTTGAATAAAGGTGAATAAGTTTCTGATTTTAATTTAAGGCAGGCACCAACTGAGTTTTAATTAGGATACCAATATAAATCTTTCATCTTACAATAACAGATTAAAATAAATAGATCTTTCCATACTTTAATCGCGCCGATTAATGCAGAAAATTCTTTTTGGCGAAATTGATACTTCCTACTTGCTTCAATCCATTTCACTAAATCTCCCCATTGGGTCACTTTGTGCCAATACACTCGCCTTTTTATACGACAAGTTACGCTCTCCATAACTCTATAATAAATTCTCTCCTTTTGTCTCTTATAATTTGTCTTTAAATTCTGTTAAAAATTATAATTAAGCTGTGTGTAGAGGTGCAACCGGTCAACCAGGCGACCAAACAAAAATTTCTGCATGAGGTTCTAGAGATCGTAACTTTCTAAACTCCTTTTTCATTTTCTATCCATCTATCCTTTTTTTAAATGAGGTTGCGACAGAACATTTGGTTCTTTCATCTCTCTCTCTGTTCTTTTGGAGATCTATAATATTCTTCTTATATATGTTGCTGTGACATAACACTTATAAGCAACATACAGCAAAAGCTTTAAAACTGCATGCAGCAAAAGCGCTAAATGCATTTAACCGCGCCCCCTTTAAAAAGGTGAATACACAAAAAAAAAATAAAAATAGAAAGCAAAATTACAAACAATTATGCCGCATGCTGCTCGCAGGCATAGAACGTTTGTAATAGATGAGAGTGCTTTTTCGGCATGCCATGCTGCATACCGGCGCGTTGCATGCCACAGCATGAAAATGGCAGCAGCGCAACGTTTGAAATGCAACTAGAATGCCTTTGCTTTTGCTCCAGAAATGAAATTTGTACACTTTCAAATGCGCGCAGACATTGGTGAAGGCGGCAGTTGAAACAATACAATGCACGCATTGCCCCAAAGCCTAACAACCACCGATGCGAATAGATACTTACTACGAGAGACAATGCCGTGGCAATGAAATCTAACTACATGCACACCAAATTTGAATAGAACTAAAGCGCATATTCGAGGGAGAACCTACGTACAAGTAGAGCTAATGATACCAATTGGAATTTGGGTTAAATTATAGCAGATAAATTTGTTGCAATGTCAGCCGGCAGGCGTTGTGTATGTGCTAGAAAGAAGCATAGAATGTAATCGAATAGCATCATAGAATCATATCGAATGGCATACTATGTAGTGCTATGTAGAATAGAATGCAAAGTGGCGCGTGTGCGGCACGAATTGGAATGACCGCCTAGACTGTGCTGATGATAATAATATTGTGGCAGTGTGGTTTGCTGCAGCATAATCTATGGCAACATCATCATTATTATTGGAAATAATAATAATTTTTCATTTTTGCAACAGACAAAACAAAAAGAAAATACATTTTACTACACTGCAGGCGCCCTTTGGTCAAGACGTTGCTGCTCCTGCTGCTGCTGCTGCTGCTGCATGCAGCATGTGGCATTGCAACATTGCGAAATTGTACAAACAACATCACACCCGAGCAGTGAAATAATCAATTCAATTAAAATGCCATGAAATGCCAACGAATGACGAAGGCGGCGGCAATGTTGATGGGATGGCAATGGCAATGGGAATGGGACATGGGAATGGCGTTGGCTGTGGCATGTTGCACATTGAACTGAATGCAGCAGCAGCCGAAGCAGCAGAATGGGGCACAATTGTGGCATGTACAAAGCAGCAAAGCCTCTGTGAGTTCTTGTTTCTTTTGTTGTTATTGTTGCTGTTGTTGTTATCGTTGTTGATGTTAATGATGAGTGTTGCATTTTCTGCTGTATGCCGCCGTCTGCCTGCCTGCCTGCCTGCGTCTGTTGCAACTTCAGTTGTCGGTCGATGTTGCTTTGCTGATATTGATGCGGCTCTTCAGCTTCTGCTACAATATTTCTGTTTTTTTTTTTTTCTTTCTTTTTGATCAACTGCAGCAGATAGTTACAAAAAAGGGCACAACTACAAGTTCCCATTGCTATTGCGCTGCAGGAACTCCATTGAATGAGGCAAAAGCATCAGGCAACAGCCGACTGGGATGTGTAGTCTCATGAAAAATTCATTCATGGTGTGGAATTTCGCGCTTAAATGTAAAATAGTTTTTAAATAAATCAAAATCAAACAAAAAGTTTTCATATCAAGTTAAAGCGACAAGCATAAAATATGATGAACAAGGCAGGCAGGCAGTAAAAATAAAGTTTTGAAGGAAAACATTCAGTTTGATGGAACCGAAACTTAAATAACCTGCAAAACGATCTATTAGCAAAATTATTCTAAATATTTCAACCGAAAGTTGTTGTAAATAAAATAAACAATTAGGACTTGGACGTCCTTTGTAATACATATTTAGAATTGAGGTGAGATGGAAAGCTTCATGGAACTAGACGTAATATTCCCTACAGCAGATACTGCAGAAGCTACAAAAAATAGGACTCACAGCAAACGTTGTAGTATTTCTTTGGGACTGTTTGGCATAGTTCCATAGTTAGATCCATTCGCTAAAATAAATCAATTCCATAAACACTTTATTTCCTCAACCATTAGCTTTAAGTAATTCCAACTGTATAAAATGCCATTGGAGCATGTGACGGAAGTTAATCTAGGCTATATTCCATAGAACGCATAGCACCCAGATATATAAAGAATCTGCTGCGTTCTTCATGGCTACACAGACTACACTTCGCATCAAACAAAAATCATTTTCAGTCTTTTAATTTACATAAAGCTGTTCCTTCTTAAAACAGTAACATACACCGATAGATGGCGCTTTGTAGAACCTTATGTGCCATGCCATCTATTGGTTTAGACATATAAGTATTTATAGCATCAAAGATCGAGTCAAAATAGACATAAGTATGAAATTCAAGAACTTTGAGACTTTCAAAAACTATGTTAAGCCTCTCCCTGCAAAACTTGTCTTGCATTTTTATTAGTCCTATCTAAGAATCCAAGTTAGGTGACTCTATATTTTAAAGTCTCCAAAACGCCTTCTTCTGCCTGTCACATAGTTTTGCAGAAATTTAGTAAACCCTCGGCGCTCCACTGCAGTGGAATTAATCTCGCAAAAAGTCGACCAAGCGTAAACAATAAAGCGAAATGTTAGAATTTCTACAAGTAAAGAGTTAAAGTCATTGAAAATACACACCTGACGTAACTAAATCAGAGGGATACAGCATTTAAGGTTGTAAAAGCAGACTTTGGAGTAAGGTGTGGAGTTAAGTTGTGCACCAAATATGCGATTAGCATAAATGTATAAATACATACATAAAGAACACACAGCTTATGCTGCATAAATAAGCACTCACACAGACAATGGAGCAGCAGCAGATACATTTATAGAAGCAGCAGCGCGCGTTTTATCTACGCATATGTATATAGATACAGACAGACAGACAGACATACAGACAGACGGTTGGAACTTCATAAAGATTTTGACGCATTCAAAGTTTCCTTATAAGATACATCCTGCGCATATTCGTCTTCCGTTCGTGCCAATTTCAATTGCATATTTGTGGCGACAGCTAGATAACGTACGTGTTTAACTACTTGCGGCGCAACAGAAAAGAAAGTATCTATGCAAAGGCAGCGCATAAACATAAGATGAGCACTTTAGTGAGACAAAACAGTTACAAATACAAGTGAAAGCTGTATGCGCATAGATACGCATATACTAAATATATAGAAAGAAAGATATGTGTATGAATGCAGTATTGTATCTGTGTGCAGCATTTTTGTATATTTTCATTACGCTTTAAGACAAAAGCGTAAAAGATATGTGGGAACAGCAAATGCTTTATGCAAAAATTTCCTTTCTCAGCAGCAGAGTCGACAACGCTGCTTTTGTTTTATTTTATTTCTTTCGCTTTTAATTTCCCTTGAAGCTTTGCATGCTGCATGAAACAGAGCAGATAGCATGCATGAATATCTACCAAGTAGTCATCACATATACTCGTAGTCGCTATCAAGCGTTGTAATGACAAAAATGAAGAGTACATGACTTAAGCGCATAACTTTGTATCTATATACAAAGGGGTAGTCCCAGCAGTAGTCCAAACTGTAGTCGGTAGGTGCTTTCAAACTTTCTATAGATTATGTTTTAATTTTAAGCAAACTGCATCATTAGCTTTGAGTTTGAAAGCCATTCAAAGCAGCCAAGGCAGGCAGACAGACCGACAGAAATTAGAAGGTTTTTGCAACCAAAGAAAGAATCTATTTCAACTACTTCTTGGTCTCTGCTGTGTTGCTTTGGAATATCGTACAAAGTTTGAATTGATGCATAACTTGAGGCACATTTCGATAAACACTTTTTAATGCCCCTCTGTCTATCAGTCTTAAAGCTGCAGCTTGCTCAAAATTCCACCGTAGTCGGTTGTACCTCAAATTATTTTTTTTTAAATGTAAAAATGCTATCTTATATGAGAGCCGCTATTTCTAGTATTAACCTCGTTTATAAACATGTATGTATTATGTATCTGTGTGTGTAATGTATCTTGACGTTTATTTGACTCTTTCTTACTCATATTTTAGTCGCGCAATTTGTTCAAAATTTTAAATTTAAATAAATTGTTTGCGCGTTGTTGATTTAATTAAAAAAATCAAAGCGAATAATAGCAAACGTTTACATTAATTTTTAAATACCCGCACATATGTACACACTTTTACACATACGCGTAAATGCAATAAAAGTTTTTCTAACAACTACAAACTTTATTTGTTGTTTTTGCTTGATTTTTCGTTTAATTTTTAATAGCAGCTAATTAAACTAAATGCTATAATCGCGGCTAGACGTGTACTTTTTTTGTTGTTGCTACTTTTGTGCATTTTAATTAATTAAATATAAATTAAATGCTAATTTAATGAAATTTTTGAACTTTTCACTAACTCTGTAAATAGTTTTTTTTTAAATTTATTTTTCACATACATGTAAAAAAGCATAATTTATGCAATCAGTGAGCCAAAAAGATACAGACAGATTGAGATACATATATACATCTATGGAAACGGGGCTGCTTGATAAGTATTTGGTATGAAATGAGAGCCGTAACTGTATTAAATTGATTTTTATAAATTAATCTTGGAAACAATTATGGAAAAATATGTTGTCATACAAAAAAAAAAAAAAAATTTCAAAAAATGTTAGAGTTGAGAATACTTAAGAAATAGCAGAAAACTTCAACTTTTACCTGTAAAAGGAAAAATCCTTACGGTCCAAACAATTAGAGATGATTTGCAATTTACATTAAATTCGGATTTCTGTATAACACATAAAATGCCGAAGGATCACCTTCATTAGCGTTCGTTGCCAAGACATAAAGTGAAATTAACAACACAGTTGTTCTCAGTTGTATTTGCAGGTGCTATACATCGGTACCCCTCTACGCGTTCCGATATTTAATCTGCATCCAAGATTGCTGTCGAGCCTATGAAAGACTTATTTGATGTAATCAACTCGAAACTTCATACTTCCGGAAATATTCCCACCAAACAGTCATACGGAAACGCCATAGACGTACAACAAAAAGAAAATTAATTAAGTGGTAATTTAGCAGATTTGGAAGATGAATATGAAGAGGAAGAATTTCTGCAATGGACAAATAACGGATGGTTCTAAATACGAGCAATTGCAGAAGACACTCTTTTGAATGACGCAAATTTCCATTGTGTGGGTTACATGAATAAAGGAAAATCAAGAAGAAATCATTGTGCGCTATATATGCTAGTGGAATCATAGGACTTTTGTTCTTCGAATATGAGGAAGTTAAAATTCTCCAACGTCAAAGACTGTCCAAGATACGATGGCGTTGTGCGAGTAGATACCAAGGTCTTCACCATGTCGTCACTCACTACTACATATATCCATGAGACGAAACTAGGTTTCCATCTCTCAGTATGCAGTGCAGCATCAGTTTCTTCTAAAATATCGAGTTACATTGGTGGAGAACTCCAATAAAGGTTAAAAAGTGACACTTTAGTATCCTGCCTGAAGCCACTCTTGATATAAATGTACTTTGGACTACCGTACTTCATTGGATTTCTCCAATGTAGAAACTTGGTTCCTTATAGACTTTTTTGGTATTTTGCTAAAATTTTCGAGTTCCATTCTCTTAACAGCTTCAAACTCACATTTTTAGGCCCTGTACCGAAGGTACAAGAGCCTATTGGGTTTGTGCAAATGTATGTAACAGGTAGAAATAATGGTCGGAGACCCCCCCAAAGTTACCCCCATTATGGTCAGGAGTGATAAAGGAGTCGATATAGACATGTCCGTCTGTCCGTCTGTCTGTCCGTCCGTCCGTCCGTCCGTCCGTATGAACGAAAGGATCTCGGAAACGGTAATAGATAGAGACTTCGTGTTTTTTGCATTCACAAGTTTATTTTAAAAACTTGCCCATCCCCCCCCTTCCCCATAAAATCACCCCTTAGGGTAAAAATTTCTTTGGCACAAAAAAAAGTAAGCATGCCAGTATAGAGATATCGTCCTTCTTAGCCAAAATCCGAAAAGTTCATCAAAATCGGATAATAAATGACGATTTTATAAGCAATTGAATTTGAACGACCCCCCTTTTCTTTTCATTCATATTCGCGCAGTGAGAAGTGGTCATGTGTTTGGTCATAAGCTAGGGGAACATTTAATGTGTTTCTTAGGCGACCTGAACTGGTACAGGGCCTCTTACAGTCGGTTACGCCCGACTGAAATTTCCTTACTTGTTCTTTATCCTTTTGTTGTGTTTTTCTCTTGATAAAGTTTGCGTTGCTGCTGACTGCAGAGTTCTCTGATAGGCGATGTTCATCTCTTCAATATCATTGCGACTACCTTCATCATACCAAGATTAAGTCACATATCTGGTATATCCAGTGACCAAGTTGGTTCTCTCCTCAGCTGCATATGTATATCTGCAGAAGATGAAACTCTGTCGAAGAAGCCTTCGATTGCAGTTTAAGAACGTTTAAATTTCTTCTTTAGAAGTTATCCAGGGAATTAGTGGTTAACGGATGTTTGTGAACTTTTAAGACAGTTGCAAAAGAATAGGTTTGACTATTCTTAGGGACTGTTCTTAGGGACTGTCCTTGCCGACTGTTCTTACGGACTGTTCTTAGGCACTGTTTTTCGGAAAGTCATGGACTGGGTTTTTCTTTTTTTGACTGTCTTTCGCACATATTTTTATTGTATTTGCGGAGGGCTAATACGGACTAAAATTTTTTTTGCGAATTAACGAAACTTTCATTGTATCGTTCGAAAAAATTATATGAAAAACATATCATACAGCCCTCGTATACAATATACCACACTTTAAGCAATATACGCCAGAGAAAATATGTAATAAATTAGCACTGCAGTGTGAAATGCTTCGCAGTAAATCAATCATTTGCAGCAAAGCACTAATTACTGAAGCAAGCCACAGCAACATGGAATTAGCGACACATTTAAACTGAGATAAAAAACAAGATTTACAAGCAACTATTGCCAGTCTATATATGAAAGTAGTTTAAAGTTATTTTTATATACCAATACACCGCAATTAAATATCCAATACAGTCCTTTTTTGGATAGTCGTTGCGCGTGTTTTATGCAAATTGAATTAATTATGCCAATGCCAGTAATTTGTAAATTAAATCATTAAGCAAACGAACGAAACTAAATCCCTCAAAGCATGCTAAATTAATATTTTAATGCCATAATGCGCTGCTGATGTTGCAGTTCAGTGACTCATCGACATCGGCATCGCCATCACCATCACCATTATCAAAAGCATCGTCAGCTTAAGTGGAAAATGACCCGCGGTAGTTTTAGAAAATTGCAAGGATTAAAGTGTTTGCTGCAACAACACTTCAAACTGAACAGAGCGAGAGATAAATACATACTTAAGTATATATACAACACTCAATGCAATGCACTGGAGAATATATACACTATGCAGTGTCCAATGCTAAGATCAATGCCGTTGTACTTGCCGCTTGACTGCCATGGTCGGTCGTCGTCGTCAACAGTTTTAGTTTCATTTTTCACTATTTTACTATATAATAAACACAGATTCAGACACACTTCCGTCTTCATATTTGACTATTTCAAAACACTTCCTGATTTTGTTATGAATTTTCTACAACTACTACTTATTCGCTCTGTCATCTTTCATTTATGTATTTCTAGATGTATGAGTCATTTTTTTTATTTGTTACACACTACACACAGACTACACTCATTGCTTTGAGTGTCACTAGGATGCATATCAAGTTGAGTGCCATTCCATTCCATTCCTTTTCGTATGAAGTGCATTAAACTTGCTTTTCAATGACGCACTACAGCGACTTTTGTATCTTCCTGCAAAACAGCACAGCAATCAAAGATCTGAATGCAAGATACGATGACATTTGCTCATTCAATTGTGCTTTATATTTGTATGCGCTACTCTTTTCAACTACTGATTTACTACCGTGTGCCACTATTGACACAGTCAAATTGGCTTGCGTATTTAAGGCAGTACTGCAAAGAGTTCATAGAAATTAATAGTTGTTTTTTTTTTTTTCATTTGCCAGCGGGAAAGTAGGCACATGTCTCTCTGGAACTGTGTTTATGCAGTCAAGCAAAACTTTAAAAGATACAAGGTCTCGCTTAAAAGTACTTCATGTCATTAACTTTGTTCAATTTTAGTTTAAATTACAATTCATAGCTGCGTGGCTTAATAAATTACTTTGACAAATTACGCTACAAGATTTTTCCTTATATGTGAAACTGGCACAACTGGGCGTATGCGCAATTTCCATTCAAAGTTAAAACTACTTCAACTGAAATGGCAACAGCGACGACATCAAAGCTTTTATAAATTATGCAAGCGTATAGATAAAATACTAAACTAATGCATTTATACCCTACATATACGCTACAAAGAAGCACATAGTATTAAGAATTACTAGAAAGATTATCAATTGTCTTTAATGGCCCAATTTTCGACGTAAGTGAAAGATGTATTTCTTGTTTGTCTTTTATAGAACATACGTCAATCAATATTGATCTCTTGAACTCATTGGAAATATTAGTTAAGTTTGTCAGAAAGAGATATGAAGGAAAAATATATGTTGAGGTTTAAATATAATTCAAATCCTGTATATTAAGTTTGTGCAAATGTATACAACAGGTAGAAGGAGGCGAGGTAGACTCTATAAAGAATATGTGTAGACATTTCCGTCCATTGTAAATACGTCCGTCTAACCGTCTGTCCCTCTGTTCATATGAACATCGATTCTTCAGATAACTTATATTCAATGTAATTGCCGATGTAGGCTAATTCTTGTACTTATACTTGATGGAGACGAGGCTGTATAGTTTCCTACTGACCACGAAACCACAACTAAATTCGTTCTTCCTTGGGATGGCAGCTATAAACGATATCACAGGATGTATTTTTAAAGTAATTCTGTCAAACAAGCATTTCCTGAATTACAGTGATAGTAGAATTATATTTAAAAAGGACATCAAGCAGCTGTAAAGTTGCATCATCTCTATTAAGAGCGTTGACATTCTAGGCAGATACACTTAAATATTGAATCCGGTAGTCTTTATCATTGCCATCGTGTCTTCATTGTTGCTATTTTCGGAATGACTGTTCAGAAGTTCTCCAGAGGATATGTAGCTAACGGACGGTTCTCTGAGCTTATTGAGCCAATTGTAAAAGAATAATTTGTTGACTATTTTCAATCAAAGATTTCTCACTACTATGGAATTTTAAATATTTTATGTTTGTTCTCTGTAGACAGCCAAATTACCTCCACTTTTCCACTGGATTTTACTTCACCAATTCCTATTAACATGTATGCCAAAAAGCAACCCTGTACTTCAAATAGATGGGTTGAGCGGATTTGGGGCGGAGCATATTTTGTTCAAACTTAACGTATAAAAATTTAAAGCGGTTTTAACTATTTTTTCCAACCACTATTGACTGTTTCTTGGACTGTTTTTTTAACCATTTATGAACTATTTTTTTATCCATTTTTTAACCATTTTTAGACATTTTTTTGAAGAATTTTTCGAAATTTTTATTTCATTGGTTCTTTGGTGTGACGCAATTAATTGCGATTATGTCCGAACCTCTTTCCTGGTTTTTTGTAAAATTATAAAATACTTCTCGGCACAAAATGAGTTCTTAATCGTAGATGAAACAAAGGCGAAGGAATACAATTTATTTTTTAAAGTAGTTTGGCGAGAACTATATGTCATAGTTTACATCAACCTGAAGAAATGGCTGGGCAGAATGAGGTTTGGTTTTAAAGACGTGGGCACTATTAAGACAGAAGATTAATATTGAACGAAAAATTTTGATGTAAGGAAATAACGTGAAAACATCAAATTGTATGGTGATGCTGGCTGTGGAGGTTATGGTGAAGTTAATGGTTACGAAAGGTAGCCGTTTTTTCTGGAACTGCAAGGAATACCATTTGTATTGAGATTTTAATATGACATATCATGTTTCTGCTGTATAACATTGGGTTGATAATGAGCACATCATGGTTGTGCAATATGGCTGTGAAGTTGCGCCAGGCGTTAAGCGCATTTTTGATCGACTGGAGAAGAAAAAGAAGCGCTAAGAGAAGTCGTTAATAGAAGAGAAGTGGATGTAGACAGATTTTTATCCGGAATAAGTGATGCATGTCGTTACGACATTGGGTACAGTTTAAAATCATTCATGTCTTGATTTCTTACCAAGAATTTACAGCTTGTATAAGCGAGACTAAAATAAATCGCTTGGTAATGAAATATTTAAAGATTTAAGCCGATAATTCATATTGTTGATGGTTCTATTTAAGAAATGGAACTATATAACTATTTGGGAAACTTGGAACTTCTAAACAGAGCTTGGAATAATGTAGACTGATAAAATAAATTGGCTATCAATAAATTTTTTAATTGTTATTGAAACAGCTGTTAGCTTTGCATTGACTACTTAAAAGTTTTGATAGATTTTGATGAACTATTTAAGACTTTATGTTGTTGTTAAATATTGCAGTTGTTTAATAATTTAATAACAATAATAAGAGCCTTAAATAAACTAATAAACTTTTGTTGCGCATAAAAGTTTAGGTTTGAGTATACTCTTTTGTTTATTTAAAAACATATTCACATCCAAAACGCAAAACTAAAACTAAAACAAAACTTTAATGAGGTCGCATATATGTACGTGTATAAAAGAAAACTATTTCAATCGATTTTGTATAAATTAAAAAAAAACAAACTCAACCTTTATAAATACTAAACAAGTGCATATATGTACATATTTATGCTCATTAATTGCAATCAATTTAGCTGTCAACACAAGCTACTCAAACTCTAACAGCGAACAGAAACAAAAACCTTGCCTTACACTACGCACGCAATGCAATACAATACAACTAGTTGAATACAATGTATCTATAAGCCCGAGGATATTTATTTATGTGCCAGCGATTGCATCTGCAACTGAATAATTGCCTTATGACACATTATCATTATCAACAACAGCGGCAGAAGTGATGATGGCGGCAGAAGGTTATGGCCAACAGTCAAAGCCAGTCAACGAGTAAACGAACCAACGAACGGAGCCGAATGGGTAATAATTTTCATATCAATGCTGAAAAACGACTTAGCAGCATTTCAATTTCAAAATGTGTACTTATTTTACACTCATAAATCGCCGCCAGGTATACGACGAGTAGTAAGTATGAGGCATGCAGACAGCAGTTTTGTACTAGTAGATACTAGGTACAATAAATGTATCTTTGAAGTACTACCACCAACCCAAAGTGCTGAAGTAAAAAAGCAAAAGTCAAGATGCTGCTTGCTAGAGCAGCAAAGCTCATAAATATTTTTCAACTTGCAAAATTATATAATTATTATTATGCGTGAAGCAGGCGGAGCTGTTGCTGCCGTTCGACCGTCGTTCATCTTGGCAGCAGCGTTGAGCAATAAAAATAGCCGCAAGTTGCTTTTCTTGCTGTGGCATATTCATGATATACAACTTGAGAAGTGCGGTCGGTGTTTAAAATATTTTATAGAAATTTAAACGAGCGCAAAATACTTGAATGACCTTTTTATACTTTTCAAATGCATGCTGTTGATAGTATTTTAAGTTTGGCAAGAAGTTTGTAACAGCCAAAAGTATAAATAATTTCTCTTTTAGGTCAACCGAGCTGTCAATATGAATATTGTCAACACTGTCTAACAATGTACGTCTGTGTATATGCATATGGGAACTTGTCCCTCAGCTTTCAACCAATCTTGTGAAAAATTTATATATCGACACTCTCTACCCGGACTTTATTCAGGAATGTATATTACTTGTAACAAGATGTTTAAAGCCAAGACCTATTAAATTAGTTAGTTAAGCTACATTTTGCCTTCTTTAGGCTACATATTTCAGCGTATTAAAACTTCGATTGCGCCGAAGTTAGTTTTCCTTGTCCCTTTTATCTTTATATACTACATGCAGCATTTTATAGAAATTTTAAAAAATATTTTATAATAAATACAAATAGCGCTTGCAATAAAATGCTGCAGCACTCATCATCATCATCATAACTTCGACAGCAAACTGCACTTAATATAATTTCAGTTGACCTTTTTGACTTTTGTGGGTGTTTTCCGAGATATGCTGGCAAACAACATCAGTTGGGTCATTGCTGCCTCGCATCATCGTTAAATACGCACGCTGCAGTCAAGTGAGCTGTGGGCTGTGGGCTGTGCAAGTGGCAGCAACGGTTGCCTAGCCGCGGTGGCAATTGTGGCATTGGCGCTCGTTATTGTTGCCAAGTGCTTTAATGGAAATTTAAGTATCATCATTTCAAATGGCACAAAATGCACAGCAACGAGCTTAAATTATTAAAAAAAAAAAAAAAAGAAAGAATATTATCGCAGATTGTACTCACTATTAAATCTTTTATAAGGCATTTAGTTTTATTTCCGTGCGCACTCAATTTGCGCTGCATAATGAGTTGCATGCAAAATTTTTTTTATTTTCAATTTATCTTTTTTTTAGCAGTTGTATTCAGTTGCTATTATGGACATCATTAAAATTTTCGTACATCATTCGATGTCGTACTTTACAATAGCAGCGCCCCAAAACATTTTTCCAACAGATACAGCACAGCACCAGAGCTACCTTGTTTACGCATAATTTATGCGCTACACAGCAAAAGCAGCAAAAGCAGCAAAAGCAACAAGCGCAAACATTAAACACAACAAGCAGAAATTTTACCGTGCAGTAAAAACTGTTGAAATATTCAAAAGCTTAAAATACTCCCCCGTATAACAAAAAAGCATCAGCGAGAAAGCAAAAGGTGCTTAGTTTTATGCACATCGTACAAATTTTGATGAATTTCTTAACAAACTCATAAAAATGTGTAAATCCTGCAGGAGCATAAAATGAATGAGTGTTGTTAATAGCAAAAACTGGAAGAAAAAACGAACACACGAACACACACATACAGTTTGTTCCTAGTATTTTACGCCTTTACTTTGTTGTTGTTGATGTTCTGTTTTGTTGCACTATAAAATTTTACACTTTTTTTGGAACGGGTGATATGCGCTAGTTTAGAATGGTAGGGTATTACAAGTTGCGAGAAAATAAAATATGATAACTAACACTCAAAGCAGCAGTAATTAAACACACAGACCACAGATAATTTCATATAGCTAGAAACCATCCGAAGTCGTTAGGAGCTGCTCAAACTAAATATCATGGAAAAACTGTTGATGTTACAGTAGAAATGTTTCATATCCCGACCATAGCATGGAACCGTAAGTGTACAATAATTATAAACAAATGGAATTTTATTAATAGAAATTTTATCTTTATTGACGCATTTAAGTGGAACATAGCTCAATAATATTTCAAGTATTAGATTTTTTAGTCAGAAACTTCTAATAGATGACGCAAAAGCTAAACTCATATTAACTGAATAAGAATTAACATTCTCCACAATACTTAATAACACCATCGTGCCCAATATTAACAAATTTAAATGCTATTCAAATCAAACGGAGAAAGTGTGCTACTAGAAATAATTAAATTAAATTAAATTAGATAAAAAATGAGGAAAACAAACCAGACACATGAAAATTGGGTAACTATTTTCACAAATGATGGAATATTACGAACTAGGCTTTTCTTTTATATAACAGCGACTATGTAAGCCAGAATTTTCTACTAGTAACACTTCACGATTGTTCAATTATTTGTCACAAATACATAAGCTACAAGAAGAAAAAAAATAACCAACAACAAATACAGAGAAAGAAATAAGAATAATGAAACTAAAAGTGCGTACTGCTACTGTCTCTCCCTTTCTTTTTTTTTCATTTTTGTATTGGCGTAATTTAGTAAAATATAGGAAGAGAGAGAGAAAACTCATGCGTATTTCTATTAGCTATTTTGTCTGATGTTTTCCTTTTCCTTTTGTCAACATTCTTAAAATCTTCGACTGAAATGACTCACAACAAGCTAGATTGGTGTCCCTAAAAATGCATACGCCAACAAAAACAGTTCTTGACTACAATAGCTAAGAAGGGCATAACTTACAATTGCTATAATTCTCCGGTTGTATCAGATATCTTAGATCAACAGCGAGCTACATATAGAGCTTTCATGTGCTTTGCATGTACGAAACAGTTGGTTTTTTTTTTTTTTTTTAAATAAAAAAATAATAATAACTAAATTAATTTCAAGAGAAGAAATCGTTCAATAGTGTGAATCGCTCATATAATTAAAAGGATCTGGAAAGAAGTGTTATGCAATCCAATGGACAACAGCTTCATTTGTGCAGTGCCACTTAAAGGCATTCTAACTTTAAACTAGCTACTGATGCTTCATATAATTGGGTATAGTCCTCTTTCATATTTACAATCTCTAGAATGTTGTTCGATTATGATGTTTATAAACACGTACGACACCAAATCGGCTTAATATCCAATGAGAGAAAAACAAAGAAGAACATTTTATATCTGTTACAGCCAACATGTTGGTCCGGTATGTATGTCCGGTTGGTATGTTTCACACACAGTAAGAAAATTATTTAAACGATTTCGATAAAATATTGTTTCTACAACACTTCAAAGCGGTTCCACTAAAAAAAAATTATGCAAATATATTTCGTGGAAAGTAAATGGAATTAAACTATTTTGTCTTCGCATATTTACATGTCTATACTCGAAGATGCTTAGTGAACCGTGTTCACCTACCAATTTTCTGTGTACAATTTGAGAACAAAAGTCACAGATGAACTACACAATTTAACTGAATTGAACAACAAGCTGAACTTTATATGGTGTTTCTAGTTAGAAAGTTTTAAGTCGAAATAAACTAAAAGATCAATTTTGTACCTATACTAGTTTCTACAATAGATCCTTATAAAAGAACACAAGGCACAAGGGAAATGCAACCATCCGTGGTCCGATTACTGTGCGGCAATATTACGTATTTCTGCTACTTTTGCATTTCCTTTCTTTCCTTATGCCGAAACATTCATTGGTGTTTGTAAGTATTTTTACGAAGCATAGGCTTTGAATTATATTGTTCGTCAAATTTTTGAAAGCCTTTCTCACTCATTAAAATAAATGTTTGTGTGCACATCTACACATAAATGCAAATGTCAAGGCGATTTTTATACTGTGTGAGATTAGAGATGACCTTGTAAATTATTCAACGTTTCGCGACTTATCTCAGCATCATTCTTTCGATCAATTAGTGAAAGTCGTTGTTTATGAGAGTATACTAGTATGTGAAGTACGTTAAGCAACCTGAGGCTGACTTTATTGAATCTAATAGAGAAAGAGCGACATATATGTGGCATCATTGAATTAAAAAAGATAAGTTGGTTTGAATACTTTGTTACTAAATTTTAAACCACTTCTAACGAATGGTTAAGAAAGGAAATGAATGTACATCTGACAATCCAATGGCAAGATAGTAAAAAAATTATAATTAACACAATTTATATTGGCTCACGTTAATAAATTAAGCCAAATGCAGAAGCAGGCGAGGCAGACCCCATTAAGTATATATGTGTATGTATATAGGGTGTAAATATAAGTTTCCGCTTTATGACAAAACATAGCGGGAATTTATTTTCATAATCATATTTTCTTCAAATAAGCGTAATTATTGGAAATATTTTAAAAACAAGGAAATAGGCTTGTATAGAAAATGAGCCCAAAAATCGTTAGATGCTAATTATGCACATGCGAAATGCAGCTTGCCCAAAAGAAAAATATCCTGTGAACACTACGCCATTCTTCAGAGTTTAAAATTAGACCAAATATTCGTTAATTGTGAGTTGCTCAAACCGAACGAAATCATTCGCTGTCTATCATACAAAATTGATGAGACTGAGACAAATACTGAAGAAAAAAAAACTGCCTACAAGTTAAAAATATTCTCCTGCATGATAATACTCAATTGGAAGTTTTACTTTAATCGCTGTATTCATCAGAAGAAATTCCTTCTGGTTTCTTTTTGTCTCGATCGATGACCTAAGCAGCAATACACATCCTTAATGGATATATATTTCCTTGATGGTAATTCAAATCTTCGTAGGATCTATCCAGACTCAATTTCGCTTTCTCATAAGTTTATAAAAGCACTGACAAACAGTTTGTATAGCATTAGTGCTCAGCAATTTTTAAGCTTACAAATTTAATTAATATTTTAACATTAATATCTTTTGACTCTGCACTTCGATTTTGATTATATAAACGCTAAATGTTACGCACAATAAAGCTTCTTATCTTTCACAAATTCAGTTTTGAAGCCAATAAATACCTCTTATGTAATGCGCGCACAAACAAGCATAAATTTCGTCTACGATTTTATTATATCTAAAGATAACAAATCGTTTTCATATTTTTAATATCAACGTAGCTGATTTCAAAGTCATCTCAAGCTTATATTTTTCAAACACTATCTTCTGCTTATTAGTACTTGTTTTTATTTCCAACATTGCCATACTTGCTGATGTTTGCTATCTCTACTCATTGCCTTTGTGATGCCATTCCAACATGACGTAGTATGCTGAAGCAAAGATTGCCAAGGCGACAATGACAACAACGACGATGACGCCGAGACGTTGAAGACGACAAACAACATCAACATACACTGTTACAACAATGAAAAACTCGTAAAACTTTCAGTCAGGAGTAATGGCGTCTTTGGAGAAATTTTGATGTGCCAGTAATGAGCAACAAACGCAACACTTTCCCATTAAAAATGCAACAATTAAAAGCAACAGAAATGGCGTCAAAGACGTCAACAGTGAATGGCAAACAAAAATGGACGGCAAAGACAAATTGATGCATCACTTTTTGCGCTACTTCCGCTCAATTAAAATTTAGATAAAAATTTACTCAAGCAAATGAAATGAAATGCAGAGCATGTAAATATTTATTTGTAACAACATTACAAAGTAAGCATTACATCATTAGTGCAGAGGTAAGCTGGGTTACTAGTACATACAACATTTGTTTAAACTTTTGCATTACTTGCTTAAAATTTAAATCAAGCACTTTTCGGCAAATCCGTTTAATCGTATGTTGTACAAATAACAAAATTAAGTTCAGATTTATATAAAAGTTGTTGCTTGCTTAAAATATATGCGTAAAAGTGTTTGCTTCTTTTTTTTTTTTTTTTTGTGTGATTGTTGCCTTTAAGTTTACAATAAATCCTGTAGGGAATACAACCCAAAACGAGTGTATGAAAAAGAGCAGAAAAAATAAAAATTCATTCTCTGCTTTTTGCTGCCACTTAACCTTAAATAAACTTTGTTCGGTTGCCATTCTTATTGGTTGTTATTCCTGTTGTAGTTGTTGTTATTTGGGCCTGTTGTGTTTTTTTCGTCTGTTAATGCGGCTTAAAAAGAATGCTTCTTGTTGTACATGTGAAAATCACTTGTGTGATTTCCTTTTTATACACTTCACACATAGTGCAAACGGTTTGTAAGTTGGTAATTTTTTTTCGAGCGACAGCAGGCACTTCTTAGAACTATCCGGCAAACATCATGTTCCACAAGAATAACAAAATAATCCTACTAAAGAGAAACATATGGCGATATTTGATATCATTCTTTGAGCTACTTTCTCTTCATGTTAGATGGAATCTGTACTAAAGTGTTAGGCAATCACACAACATATTTTAAAGCATGACTTTCCTCTTCACTATATTTCACATACAAAAATGTTTTTCGTGGTTTATTAAGCCTTTTATCAGTGAATAACTAAATTTTTTTAACTTGCCCGAACTACACTTCACATTATTGCTTAAACTTTAACAAACGTTAATAATTCTAACAAAATATTCATTGATTACAGCAAACTTCAACTAACAACGGAAACTTTTTGGCATTGTACAAACAAATTTCATTCATTCGAAACTACAGCCAAACCCAAACTTCGCACTTCAGTTAAATCTCTTGTTTCACAAAATAATCCGTCTGACCAGCTTCCGCAAATTTTTGCATAAGGAATTACCCCAAAGAGCATTCAATGCGCCCTAATCTAGGTCCACTGTTAACACGTATTTTTAGCTAATATTTATGTATATGTTTGGTCCTCTTTCCGATTAACATTTTTTGCCGTACTCAAACTTATTTCCTGTTTGCTTATGTATATTTATTACAATTTGGCTGCTGATGAAAACCTCACAATTGTCTGGGGTATTCAGTATTTATGTACATAAAATATTTAAACTAAATTCAAATTTAAATAAAATTTAATATAAACATTTTTTTATCAAATCTATATCAATCTATATACACACTAAAACCAAATAACTTTAAAGCATTATACATATAAAAATTTTAAATCGGAAAAATACCATAAATACCTGCATTTATTAATAATACACATAAAACCATTTGCACAACATATTCATTATTTCAGTTTAAATGTTATTTAATATGTCAGAAAAAATATTATAATTAAGGCAGTCTTGATTTATTTCAACTATTAATTTATCATCTTTCCAATTGATTTAGCAGCAGACAAAGAGAAATTAATTTAAAATCAATGCAAATAAATTTAATCAATAACAACTACGACTAAGGCGGACGACGTGTCGTGTTAATTGTCAATTATCGAAATTAACAATTAATTAAGTTGATAGTATTTCATTTTAATATCGCTTCGTATGCCGGCACACGGCACAGCATAATAATTAAATGAATTTCAATTATTTAAATTATATTTTGCTTACAACATTATTCGATTCAGTGCCTAAATATAAATTGTTGTAAAGGTGAATGTATTTAGAAATGCCGATTGGAGCATAAATTGTCCGTTTGACAATTAATACTTCTGCAGGAGAATTTTAAGTAATTTCAAGTATATATTAGACATGATTACAAAACAAATTACTTCTGCAGTTTAATCAAATTTAAATATTGATTGTACTTCAACTGCAAACATGCAGGCAGCAGCTGCTGTTGCAATCAATGGACAGTTTGAGACAATTTTGAGCTTGGTTTATTGAAATGTAACAAACGATTGTTGATTATTGGAAAATAACATAAAATAAACAAACACATTTCATTACAATTAGCAGTTACAAAATGAAAGATTTCCTAAGGCATAAATTTGGTCAACTTTTTTGAAGAATGTTTGTCAGCATAAAATGTTATAAGAAGGACTGCATTTGGCTCAAAGCAGATAGATAAAATCTGGTATAAACAACAAATAGTATTACAAATGCTTAGCCATATTGTTTGACTATATGACACTCTGTTTTTTCAGATCACGATATATGTAGACAAGTTGAGAGGCAATTATTATCTTTAAAAATTTCTTTGAATCAACTCGATGAAACGCTCTTTATTATCATTACACTTTTATCCTTACAACTCGCGGAATAAATCTCCTTTCCATCGGATATTAGACTCTGTCGAGCGTATTGTGTAATAGGCTGAAGCCATATACGGATTTACTGATAGAATGATATCAGTGTGGCTACAGACCAAAAAGGTCGACCAGTGACCAAATATTCACATTACGACAAATTTTGGAGAAGACCCGTCAATTTAACAAAGACACACACCACCTATTGGTCGATTAAAAGCTCCTTTTGACACGCCGATACGATCGAAGTTTTTTGACGCCCTGTTAGCAATAGGTATCCCGGCAAAGATTGTCTGTCTTTGCATGATGACGCTATCACACACACAAAGCGTTTTCAGAGTGGGGAAAAACCTCTCAGCCAGGCATTCTTAGAGATTGAAAAACAGTTTCGGCTCATGGGTCTAGCGGTAAATGAGGACAATACGAAGTACTTCTCGCACGCCGTCATCGCGTCTTGGACGGTCAGTGAAGATGGACATTTACAACTTCATTGGATCTCGTCTATCTTGGATCCGAGATAACCAGCAACAACAACGTGGGCTGAGCAAAAGACGAAAATCAAGATCTATAAGACGCTGATACACCCGGTCCTACTGTATGGCGCAGAGGCATGGACCGTGATTGAGTCAGATGAAACAGTATTGGAAGTCTTTGAGGGGAAGATTCTTCGCAGGATTTTTGGTCCTATTAGAGTCGGCGAAGAGTTTAGGTTCCGTATGACATAGTCCAGCGCATAAAATTCCAGCGGCTGCACTGGGATGGGCACCTCATTCGAATGGATGAAACAGCTCCAGCACGCATGGTTTACATGGGGGCGGGACCAAACTTGATTGGTGGACGCCTAAATAGAGGATAGAATAGGCCATTAATTATAAACAAGGGCTACGCAATCGAGTTGAGCAAGCTTAAGAAGTGTATTGGTTACATTTGCAAGAAAATAATTGCTTATTGGGTAAAAACAAACGCACTAAGAGTTCAGTTCTACTATATCAATTTAATTGGCTGAACATCTAAGGAACTATTTTACTGAAGCCTACTTGTTTTCCTCAACAAATGGTTACCGCTTCTGATCGTGGACGCCCCATTGATTTTGATTTTGTTGTTATGACGATGATAAAAGTATATTTGTAACATCGTACGTCTCACTTCAGCTTGTAACTAAAAATGACTCTAAAGTAATATGGAAAAATCCAGGCCATCAACAACTCGCTATTGTAGGCCAGTCAGACTAAAATTTAAAAAGAAGACCACCACAATATCCGTTGAAGAAGAGCAATACTGCAAGAAAAGAATGAGCATCTTATAGCCAACCGAATTTGTAATTCCCAACCTGTAAACCTGTAGAAACCAATTCATTGGATACGGCTAAAAAGTTTATCAAAATATGTCCATGGTACTATCTTCCAGCAACAGTGCATAAAATTTTTATTGATGAACCGAAGGTGATAGAGCATTGGAGAGTCAAACAATAAAGAAATAAACAGATGCAACATACTCGGAAGATGTCTCGCATTTTGACAAATACAGATTTGATAAAAACACATCTTTTGAGATCAGACCCTTTTATAATACATAGGTCAAAGAAAACTATCTACGAGAGAGAAATCGTCATTTTTATCGTCTGCATATGATTTATTAGAAGATATTTGCTAAACCTTCTTGCCATGCATATACAAATTTGATCATATTTATTTTTAATAATCAAAATACATTTATTCTTTTATATGATTTCTTATATATAAATTGTTTTTGGCCACCATCGCCATAAAAATGCAACCACTGTGCACTGTACCATTCTCACTTTTTTTATTCTCATCAACAAAGCTTTCAACTAAATATGAAAATTGTAATTGATTTCTTTTCTAATGCCTTGGCCACGCACTGAGCGATAAGCGAAAGAGCAACACATTATTTTGCATTCTTCGCTCAGCAACAAAACTGGCGCTTATCACTCAATGCATGGCCAAAGCCTTACAGTTAAAGTTCAAAGTTTTTCAAATAATTTTGCAACATAAATAAGAGACAAAAGAAAGAACTCACCTGGTACGAAAACTTTGTATTTGTAAAAGCAAAACTGTAAACGGAGCTTTGCTTGATACGCAGAAATAAACGGAACGGAAAAAACCCGGCGAAAGTGCAACAACAAATACGCACAATTCAGATAACACACAATTACACAATAACTAATTACGCACAATTTCAATATTTTTTTTCACTTTGAATTTTCTTTTATATTTTCAATATGCAGCAGAACTTAGTAACATATTGCGCGGAAACTGAACACAAATTATTAAAAAAATAGAAAAAAAAACACTTCTTTTGCTGTGCAAAACATACAAAAAAATTAAAAACCAAAAAAAACAGCAACAAATATGCATTAAAACATAAAACTTGAATTTAGTATAGATTTTATACACTTTTACATATTAAATATTTTATATTTTTCATGAGAAAAAAAAAAACAAAAACCAATATACATATAAAGCAAAAACAAACAAAAAAATTCAATTGCAAACGCACTAAACTTTGATGCTTTTTCTTTTTTCACTTTTACACATGTAAATTGGGATTTTCTTTGATATATTCTATAAACACAAGCTTAAGACACTCTTTTTATAGCATTTAAAACATAAAACACTTTTTAAATACACTATTTAATAATGAAAAACTAATTTTAAGGCCCGACTAATTGTTGCACTTTGACAAACACACGACGCGCCGCGATGAGAGTAAAGACTGATCGAAGCGTGAGAAAATAAATTCAGAATAAATCATGCATAGTCAAATTTCAGCTCAATGCAAAAACAAAAACTTGGAATAAAATGCGCTCAATTCAATTGTGTGCGTGAGTGCATTGATTTAATGTATGTAAAATAGTTAAAACAGTTATTGAGAGTAAAAGAGTTTCTCATTGCAACTGTAACGAAATAAATGCTTGTCCTAACTTATTCAATGAACAATAAATTTCAATTAGAGAACTAAAATTTCAAATTATGTGGTGCGCTTAGAAATTTTTAGAAATTTAATTAATTAATTATATTTTATTTTATTATAAAATTCATATGCAATGAGGTCTAGTTGGGAAAATTAGCGAAATTTATATTATAAAAGCTTGCTATTTATATTATAAAAAGCTATGCTGAAGTGTAACCTATAAAAAAAAGTAAATCAAAAGCGCTGTAAACTTAAAAAAAAAAAATGATTTACATATGCAGCACAATTTTGAATAATTAAACATTTACGAAAAAATACTAAAATGTTTAACAACGTTGAATGGAAACGTCTCGCCGGCATGCCAGCTTGCGTTTACTGTCTGCAACACCAGACTCAACAGCGCCGCCATTTCTGTCGATTCCGCAGTTGCAAACGAGACGCCCTTTGCTATAATCGAGTCAGCAATGAAGTTTTTTCGACTTTATCCTTTGCACGTGGGTTCTTTATTTTTTTCTTTTATTTTTTTGGTGAGAATGTAATTAACACACAAAAATTTAAATCTGTTGGAGGAACATAAACACACAGCCAAACAGACAGACAGACAGACAGACATACTGACAAGACAGACCGCCATACTTGTACACAGACATACACATATAGTACAGATGCACGATAATTGAGGTCATACTTTGGTATGTGGCAATCCTTTAGCTCCTTTCTTTTCGACTACATATGTATCTGCTGCTACTTTGCCATCTTTTTCACGTTCTGTCAACGCCATGTAAAATTGTTTCAACTGTTTCTTTAACTGTTTTTTATAATTAAAAATCAGCTGCAGGATATTTTTACACCAAGAAATAAAAGAAAAAAGAAGAAGAACTGAAAGAAGAAAGCATGTTATTTTTGGTCAGCACCGAAGATTAAGTACACTTTATAATTATAATAAAATTATAATTTGGTATAAAATCTGGAAAAAAAAATCTAAAAGATTTGTTGATACACCAAAAAATAGAAATATTCATAAGTTTATTAAGTACTTCATCTTGTTTTGACTACTTTGCTGCCTTCTTATTGACTGTTACAAATTTCGTTTTAACATTAATATACTTTTCATACTATGTGTAGCGTATATGAAAGGGAAAAATGAAGAGAAAACGACATTAAATACAAACTGAAATACTTAAACAGCAAACAAATTAAAAGATTTTCGCAATTTTCGTGTATTTATTTTGCATGGGTTGTATGGCAAAAAAACATGGCGTATGCTTAATATTTACTTATTTACGCATTAATTTTCATTTTATTATACACTTCGTACATAAAGTGAAGAGCATGTTAATTTTAACTTAAGGTTTGTAACATACAATGTAAAAAAATATCTAAATCAGCAGAACAAGATATCCTTTTGCTAGTTATTACTCTGTTTTGACAAAAGAGTTCCAAAAAATATGGAACCTTGCAATATATAATCCTTTATATGGCTGCTTATGAAGTTCTCTCTTATGACTTATTTATTTAATTTTATTATTTGCATGCAAAGCGTATTAATGCTTCAGTTACACCGAACTCTTGGAACGATTTCACATGTTTTCATTAAATTCATTTTTCACTCTTTTGCAATTTAAACTTTTCATGAAAACATTTTAATAAATACTTTGTGTAACTTATTAAAATACTGCGACACATTGATGTAGTCGTCGTCTGCGTGGGTATTCATTTAAATAATAATAAAAGGCTTAAAACAATTAACAATTCGCCATATGTGCACGAGGAGCAGCGATTTACAAACAACAAAAAAAAAACAATATTAATTTAATAAAATCTTTCATGCTCAATGGAGCAGACAAATTGAAACATCCTTAAGCGATTTATGTCATTGAGAAATTATATCATCAAATACTCTTAATGTTATTATTGAAAAATATTTCATCAAGATGTAAACTCAGCAGTTGGGGCACAAATATTTTGCTATATAAAATGCTTAAGCAGCTCATTATTGATTTTAAGCTTTTTATTGTTTTATAGATTAATTGAAATGTGGAATAAAACCTTTAATTCTTTTATACACAAGTTTGATAAACAACTGACATCTCCGGGACAATTAATGCTAAAAATGCCATACGCAGTGTCTTTCCCCTGACCACTGCAAAGCGATAGAAGCGAATATGATCATCATAGTCTAAAAATTTTGAATAAATCGCAATCAGACAAGGAAAGTCAGAGGTGAAAATATTATGTAGAACTTGCGAAAGGAAAGACCCTGTGACATCTACCATAGCTAGCATGAGATTAAGCACGAATTTCGTCTCTAGATTCATGCCTGCTGTCGAGCGCCTGGCCGTGAAACGCATCGAGGATGCTAAAGATGAATTCTACGAGCGCTTGGAACATATATACGAGCGCTGTCGGATCACGATGTCAAGGAAGAAGGAAGAAACCTTTGGCCCAACCGTCGGAAAATTTAGCCTTCACGACACAACCTCCAATAATGGAGAGAGGCTAATCGATTTCGCCGCAGGTCGGAACATGGTAGTTAGTAGTACCAGAATTCAACAACTTAACATCCACATGGCTGAGTCCAGATCAAATGACCCGCAACCAAATTGATCATGTTCTGATTGACCGAAGGCACGTATCGAGCGTTTTGGACGTGCGACCGTAACATGGTCCCAACATTGACAAGGACCACTATCTTATTGCAGCCAAGGTAGGCACAAGGCTCAGCGTGGTTACGCCGCACGTCCCAACATGCAACGAATTCAAGACGTCGGCAAGCTGCAATCACAACAGAACGCCGAATCCTTCTCAAACACACTCTCCGGACTGTTCCGTGAAACCTCTCCGGCTTCTCAAGATATATGTAAGCAGTGGAGACTTATTACCCGCTCTATGGATAGAGCTGCAAAGGAGGTCATTGGTTATACAAACCCTGTGGCTAATGCTTGATTGTACGACGAGGAATTTTGCATTGCTACTGCAATCTAAATTGCGTCCTATCCGCGAACTCTGCAATCGGAAACAACACAAGAGAGCGATGTCGAGAGAAACGGAAAGAAAAGAAACGCCTATTCAGACTCAAGAATTATGAGCGAAAAGGCGAAATCTTGAGGATGTTGAGAGTTTATGTAACAGAAATGAAGCCCAGAGTAACTTTCTGTAAGGAACAAAATGGATATAAAAATGCTTAAAGATGCACAGCAATCACTGAGATTGTGGAGGTGTCATTTTTCTAATCTACTCCGAGGGGATGAAGCGCACAATTTCGCCGATAGAGAAATGACACCGAAACCACCAGTTAATGATGGCACCAGACTATAACAAGGTCGATGCGGTTATTAAAAAGCTGAAAAATAACAAGGCGGCAGGCTCTGATGGGCTGTCAGCTGAGTTATTCAAGACCGGCTGCGAAGAGTTGTTTAGGTTTATGTATGCACCAACTTTTATGCAAGATATGGTCCGATGAACGCATACCCAATGACTGGAATCTCAGTGTTCTCTGTCCTATCTATAAGAAAAGAGACTCCGCTGTTTGCGCCAACTACCGCCGAATAAGTCTTCTTTCCATCGTATATAAGATTCTGTCGCGCGTATTGTGTAATAGGCTGAAATCTTATACAGATTCACTGATAGAACCATATCAGTGTGGATTCAGACCAAAAAAGTCGAACAGTGATCAAATATTCACATTACGACAAACAAAGACACACACCACCTATTTGTCGATTATAAAATCGTTTTCGACACGTCGATACGATCGAAGTTTTTCGACGAACTGTCTGCTCAAGGTATTCCGGTATTCGTTCGTCTTTGCATGGCCACGCTATCTCGCACTCAAAGTGTTGTCAGGGTGGGAAAACACTTATGCGAATCCCTTTGATACCAAAAGAGGTTTCAGGCAGGCCGATGCTCTGTCCTGTGATTTTTTCAAACTTCTGATGGAATAGAGTATGATCTTCCAAAAGGAAGTGATGCTGCTCGCTTACGGTAAGCAGGAACGGCGAGTCAGCAAAACGTTGTCAGAGATTGAAAAACAGTCTCGGCTCATGGGTCTAGCGGTTAATGAGGACAAACAAAGTACTTGGTGTCTTCTCGCACACCGTCATCGCGTCTGGGACGGTCAGTGACGATGGAGCATTTCAACTTCAATGTTTTAGAAAACTTCGTTTTGGATCCGAGATAATCAGCCACAACGTCAACCTGGAGATAAGGCGAAGAATCACGTTTGAAAACAGATGCTTTTTGGGCTGAGCAAGCAAATTAGAATATTAAGCTCTCTCTCGAAAGACGCTGATACTCCCGGTCCTACTGTATGACGCAGAGGCATGGACCGTAATTAAGTCAGATGAAACAGCGTTGGAAGTCTTTGAGTGGAATAAGCTTCCGCAGAATTTTTGGTCCTATTAGAGTCGGCGACGAGTTAAGGTCCCGTATGAACCGTGAGCTGTACAAGCTATTCGATGAGATTGACTTAGTCCAGCGCATAAAATTCCAGCGGCTGCACTGCGCTGGTCATCTCATTCGAATGGATGAAAGAGCTGCAGCAAGCATGGCTTAAATTCATGGTTTGATTGGAAGACGCTGAAATAGAAGACGACCGGGCATGCGCTTGAATGACCAGGTATGGAGATTTCTCCGTACTGGACATTCAAAAGAACTGGCGCCAGCACGTACAAGATTACAGAAGCTGGAGCGTATTACAAAGAAAACATCGTTATTATCTTAAACGACGGCATAAAACATAATGAGAGACTTATCTCCACGGAATGGAAGATCAGAGACTAAAGGAGATGGAGATTTCAGATTACATCAACTTTATTTTCGACTAATACTGCTCGCTTCAAACTATTCTTTTCAATAAAAAATATTTCAATTAAATACAATTTATGTTCTGCAGAATGTTAGATAATCAGACAGTTCGGCACTCTTAAATTAATTCAATTAACTTAAAATATTTCCAGCTAATCTCTTTAATATACTTTAATATATAATTTGAGCGAATGCACATTAGGCAGCTACTAATCTACTCGCAGACATTTCCGCTGTTCCCGCTCATTGTTAATAAATAATAATTACATATACGAGTAAGCATAGACTTCAACAAGAATGTTTCACACACAATCACCACAGAAGTATAAAACCATTTTTCATTTTTATTTTTCCCCAAACAAAAACAAAAAGAAAAAGAAAAACCAACAAACAAAATCCACAAACCACTCGAAGACAATTTAATGCCTTTGAAAGCACTAAATACCGAAAAGAGAAAACATTTTGTAGCTCAGGCAGACAGAGAAATGCTTTCTTTTATTATTTTTGGTGGTATTTGACAAATAGAGTACAAATATGTTGCTTTATATGTGTACAGACACAACAACAACAGCAACTTTATGCAGTATTAAATTAAATACATAAATCATTTTTTGTTGTTGTTATTTTTTTTTTCTGCAGACGTCCATCTGCTTGCCTTGTGTATTTAAGGATAATTGTGTATGTGCATAAAAGCAGACTTTATTGTAATTAAAAATCTGTCTGTAGGTAGTATATGCGTGAAAGGATTTATCTGATTCATTGTGTGTTTTAGTTTAAAAGGCTTTAGCAAATATGCTGGGATTTCGAGTTGGTAAGTAGCTAGGATAATATTTTGACTGTATAGCGTGACAAAATTTAAAAATTTACTTTATAGCATTATAGCATAGACAGGGTAGTAGCATTGAACATTTAAACACAGAAAATAACACAGATCACTGCATCTTAAGGCGTATGATAACTTCCTGGTTGCTTAAATTCCCACAGGCTCATAATTTTCTACGAAAACAAATTCCAGGCTGTAGCAAAAACAAATATTAAACCACAAACAAACCCAAGCAGCCACAAAAGAAAAACATATTTTAACGAGTAAATAGCAGCCTGGCGCCTACCAATAATAATTTATATTAAAACACAAACAAACACAAAAACAAAAATACACAAAAAGTAAAGCGAATTTTTTGCAATCTCGACGTTTTATAAACCACACAGACACACACAAATATGCCGTCACATACTCGTATGCACATACACACACAAACAAACCGAATAAAAGCCATAATTTATTTTCTCCATTTATTTTATTAATTAAATATGTGGTTTTAAATATTTCAAGTGGATTTCGCTTTGACCATTTCATTTGTGTGCATTTATTTTTTAATTTATTAATATTGAAAGAGTTCGAAAAAACAAAAACAATGTGCAAGAATGCTGCATTCATGCGTAGATGACTTTTAAATGCCCTTCGAACAGTTTCTGTATTTTTTAGTTAATTTCTTCAGACAACACAAATGTCCAAGTAGATCAGCAATCAGGTGCAGCAGGATGCAACATGCTTAGATATGCAACATGTTGGCACCTGCAAGCACAAAAACTCCGCGCCTAACAGCAAGCTGAGGCCAAAAAAAGAGACCAATTTTAGGTGTGGCATACGAATTTACGAAAAAAAATCAGTAATACTGTAATCCTTATAAGACGTCTGCAAAAAAGGTTTACAGTAATTCGCGGTCTTATCGAGGTAACCGTCTACTCCTTATGTGTGTTCTTTTTGAACGGCTGAATTTCTTGGTTGGCCACCAAATATCTTAGAACTTTCCATTTCAGAGCTTCGAAGTAGTCCTGAAAAATCACTTTGTCGTGCCTTTCTTCGTATTCCGGCCGTTTTTGCTTTATTGGGCAGCTCGTATTAGATTACACCGTGATGGTTCCACCAAATACAGACATAACTTTTATGCCATGAATATTCCGCTTTGCGAAAGAAGTTGGATGATAGCTGGCCAACAAAACTCAGGACTTCGTGAGGTTATCGTAATGGATTCACTTTTTATAGCCAGTCACAATGCGATGCAAAAATCGAATTCCGATGTCACGCGGTTTCAACTCAGACAAGTTTTTTTTGCTTCTGAATTAATGCCATGACTTTTAGACGTTTGCTGACTGTTGACTTCCTATATGGAGCAATGATTTAAATTTTTCGACTTCAAACTGTGTTTGAGCTGAACATTTTCACTTTTAAAACCACCTCCGACTCAGCTGTTGAGTTCCACTATGGTTCGATGACCCTCGGCCGGAATTTTTATTCATATTCAAGTAATGAAGAAATACTCCCCGCAAAAACACTTTATATGGTAGGAAATTCAACATTTTTGAGGCAATATTTAATATTTCCTTGATCTTCAAGTTATAAAATTAGGAGACGACTATGTTGCTGTGGAGAATTTAGGGCTATCCGATGGGAAATGGCTTCTTGGTGAGTGCTACTTACGAGTACATTCCTAATGTGACGTTTGTTGTGGATTAACCTGTCTTTAACTGTAACATATGTCTAGGCTTCTTGCTGACTGATTAAAAATGGCCTTTTTGACATTTCTACTTGGCGGTGAAGCTTTTAGGGAGAATGTTAAAGACATAACAGCGTGGTAAGATGTAAGTAGAGTAATATCCACGGTAGAGTATGGCATTTTCGGGGTAATCTTCATAAGACACCGTAAGGCGATAAAGTTTTTACTTTGTTGTTGTTGCCCTTTCATTATTGGTCTAGACACCAGAAGAAAGCATGGAACTCACAGCTAGTACCTCAGGTACTAAGTCATGGCAGACACTTCATCTGGCACCACATGCTTTTAGCGCTGGCGTAGGCCCTTAAAGTCAACTTCTTTTATTCACTGTTGGGTGATATGTTTCGTTTATGTTTTAAATGGTCGCCACTTTCTTCGGCCAAATGAATCATGTGGCACTGTAGGAAGCAATGTAGGATGGTAAATTCTGCATGGTATACGACCATTTGTTTGCCTGAAGTCTTCGGAGAAATTCCATACCCTTGACTTATCACCCAATGATTTTTTTTTTTACTCCCAAAAATCAAAAAAAAATTGCGCGGTGAACGTATTTCTACGCCCGATGCGTCCACAACTCATGTTTTTTGGGGGTGTGTCAATCGGAGTGGAAAAAGTGCTACGAAAATTGGTTTGAGCGGACGCAGAAGCGCATAAATTTTCAAATCGATTTTCATTTAATTTTCTCTCAGCTATTATTATTACTCTCACTATAGATCATTATCTAGTTTTTTAATATCTAAGTAGAAAAGGAATAATACATCTCTTATAGTTAAGATATATTATTATTCCCAAATATGTTCATATTATTAAAAAATTGAATAAAAATGTTCTAAAATCTCAAGTTTAATCAAATGGAATCATCTGGCATTGAAACATTTAACATAGATGTTTGAATATCAGAGGAGAAAATGTTGGCATGTCAAGGCTTTATGAAACAATTTAATACAAGATAACTGAGTATAAGTTGCTTCTGTTAAGAATGTACAAAATTTCAAGCTTCATTTAAGCTGTAAAGGATATCAATAATTCCAGTATGCCACGCTTTAAGTTTGTAGCTATTCGTATTTACATAATTTTAATGGAAAAAGTGACGATAAAATGTTTGTCAAACGTATTAAATGTAAATATTTCACTTTAAAAGCTGTGTTGCACCAGAAAAATACAAATCGACGAATGAAAATGTATTGAAGCGAAGCGTATGAAAATCGGCAAAGAAAACACTTTACGCCATTTTGATTTTTCGGCAAAGGTTTTTGTGGCTTAGCATTAAGTGTTGTTGTTGTTGTTGTTGTTGTTGTTGTGTTGGCTGTGCTATATGCGTTCCATATAAATTCATGCGTCTGTCTGCTATTGACAAACTGACTTTATTGCAAATAAAATAAGTTGTATATAATTTCATATTGATTTGAATATTTCATGCAAATGACAGATTTATATTTCATGCCGTCAAAGCAGCTGTCAATCAAATGAAGTGTTGATTGATGCGCTCATTCGAGGGTACTCAATAGAATGTGTAGCAAGTGTGGCTTTATTTCATTCTTTTTTTATTTTAAAGTTTAATAAAAAAGCATACCCAAATATGCTTCACTGCATTTTAAAAAATGCTTAGTTACTAAAAAATTATGTCCAACGATTTATTAAAATTTAAAAGATTTAATAAAGTGAAAGACATTTAGTATATGCTTGAATAAATATAATTCATGCGTTTGCTGCTAAATATTTATAAAATGTTAACTGTATAAAATGTAAAATATTTATGTAAACATAAAAGAAATATGTGCACATATTTAAAAACACCTCTAGACCCATTAAACACATTTTAAACTTAGCCCAGTTCAAGTCACACACATTGTTTGCACAAGCGCACAGTGTCTCGTTAGTGACAAAACAATTTTCAAAAATTATTAATTATAATTAACAAATTTCAAAATAAGTGCAATTAATAATATTTAAATTTTTCCTACATATTTTAAATATGTGTAAATGATAGACAAATTACACATATACAAGTAATATAATTGCAATTTACTATTCAGACTATGGACCTTCTAAAGCAATATTCGAAAATTTGTGTATGATTTCTTTTAATTTGTTTTATTTTTAAGCAGTAATTTTTTGTGTACTTAATTACTATATTCAGGATAAGGGTGATCCGTTTAGTGTTGTTCTTCAAAATACCACGGAAGGCGCAAGTGGGGTTTATTTTTATATTTTCGTCACTTACTCAATATATTCTAGGAAAATCTCGCGCTTTTTTTTAAAAATATGGTTCGCAGCGTTTTTAGGCCCTGTTCCGAAGGCATAAGAGCCTATTGGTTTTATGCAAATGTATGTAACAGGTAGAAACAATGGTCGGATACCCCACAATTACCTTCAATATGGTCAGCAGTGATAGATGAGTCGATATAGCCATGCCCGTCTGTCCGTCCGTATGAACGAAAGGATCTCGGAAACGTTTTTTTTTCATTCGACTAGGACTTCGCCTGAATTTTAAAAGTTTATTTAAAAATTTTGCCCCTCACAAAGACCTTGATATCCGCTCATCCCAACGTGCAATCCGCTTCTATAAGGGCTCATACAGAACGCCTTTCACTAGAAGAAAATCAGGCAACACAAGGATGCTCAACTACTAATCTTGCTGATTAGAAGTATTGAGAACTTGTAAGATATTTCATGAATTGCATGCCCAGTTTGTTGAGTATGGAATTTTTTTATCTCGTAAGCCTCTACATACCGTAGGCTGATTGCAAAGTATTTTGAATCTTTAGAATCTGGCAAGTGCCATATCATAACTGTGCCTGTGAGATCCTGTCGAGCCCAAATAGATACACACCGTGTTCACTTCGATCAACATTTCTCAAGGGATTCTGGCAACATCAACCTCAAGGAAACGGCATTTATACATGGGCCTGAACAGGTAGTTTTTCATCAATGATCGTAATTCAAAGTTGCAGAACACCATCAACTGACTTCTTCGGAATATGCTGGTATCATAATCAAAGACAACTGCATGGCTAGAATAGAAGCTTTTACATATTCTAGCTCAACGTATATCGTAATATGCAGTGGAAAGCATAGCAGGTCAACAGCAAAAAATCACGCCAAAGGCTATGCTAACATTAGATGATTTTAAAAGTGTGGAAAAGTCAAGCCTGTAATGATTTAATCGGTGCATTGAGTACCGTATGAAATTCCACGCTACTTAGATAGGCTGCTCATGTTTTCTAATGCTCCCAGTTGGTTGGCTTACAACCAAGTTGACTGGGTCCCATCTTAATTCTCCAGGAAAAGCCATCGATAGCATGCAGGTATAATATTGTAATAAAGTGATATAAATTTTGCTCTGCTGCTGCAAAAAAAAAACCTTTTTAAATTATGATTATGTAATATATATTTCGTTCTATATTATTTTTAGGTGAAGTATTGGATGAAATTTGGTCCAAATGGTTATTGACGGCCAGATCGTAATAGCAAAATATGCGTCTCTTCGAGAAGTACTTCCGGAAACCTTATAAGTTTCTAACATCTGCGTTCGTAAAAGTCAATATTTTCTACAAATAACGTAGTGCACCTACAATTCCCGATGCGCTCCTTGTTGCAGTGCACTAAAGAATATACAAAACCCTTTTCGTATACCAAACAGTACGACCGAAACAGATGACATCTCCGGAATGGAGTGCTTAATTTGTGGAATTAATCTTGTCGCAAAAATATCCATGCGCAACATTGCATTGTGGTGCAGTGGACATGTCTCGCGTGTGACCTCTGCAGGTTTTCATCAGTAGACCACAGAAGGTCTTGTGTGTCGTGGAGAAAAAGAAGAACTGTATAGACTTCGAGACCTTCGATAAGGAGAAAATAATCACGTCTAAGGAAACTCCTGATGCTATCGCACGCGTGATCGACGATGTGTCCGAGTGGATTGATGGTAAGAACGTGTTCTTTGATGTTTTTTTTTTTTTTTGTAAATAAAATCCTGTCACGGTCCCTAAGCAATTCTGCTTACTACTCTCTGAAAAAATTGTTTATCAAATCCATAAGTGTTTACACACACAAATTGATTTTAAATTTTATTTTATTTAATATCTTAAGATTACTTGTAGATCCTAATTGTAAATAAAATAAAAAAAAAGAAAAAAAATTTTATATGTACTCAAGCCACTGTGCAACATTACAAAAAATGTTAATTTGATGCGTCGATTAAAATTGAATTTAATGATTTTTACCGAACTGTGGATCTCCAGCCCCTAAAATCTTGTGCGCGTGAAGTCAACAGAGATTCTCCGCTGTACTATGTCAACCTCATCGAATAGCTCGTATAGCACTCTCCATTGTCACAAACCGTTCAAGATGCTTTACCAAACACATGAGTCTAGACTGCTGTTCAATCTCTAAGAACGCTTTGCTAACTATCCGTTCTTGTCTATCGTTGATTTTAATGTCATTCTGAAGGATGGAGACAAATTTTAATACTTTTTCCCTAAAGCAATTGTTTCAGCTGTCGACCGGAACAGAGCAGCGTAGTATGTGATTTTCTTGTTTTGCAGTTTCATGCTGATATCTAAAGCCAAATTGATGATCCGCAATGATGTTGAGTCTTTCTAGAAGTGATAGCAACTTACTGGAAGTTGATGCTCTTCAAAAAATTTATGTAATGCGTTAGCCAGAGTGGCATGAAAGTTATCTGCAATTATTCAATGAATGTCGCTGACTTTTATTTGTCAGTTCTTATGAGAAACCTTTCTTCTTTGCATTGCTTCGTCTTTGTAAAAAAAAAAATGGACTGCAGGTCGAATGAGATCTTTCATCAGTTATCAGAGTAAATACAAAAATATTTACTGAAAATTGAGATTTTGTTTGCGTTCGACGTGAAGATCAATTAGAAGATCTGTTTAAGAAATTTAAAAAAAAAAAAAATTTTAAATTAACCCCTTTAAAATATTAATTGTTGTTCACATGAAAATTTTGTGAAAATTTAATAAGAAGTCGAAGATTCTCTCAGCTATTTGCAACTTAAAGAAAACTAACAAAGTTTATTAATAAGGAAATTGCGCTGTTGCGATGGCATAAAGGCGGCGGCGTCTTGCTTTGCTGTCCGCCAGAATGTTTCCTTTTCTTTACACTTTTTGAGCTGAAGAACTTTTCTTAAGCAAAATTCAATAAGTACTTCTTGCTACACTTAAAGAAAACTTCTTAATTACTTTAGAACAAAGCAATTTGCATTTTAAGAGTTAAAACTTTTTCAAACACTTTCTATGCGCTTTGATGGAATGCCAATTTAAAGTTGATTTGCGCCAATTTAAAGAGGTGTTTGGCATAAAAAAAGCATCTTTTACCTGCAAAAAAAAAAGAATAGAGGCGAAACTTAAGTTCAACTAAAGCATAAATTCCTTTGATAAGCAGCCACATTTGCATAGTAAATCCGTTTAATTATTTCACTTTGGCACACACACTCGAAAATATTTCAATAAGCACTTAACGGCTTGACATTGGGCGGGTTGGGTCGGCTGCTTGCCGGAACTACTATACTTTTGGCAGATACACTTGACTTGGCATGCCTGTTTGAAGTGAGTGGCAAGGCTAAGTGCTGCTGCTGCTGCTGGAAATGGTGGCAGGCTGCTTGATGACGGCGGCTAAATCTATAAATAAAGTTAAGCGTCTTTGTGGCTTACGGGTTAAGCGCCTGGCAACCCTAAAAGTAGGCAAACCAGATTATAGACCAACAGTACAGCAGAGAAAGAGCATTGGGAAACCCAAAAGCCAAAACCTAACCGAATCATTTAATCCCATTGCTGTTTGCGTGTTTTCAACGACTTTTCTTTTCGCATTTTTGTATTTTTTTTTTGGTTTTTTTTTTGGGAACTATGTAGTCTGCTGGCATATGTGTGTGTCTGTTTTTATTTCATATGTGTGTGTGTTTGTTTGTGGCACTGTTTAGACTATTACTTAGCATGAGTCTACGAGAAATCTGTAGAAGTTACGCTTTGCATATATAAAACTTGCCGAGTGAGAGCTCTTCAGTTTGCCTGAATTGAAAATATACCAAAAGGTGCAAAAGGAATCTGTGCGCGTGTTGAATTTGTTTATGCTGCATATTGTTAAATATGCCAGTCTCCGGTTTTTTTTTTTTTTGTTTTTATTTCATTATGTTTGCTTGGCATAAATTTCCACAGCTTAAATTTTCTATTTTTATATTTTAATGTTTCGCTTTGTTTGAATGTAAATCTTTTTGTATTGTTTGCACACATTAAATAGTTTCTTGCTTTCGTTTAATGTTGGATAACTTAAAAAAAGGATATAAACGTTGCATAGCGACGAGAAGTATTTAGCTAAGGCCGCGCAGTATCTTAATTGTTTAAATTTTGTTGACAAAATCTTAAATAAATAATTGGACAATGTTAGGAAATTCAAATACTAAGGCAAGAAGAAGGGAGTGCTTAGAGGTTTCTGTATAGAAGATCTGGAAAATTAGAACATTCAAAATTGGTTTTTTCTTCTTTCTGACATAAAATGTTCTTCAAAAAAGACTATGGCAGCTAAACACTTTTGATCTCTTTATATAAATTAGATATAGCAATAAAAATTTTTAATGAACGTGGATTCTTTTATTTACCAATAATTATCAAGCTTTATGGTTTCCAGTGACATTCCTTTAAGCGAAGAAATATAGTCTTTCTTTGCTGATTTTATGAGCCGTTGGCGAGCTTTCTTTTGAGCGCACATAATTGTGTTAAACAATATTTCAAAAATGGCCAATGGGACCACCAAGTATATTATTCGTTTGAAGCCTATTTATTTGTATAAGCTTCGAAGGTGCAATTCATGTAAATATTAACTAAAATAAAAAAAACTGTAGTACTAAACCAGTTTTTTTTTGTTGTTTGTTGTTCTTTTAAAAGTTTTTTTCTTTTTGTATTGAATAATTTTTAAACAGCATCTGTCAATTGCATGAGTACCCTGTACCCTCACTAAGGATCTTGACTAAAAATCTGCTCAAAAATTTTATATAAAGTATGTAGTTTTTTTTTTAACATATTCCTCTTCTATTGTTCCAAAACGAAATTCAATTAAAAACTTTGTTGCGCAGAATTTTGTGTTTTTCCTTTTCTTTTGCACATTTTTTTGTGTTTTCATAGCAGAAAAAAAAATCTATTCAATAAATTTTTGTATGCAAAGTAAACTGAAATAGGACTTACATAGTAAGCGCTCCCGAATAGAACAGAAGAAAAAATATAAATATTAGAAGAAAATATTCAAATAGCAGCCGAAACGCACACAAATCGAACCAACTTCATTTTGGATTGAAGCGAAGCTGTCAGAAGCAATGTAGAACTGTGTGAGAAGCAGAAAATAGTAGTGACGGTGCACAGTGTGACGCAGATTGGCAAAGAAGTGGGTAAAAAAGACTTCGTTAAAAAGCATGAAGTCAAAATAGAAAAAAAAAGTCATGGCCTAATCAAAACCAAGAATTAAATAAAAATAAGAAATAAATGTGCATCATTCCACTGAACTGTAATATGTTCTAAACAATTTGATTTTAAACTTTTAATGGTCCTTCGAGCCGGACCAAAAACTCAACAAAAAAAACCACCCAAGGCTTTTTTTACATATTTAAATAAAAAAAAATAAAACATTTCCTCGCACCACTGAGCTGTAATAAAATCTAAAAAAAGTTATTCATGCAAATTATTTATAAGTCGAGCCGAATCAAAAACTCTAAAAAAATCCAAAGCTCAACCATAACATAAAAAAATTGCACTTACAAACCAATATGTCATTCTACTAAGCTGTAATAGCTTCTAAAAAATTGTATTTTAAGTTTTTATTGGTACTTCGAGCCGGATCAAAAACTTCGAAAAGCAATTAATGGCTTAAACAAAAAAAACTACGATTGCACTCACAGAAAACTGCGAGTCGGATTAAAACAATTTCAGTAAAATTTTCATAAAAACACTCTATATTGTTATTAACTCTGAAATAATTATTTTCAAGCTAATATTGCTCAGAACAATTGATTTAAAAAGTACTACAAAAAGTCTTAAATAGCATCATTTTCATATATCGTTAAATAATTCCCTCTACTGAGCTGTAAAGGCTCTTAAATAATTAATTTCAAATTACTGCTAAAACATTGGTCCTTCGAGCCGGATCGTAAAATCTCCTAAGTAAATGCTTCTAATCAAACAGTTTACATTTTTCCCATAAATAACAAATTTATCAGTTATTTGAGACAACATTAATAAAAAGTGTCTTTGCAAGTTGTTAATAGCCCTTCGAGCCGGATAGATATACGCAACAAACAAGCAAGCTACATCTTGTATATTAGCTGTGCTACAATCGCTAACTAAAGTTGATCTACAGCCCTTTGGAATACTCTAATATTAATATATTAAGTTCAAACTACTACTGAAATGTAGGTGCTTCGAGCTGGATTAAAGAAACTTTTCATCCTACAATTCCATACCCACCTACCTTATATAACAAGCTGTTGAGATTATCTTCGTTAGACGACTTACCAAAAGATGCGCCTTCCAAAAAAAGAAATCTAATACAACTTTTCTCTAAAAATTTTCTCAATCGGTAACACTATGCAGCGTCCGAGCATGCTTTACAAGTAGTATTCCCAAGTTACCGTTAGCGCTGCCATTTCCGTTTCCATTTCAAATATGGCGTAGCAGCAGCCACGGAAGTGAAAAGCACCAAAAAAAAAAAAAAAATCACCCACACACACACAGACAGAAAAATAATCCAATATTGTAGAATATTGTATTGTGCGATAATGCTTCACAGGGGAGCATTCTGTTGCTGCTTGGTGCTGAAAGGAAGAGTATCTGTTTTTCTTTTCTTTTTTTCTTAATACTCTACCGCCACACCACTCCAAAGCTGTACACATGTACTCGTTGAGTGCTTCATTTAAATTCGCAATTTTAGGCAGTTTTATGCATGGAAAAACGAGAACAGCAGCATACAAATCCAATGGAAAATAATTTCAGTTTCCTGCAAACAACGCGGCGGTAAAGAGCAAGTTTGAAGGAACACATCTATACCTCCTTTTCAAGAACACACACACGTTGTTCTTCTTCTATTTGATTTTTGTCTATTTGAATCAAATTTTTTTTCGCATATATTCGTATCGAATTTCAAGCTGCCTTGGCAACGTACCTTGCTTGCTCCTTTTCATGCATTGAGCGTTATCCTTGCTGCGGCTGAAATTCTTACCATTATTTTTCGCATGTATAAAACCGGAAAATTCATTAAGGTAAAATTCGGTAAATATTCATTTTTACAGTTCAATGCATTTGATTTGCTATTTCATTTTTGTTGTACGAGTGTAACTGAATCGATTCGCTCTGGTTCTGATTTGGTTGCCGCTGCGGCTTTCACTCTTACGAGTAATCCGCGCGCAATTGTTAAGAATCGCGCAAGTCAATACAAATAAATTTCCATTTCTTGAGTAAATAAACAAAATTTAACATTGCAAAGCCTGCCGTAAAACCCTATGCAGCTAAATTTACAAAATAATTTATTATAGAGCTGTGCCTATTTATTGTCTGCCTAATAAATTTCTATTTAAAGTTTTTTAAAAACTGGGACAGTTGCAGCTAAAGTTAAGCAAAAATTGGTAATAAACAAGAACAAACCAGTCATGAGTTGAAAGAAGAGAAATAAAAAAGAGGAGGAAAATAACTGTTAAGTGATCATAAGTTTGTCATAAATTTGTGGATCAATGCTTAGTCATTTGCTCTCCAGTGTTCATCTGCTTGCATGAATTTACGAATGTCTAACGGAAGGTTGAACGGATTGACGAACATGCTTGACGAACATGCTTGAAATGCCAGAACAAATAGGCATATTGTAGGCGTGGCACATATTTTAATTATTTAAAATATATTTTATTATGAGATTCAGGCCACATACACTCAAGAATTAGCCTTGTGCTTAGTGAATCGTCATCATTGAGGATATAGCTACTTTCTAGCGTATCGACCAGCAGATGAAATCTTCTGGGCACCCTTATGATGTAAACATAACGCCAAACACTGGTGTGTCTGACGGTGTGTCCAACTCAACTATCTTCCACGAGCTACTATGAACTTTGAACTATTTATAATCTTGGTTTATATCCTCTAACGCTTCTTGCACTTATCTAAATATTTAAGAATTTAAAATTCATTTTATTTATTTTATTTATTTTATTCATTTTATTCATTTTATTCATTTTATTCATTTTATTCATTTTATTCATTTTATTCATTTTATTCATTTTATTCATTTTATTCATTTTATTCATTTTATTCATTTTATTCATTTTATTCATTTTATTCATTTTATTCATTTTATTCATTTTATTCATTTTATTCATTTTATTCATTTTATTCATTTTATTCATTTTATTCATTTTATTCATTTTATTCATTTTATTCATTTTATTCATTTTATTCATTTTATTCATTTTATTCATTTTATTCATTTTATTCATTTTATTCATTTTATTCATTTTATTCATTTTATTCATTTTATTCATTTTATTCATTTTATTCATTTTATTCATTTTATTCATTTTATTCATTTTATTCATTTTATTCATTTTATTCATTTTATTCATTTTATTCATTTTATTCATTTTATTCATTTTATTCATTTTATTCATTTTATTCATTTTATTCATTTTATTCATTTTATTCATTTTATTCATTTTATTCATTTTATTCATTTTATTCATTTTATTCATTTTATTCATTTTATTCATTTTATTCATTTTATTCATTTTATTCATTTTATTCATTTTATTCATTTTATTCATTTTATTCATTTTATTCATTTTATTCATTTTATTCATTTTATTCATTTTATTCATTTTATTCATTTTATTCATTTTATTCATTTTATTCATTTTATTCATTTTATTCATTTTATTCATTTTATTCATTTTATTCATTTTATTCATTTTATTCATTTTATTAATTTTATATTTTATTAATTTTATTAATTTTATTCATTTTATTCATTTTATTCATTTTATTCATTTTATTAATTTTATTAATTTTATTCATTTTATTCATTTTATTCATTTTATTAATTTTATTAATTTTATTCATTTTATTCATTTTATTCATTTTATTCATTTTATTAATTTTATTCATTTTATTCATTTTATTCATTTTATTCATTTTATTCATTTTATTCATTTTATTCATTTTATTAATTTTATTAATTTTATTAATTTTATTAATTTTATTAATTTTATTAATTTTATTCATTTTATTCATTTTATTCATTTTATTCATTTTATTCATTTTATTCATTTTATTCATTTTATTCATTTTATTCATTTTATTCATTTTATTCATTTTATTCATTTTATTCATTTTATTCATTTTATTCATTTTATTCATTTTATTCATTTTATTCATTTTATTCATTTTATTCATTTTATTCATTTTATTCATTTTATTCATTTTATTCATTTTATTCATTTTATTCATTTTATTCATTTTATTCATTTTATTCATTTTATTCATTTTATTCATTTTATTCATTTTATTCATTTTATTCATTTTATTCATTTTATTCATTTTATTCTATTCATTTTATTCATTTTATTCATTTTATTCATTTTATTCATTTTATTCATTTTATTCATTTTATTCATTTTATTCATTTTATTCATTTTATTCATTTTATTCATTTTATTCATTTTATTCATTTTATTCATTTTATTCATTTTATTCATTTTATTCATTTTATTCATTTTATTCATTTTATTCATTTTATTCATTTTATTCATTTTATTCATTTTATTCATTTTATTCATTTTATTCATTTTATTCATTCATTTTATTCATTTTATTCATTTTAATTTTATTCATTTTATTCATTTTATTCATTTTATTCATTTTATTCATTTTATTCATTTTATTCATTTTATTCATTTTATTCATTTTATTCATTTTATTCATTTTATTCATTTTATTCATTTTATTCATTTTATTCATTTTATTCATTTTATTCATTTTATTCATTTTATTCATTTTATTCATTTTATTCATTTTATTCATTTTATTCATTTTATTCATTTTATTCATTTTATTCATTTTATTCATTTTATTCATTTTATTCATTTTATTCATTTTATTCATTTTATTCATTTTATTCATTTTATTCATTTTATTCATTTTATTCATTTTATTCATTTTATTCATTTTATTCATTTTATTAATTTTATTAATTTTATTAATATTATTAATTTTATTAATTTTATTAATTTTATTAATTTTATTAATTTTATTAATTTTATTAATTTTATTAATTTTATTAATTTTATTCATTTTATTAATTTTATTCATTTTATTCATTTTATTTTATTCATTTTATTTTATTCATTTTATTTTATTCATTTATTCATTTTATTCATTTTATTCATTTTATTCATTTTATTCATTTTATTCATTTTATTCATTTTATTCATTTTATTCATTTTATTCATTTTATTCATTTTATTCATTTTATTCATTTTATTAATTTTATTAATTTTATTAATTTTATTAATTTTATTAATTTTATTAATTTTATTAATTTTATTAATTTTATTAATTTTATTAATTTTATTAATTTTATTCATTTTATTAATTTTATTAATTTTATTCATTTTATTCATTTTATTCATTTTATTCATTTTATTCATTTTATTCATTTTATTCATTTTATTCATTTTATTCATTTTATTAATTTTATTAATTTTATTAATTTTATTAATTTTATTAATTTTATTAATTTTATTAATTTTATTCATTTTATTCATTTTATTCATTTTATTCATTTTATTCATTTTATTCATTTTATTCATTTTATTCATTTTATTCATTTTATTCATTTTATTCATTTTATTCATTTTATTCATTTTATTCATTTTATTCATTTTATTCATTTTATTCATTTTATTCATTTTATTCATTTTATTCATTTTATTCATTTTATTCATTTTATTCATTTTATTCATTTTATTCATTTTATTCATTTTATTCATTTTATTCATTTTATTCATTTTATTCATTTTATTCATTTTATTCATTTTATTCATTTTATTCATTTTATTCATTTTATTAATTTTATTAATTTTATTAATTTTATTAATTTTATTTATTTAAAATGTTGCAACTTCTGTTCTTTGTACGCTACAGCATTCTGTCTGTTGCGTCCCGTAGTAAATTGTAAATCGATTGCATTGTTGTGTCCTTCAATTTTTATGGGTAAAACAAATACAAGTACTTACTGCTTCTAGGATATACATGCATAAATGTGGCATGTAATCGAATCCCAGGTTGCTTATTAGTTTTGAACAATAACTATTATGATTTTCAGCAAACGCAAAGTTAACATTTATTTTTATCTATTTGTATCTTTTTTTTATCAGTGTTACATTTTTTTTTTTTTTTTTTTGTGCTGTGCTTTTAATTTCGCGCACTCGTCCTGCAGCATGCACAAGTGCCAAATAGTGTTTTGTGTGCCATAACTAGCCATTTTCTCCTCCACTACCAGCTGGCAATGGGCCAAGCCCAGCCAAGGCTCTAATATCAGCACTGCTTGTGCCGTTTACTTTGTTATTATCTCTGGATGGCCGGAAATGCTGGCAGTCAGTCCTTTGTGTGGCATTTGTTTTTATGCGCTGCAGTTACAAATATTTGGTATAGTTTTTTTTTTTTCCTTTTTTTTAGCCTCGATTTGTATTTGATTTTCTGTTTCGTTGACTGTTTTTTTTGCTATAATTTTAGTGCACTTGAGTTTGTGTTGTTGTTTTTTTTTTCATGTGCCTAAGCCTAATTCGTTTGGAGAACTTTGACCTTTAATGTGCGCTGCGCAGCCAATTAGCATTTGTCACGCGGCATTGAGCGTTTTGTGAGGAACATAAAAATTTGTGAGCTTTCAAATGGAATTCCTTATTGCTTAATTACTATGGTACAATGATCAATTGCGATGAATTGCCATGCCCACGTTCACGCTTCTTGCTGCGCAATTTGGTCTCGGCATCAATTTCCGCGCGACAAGCCTGCCATAATTGATGTGCAAGAAAGAAGAGCACCTCGGCGATGCCAATCAATGAGAATCCAGCTATGATGCCGCAGATGTTGCCAATGGTGCCTTTATAAGAATATAAAAGTTTAATATGAAGCATAGGTAGGTAGCATATATAAAAAATAGATGTGGCTATATGGACTTATAGTCGAGTTATCCGGCTATAATATACCCTGCACAATATAGTAATACATAAAAGCTTCATATAATATTTCTATGAAAGCGCAAACTATTTATAAGAAAAGTGTCGTTCGTCGCGGAAGCCTAAAAATAACTGAAAACACATCCTTTAATACAGAGCATACTTGAGAACTTTAACATAACTGACTTTGGAACAATAGAGCCCCTGAATAGTAGAGCTCTAAAATACGTATCAGCCACTTCTCACTTCAAATTGAATTACAAGCTAACTAAGCAACCGCAAGTTGCACCTTAGTATCCGGCTCGAAGGAAAAGAATATTTGACACCCCAATAATAAAAAGAGAGAGTAAAGTAGGTTTATAAAAAATTTGAAACATGTACTACGGGCTACGACGAGAACAATATGGCTGCTCACCCTCATGCTCAGTTACCTTAATTGAAAATTGTATTGAAACTCAATTAATTTTTTTTCTATAGCTATATACAAACCCTCCAACCACCGCTTTAAGTGTAACAAATCTTGTATACTTTCTAAACATACACCTATCCACACATGTGCAGGGTACCCAAAAGCGTATTAAATGCAAAAAAAAGATGCTGCATACTTTCGGCTGCAAGAAAATACTTACTAAAAGTTTCATACCATGAATTCTGTATAATCCTGCGAAAATATTGAATATGCGTTTCGGCAAAATAAATACGCACCAGCGAGTATTTCATATCGTTATTGCCTGCACTAAATGGGCAATGGAATGAGTGTACTTTGAAGTTCGAGTATACCATAAAAGGGGTCCATTACTTTGGCAAACTATAATACTTACGTAGGCGACTTCGGCAACTTCAGCGATTGTGTCGTCAGCGGCAATATCATGGCCGCTTTTACTTTGTATTCCGTTTCTGTGCACGAGGGCAAACACTCCGGACAGTAGAGTGCATCCTCCTTTTCGTGGCTGAGTTCGGTGACATTTGTGCGGCTTGTGATGACATTCAACCATTTGACTATGACCAGCGAGGCACCCATAAGAATTTAATTTGTATTTGCAAACTCAGTCGCCGACTACTCACATTCATAACGCTTCAGACACTCGATATGCTGCAATGTGCAGTACACTTGATTCTTCGTAGTACGCCGCGTGTATATATCCGGTGCTGTGAAAAGCAGACACTCACAGAGCACTAAGATGCTGCGTATGCGACATTTGGAGATACATTTGCTGAAGCTATACTTTTCGTCGTATATATTCGTCGGATCGTCCTTAAAACGACAGTTGCGCTGTTCACATGGACAGTGTTTGTTTGGTCTATGCAAATGCACAATTCAATTTAATTATTTACATCGCCATAACTCACCTGCACACGGTTCATGCTACGCGCTTCTGACACCGTCTCAAAGATGCGCGTCGTTATGGGCAGCAAAGTTTCAACGCTAGTCTGCGCAAAACGTTCAACCAGCGCACCGGACAAGGGATCAGGATAGTTGTATGATGCGTAAATGGAAATCTGTTTGGAATAAATTTAGTAAGTCATTCTAAAGGATATAATTTGTACTGCACGCACTGAGAAGCCATCCAATGAGTATAATCTATAAAAATCATCACTCGGTACTGTTCTAAGCATGATCACCAGACCCATATCGGCGCCAAAAGAACGCTTGCGAAAAGGCCGTTCTTTGGAGTATCTAATGAAATGGAAAGCAGATATGATGAATACTTTAGTGTCAAGTTGCAATGTAAGAGAAAAACAAACGGAAACATTGCAACGAATTCCTGGAAGCTAGTTTACAAATAAAAATAAATTCAAAGAAACACACAACAACAAGAAGCAAAAATAAGCTGCGTCTTCGGAACTGCGTTTGTTGAGCCACGAAACCATTGGAGTTTGGGGAGAGAGTCGACCCAGGCGTAGGGTCTTACATTAGACAAAGTCGCACAATTAATGCTTGAAGTACTTTGCAAAAATGCACTCAACTGGCGATGGTCTTCATGGAGTTCTTCTTTCCAGTGAGTCTCTTCGAATAGTTTCGGGACGATATGAGTTTAATTTAGATGATGGCATTCATGATGATTTACATGTTCCACGCTGGGTATGTGACTGGGTATGTTTAGCATGGTTTTTAGAAAACTTAAGTCACGAACTTACAAACCGTGTTAAAGATTTAAATAACCATGACTTTCCTACCTGCCATCGAAATTAAAGGTGCAGCAGTGTCCACTGGCTGTTATAGTCTGCTCAAACTCCTTTTGGCAGTCAATAAACTGGCCAGCAAATTGGCATTCGACCAACATATTTTCACATTTAGGCGTCAACTGTCAAATAAGATGATTTCTTTCAAAATATTTCAAATTCCTCAGCGCAGCGCTTACCATTTGCATACGACTTCTGGTATTATAGAATAAATCGTCGTCCTCCGTATCGTATGTGTCCAAGAAGCTCTGAAAACGCAAAGCAAGCTCATAGTTCTGCAAATCTGCCATATTATGAAAGAGGTAACCAAACATTTTCAGCTGTTCGTAAAAGTAGTCAACACCACGCTTCAAAGGATCCTTGTGGCTTCTATACAGAAAAATTTAGATAAATTTAAAAAATAAAGCTGCATTCTTTTTTTTTTTTTTGGAAAATTTGTACAATTTTTTAGCATATTGCGTTACGGTTGCATTCGAAATACGATTCAAACTGCAAATGGACACCGCTGGAAAGGGCACCTTACACACGGGATAGCGCTGATTATAGATGGTAGTCACCAGTGTGGGCACCTTGCTATCATAGGTGCTCCAGAGAAATACAATTAGCGTGGTTAGCGCAGTTATATGAAAAACGATCCAGAAGAAGCTGTGCGGGCAAAGTGATTAATTACGTGCAGTGCACGGAAATTGAAAACGCCCACAACACAACTCACCGCTCTTCGATGCTGCGTCCATACTCCACTAATTTGCCATAACAATGAAAGGATACATTCTGCAGTAAATCCTTTAATGCTGCACCGAATGACAATTTATGCGCATCAATACACTCAACCGCGTTGAAGTTGTTGTGCCTGGTTGATGCTGGTGCAGCAGTAGCAGCAGTTATCCACCAAACTGCGCGTCCTTTGGCCAGTTTAAATTCCGGCGTCGTTGGCTGGCTACGCGAGACAAATCGTTTTGCCGGCTGAAATCTACGCACAGGAGCTGGTGTCATATTGTGAACGCACTCGGGCAGTATTAAATTGCAACTGTTGCGGCTGTCTGCATTCCGTAGGCCTTTTTGTATACGCCGTAATTTTTACTCACACCCTGTACACGCCATTGTTGTACACATATTTACTAGGTTTTACTAGGCTGGCTGGTTGGCGGGCTGCTCAAACTCGCGACTTGTGCTCATTTTAATGAAATTTTTCCAGTCATGTTGCGCATGTTGTTGTAATTAGGCTACGTGTTCATCTTATTGCCAACAAATTAACTGCTACAAGAGCTTTAACAACAACAAAAGCAACAACTACAACAAGTTAACGATATGCTTGAGTGGTATTGGACTTTATAATACCCTGCTGCTTAAGAAATTAAAGAACTGCATTCGTTTAGTCAACATTTAGTAGCATTTCTTAAATCTGCGCCTGTACGTCTCTAACAACGATATATATCGTACCTGCCCACCGTTTTACAAAATAGTAAAAAAAATAAAAAATATAAAAAAATTTAAAAAAAATAATAATCTATTCGATAAAGTAACGTGCAAAGACCAAATGAGCTTAAGAAATCTTATAGTCTCAGACAGGCCGACAATTATGATATTATTGGTTCGTCTCATCGAGATGATTTGGAATATACATAAAGTTATACCTAAATAGCACCTCTAACCTTTTCTTCGTTGTATTCAAATCAATGCGTATATGTAGGGTATTAAAAACCAGCAACAATAGCAACAGCAGTGACGGCAACAACAACAGAACAAACAACGCACAGGATGTTGTTGATGATGATGATGACGATGGGAATGATGGGCTATGATATTGCCACGTGTAAGTATTTTTTTTTGTTTGTCCGCTGATTTTCACGGGGTTGTGCGCCTTTTTCATTGCTTCGGTAATTTTCCTTAATTGTCAACAATTTAAAACGAAATTAGTGAACAAGCTCAGCTGAACTGTATATGGATGTAGTTTGAAATTGGTTTACGGAATTTGATATTTCTGTTGAATGTTTGTTGTTGCAGATTGTCTCGATTGACATTTTGGTGCTGTTCACAGTTAACGTGAAGAAGTATTATAAATTTATCACAGAGTTTGTAACTTATGAAATAAAGCATTGAAGATATTCACGATGATACAAATCGAACTAGCTATGTCCTGTCTGTCCGTCTGTCTGTATCAAATCTGAATCAAATCTAGTCATTTAAGATGTCGAACTGAAATTAGGTATAGAGTCTTATTATATAATGAAACTGCACATAATATAGATTGATTGCTATGTGGCCACTAAAAAGTACGGCTCTTATACAATACTAATTAAAGCAATAAAACAAAAACAATGAGTTATCTTTTTTATTTAATAATAATAAATGTTTTGATTTTGGCCAACCATATACCAAGATGACTCCTATTAGATTTGATAAGATACGCGTGACATTTCTTCAGGCATTCTCTTTCCTTGTTCCAATAAACATTGTTTTACTTAATTGTCATCCATTAAAGTTTCAATAATTAAAGCTGATATTTTATAAATTGCATGATATACAGATTTAAGGCATAAATAGTTCAACTGGCCAGTAAACTATATAATTAATACTAAACTCCAGCATTGGCATACCAAAGGCAAGTGTAAAGAGTATCTAAAGTTCTGTAACAGTGAAGTTAACTTTTTCTCTTGACTTATTTGTATTCTGATTGGATTTCTTCCACGTTTATTTAGCAACATTATTGAAAATCATTTATTTTCAGAATGTAGAAATAAGTAAACAATGATAGTTAATTTGGGATGGGACTATTCATTACCATGTTAGATTACTGGTTCGAGAATTTAAAAAGAAACGTTCTGGCATTTATAGCCTTGTGAAGGATCGTGGAACAGAAAGGTAAGAAACTAACCCAGCAAAGAATTTCGTTGGCGATTTCAGGAAGTTTGTGGATAATGAGGACTACTTATTCCAGCAGTTTTTTTTATTGTGACGAAACGTGTCTTTTTTGGAAAATATGGTCAAGTGATCCTACTTTACTTTTGTATGTCCATGCTAGAGGCCATTTGAAATAACAAACAGTCTGTTATTCAGATTAAAGTCCAGGTCTAATAGTAAAGCTTGGGTTCCACATCACAATTTTACTTATTAATTTTTGGTCTGTGAATAAATATTTGATTGCAATGGATCCAACAGGATTTCAAGATGATTTCATTGAAGAGTTTAAAATTATGAAAATACACTCTCAACGTTAGCCCTTAGAAGTGACTGAAGGAAGCAACCTCATGCTAAAAATTTTTTGGAAAAATCATTGCCATATCGTTTCTTATCTCAAAATAATTGGAAAAGCGTGGGAAAATGCTATCAAGAGAACCCTCGAATATTCCTGCAAAAAGCAGTTTATCTGAACATTTGGAAAATACTGAATATTTATGTTTATCCTTCTTCAGTTATCTTGTATACGATCTATAAAAACCTATCTGAAACCCATCTGAAACCCATCTGAAACCCATCTGAAACCCTTCTGTAACCTAATAGAAACATCAATAGGAAGCCCCAAAGAAACGTTCATAGACTCCCCCATAGAAAGCCAAATGAAAACGCCCATAGAAACACCCATAGAAACCCCCATATAAATCCCCATAGAAACCTTCACCACAGAAACACCCATAGAAACCCCCATAGAAATCTTCACCACAGAAACCCCTTTTGAAACCCCATAGAAACCACCATTAAAACACTTTTAAAAACCCCCATAGAAACTCCCATTTAAACCCCAAAATAATACCATAGAAATCCCAAAGAAAGTCCCATAAAAATCACCATAGAAACCATCATGCAAACCCATTTAGAAACGCCCATATAAAGCCCCATAGAAACTCCTATAACTGCCACACAAACCCCATAAAAACGCCCCATAGAAACGTCCAATGAAAACAAACACTTTCTGTGGGATCAAATGGATGGATCCAATACCAATAACCAATAACCAATAACTCCTTTTTTAAATATATGACATAAAGGTATGCCACTCATCGAGTAAAGATTTATTTCGAAGCCTAAAGATTATGATAGTCCACTTGATTCATTTCAATAACAGTAAAACATTAAAAGGGGATAACTTAATAAAAGCTTTATACAATTAATTACAGCATTTTTTAATTAATTAAAGCTTTTTAAAATTACTTAAACTTTTTCAGGATTAATTAAAACTTTCAAGAATTAATAAAAGCTTTTCAGTTAAAATTTTTCTTAAGTAGGATAAACTTTTTACAAATTAAGCTTTTCAGAATTAATTAAAGCTCATTAAAATAAATTTAAACTTTTTAGAATTAATTAAAGCATTTTAAACTTTCGTTTTTTTTAATTAATTAAAACTTTTTAGAATTATTTTAAGCTGTTTAGAATTAATAAAAAAGTTTTTTAAATTAATTAAAGCTTTTTAGAAACAATAAAAGCAATTTAAAATTTATTAAACCCTTTTTAAAATTTATAAAAGCTTTTAATAACTATTTGCAGCTTTTTACAATGAATTAAAGCTTTTTCAATAAATTTATGCTTCTTAATTATTTAACGCCTTTTAGAACTGATTAAAGCTTTTTTTTAGAAAAAATTTAAAAATTTTATAATTTTGCTAGTGGTACCCGGCACGTTTTGCTGTGCCCAGTAAAAAATTTTCACTAATGTTATAGGCGGCGAGATCTTAGATTAATCTAGAAATCTTGCTAAAAAATAACAGCTTAAAAAATTGATTTACACATTGTCTATATATATATATATATAATATATGTATGTATGTTCTTCATCGACACCTCAACCCTCCCACATTTTCAATGGATCTTACACATCTCGGCACCACTAACAAATATACCAAGTTTCATCCTTCCAACTCAAATTGATGCACAGTTATGATATACATATATTGTTTATCGATTCTATGAGGTGTGAGGCCCCACCGATTTTGATCAACCTTAACCGGATTATTTTCGTGACCGAAGTTTGTTTGTGAATTTTCAAAACCAACACCGACGACGTGTAGCGGAGAAGCATCCTAATAAGCACCATCATAGACATCATAGATATTGGGCAGCACATGCAGCGCTGGCCCAAATGTTGGACGATTTTGATTGGCGCTATAATATGCAAAGCCATTGGGCAGGACACGATGACCCCGTTGCTTGAAGATTTCAATAAGCTCTATTAAAGCCAAAGCTATTGCTCGCCGATTTTGATATGTTTCATCATATGTAGTGCCATTTGGCAGAATAAACTTCGTTGGCGATAGGTCTCGTCTACGACGATTTAGTAAGCTGCCGGCGCCGCTGTCATAGCCTTCACCGCTTTTGTCTTCGTAGTGGGACTGTGGTGATGGTGGCGCCAGACTAAGAGTCCATGGCTGTAAGTCCTCCGCCATATCATGCAACATGTCCAGAACTTCATCGTAGGTTGGTCGCGTTTGTACAACACAATTCATCCGTTTTTTACCTTAATTCAAAACCTCTACGGTTTCTGACTATGCAATTCAACACACTCGTCTTTTGTTTGCATTCTTTATTCAAATTTCAATCAAATAATCTCCTACACTTTTACAAATTTAAGGTAATATATAAAGCTTATCATTAATATTCTGCTTAAGCTTCTTCGCATTTTCCGCACGATGCTTTGCTAGAACTTTCTGCAAACCCAACAAAATGTATTTCAACTGAAAGTATAGTACCTCACAGATAGCAACCAACGAGAAGCCAATAAATATCGAAAGTATATTGCCAACGGTACCTATGTAAAAATATTACAGCAAAATTTTTCCATTTTCTAGAACCATTTACTTACTGAGCACTTCGAACCATTCATTGTTCAGGATGCGTATATATTTATGTACGGACGGTTCACCGAAATACACGCGTAAGACTGAAATATTTTTAGTGGGCAATACCAATTCGGTGGCATTATTGATTAACATATTTGCCAGATATCCATCAATGGGCAGAGATTGAGAAGTCAACCTATAAAGCACATCTTCGCAGGCAGGCAAGCACTGTGGACAGTACAAAGCCTCCTCAATTTCGCGTTCCAAACCTTCTATAACTTGGCGTTCGGTAAGCACGTTCCACCATTTGACTAGAAGTAGTGAAATACAATAGTTCGAGTAATATCTAGCCAAACATGCCACATGCTTACAGGCGTATTGCTTCACGCAATTTACATGATTCAGCGTACAGTAGACAACGCCATCCAACGAGTCGACCAGCTTCAGTGGCAGAAAGAATGGCAAGCAGCGGCAGAGCGCTATAACGCTACGTATACGGCAATGCGTTATGCAATTCGGAAAGGTGTAAGTGATATCCTGCTGATTGGGCATCTCATCGGAAAAGTAGCATTTGCGCTAGGATTATAGGATTTATAATACTTGTACATGAGCTTCTTAGCACTTACTCTAGCCGGCGAAAACGAGCGCAGCACCGGATCCGTATCCACGACACGCGCATGAATTTGCAGAAAACTTTCCTCATTATGCGTCGGAAACAATTCACGTGCATTCGAAGATGCCAGTGAAGCATAATTATCCGGATTGTGTATGAGCACAATGTAACCGTTGGTATTCAGTATGGGTGCCATATAATCCGTGGTGCTGGCATTAATTATAACAGTTAGGCCAAGTTCGGCATTGTTGAAACGATTTGTAAAGTTCCTTGTTTTATAGCTGTGGGGTGGATTATTTTTGTGTACATATTACTTTTCGAAATACATTTAATTTGTAAACAGAATTATACCTGTTTGCCATATTAAATGTACAGCAGGGTCCATACATCGTAAGACTATTCCGGAATGTATTCTTACTAAAACAGGGTATATCTGTACCGGCCAATTTGCATTTGAGTATAAACTCCTCACAGCTAGGGGAAAGCTATACAATTATACGATAGTAAGTTCTTATATATGAAATAAGCAAGTCTCATACGCACCATTTTCATAATACGACGTGTATCGAAAAAGGTTTCATTATCCCAGGTACCATACACATCAAGAAGCACCTGAAAATTGCCTAACTGGAACGATTCGAAGCCAACTTGTGTATAAAAATTACCCAACGTCTTTAGATTATCCAAATAGTAATCAATATCGCGCTGCGTCGGATCACGCATTTGTCTGCATTATGAAGAAATGAAACTTTTAGAAGAACTTCTACACAGTATATAGACTGACAAAACACTTACAATTCCATGGCATAACGACGTGCCGCCCGTAATGAAATGCGATTGTTCGGGCATATTGACACAGCCGGAAATGGCACATTCTCAATGGGAAAAGTTGGATCCTTCAAATTGGTGACAAAGTATTGTGCGACAAATTGTTCCCAGGTGAGCCCGAGTACCACAACCATTGCAATGAAAGTGGTCGTGTGCACCAGCAGCCAAATTAATCTGCAAATATACAAAGAGAAAATGCAGTAAATGTAAAGAAGAGGAGGCAAAAGCACACATAAACACATGAAAAGGTAGCAAAAGGAAGCGGAAATGAAAATGATGGAGTTGTTGTACTAAAAAAAAAAAAAGAAAAGAAAAAAAATCACGGTTAAATGAGAAAGTTGCCCGTGCTCCTACGTCGTCGACAATGAACACGCATACGGCAACGCATCAAACGACGCAATGTCAGCACAATCAGTCGCGTCGTTGCATATGTACATCTGTCCATGCGTCTGCTTTGCTATCTTTCGAACGAAAAACCAGCCCCATGCCATGTCTAGCCGCTGCATTTATCTTGCACTTACTTCTCCCACACACTCAACTCCGACGACAGTAGTTTGTTGTAGCCATGCAAGGATATATTACGCAGTAAATCTGCCATATCCCGACAGAAGTTTGCACCAACAGAATTCTTGCGTTGGCGCGTTGTCGCCGCATTTGTTTTCGTTGGATTTTTAATCCACCATATGGCATTGGATGTTGATTTAATATTAACGACCATTGGAGCGCACAATTTTAACGATACCGAAAATATATGCACGAAAATTGTTGGACCGACCGACAGACTGGCAGCCAGACAGACAGACAGATTAAGTGAGACAAGCGGATAAACAGACAAATTGTGAAGCGTGCACAACCAGATAAGACTTGCTGTCATCGCGTACTGTGCGGCAAGCAGCTTAATTGAAACAGCGATGCACTCGAACTTTAATGGATGTTTGTCATTAACACTTTGAAAGAAATAATAATTAAAGCGCCTTAGTTTTTAGTTGGTAATTATTTATAATTAAGGGTTTTGCTATATATTTACTAAGTTGTTTGAGACTACTTATTTGCGCTTGCTTACTTACAGCTTACTGGCTTTTGTGAATGCTGAGTTTTTAATGTGGCATACTTTTAGGCGCAACCTTCATTTGAAATGAAATTTAAATTGCTTTGTTATACATTTACAGGGTGTTTCCATAGCGAATTATTGTTTTGAATTAAATTAATAACATTAATTAATTCCAGATATGGCAGCTACCCTTTCTTCAATAGGCTTCGATATGGACCGATATGGAATATTTCATTAGAGTTTAAGCTAAAATAACCTCAGAAAGGCCGCAGGTTTTTATTGCCACTACCCCTTTAAGAGGGGTTGACACATTCAGTGAATACAAGTGAAGAAGAAGTAAGTGAATCCAAACATTCAAATTTGACGGCTCTTTTAGTTTAATCTCCAATTTATCGATTTCCTTACGTTTAACCAGACAGAAGGTCACATGGACATGTCTTGACTTTTAATGCTGATCAAGAATATACATTTGTACTTTATGGGGTCTGTCTCGACTCATTCTGCCTTTTTTATACATTTGGAAATCTATTATATTGCAGCGGAAAGCACAGACTGATGATATTGATGTAAATTATATTAAATTTCATTTACAATTATTTATAATTTTCATAGTTTTTCGGAAGGAAAAATACAAATTCAAATAAAAACTGCTCGCGTCTATTTAGTATAGTAATTGGTATCAAATTCTTACTGCATCTTTAAATAAGGCCTTTTTTTTCATTTCTACTCTGATGTGTATATTGCTGGCTAAAATCCAGAACGGCTTAAAAGTGTCAATTTCGACTTAGAAGACGAAGAACGACCCGGACAGCCAAAAAGGTTTGAAGATGAAGACCTCAAGGCATTGTTCAATGAAGATGCGTGCCAAACGCACAAAGAACTTGCAGAAGCTATCAAAGCTATCAAGCAACCATTTCCAGACGTTTAAAAGCGTTGGTATTCATCCAAAAGCTTGGAAATTGGGTGCCGTATGAATTGAAACCTAGAGACGTCGAATGCCACAAAAAGAAGTCACTTTTGCATCGGATTGTCACAGTTTGCTCACCTCTAAATATCTGTTCAGAGGTTACCCAAGATATAGGTGTTCTACCGGAATTTTTTTAGCTGCTTGGACCATTTGCAAAAGAATCGGTTTTGGCCATTCCTAAGTGCATGGCAGTTAACAACATTCCTCACAATGTGAACTTCTACAAACGATGCCGTCTCCCGTTAAGAGCCATAGCAGTTGATATAAGTAGTTGGAGGGCATTTTTTTCGCTCTATACTACAACCAGAAGCAATACTTTAAGTCGCTTTATATAAATTTTAAAGTACCAAAGAATTAAAAATAAAATATTCTGAAACTATGAGTTGCTATGAATTTGGGCTTAATTAACAACAAAATGAAATATTTGGTTGCCATACATTTACAATGATTCATTTTTAATGAAGCAGTTATATGAGTTATTACTCATATATGAAAATTTTAATAGCAATTTAAAGTAAATCACAGCATTTATTTCGTATAAATTTCGCAGAACATTAAATTATTTTTAATGAAAAAAGTTCGTACAGCAACTGAAAGTACTTGAACAATTTTATAAATAAATTGTACACAACCACAAAAAGCGTGAATAATACTAATTGCCACACATTATATGCTTCCAATAGATTATTCATTTTTAGCGATTAATTTTAAGACTCATAGATTAGATTATACCTAAGAAGCAAGGGCGTATCCAACTTTCGTCGAAGAGGGCAGTCTATTTTAGTTATAAGAATATAGAACGTGTTATTAATCAAAAAACATATGTTTTTATGGATTAGGATGTACTTTCCGGATGACGCTAACTGCTTCAAAGTGAAAAAATATTTGCGTTCTGCTTCAAATGAAATTTTATAAATTATATGCAAAACGCGCGGAAATATAATTAGTTGCTAATGAATATTTAAAAAAAAAAAAATATACAAAAAGTACATATTTTTATGTGTACAAACAGTTCAGCTATGTTAAGCAATTGATTAATGAGTCTGAATCGCACGTGATACGCATGCGCGCCGCGCTCATTCATCAGCAGCCATGACGCCGAGCTAATACAGCATCAATAACAACTGAAAGAATCGGCATTCCTTGTAAGTCTAGCTCTTAAATCGACTGATGCGCCGAGTATATATTGACTCGTCTGCATTTGCATTCAGTTTAGTTTCAGCTTACAAGCTCAACGCATGCTACTCGGTCTAAAATATTTGCTAAGATGACTGCAAAGTATATACTTCTTCATTTGCTTCAGCTGCTGCTGTTTTGCTTTGCTGCTGCATATCGTTTAAACGCAGATTCGAACCGTGTTGGATATGGACGTAGTTATCAGGATATAGCACGCGTTGTCAATCCAAATCCATATGCCTTTGTAGGCAGTCGTGTATATCCGGGTCAACCATTCTGGAACGGCGGTTAGCTGTCTAAAAAATAACTGCAAAGTAGCTTTAAGTGGAACTTAATTTTGCAATAAATAAAGTGTGAAGAGCTAACATAAATAAATGATGTGCTTTAAGTTGACAAATAGTCAAACAAATTTTGTTAAATTAAACAAAAAGAAAAACCAAAAAAAAAATACATGGTAATTTCTGTGGAACCAAAGTTTGTATGCCATTCACACGAAGTTTTAAATTATTTAGTAAAATATTATAATGAACATTTGTTAGGGTACTAACCCTAAAAGGTTGTGCGTCTCGACATAAGTACGTCTCTGCAATTAAAACATATTTTATACAATAAGTGGGAGTGGCACGACATTTCTCTTATGATTACAATAAAAATAAGCCTAACTGGCAAGTTTTAGCTGGATATCTGGATGAAATTTATGTTCCTCAAAACTATAAACTACTACCAGACAGACGGACATGGCTAGATTGTCTTGATGAGATATATTTTGTATATTCGTAAATATTCTATATGTATGAAAATTAATGTTTGTATATTTGTTTGTTCGCTACTTATATATTCCCAAACCGTTCATTCAATTACAATGAAACTTTGCAGAGTGCTTATGCACACGGCTGGAAAGATTATAGGCATATGTTCCGTCCGTTATGTAGCGCGGATCGCGATCCAAACAAAACTTTTGTCTTTTTATAGCAATATAATTCTCAGAAGTTTTTCAAATTTTTCAAATCAGTTTAATGCGATAGGTTTTGGTGTGATGGTGGGTGATTGTGAAAACCGGTAGTCTAAGGGATTAGTCAAGGGAGGTTGAACACCCTGTGAGAGAATAATATGAGTAGGTGAGAAGCTAAGACCACGTATAAAGGCAATCTGTAGCCACTAGATACATGTTGTGACGTGGTCTTATAATAGAGACACAAAAAGAGTTGCGTAGCAGAGCTCGCGTGGTCTACTAACTGTCGTGGCATGCAATGATAATTAAATTAGACTTGCAAAGGTTCATTATCGGCGAAATCGATATACCATTAAAACACAAAATTCATATATATTTTTTTTTAAAGTCAAAAGACTCATGTATGGCGATTCCCGCAATATCGGAGGCATTTTGCCGTAGCTTGATTGGTATCATTCGCTGAAACTTTATGCAATACTGGATCGCTCACTGTTCTTTGCAGATCTAACACTGACAAAGAGAACTGTAGGGTACAAAGAATTGTACCCTACAGATAGAGTAATATAAATTAACTAATAGCGAAAGTCTAGTTAAAAGGTTTGTGAGTGCCTGTACCAGTAAAAGTATCTGAAAGAAGAGCAATATTTTTTGATTTTATTTTTTGAAGTTATTGCAACAGTCACTATATGACACGTCAGTCGGTTGTTGTATGGGTTGGAACAATGCGTTCTATCTTTCATTCTGCGGGCGGGAGTGACTTCATTAGTTTCTATTAAGTTGTGATGATCCTGTTTCTAATTGCTATGATGAAGTCGTACTTGAGCTTCTCCCACCGATTAAACTTGAACTAAATCCAAAATTTCCTTCCCGAACTAATAAAAAAATTTCAAGGATTTTAAACGATTAATTGATTATTTTCAGTCCATCAATCTTCTAGCAGGTTGCCTCCACGGTTCTTGCCTGTCCCTTTACTTTATAAATTTTACACTTCTGAGTTTCCACACCACCACGAACCACGCACATTTGATATTACAGGGCTACTGCTTAACTACCACCCAACCATATAAATCTAAAAAGCATTGCTATCAGATGGAAAAAAGTTCAAGAACCACATTGCTTACATCCTCATTCTCCATTAAGTTAGCTCCCACATAAAAATTTTGTTCTATTTTAATCGTGGCCACCATTCGCTGCAAGACGAAATCCGTGCAGATTGTCCAAAAACGCTCAATGTACCAGAAACAATTGATTCTGTGAGCGAACTATTAAAGCAAGATCGGTATATGATCCACCGTGAGATTGCGGAATCTTTGGGAATTAGTGGGACCAGCATATATTCAATATTAGATGAACATTTAGCTTCAAGATACCTCATAATTTGACCATCGCGTGTAAGCTGGGGTTAATTCAATGTTGAAGAAATATAGAAATGCTGCACACATAGGCGTAAGAGCACGAAACAATGCACTTCAAAGTAAAGGATCACATGTTCTGCGAAAAAACTGCTCATGCGCCAATTGTTCCGCAACCATTTGTTTCACAGAAGTTTACAGATAATTTCGCACATTCAATCGCCGAACACAGATTGTCCACCATCACAAAAATACCAGCGCTGACACTCAAAACATCGATCTAATGGAACATACGCCTTACAACTCTTACTTGGCACCTAAGACTTCTTTTTATATCCGATAAACAAATATATATTGCGATGTACCAGAAGAGGATCTTGAAGCATTCGGAAAGCTCATTTTACACGTAAAATTTTTAAAAGCAATAAAATCAATATCAATGATGCATTATGTTTCTTTCGCTACGCACTTTCACTATCAATAGTCTAGCAATATTGAAGATTTTCTTTAGAATATTAGAGAAAATATTCCTGCATAGACTGTTGGTAAGTGGCGACCAAAGTGCCATTCCACAGCACCAATTTGGCTTCACGAAAATCCATGCAACACTGCTTGTCGGTGTTTCTCCATGTACAACAGCCATTCAACAGAGCACAAAGTCAAGACTCTTTCTGTCCGAGTAACTCAATACTCACTTTTGAAATGTTTCCTTCAAGACCGAACATTTATGTCGAACGTAACGGAAGATAAATCCAGTTCGGTTAATTTAGGTAGATATTCCTCAAGACAGTGTACTTGACAAAGTCATATATACAGTCTACTCATTCACCTCTAATATTCCTACACTGATTGCTCATATATCAAATAGCATCAGGTAGCACTTATGCTGTTGACACAGGTATTATGACCATCTGGAACATCCAAATTAATCATAAGAAGTACTCAAGTGTAGTATTTACACTTACGAAAAAAAATAATGCCATTCTTCATCTTGATGGTAGTCTTATTCCGCAAAAGATAGAAGACTGAGACCTAACATCAAATAAAAAAATGTACAATATATTGCGAAGCACAAGCTAAACTGAAGCAACTTTGCAAATTTGATGTAAGTAATGAGAAAATCACTTTTTACTCCAATGTGGATTCAATTATGAGACATCGCAGCAGCTTCCGATATACGGCGACTACGGCTTTTGTAAAACACAACAATCGGCAATCTCCAGGGCGCACATTGGTAACTCCGCAATAAAATACTAAAATACCAAATCACCAAATAAACAGACATGGTAGCAGATACAAAGACAGATTGGAAAGTCATACTAATGATCTGGCAAAGAGACGGATGACTCATTGACGCAGAAGAAGTCTGAAGAGACTACTTCCAAATTGTTATTTATTATATTTATTAATTAAATAAAAAAATAATAATATGCAAACACTTCACTTAACAATTAATTTCAACACTAAACTCATTGAAATATATCTGAACATGAAAATACGCTCAAATAATTAGCTTAAGAACTGCGACTTCAATTTTTCCCAGCACAAGCTTTCTATGCTAAGCACGTAGAAGATTTAGAAATGCTGATTTGCTTAAAATAAAATTCTTTGTTTTTTTTTTTTATTTATAGACAATTAAGAAACAGTTTGCCGTAAATTTATGTCAAATTTATGAAACTATTTTTTGTACAGATTTAGTGAATAAAAAACCATCGAAACTAATAAATATAAATTGAACGAAAAGAAGCCAAACTTAAACTAGAACATTAATAAATATATAAATACTGAATTTAAAAAAAATTTTAAATACAATTCAACCACCCTGTGGATAGAATGGTGTACGCGGAAAGAATCTGCCACCAGGCGAATAAATATTCGGATTTACAACACGTGCAATATCTGTATAGGTGCGTCCACGTCTTGCAGGACCGGAACTGCGTCGATATTTGTTAAAGGCATAACCGCCACCATAGCCGGCGTTGTAACCGTAGCCAGCATATGCTGCATTGTAACCTCCATAGTTGCCATAGTCGTAGCGCCTGGCATAGCCGCCAGTCTTAGCTGCTTTAAGCGCGTTTATGAATGGAAGGAACAGCGCTGTGCTCAGTTCCAGACAGAATGTCAGAAATAATGTCAAGAGCAAAGCACTTGGAATACGCATTTTTAATTTTAAACACTTTATATATTCACTCTATATGGCTTACTTCTTAACTTGAAGGCCAAGGCACAACTACAGAAAACTGTGCACCGGCGCTGTCTATTTATATGACAGCGAAATACAGAAGTCCAGCAAAGAAGCATTAAGTACACCGATACAGGTGGAACGGTGACACATAATCGTGCTGATCAATGCTTATAAATCGCACTTTTGCGGTCTAGAACATTATCTTATTTACGAATTTATATGTTTCCAACAAGAAGAAGAAGAAAGAAGAAGAAGAAAAAATAATAAAAAGTACTAAAAACTCTTTTTATTTTCACTCTCCGTTCTTCTTTATTATTTTTTTATTACGAAACCCCCAATGCTGTGTTCATTTACGCTTCTTGTACTTTTCTTATTGTGCACTAGAGACTTGGCTTAATCAATTATGCACGGCACGCGCATGCGCGACCGACTCAGCCATTTGGATTAGACTGATTTACATGCAAGCATTGCGCCGCCGTAATTTTTAATGTTCGATCGCGTAAAGAAGATGCTGAGAGTTCGTTGTACGAATGACGGTGTTGGACGAGCGGAACCGGTACGGAACTACTGTCTTGTGATAATCTAAACAATTATGAACATATTAACCCATTATTGCACAATATTTATAATATAAGAAATATTTTAAAAATTCACCGAAAAAAAAATATGAAAACGAAAACGAAATAGATTCGCGCTTGTCATCAGCTATGCGCAATTCATTAATATTGAACAGAAACTGTACCGCACCGCGCTACCTCCAACATCCATCGGCTTGTGCTAATACAGGTTTTGCTTATTTGAACTTCAATTTAATATATATACCCTTCATTGTTTAGTATTATAATTTGATAAGTGGCTTTGCAACAGCTAAGAAGAGTTATGGAAAAAGCTTTCAAGTAGTTAAATTCCTGAACAGCTCTAAGTGGTGCAGCGTTCTAGCCATGTCCATCTATCACTTATATAGCTAAAATGTGTTGGTGTGAAGTGGTTTACAGGTTGGAGGAGTCTTATAGGCTTTGTCGTTTGTATTGGTATTACCATGTAACGTGATCATCTGTAAAATAGCATCAGGGGTGTAGCGTGCAGTGGTTTATTTGTTATGGGGTGGAGTGGCTCACTATATAAAGCCGATTTCTAAGTTCTAAGAAAATGTTTGTTCTATAGTTTTATGTTGTCACCTTTAGGAACCCTTGATGAAGCATTCAAAACAATTTAAGCTAATTTTTATGGAGCTATTGACCAAATTTTGAAGGTGAACCGCTCCAACCAACAAGTTTTCTGAAATAAAAAAGAAAAACAATCATTTATGAAGAGTATTTAAGATTTGATACAGCTTAAAACTTAACTTTCTGATTTGATGTTTTTTTCTTAACATTGGAACTTAGCTCATCTCTTATCAAATCAAAGCGTTTTGGCTTGTTGGCACAACTCTTTAGTTATATTTAGTCTCTCGGCGTGTTTAGAAGTATAAGATCGAAGTATGAAATCCGTTTATATTTATTTTTTAATATATTTTAGTTTAATTTTACGCGCAATTGATGCACAATTCGCAGTGGCCACCGCCGGCGGTATAACCGCGACGGCGGGTGTGGGTCCATATGGTGCATTCACTAGTGCTAATAGTGGCGGTTTTTATCCACAACAACAACAATTTAATCCACAGTACAATAATTACAATTACGGAGAACCTGAATATTACTATAATGGATATAATGGCTATAATTATCAGTGGCCACAACAATATGGCGGCGGTGGTCCCTATCAACAGCGACCAGGAAGACCACAAATAGTACCAATGCAACAAGGTTGGCAGAAGCAGCATGCAGGACCACAAAGACCAATGCAACCAGGGCGACATCCAGTACCAGCGCATCCAATGCATCCTGCAGGACCACAAAGGCCAGCACAGCTAGCACAAAACCCAGCACACACGCAACAAATCTATATTGCAGGTCCACAAAGGCCAATGCAGCCAGCACAATATCCAGGACACGCGCATCCAATGCATCCTGTAGGACCCCAAAGGCCAGTACAGCCAGCACAAAATCCAGGTCACATGCAACCAATGCATCCTGCAGGACCACAAAGGCCAGTACAGCAAGCACAAAATCCAGGACACACGCAGCTAACGTATGCTACAGGACCACAAAGGCCAATGCAGCCAGGACGAAATCCAGTACCAGTACAACCAATACATACTGCAGGACCACAAAGGCCAATTCAGCCAGCACAATATCCAGGACACACACATCCAATGCACCCTGCAGGACCACAAAGGCCAGTACAGCCAGTACAAAACCCAACAGTACCAATAGCACCGCCAATACGACAACCTAATCCACCGCAAATAACTCCACCGCAAATAACTCCACCGCAAATAACTCCACCGCAAATAACTCCACCGCAAATAACTCCACCGCAAATAAATCCACCTCAAATAAATCAACCACTAAACACCGATGCACCAACATATGGTGATCTAATTGTTAATACTATGAGTCCACTGCTTGATCCAGTTTATCAGCCTCTACCACCAACAAATCAAAATCAGCCACTACCAAATTCAAGCCCAGCAGAACAGCAGTCCAGAGAGGAGCCAACTGCGCCTACTGTTAAGCCTTCAATCAAGCCAACACCAGAAGAATATACAAACGTCTACCAAGGTGTCATCTTTCCAGATTCATCAAAATATATACACATGCAAAATGATTATAGAAATCCGCATGCAGCAAAAGATCCAACACAGCTAATCGAACCGAGAAGGAAAAGACGTTAAATGACGAAGAAAAAATTGTATGTGTCACTCAAGCTATTTGTATGTAATTAAATAAATAATTTAATAATTAAAAACACAAAAACAAAATTCACTGGCTGTGCGAATGAACTTGAACTTTTTGTGCTTCATGTTGAACTCAAATATTTTGTTGTGATTTTATAGAACAACGATGGCCCTTGAAATATACTTGTATATAGTAATTATCGGCATGTGTTGACGAAAAAAAAAAAACAGTCGTGAGTAAACAAGTTCTTAATACCCAGACAACTTTCTCATTTGGACATCCTCTTTTTCAATCGTTTATATTTTATTTAAAAAATAATTAAAGCAGCAGCCCAACATTCCATTGTCGGTAATGCAGTTTAATAAATATCAACTGCAGTTCTAATCTTCTTCTGTTACATACAGTGGCACAAATTCTGCTTATAGTGCATAAAAATACTAAAATTCTTGGCTCTTTAAAACCCATTTCAAACAAAATAAAAAAAATTACGAAAAATATTTCTCGCTTTTCTGTTACTTTTAATAAATATTTTAAATTATCACACAACACATCACAAAGCCTTCAATAATTTTCAATAGCCGCGCGTTTTGTAGCCTGGCGTCTGGTAGCCGCCATGCGGAACATCATAGCCGCCTGGCGCATAAGTGTCCTGATAGGTGCCACCATAAGCACCGCCATAGCTGCCCGATTGCTGCACATATTGCGGTGCATACGGTGCTGGTCTATATGTTTGCACATGATTTGGTGGATAATAGGCATTTGGTGGTGCGGGACGATTTTGGTAATGCGCGCTGCTGCCGCCGCTGCCGCCACCGTAATAATAATTATAACCATTGTCATAACCTTCCTGTATGAGCGGCTGTTGTCCTTGATGATAGTGCGCATGCGGATACGGATGTGTTGGTGGTGGTCCATAAGGCGGTGGCTGTGAGACATCCGCCAAATCTAGCAACACTTCCGCAATCTTATCGAAGGTTGGTCGCGCTTGTACAGCACCCAAAAGTGCAACGAGTATAAGTATTTTGACTAAAGGTGTCATGTCGCTTGGACGTTTAAACGTTCTTGAATCTTGAATTAAACTGTGTTCATATTGTGTTCCATTCATGCTTTTTTATAGGTTTGTGCGAGGTGCTGATAAGCCCGAGCCATGCTCAATTTATTCTATGCAAAATAGAATAACAAATTAATAACAAAAAAATAAAATAAAAATTTTGAAGGACAAGAATTATTGCTCTATATTCGAGGAAAATTGATAAGAAAATATGTGCGTGGTGTGTTTGATAATAAATTTTAATTCAGTTCAGTTAAATGAATGTATTCAAATTTTGCTAATTCATAGTAAATTGAAGAATATAAATAAATTTTTTTTTTTTTTTCAATTTAATTTTTTGAATTTAAAAAAAAATTAAGATCTAATAAATATATTCTAAATTTTTTAAAATTATTTTATTTAATTACCTTTTTTTAAGGACCACATTCAAATTTTTGATTTAATTGATTTTTTTTTAACGAATTTATTTTATTTAAACTTTTGGTTAACTAATTAAACATTTTTATTTTTAAGATCAAATTTGTTAAGTAATTTGTAACTTTTTTTATCAAAAATGAATCACTCCGTTTTATCTCTTATGCCTTGCGGAATCTTTTATGCCTTTTAATATACCCTATTACACAATAGGAACCATTTAAAACATTTATTCCACTCACTCTCGTATCTGGGGATACATTGACACATAGTTAAAAAATATGTCCTCACAATAAAATTTTTAAAAGCATCTATTTTTAATTTATATTTGTATATCTTATATTTTAAGTAAATTACTTTTTTCTTTCTCTGGATTTGTTGCTGATATTTTTTTTCTCAGCGTATATAAAATTTAATAATTCTGTGTACCTATGTATGTATGTTCTTAATAGCATACTAAGCGATTTTTTTATTGTGTTTTTGAATGAAGATCTATTATTTGGACAATAAAATATATGTGAGACATCCCAAATAACTTCAACTAGCTTTGTAGCTTACATAATCAGAAAAATTGGAGCATCTCACGCTCTCACATATAGAAACACCAAGTTCGTAATATATCAGAATGTCACGTAACACTTTCATTTCTAGTATAATAATCTAATTGAAGTACTAAGAAATCTTTAGTGCAGAGGTCTTTTAATGAATTCTTAGTATTAAAGTATCACTTAAGACGTTTGTGTTTTTAATGAGACTTCAACAAAAGTTTTTGCCCTCTGAATCATTTATCAATTTCGTAAAAATTTCCAAACCTTGAGAAATGGGGGAAAAAAAGTTAATTTTAATTAAGCCGAAGCTTTGATAAGCTATACAAAAAAAATCTATTATATGAGACAAAATAAGAAAAGTATTTGAAAAAAGAAAAAAAACAAGCTTTGGCTGGTACAACAAAAATTTTTTATAGTCTTCACACTAGCAAAAAAAAATTTTTTTTTTTTCAATTCAAGTTTGTGGAGTTCCGCGACTGGAGAGGTCAATAGTCGATGATTTTCCAAAGGACAAAGAAGTTAATTTAATCCGTCTGAGGAGTCCACTGTCTGGGGATGCCTCAGTCTGGAGAATCCTCCGTCTTGGGATTCCTTAATCTAGGAATACTTGCGTCCGAGTATTGCCTCGAATAGGTATTCTCCCATCTGAGGATTCCTCTGTGTAGAGAATTGTCTATCTGGGTTGTCTCACGTCTGGGGTATATGGAATATCTAGGAATTCTTCCCCCTGGGTATTCATCCGTCTGTTAAATCCTTACCTGTTGAGTCATCGCCCTCCGATTTAAAATAATTTAGCCTAAGTTACTTCTTATAACGTTAGTTAACAGGCAGTGAAAGTCCCTGATAATACCCTTTCATTATTATACTCTAGTTGCACCATTATATTTCAAGCAAAACTATTATTTACAAAATATTTATTTATTTAAAATCAAATGCAAACACTAAACTGTAGCGCATACAAAATATTTCAACATTTCATTAAAACAAAAAGCTGTGCATAAAAACAACAAACAATTAAAAGATAACCCCGGGTCTTCAAAATATAAAAATTCGCAACTAAAACATTTTATAGTAGCTCAGATTCAGTAGAATCTGGAAATACAAGCGTGAAACATTTCAAAAACGCATAACAAAAAAAATATATACTAAGTAATCTCCACTAAAATGCGCATCCAAAATGGCATTTGCATTATCTTCTGGACAATAGTTGCTTTTAGCCACCTAAGCAATGCTAGGTACACACACGAGGAGAGCGAGGAGAACGCCAAGACCAACTTCAACATACAATCATCAATGACAGGCGGCACAGAAAACAGCCGACATCATGTGAGAAGTAATTTTGATCCGTATGCGCAAGCCACAGCGCCGCCGTTGTCAAGTATTGTTGGTGGCGGTAATCCGTTTTACGAACAGCAGCATCACGGACACGCACATACCGCGGGTGCACCTTGCACGGAAACGCGTGAGCCAAACGTAGCGCTTGATACGCACGATATCGATGAACCATATGCGCATCAACGTGGCAGTGCCGATGACAATACGAGACACAGTGCTGCCTCCATTGGTGCCAATAGCAGACAACCTTTTGGCAACCAACCGATTGTATATGGCAATCATGCAACAACACTACCTGGCGGCGCATATCTCAGTAATGATTTACCTACTAGCGCATATGCTGGTTTTCCAAACCACCCTGCTGCATATCCTGTCGATCATAGATTACCAACAGGCCAATATCACGGCTATGTACCACCACATCCACCAACATATGTTGGTTATCCTATGCCACCAGTGATATTACAGCAAGAGCAACCATATCCATATCAACCAGGCTATTATGCTGCGCCGGGTGTATATCCAGCAGCACCACAGCCAACATACGGCAACAGTCATCAACAGCATGTGCAATCTCCATACCAACCACACAGCACTCCAAACGGCCACAATCATTGGGATCACACATTCAAAACGAATACGGCATATGAAGAAAACGGCGTACACACCGGACCTACGCATGCTTTGACTAACCATAATCAAGGATTTGGCAGTGGCTATGGTGGCGGCTACAATGGTGCTTTCAATCGTCCTGGCTATTAAAATTGCAATGGTAAAACCTTAATTAGTGCTCTTATTTCTAAGTGTTTTAAAAATTTACCTGCAACTTTGTTACGCATGTCCTTTTGTTCCCTTTTAAATTGCAATAAATCTCATGACATGCTCGTAGCATTTAGTAAATTTTGCATGCTCTGAAACCTTTTTACCGCCGCAGGAACCGCTGCCGTTGCAATAAGTGCGCCAAAATTAGTACACATACAGACATGAACATACAGGGATCTAGTAAATCACAGCGCAGTTCCTGGTATTGCTACAACAACTACAAATTTATATAAATAAAAATACATACATCGTTCACAAAGGACAACTGAAAAAAAAAATGAAAAAAAGAGCGCGCATATCGAAATCTTTATGCAATTTCTGGCAAACACCTTGACTAGACTTACTGCTGCTACGCGCCCAAAGAGTGACAGCGTACGAAAGGACAATTGAACAGAAAGACAAACAGACAAACGGACAGACAGATAGGCACACAAACCGTATGGTTAGAAGGGGAACAATGCACACCTCAAGCAACAGCAGCAGCAGCGAAACAAGATAAGCAAGAAGCACCAACCGGGAAAAAAAATTTTAATCATTATTAGAAAATGAGTACAAAAAAAAAAAAAAAATAAAAAAAATTTAACTTCGGCAATTACGAATTTTTTATAACCCTACACATTTGCCTCTTGAAAGTAAAAATGTTATGGATGTATTAAAACAAAAATAATATTGATTATTGCACAAACTTAGTCTATAATAGTAGGTTCCTTCGATTTATCGATCCATCTCGGAACTCAGGGTGCACAACTTTAGAAGTCCTATGTATAAAGAAAAACCACAAAATGAATGGTTGTGGGATTGTATGAGGGTTATATCTAAAAATGGGAGCAACACGCAAATTAATGAATATACGAGTACATATGTTTAATCGAATGAATTATATCAAATTTAGAATAGACTAGCAGACTCGGCGTGTATTCTTTGTCTTTCCTTTTGTATAATTGCGGCATGGCTGATTTTTTCGTTGTATCCTATTTTTCCGGTGTTCTTTAAATAAATGCCAAAATAAAAGTAGCCTTAGTTACTCCTTATAACATCGGGTATCAGAGAGTAACAGTCTCGTCAAAATCGGTCCAGGTGTTTCGACATTATTCGGAAACAAAAATTCTGAACAAACGTCAGACACAAAAATTCTCCTCCATATCGAATTTTGGAAATATGATATGATGATGGTGTACACAATATTTATTCGTATCTATAAAACTTAGTCTTTGTTGCATCTTTCTGGATGTTACAATCTTCGGGTCAAATTTAAAATATTACACTATATATGGAACGTATAAATATCTCAAGATTTTAAGTAGCTCAGACATAAATTTTTATATATAAAGCGGATCGAAAATATAGTAAAAACAAGAAAAGCAGTTATCTGTAGAAGTAATATGACAGGCTAAGCATTCAAACTTGAAACCTCCATCTTTAATACTCTTTTTTAAAAATTTAGTTAAATAGATCCTCTAGTGATTATCATGAATCATGGGAAAGACGTGATCGATTTAACATATATTTGCATGCAGTTCCATAAAAATATTTTAAGAATTTCAAAAGGAACTTTGGTCTAGCTGCTTCTCCGCGATGTAGTATGCGCCCATGCCCACAAAGAACACAGAAAGAGCCAATTCCTACTGTACCAGTCATGCTCTGCGAACAAATGACACCCACCTGCTTTAAAATGTTGTTAAGATATGATGTTTATCAGGTATAATAACTCTACATAAATTATTATGGCTAATTATGCGACGTGTCTACGAAGTAATACTCTATTATTATTCTCTGTAAGGTTCTCCGATGGCCAATAGAAACTCTGTTTAGTCGGTACGAAAATTGAGTGTAACTTAGGGGTGATGTAAAATATTGGGGTTATATGCTCCGATTTTAAAAAAGTTTTCGAAAAAAAAGTAAAAATCTTAGAATCCGATCGTAGCACCACCTACCGGATCCAGTTATGAATCTAAACTATTAAGAGATCAACTCAAACACATACAATAAAATTCATGAGGCTTTATCTCTCATATAATATATCTCAACCAGAACGACATGGAGGCTGACGGATTTATTACGATATATGTTATATTTTAGGGGATCTCTGAGTGCTGCTGCATATAAACGCTATTTCTTTCAAAAATTAAACTTTTCTAAAATTTTGTTTGTCTGTTTGTTTCGGTTAATCTCTGAAACGACTGAACCGATTTTGACGGGAGTTTCAGTGGTTGATAACTGATGTTATAAGGTGTAACTTACGCTACTATATTTTCGGTACATATCGCTGGGAGAATTAGGATGTACACAAAAAAAAATCAACAATTACATATGGTTACGCCAGACGGTAATTTTCAAAATTGGTTTTATTTATTTTTTTATAGAAAACATACTTTTAGATCTTCATAAGATTTTTGCTCCTAGTCTACCCATATCACTCTACAATCCTTTCATCATTTTTGGTATGTATATATATATTTTGGTATAAGCGTGTTTCCCAATTACATGACGCTTTATCTCATAATAGGATTATGTATTTGTTATTAGTAATATGGAACAGTGTATGTCTACCAAGCATAAAACCGCTAAAACATAAGACTTAGTGATGTCCTTAACGTCATCTTCACTGCATGACAAACTTTTGCACAAACTAATAGCAACCTTGAGTATATAATATTTGAAGGGTACAAAACGAGACAAAACAGGAAGTAAATCTACCTGGCATGTCACAGTCGAGGCAACGTCTCAAGCAGCATATGCAACGCTGTCAAAGAGGCAACGACTCAACTCCACTGCACATAGGACAAAACAATAAAGAAAATATTAAGGTAGAAACTTCTGCTGAGATGCTGCCCAGCGCAGACAAAGCGTTGAGCATGCAGCCGCACAGCGGGAAGGGTGCGTTTCAAAGACGCTCGATGAATGTGGCACAAAACTAATTTGGCGCTAAAATCAGTACATAGACACAAATCCATACATACATATATATACAAGTACATTAGTTACACGGACAACAAATATTTTTATTAGTTCAAAAAAGTAAACCAAAATTATTCAAAAACTTAAATAAAATATAGACAAACAATAAAAAACAAAGAGAATTAGTTAAAATTTCATAATTTTACTACGGCACAAAAACGAACAAACAAATAAAAAGAAACGCAATTGTATAACAGTATAAAACAAAGCATGATAACTGATAATATGTATCCGCGGGGGTAGGTAATGTTTGTAATATAACAGTTTGTATGTAAAGGCGCTGCTTTTCGTTCTTTCTAGCGGCGGCGGCTTTAATTAATGACTTAAATTATTATTTTTTGTTATAGGTTTGCAATGAATTAATGCATATATTTAGAGAATAGCAAAAAACTTACAAAGTATCGCTTTAATGTCTGTAGTAGTGGCTAATGTTGTTGGTGTAGTAATAGGCAATAGCTTAATTATTAAAGTCACAAAGCATAAAATCTTCGCAAAACTATAATTGAGTTAAGAATATATATATGCGCATGTTTATATGTGTAATGATAAATGATTTTGTTGATTTTTTTTAAATTATTAAGACAATAAGAAAACACAAATAAACATAAAAATATAAACTTTCATGACTTACTTACATTCTAGCAGATGATGTTGATGTATGATTTTGTTTTTATGTACTATGTTCTTAAGCGTAATACTTGAATTAGTTGGTTATTTAATTTTTATTTTTCGTCCATTTGTTAGTTGGTTAATTGGTTGCTTGTCATCTTCTCACTCGCTTATACAATGTAAATTTGGCTAATTTCAAGTTGCATTTCGCCATACTCAATTGGCATTGCAGATATTCAAATCGAGATTATCTTTGAATAGATCATTGGTAGACAATAGCGGCACCTTGGCTACTTCATGGAATATGCGATGCGAGTACTTGCTGCGTATAGTCTTAATGGTGTTCTTCATTTTGCGATGCAGTCCAGCATTAAGTATTGGCACAATTTCAGCAAAATCGCTTAGTTGATAGCCAGTATAATGTTGCAGCGTAGCAGTCCAAACGCTATTCGAGCCGTTATTGTCATTTGGTGTGCCGCTGCCGACGTTCATGCGCAAAGCCATAAAAAGCGCTGCAGCAGCCATTTGTGAATCGCTTAGACTGATGGTAGCATAATCCATGAGGGACATTTCGAGTATGTAACGTGCCAATGTCAGCGTTGGCATTTGTACTTTGGCACAGCGTGCGTAGCGGCGTAGAAAGCGATATGACAGCGGTATGCCGAGATCATAGTCAATGGTGCGCAGTGTTTCCATTTCCATGCGCACCAGTTCGTCGTGCTTGTAGGCGCCATCGCAAATGTAGAGAAAATCTTCAATGAGTGGCGGCTGACGTTCGTCGAATTTGCATGCAATAAAGAGCGCAGCAGCGCCGAGCAATTGTAACTTCTCCTTGTTGATAATTTTGCGACACAAGTATATATCAACAATTTTAACGGCGAGGTAGAGCGTTTCGTGATTAAGCTCAAAGGTTTCCTGCACTTCGACCATCCAGTCAACTAACAGCGTGCGCATCCATTTAGATAAATGGATCTGCTTTACCATATAGTCCTCGACTACAAATTCAACTTCGCGTGCCTTCATATAATTAAATATATCCATAGCATAGTGCGATACCTGAAACGGATCATTCCAATTCAACTTGTCGAAGTCTTCCACACCTTCGGGCACTTCATGAAGCGTCTCGAGTGATTTGCGCTTAATGCTGTTTTTTTCGTTCGACAGCTGCTGTGCATCAACGTCGTTGTCGGTGGTTGTTGTTGTAGGTTCTGCTTCACCGCTTTCAGTCTTTTGTTTCACCAACTGCAACTGCGCAGAACGGCGACGTGCCGCTTCGAAATTACCAGAGAGACGCATGGACTCACTGCTGGAGATGTCCTCCAAGGCGGACATGTAAAGGCTATCCTCAGTCTTGTTGAATTCATTGGATATGCGACGTTTCGGTTGTAGCAAGGCCGCTTTGGGCAGCACAGGCACCGTCGGTACGGCTATGGGTGCTGCGGGTGCAACCGGCACTGCTGTAAGTTTACGTTGCTGTTGTTGCTGCTGTGGCTGTAGTTTACGCTTGGAACGTGTGGTAAAATTTTCCTCAAAACGCTCCAAAACTTTTTTACTATTTTCCCCAACTTCTTCAGTCTTTAGCGCAGCTCTTGTCATTACTTTGCTTTGTTGTTGTTGCGCTGCTGCAGCTGGCGGCGCCAGTGAAGCCAACGGTGCAGCCGCATTGTTCAATAAACTCTTTGCATGCACTTTGACAGCTGCTGCAGCAACGGCAGCAATCAGTTTGGTGTCCTCTTCGGAATGCAGCGTCATAATCTTACAGTTGTTTGTGAGGTTACCCAGCGCTGAACGCTTGATCTTCTCGTTCTTGATGGGGCTATTGTCGGCCTTACGCTTGGCGCGCGTCTGCATGTTCTCCACATTATGGTCAAGTATTGTGTTAACCTGCCCCACTGCACGTCGCGTTAATCCTTTGCGTGCTTGGGGCAGCAGTGCATTCATAGCCGTCTGACTGGTAACCGCACGATTGGTACTCTTTGTTGGCGCCATTTTACTTTTCTGTTTTTTTCGTCTATTGTCCTGTTTTTTTGTGTGTGTGCTTTGTTGTAGCCGCTCGCTTCTTATAATTCAGCTTGAGCGTTGTTTGTCGCTTTGCTACAGCTGACTGCGCTTTTTGGTGCTTTTTGTTGTAAGCACAGACACTTTTTCTGTTGTATATTTATTTCTGCAAGCAAAATAGAGATTTGTTTTAGTTCATTTCTTTAAGGCATAGTGCGCGCTACTCACTTTTCTTCTTTCAAACAACACCTGGACAACGCCGCGCTTGTTCTGCTCTGAACGGCGTTCAAAAAGATACAAAGCCAGAATCTTATTTGTGCTACATGCCAAGAAGTTAGCTGCGGCTGCGCAACTGAGCGCGTCTACAGGGTTGCATGCACTGCATATGCGATCGGTCGTTGGCGCAATTAGTTGCAAAATGCGTTGATTTTAAATAATTCAATTTGAATTCAAATTTATTTGGTTTAATTTAAGCGAGAATCTCACTGATTTGTAAAAGCTTTTCAGTTACGCCTGTGCCAGTTTGTAGTACGTAATAATATTTAATATTACATCAAACTTTATTTGTACTGAAATGAAAATGTTCACCTAAATATTTATTTTGGTTTTATTTAATATATTAGTTTACACAAAAATTATCGAAGATCCCACATTACGCAATCGAAGAAGCAAAGGAGCAAGTTGTAGTTCAGATTCATGAAAATGTAATATTGTATTTAGTATCCTTTTCAATCATTTTTGGAGTAATTGCCAAACATTTAAGTTAAGTGACAGTTTTCGACTTAAGATCTGACATAGGCTCCATAGAAAAATATGGCTGGAAGGTTGTATTTAAAATCATTCTATGCACCAGTTTTAGTTTATGAGAATATATTATACAAATGCAGCCTTGATATCCATTATGTTGGTTGGAGTCTATTGATAGTTTGCTTGAGATGAACTTCCCTACTCTGACTAGCGGATGTACAGTGCATTTCTGATAAGCAGTATTATATTGTATTGTAGCAGGTTCCAAAAGGGGTAGATTTTCAGATCCTGTTTCGATTCTGATTCTGTTACAATTTAGATATGATTCATCAGCTCGGTGACAATTAAATTAAAACTAGTCCCTCAGTTTTTATGATATCGTTCTGAAATTGGTCTTAATAGTTCATTGTAAAAATGGTATTTTATTGATATGATTGATATCAAAGTTCCACAGTAGTTTGGTATTCCAGCAAAGCCAGAATTTATTTAAGACGGTTGCCAGAAGGGATTTGAGTTTGTGTAGTAGTACAGGGTGCCACACTCGCTTGAAAACTTGGCGAACATCTTGAAAGGCCGCCAAACAGAACTAACGATGCTGTACAGTGTATAGTATTGCTCTATTGTACTTGGCGTCTTCTGAATCCTTATTGATGTTCTACTTCATCAAGCAGTGGCTCTAATTTAACGAGAAATATTCTTCCGAGCAATGGGTTTGGCTATCATGATTAACTCGGTACACTTCTCGATTAACGTGGTGTCAATTTGATCATATCCTGAAAATTTTCTCATTTTAAGATACATAGCTGATTTCTTAAATAACTTCTCTTAATTCGACATTGGTGTGGCACAGAGCTTGTAGGAAATCAAGGGTCTCCCATCTTTTTCCTTAGGCAAGCAGAAATTGTACGAAGAGAATATAGATTCCTGTTGATTGGAGAATGCCTAAGTTTTTTTGTTCGTCGGACACAGTTTCCGATTGAACATTTTATGGGTTGCACACTTTTAGTTAACCTCTGCAGCTATCTCATAACACATCAAAGATTATGATCCGCATCGTCAAGCTCAGTTTCAGCAACTGACTGGTTGCAAATAAATGCGGTATGGCCACTCGAAAGTACCGCTCCCACATAAAACTATTTTAAGCAATTAAATAAAAGCAATTATTTTTCTTTTAATAATAATTATTATTTTAAATTTGGCTCACTACATACAAAAGTGAAACCAATTAAGTTTGACATTAAGCTTCATTAGATTAAGTTGATATTGCATAAATTGTACAATTATATAGATATATGGTTTCCAGCCAAGTTAATGTTTTTTCTTGTTTTTGAAAGTTCCTAAATTCTTTTTTTTTTTTCGAATCAAATAGAAAAACACTTAACGAGCAAGAAACCAAGTGTCGGAGGCCTGCTGGAACTAAGAGATATTTTGATTTCAATATTGTGACATATGATTTGTAACTGTCTAATATTAACAAGAACATATATATATATTATCATTAATATTACTCAAAAAACACTCAAATTGAAAAATTGTTATAAAGGAGTACTTAAATCGCTATTTGGCTACAATATTTGTTTGTCAATTAATCCTTCTGCCCAAACCAAGATAGTTTAAATTAGTTCATAAACGTTGAAACTTTTTATACCTTCGAGTAAACTAATTGAAAACGTGCGCTCTATCAGAACAATCCAGTCAAAAAACTAAGCGCTTTTAAATGCATAGAAGAGTGTTTATGTAAAATAATCCATACATATTTAGAATAAACCATTAAACTAATCACAGATATTAATATATTATTATTAAGCTTATTTCCATAATTTAATAACGCCATCACGTGATGCAGACGCTATATAAATCTGACCCTTATCCTTGCACATAAGTAAATCGGTTATAGCATCGTGATGACTTGCAGTGGGCATATCAGGTCCAGATCTGGGATTTTCTTCTGTTGAAGAGCGCAGCGAATTCATGTCGGCATTGTTGCTAAGCGGAATGACATGCTCCTCAATTACTTGACTGCCATCAATCAAACGCGAACTTTTTATTTATATAGAAAAAATAAAAGCATTGTTTAATCTATTCACATACTAAAAAAATAACTTTAACTCACCTATAGTTGAAAGATACATCCTTCAGATTGTCATTCACCGCCGGCACAATAAGCGCCGAGTTTTTCGGATTTGCTGTATCCCAGTAGCGTATACGTTGATCAGAGCTGCCGGTCACAATGAATGGTGCATTATCAACTACGCCGCTTAGTATGCCACACGTTGTTGACGGATCATTGTGACTGGTGTTGGACAATACCGGCGCTGTACTAGCCCAGAGCACAGTCTGTCGATGGCCTGTCTCAATATTCCAAACGGAAACTTCGTTATTCGATTGCGATGCAGATATTAAGCAGGAGGGTTCTGTAGGATGGCATGCAATCTTGCGTATCCAGGAATCTGCAGGATGTTTAATTTCGGCTATGGGTAAACGGAAACGTAAATCCCAGCAGACGTGTTTGCCACCACTTGTGCCAGTTGCAAGCCAAGAACCAGTTGGATCAGCACAAATTGTCGTAATGACGCCATGGCGCAGTTCGTTTTGCAGACGCCAAGCACTATTTTGCATGCGCGTATCCCAGGCAACAATGCCGCCGTACAGTGTGGCATAGACTATAACACTTTGTGCAGCCTGATCGTAAGCATGCATATCGACGACAGGTCCATCGTTGTGTTCGCTGTAAGAAATTTTATAAATTAAACAAATTTATTTATATTTTTTTTAAATATTAAAACTTACTTTTGTTCCAAATGCAGCGCCTGCTGCAATGTCATCTTGGACGAATTTCTATCAATGCGCATCATCATTAAGGTGCCATCCTTGCCGCCTACTGCCAACGACTGACCGCCATCACATGCAGCCAACGAGTAGACGGGTGTGTTGGCCAAGTAGACCTGTCGCGATTTGTTTATACCCTGATTACCATTCAGTTTACTGCAATCCCAAAGACGCACAGTGCCATCAATGCTGCCGCTGGCAAAGAGTGAACCGTATGGCTTGAGTGCAGCCATTTTAATAACAGATTCAGAGTGTTCATGCAGATGTGCGACCATGGTGCCATTCAAACGCCAGTTCATCGGATAGGGCGCTGCAAGCTTGTCATAATTGCAACGTTGCGCCAGCGCCAAAACATTATAACGACTTTTGGTCTTTATGCGTAGCGCATCCAAATCCTTGCGACACTCAGAAAGACGTTCTTTAAAGAAAACGAAAAAAAAAAAAAAAGATGAAATAAAAGTTTTGTAAGACGGGGTTTATACACAACCGACTCTGCCGCAGAACTCTTGTTCGAAAAGTGGTTTTTAGGCAAGGGAAGCGAGGTACCTCGTTTCCCTTGCCTAAAAACCACTTTTCGAACAAGAGTTCTGCGATGGAGTCGCTGTGTGTAAATGCCGTCTAACTAATTGTTGCAACAGCTACCTTGCCAATATGTACGCTCTGGCAGCGTGTATTCACCCAATGATGTGGCTGCACTGACAGTTGTTGCGGGCACACCGAGTACCACAACACCGGATGCTGGACTACCCGCTAAACCGCCACCACCTATGGGTGTAGCGGCGACATCAGATGCTGGTGATACAATAGCTGTAGGCAAACCTTCGCTTATGCCTAAAAAGGTTTATTTAATTATTTATTTTTAAAGTATTTCTATTTTAAGCGCAATTCAAAAGAATGTAGTCTACTGAAATTTTGAAAATCAAAAAATTTCAATAAGTGCTCTGATTTGTGAATACTTGAAAAATTAATAATTTGATGCGTTTTCTATAACTTGTAACATATGCAAATGAAATTTCATAATATGTGTGACTATAATTATAAATTGTGTGCCAAAGACCCTTCCGACTATCTATCTATCACATTTCTCAATATAAATTGGCACTAGTAGGAAAACTGTATTGTTTCAAAAATGTAAACTAAAATTAAACGAAAAATCTTAACGCAGTCCACCACAATGTATATAAGACAAAATAATAAATATTGGTGTATACTTACGTGCATCCAGCGGTAATTTCATAGTTACTTTATCCGCCAACGGATATTCATGACAAGCAACGTGCTTGCGGCTTATAACAATGCGACCATTTGTTACAGGCTCATCAAAATCTTGTGTTTTATGTTTCAATTTTACGAGGAATGCTTTCATAGCGAGCAGCTGTAGTTCTACGGAATCGGTTAGACCCTCGGAACAAAGACGTCGGAACAGCTGAAAGCATAACAAAAAGACAAAATTAATTATAAATTACTTAAAATTGCAGACCAGCTACTTACATTTCGCAGCGTCTGTCCCATATCGTCATATTGTGGTAGCCCGCCAGGACGCGTTATTGAACGCAATTTAGCGCGTTCCTCAAGTGCTATTATAAACTTGTTAATATCCTGAAAGCGTAGTACACTCTCAAACACCTGACGTGGTATCGGTGGCTGTACACAATCCAGCAATATATGCGGCTTCTCGACCTGTATCAATGGCGCTTTTAGAAACCAAACAATTGCTGGCATAATTTTGCACTGCACATCGATAGCACTCAGATTACGGGCTGTGGTTGCTATCATACCACAAATTTCGTGACGCACCCACATATTGGGATGACATAAATAACAAGCAGTCTCTTTTATAATTTCCGTTACCGTTGGCTTCTTGATGTGACCAAGCTCAATCAGCACTGTTATAGCGCGTATAGCTTTGGCAATAACAAACTCTTCACGATCGGTGAAACCCTGCTGTAGCAGTGGCACTAATATGTCCGATGCCTGCCAGCCAACGTAGCCAGCAACGCCGGCAATGTTATCGTAAAAAGCGCCACGCAAATTTTTATCATCATCATTGAGAAAAGTCATTATGTGCGATAGTATAATATCGTTGGCCTTTTCTTTGCCAAAGAATGCGCATAAATCGCAAATGCCCGATTCCATTAGTGTTTGCTTAACAATGGGTTTGCTGTCCGTAAGCAGACAGAGAACTGTCTGCTGTATAATCTCATGCAGCGCATTCAGCTCAGCTTCATAACGACGCGTAGGCATATCGTTTGGCGCATTACGTTGTGTTTCCTCCAGAAAGTACACAGCAATCTTTGCCAAATTAGCTGCAAATAAAAAAGTCTAAATATTTGCTTTTTAAAGACTATGTTGGCTAAACAAACCAATATTTCTTGCAAAGGCAACACGCACAATGACTGCACTTTGCTCCGTCGAAAGATCGGCAATCGAAGGTAAAATATATTCCGGAAAGACATTCGCATCGCTGCGTGGTATATCCTTGACCATGCTTAGGCAAGCAGTTAATGTTTCAATAGCCTGCACTTGCACTTTAGCCGACGAATTTTGTGCTAAATGTAGCTGCAATGTAAATTTGATGGAATAAACAAAAATGTATAGTTGAAGTTCAATAATTAACACTTACAATATAAGGCAGTATACGATCTAGTATTGTCTCCGATGTGGTATATTTCGAGAGCTTCTGCAGTATTTCCAAGGCAGCAATTTTTGTATTTGATTGCTTTAGACCACGTATGCAAGATGTGACAACCGGTATAATCAATATTAAGCCATCCTGTTCCGGTGCCAAATGCTCATTCCGTTCTACATCCTTTTTCTCAACATGCGTACGACCTTGCTCCTCCCCTTCCACATCGGGTGTAAGATCTGTGGCGCTCGTTAAGACTGTAATGCAGTGTCCAATATCAGTGTAGAGACGTTGTATTTTATCATCCGCAGACATAAGTGGCGTCGACGAGAACATTTGTAAATACGATTGTAAAAATTTGTAGAAATATTCTGGAAATAGACAACCACGTTCCTGATACAAATAATCTTCAGCACTTTTGCGATTCAGCGAATTTAAGTCGATCATCGAAGCAAGTAAATCACGCAAACGCTCATTTTCAATGCTTTGCAAATGTTTCTCAACAAGCTCACGTTCACCGCTTCGATAGGCAAGTAGCTGTGAGAGCTCAAACGGTGCAGTACCCTCAGTCCAGAGCTCAAGTAGTGCGCAGCTGTAAAGGCATTAATTTTAGAAAGTTTTTACTCATATGTAAATATAAAAATAGAAAAGAAACTTTAAATACACACCCAGCTGAAAAGATATCCATTGCAGGCAATAAAGTATTACTGGCATGCGAGGGCGCCAGACGTATAATGGAATCTGTTGGAAACATCGAAACATTGCCATCCGTTTCCTCAGAAGTTAATGTCTTAACAAAACGTTCTGGTGCTATGTAGCAAGTGCGACGTCGGCTAGTATCAAAGAAATATGTGTAATCGGCGGGATTGTCTTCAGGTAAATATGTTGGCTTGAATGAGGCAAAGTCCGACAGCAGTATCCAGTTCCAAGAAGTGATTAGTATGTTTTCGAGCTAAGATATTGAAAATTATAAAAAATAATAATTTTATTTTAAATTGTAAATACTAACCTTTATATCACCATGACAGATTCTTTGCTTATGGCATTGATTCAATGCGCAGAGTATCTGGAAAGTAATCCATTTCTTTTCCAGCACCGATAAAAATGGACGCGTTGAGACGCGATCGTATAAACTGTGCTTCACATACTCGCGCATTATGTAGGCGGCCTTATCGATGAGCTATTGATAACAGACATTAGAGATAACGTTTTAGAAATGCATGAAAAATATTTTACAAATAAAATTACACACTTCTACACGTTGAAATGGTAAACAGTTGACCGCATTGGATAATGATTTCTTTATACATTCCAGGCGCTCTTTATGATCTTCCAGCGGCAGCGTTGGATCATGCTTAACAAACACTTTGACCACAATGAGACCCTCCTCGGTTTTTGCCTTGGCGACTTTGAAGAAACGCGTGCTGCCCATGCTGCCGTGATAATATTGGTAATAAATATACATTAAATATTATTATTTTATGCTTTATTTTTGGTATAATTGCATATTTACGCACTTTGAATCAAAGGAAATCTCGCTGCCAAACTGTCCCGAAAAATAATGCTCGACAGGATAAATTTGCGAAGGCGCAATGCCCACAAGTTGATTACCCATTATTGCTTTTGTTTTAGCACAAAAACGTAAATTATCTTCAATGAACTTTAAATATTTTATAATTATTAATTATTTTGTTGTTTTCAGTTGCATACGAAACAATTTACAAGCGTTGTTCTCCTTCTTTTATGCTGGCTAACAGCTGTTCGATAGAGACACAGTAAAAAGAGCACAGTTGTGTTTGTTTACAAGCATTCCTCTTCTTCTTATATGTTGTGTAGCAGCTGTTCGCTTAAAACTTTTCAGTGCTGTAAAACTATTCAAGCAGTGCTTAACAATGGCGAAGTATCGTGTTTAACGATTGCGCTGGCGCCATCGTCGATCCCACGACGCTCGAAAGTGTAAACTCAAGTGCTCGTCATCGAACACAATACTTCGCCATTGTTAAGCACTGCTTGGATAGTTTTAGAGCACTGAATAGTGTAGATCCGCGAGGGGAGAAATAGAAGCCACAGCAGCAACATTGTGTATTATTACTATTATTATTGTATTACTATTAAAAACAAAATAAGTGCATATATATACATATTAATGATTTATTATTTTTTTTTTTGATTTATTGTTAAATATTTTGTGTCATTTATATATTATTTATTATTAAATTCATCAAACCGCATTTGCGTCAAAGACCTCATCACCATGACTACTCGGGGTCAGTGACATAATATTTAATACAATAATTTAAAGGTATCAGCACTGCATGCTTGCTTAGTTTGACAAAACCAACTTTGGACGGATCAATGGCCTTGATCGTAGTAAATATCAATATATAATTGTAAAAAATATAGACGCCTAAAATTATGCAACAAAAAATTACATATTTCAAAGCGCCCTCCTCGGCGATTCTCAAAAATTGATATACCAAATAATTTTGCCTGTAAAAATTAATGACGCTGGCCGGAAACGGCCGGAACTCGCCGGAGCCTGCCGGTACTGGATGTAGGAACCTGCCGGAAGTGGCCGGAGCCCAACGATAGTGGTCGGAGCCCACCGATACTGGCCGTAGGTTCCGGATAGTCACCAAAGGCCGCCGGAAGATTCCCTGTCCGCCGGGGAATTTCCTCTGTCTGGGAATACTCTCTGCCCGACTGTTGATTCCCTCTGCTCTGCTGGTCAATGACCTTTGCCCCGGGGTCAATGACCTTTGCCCCGGGGTCAATGTCCTTTGCCCCGGGGTCAATGACGTTTTGACCGCTGGGATCAATGACCTTTCACCGCCGGAGTCAATGAAATTTGACCGCCGGAGTCAATGACCTTTGACCTCCGGGGTCAATGACCTTTGACCTCCGGGGTCAATGACCTTTGACCTCCGGGGTCAATGACCTTTCACCGCCGGGATCACTGACCTTTGACCGCCGGGATCACTGACCTTTGACCGCCGGGATAAATGACCCTTGACCGCCGGGATAAATGATCATTGACCGCCGGAGTCAATGACCTTTGAACGCCGGAGTTAATGACCTTTGACCCCCACCGGGGTCAATGACCTTTGACCGCCTCCGGAGTCAATGACCTTTGACCCCCTCCGGGGTCAATGACCTTTGACCGCCTCCGGAGTCAATGACCTTTGACCCCCACCGGGGTCAATGACCTTTAACACCCACCGGGGTCAATGACCTTTGACCGCCTCCGGGGTCGATGACCTTTGACCCCCTCCGGGGTCGATGACCTTTGACCCCCTCCGGGGTCAATGACCTTTGACCACCCCCCGGGGTCAATGACCTTTGACCCCCCCCCCGGGGTCAATGACCTTTGACCCCCCCCGGGGTCAATGACCTTTGACCCCCCCGGGGTCAATGACCTTTGACCCCCCCGGGGTCAATGACCTTTGACCACCCCCCCCGGGGTCAATGACCTTTGACCCCCCCCCGGGGTCAATGACCTTTGACCCCCCCTCCCGGGGTCAATGACCTTTGACCCCCCCCCGGGGTCAATGACCTTTGACCCCCCCCCGGGGTCAATGACCTTTGACCCCCCCCCGGGGTCAATGACCTTTGACCCCCCCCGGGGTCAATGACCTTTGACCCCCCCCGGGGTCAATGACCTTTGACCCCCCCCGGGGTCAATGACCTTTGACCCCCTCCGGGGTCAATGACCTTTGACCCCCTCCGGGGTCAATGACCTTTGACCCCCTCCGGGGTCAATGACCCTTGACCCCCCCGGGGTCAATGACCTTTGCCCCCCCCCGGGGTCAATGACCTTTGCCCCCCCCGGGGTCAATGACCTTTGCCCCCCCCCCGGGGTCAATGACCTTTGACCCCCCCCGGGGTCAATGACCTTTGACCCCCCCCCGGGGTCAATGACCTTTGACCCCCCCCCCGGGGTCAATGACCTTTGACCCCCCCGGGGTCAATGACCTTTGACCCCACCCCCCTGGGGTCAATGACCTTTGACCCCCCCCGGGGTCAATGACCTTTGACCCCCCCCCCCGGGGTCAATGACCTTTGACACCCCCCCCCCCCCGGGGGGGGATCCTTTGACCCCCTACGGGGTCAATGACCTTTGACCCCCTCCGGGGTCAATGACCTTTGACCCCCTCCGGGGTCAATGACCTTTGACCCCCTCCGGGGTCAATGACCCTTGGCCCCCCGGGGTCAATGACCTTTGACCCCCCCTCCGGGGGGCCAAGGGTCATTGACCCCGGGGGGGGGGTCAAAGGTCATTGCCCCGGGGGGTGGTCAAAGGTCATTGACCCCGGGGGGTGGTCAAAGGTCATTGACCCCAGGGGTGGGGGGGTCAAAGGTCATTGACCCCAGGGGTGGGGGGGTCAAAGGTCATTGACCCCGGGGGGGGGTCAAAAGTCATTGACCCCGGGGGGGGGTCAAAAGTCATTGACCCCGGGGGGGGGGGTCAAAGGTCATTGACCCCGGGGGGGGGCAAAGGTCATTGACCCCGGAGGGGGTCAAAGGTCATTGACCCCGGAGGGGGTCAAAGGTCATTGACCCCGGAGGGGGTCAAAGGTCATTGACCCCGGTGGGTGTTAAAGGTCATTGACCCCGGGGGGGTCAAAGGTCATTAACTCCGGCATTCAAAGGTCATTGACTCCGGCGGTCAATGATCATTTATCCCGGCGGTCAAAGATCAGTGATCCCGGCGGTCAAAGATCAGTGATCCCGGCGGTCAAAGGTCAGTGATCCCGGCGGTCAAATGTCAGTGATCCCGGCAGTGAAAGGTCATTGACCCCGGAGGTCAAAGGTCATTGATCCCGGCGGTCAAATGTCAGTGATCCCGGCAGTGAAAGTTTATTGACCCCGGAGGTCAAAGGTCATTGATCCCGGCGGTCAAAGGTCATTGACCCCGGAGGTCAAAGGTCATTGACCCCGGAGGTCAAAGGTCATTGACTCCGGCGGTCAAATGTCATTGACTCCGGCGGTCAAAGGTCATTGATCCCGGCGGTCAAAGGTCATTGACCCCGGGGCAAAGGTCATTGACCCCGGGGAAAAGGTCATTGACCCCGGGGCAAAGGTCATTGACCAGCAGGGCAGAGGGAATCAACAGTCGGGCAGAGAGTATTCCCAGACAGAAGAAATTCCCCGGCGGACAGGGAATCTTCCGGCGGCCTTTGGTGACTATCAGGAACCTAAGGCCAGTATCGGTGGGCTCCGACCACTATATGCGGCCACTATCGTTGGGCTCCGGCCACTTCCGGCAGGTTCCTACATCCAGTACCGGCAGGCTCCGGCGAGTTCCGGCCACCCCATTTCGGCCGTTTCCGGCCAGCGTCATTAATTTTTACAGGCAAAATTATTTGGTATATCAATTTTTGAGAATCGCCGAGGAGGGCGCTTTGAAATATATAATTTTTTGTTGCATAATTTTAGGCGTCTATATTTTTACAATTATATATTGATATTTACTACGATCAAGGCCATTGATCCGTCCAAAGTTGGTTTTGTCAAACCCCGGAGGACACATGTTTTGGAGGTATATCTTTTGGAGTGGCAAAACTGCTTCACAAAATGGTTCGGGCGTATGCAAAAGTGTATCGTTCTTAAATGAATATTTTGAAAAACAATAAATCGATATTTCTCATAAATTACCGTTTTTTCATGGTTACCAATGGTTTTCAAGACTCTGGGCAAATATCGTATTTGCCAAGATTCGGTTCATATACGTATTATATATGCATTAATGCCGGCCTCTTGCTTACGAAGACAGAAGTGGACGAACAACTGGAAAAAAGCTATGCATTTAATGTCAGTGTGTTTCCTATTTGGTCGTTAAAACAATCGCAAATCTGGGAAGCTGCTTAAATATAAGTTCTTAATGTTTTTATTACCTTTTTGTCATATAAACTGATAAATTCTCTATTTTTCATTATACAGTATTCAGTCGTCGTATTTTTGTGAGCACCTGAGTGTCATTCGATAGGTTTCATCCGATACGGTTACTGTTAAAAAGATATTTGATAACAAAGAAATCAGAGCTCGCAAAATGTTGACCAAATTTAGAAGAACGAACTTCCGCTATTTTTTATATATGAGGTGTACGTATTAAACGATTATAATCGACAAAATTAATGGTTACTATGATGAACACTACCTCGGCAATAATTTCATTGACATAAATATTTTTAAAAAGTTAAATAATATTAAATAAGTTGATATTGCTTTGCCATATTCCTATTGCCTGCTGCATAGATCCCTCTTTTTTTAGCAACATATTATTCAAATCGATGAACTTAATCTATTTGAATAATTATTTCTTTGTTCATTGAGAAGTCCATTGAACCCAGAACAGGCGTTATCAGCTTTGTATGATGAAACAAAACTTGGAACTAAGCCGCTCCGTTAAATTTGCTATATCAACAAAATCTCTATCAAGATAATGTTAGATGCTACAAACGATAGATGTTATAAATGCATCAAATTTCGTATAAATAGCGGTTCTGTACACAGTTGAATTAAGTCAAATTGAACTATTTGCAAAATGAAGATCACTATTGTGCTACTGTTGTGCTGTGCTTTGATTGCCCATGTGCATGGTGCATCACGTAAATCGAAGGATTACTCTGATGATAGTTCCAGCAGCAATGAGCACAACTCAAACAGTGATGAGAGCAAGGAGCATGGTCATCATCACCAGCACCATAGTGAACACAGAAACGCAGCGCATCGTTCTCATGCCGACTGGAGCGTCGAGGCAGCTGATGAGTCAGATGTAAAGCCTTTCATACGCAAGATCAACGAGCGTCTGGAGAGCCTGCCCGATACCGCTCAAAATCGCGATCTCAAGAAAAATGTTATCAATCATGCTAAAGCTGAGCTGAAGGACTGCAAATTGCATGGCGGCAATGGCTACGACAAGCATTGCGTCGGACAACTTACGGGCACCACCATGGCAATGATCGGTCGTCTGGAGAAAAAGACAAAGCATAATTGAAACATGCAGACATAAAATGATATTCTAAAAAATAATTGATGGAACCTTTTTAGCATAAGTCCTTTTAAAAATATAAAGCATTTCAGAAAATTAAAAAAAATGTTTAAACTCATTTAACTGTAAGATCCTAAAGCTTCGACAGACGCTTCTTTAGCTTTTCCAAACGTTCGCGCTCCTGCTTCGAAAAGCCGCTCTTGTTGAAGAGCATTTCCTTATAGCGATCGCGTCGATTCTCATCCATTCTGTAGCGGCGCAACATATCACGTTTCTCAAAGATTGCAGTGCTTACGTCCTGACAATCTTTTGAGGGCATGCAAAAAGTCCAGGAGCCAAAGACAGTATCAATACAGCCGCAGGTGCGACAATAACCTTGGAGAGTAGAATTTTGAAGATTCATTGAACGCAGCAAAAATTTAATTGGCTAATAATACCCAGAAATGTGCCCATCAATTGCGTACCCATCTTACGCACGGTGATCAACAACGGACCACCAAGTATATTCGCAGTAAAAGCATTGAAATTCCAATCGCCCAAGTACTCTAGAAATTCATGCGCACGCGGTGGCATGGTCTCCATTACAGTTATTTTCAAAGGCGTAATAGCCTCCAGTTCTTCTGTTATATTGGCCGCTTTAACGCATTGTCTTGCAGCCTTGCCACCACCCGAATGATGATGAAACCAGCGACGTTTACGCTGCAGCCAAGCTGAAGCAGCGCTACCGCAAGGCAATGGAGCATCAGTTTGTGTTGTGTCGTTGCCTGAGATTTCGAAACGCACGCCGAGAAAACTTGACTCCCATGAACCGAGCAATTTGCAGGGCGCACCTGTAAAGAAATGGCGAAAATGATAGCATGAAGGCTAAATGAAATGTGTGTTGAACAAACAGTACAAGTGGCTAACCATCCGTAGGATTTGCAAAGCAACAGCTGCGCGTAGGCGTAGGCGGGGGACCAGCATTGTAGGCAAAGTATTCGGCGGGTGGTACGATGCGTGCGTCTTGCTGCTGCTTCAGCTGTTGCAGTGTTTCCAACTTAAGGAGAATTTTATCAAGTATGGCTGCAATGTGCGGAGTTGCTGGCGCAGATGCCACCGGCGCAGGTGCCACCGGCGCAGGCGTTACAACTGGTGCTGGTTGCATTACCGGTAAAGGTGTATTCATAGTTAGAGTGCCACTAGCTGCGTCTGCACGTTTCGTCTGCACCGGACTTGGTGCCGGCGTTATGTTGGAATTCATAGCGGTTGCAGGTTTTGCTAAAATTAAACAAAAATATATGAAACCAAACTAAAAGATTACATATGCTCATTAATTTACCGGAATTCTCAAAATGTTTACGCAGCATTTGTGCATAGTTCTGCTCCAGTGTGCTAGCGCCTGCATCAGTTAGCCGTTGCGCCAATTCCGTCGGCGTCATGTTCATCTTGCTAGCGGCATTCGAAAGCATGCTGCCGCCGCTTTGACCCAGCGCGCCCTGATTGAGTGTATATTCGAGCGTCTTGGCGATTACTTGCGGATCCGTCTGATTTGCATTGCGGCGTTGCAAATTTGAGTTGCGCTGCTTAAACTTACGAGTACGTTTCGGCATAAACGCTGTGCCACGCTGTTGCGCGCCGTTGCCCACAAGTGGCGCTGCATTAAAAACCGCATGCGGCGCCAAAGCAGCCGCCCGCAAATTTGCATCATAACTCTCACGTAAAGTCTCCACCTTGCGTGCCTCGTTCCACCAACGCTGCTTGGCACGCAATAGATCGTTAAGTATATTCAACTGCTTCTGATATTCATCGTAGAGGCTTTTGTACGGCGCACTTTCGAAAGCCTTCAGCGCTGTCTGTATATAGCTGGCATTTATGCCGGGATATGCATCCGATTTGGGCGTACCGAAATCAATTACGGGAAATTTCAATTTATTCTGTTCAGCATTTTTCCCAGCAGCAGTTGGCTTGAGTGTAGTTGCAGCGCCGCCCTTTGGCATCAGTGGCACCTCATTCCAAGAGGATTGCTTATATTTTGAGTTCGGTAAGAAGTATGGATTCTGGAAGACCGAATTCGCGGCATCATTTATTTGCGTTTTCTTGTTTGCTTCAAGTTTCTTGTTGTACATTTCGACTGTTTTACGTGGATCACTGGGTGTAGCAGCAGTAGTGGAAGTGGCCTGTTGCTTGTTTGCCTGTACAGTTTTTGGTTTAGGCGCAATCTTTGGTTTAGTGCTAGGTTCCTGTGGTCCTGTTTTAGCACTCTGCTTACGTACCTTAGCACTCTTGGTCATCTCCACATTTCCGGTCTTCTTGGCCGCACTACAAGGACAGACCGATTGTGTGTCGGCGGCGCTGCGCTGATTTTTTTGCTCAACATGCTCTTGACCCTCTTTCTTCGGACTGATCGCTCGAACACGTTTACTCTGTTTTAGTATTGAGTCCAGTCTCTTTTTATACTCATCATATAAACCGCCAATGCGTATCTGTTTGCGATTTGAGTTAATATCTTGTGTAACACGTTTGAAGAGCTTACAGGCTCTATTTGCTAATTCCAGATCCATTTCCGTGTTGTCAAAAATATTTGAGAGTTCACATGTAGCGCTCTTAGCCTGCTCAGCAGCTTGATTAGTATTAGTGACATCTGCTGAGCTAGTAGAACTTTGTAGGTTGTTTCGCTTTTTGAAGTTAATTGGACGATTTGTATCTGCTTCATTCATAACTATATCATGCTGTGGCTTTTCTTCAGCTGGATGTTCATTAGCGACCCGCGTAACTTCTTTCTCCTCGTGCTCATTTACATCCAAGACTTTATCCAATTGCTTATCTATTTCATTCGCTTCCATGGCTTCAGCTTCGACATCACCACTATCATCCAATGTCTCTGTATTGTCTTGTTTCTGCTCATTTTCAGTGTCCATTTGCGGTTTCATATTATCAAACTCATTGTGATCAAATTTACCATATGCTCCAAGTCGTCGCATTACATCATCATCTTTTTTCTCTGCAGCCTCCTCCTCCTCCCGCAGAATGTCTGTTCCACGTTTGGTATCTTTCACTTCGTGTAACTGTTCGTCATCTATGACCACCGAATTTTTGCCATCCTGTTCATCTACCTCATCTTGGTTGCTGTCGCTATAGGTGTCCTTCTGTACCAAATAACGTTGCTCCGGCGATATCTCTGAGCGCTTACGTTGCTGACCATATAAGCTCAATAGCACATTGAAATGTTTGTCATTTATGGGCGATTTAAAGTCTCTCGTATATCTTGGTTTTGGTTGCCATTGTTGCTCTTGGATAAATTGTTCCGTGGTTCTCTTGATTTTTTGTAATATAATGAAACATATGAAAACTAATTCGATAATATAACTTTTTCGAGGTAAAATGCATTTCATGGTTTAAAGAACAAATATTTAATAGGTGATATGTGTTACGCATTCAAAAAACATTCCAACAAATAAAAAGTTAGTTTCGTCTAATAATTATATTTGAATTTATTGTTTTGAGTTTAAACGCACTGGAACTTTATAGAATTGGATCAGGCTTTTCAAAATATTATTGAGATAAGAATTATAGAAACAGAGATACGTTAAAGTAGTAAGGTTATTTTTATTTTTTTTTTGTTTTTATTTATTGAAAGCAAAAAGTTTTATTTACCATTTCATTTGCAAAAAATATTGTTTGGTGTAGATCCGAATTTCTTCGCGGGGGAATAAACAAGACTCTTAATCGAAAACGTTATCGAAAATTGGCTGGAGTCCATCAGAGCAAAGATTGAGAAGCTACTTGACGTACTACTTCGGTATAAGAGATAAGTTACTCAATTTACAACAAAGACTTTTTAGATTCTAATCATTTAAAATATTTCGCCGAAATATTTTTCGACATATTTTTAGTTAAGCACATATTTAATGAAAGATGTCGATTAATCTTTTAAAATTTTATTGCATATTGTTGTTATCTGTTGTTTATAAGAAATCCAAAGCTTTTTTAAAACTATTCACAGGAAATAGTTCATCCCATAACTTAAAACGTTCTTGATAGATGCCACCAGATTTTAGAGTAGATTTTGCTCCGATTTCTAGATATTCTTTATTTTGTGGCGTATAAAGTGGCCAATTCAGATCTTGCAAGTAGGGATCGCTTGCATTATTGGGATCACTGCAAGTAGTAAATAATAATTATTAGTAAAATTTACTTAAACATTTTCTATTAGCTATACAAACCTTTTTATGGCAAATTCTGTCCACATGCGTGTAATGCGTTCGATAAGCTCATTTTCAGGATCATTTTTCGAAAACAAGGGCGTCAGCACGGGCATATGGAACAAATAAAGCAGTTCATCATGGTGTACAGCACCTGTGTATAAAAAAAGTGTGTCAAAAAGACTTAAAATGTAAAGCTATGTATACTAAATACGTTGCCCACCATAAGTCTGATTGCTATCCGGCGGGTACATGAAATGACTGTAGCGCCCTTTGTAGGTGAAGAAGTAAGTGTAAACCGGTGTATGCTGCGCCATTAAAGTCAAAAAGCGATGATACTCAAAGCCAATTATTGCGTCACTCATCATTTCGCCAACCGATTCCAATGAATCTGGCAAACTAAGATGTGCATTCTGCAAATACTTGTAACGGAATATTTTGCTAATCTCATAGGAACGCGGCGTATCGCGTTCATAGAGCAGCGCAATGGGCGCATAGTGTTCGAAATCCTCATTAAATCCTTGTGCAAAAGTTTCATTTGAAAGCGTAACTGTAAAATTAAATGTTTAACATTTATTTGCAGAACATAAGTTGTTGTGCTTAGTGTTTACCATATGAGCAAGTAATAAATTCGAACTCCGTGATGCCAGTTATGAGTGGAACTTTGTGAAAATCGCCACGTTCTACAGTTTCCATCGGATGCTCGACTAAATAGCGTTCCTGTCCGTAATCCGATTCAATTACAGGCAACCAATTCAGCACCGGATTCCAGCCGAAATCAAACATTTCATCCTGCGTGTTCACAAAGTCAAGCATTGGTTTCTGCAAACAGCATTATTCGACTTGTTTCATGTTTATTTCAATAAAAGCTGCAATACATACTTGTCGCAAGCAATCTTCCAAAGCCTTAATCGGTGTCTCTGGGCAATGCAGCAAACGCGCTTGACGTTTTGCCAAATGCATATCACTGCGTGCATAGTTCCATTGTCCCAGTGGTGAGGCGCTCATAGCAATGCCACGATGGAACAGACCCTTCGCCATTGGGGATAGCATGTGTAGACCAACACTCAAGCTGCCGGCGCTATAGCCTAGCAGTGTCACTGATTTCGCATTCCCGCCGAATTTTTCTATATGCTTCTGCACCCAACGCATGGCCAGTACCTGATCCTTGAGTCCGGCATTACCCGGCGCTGCAGCACTGTCTGTTGCCAGAAAGCCAAGTGTACCAAGTCGATAATTGATAGTCACCAAAACTACATCGCGATCCATAAGATGTTGTGGTCCAGCGAAATTTTTACTCTGCCCGGAACGAGAATAGAAACCGCCGGGATGTATATAAATAATAACCGGTTTCGAGGCGTTTAAGTCTTTTGTATAGACATTTAAACGTAGACAATCTTCCGATAGATCAGTTAGATTATCTGTCGTTTGCGGGCACATTGGACCATCGACAGTAGCATTGAAGACATCGGGGTGCCAAGCATGCACGGGACGAGGATTGCGAAAACGCAGCTCACCGGTTGGTGATTCAGCGTAACGCAAACCGCGAAATGCATAGAATTTTGCACCAAGACGAGATGAAAGCGTTGTGCCTACCACTCTACCCAAAGCTGTTTCGACCTCAATGTTATCAGCGGCAGCAGAAACGTCGGCAGCCGTAGAGCTGCTAAATCCGACAGTGATCGCCAGAAGCGCAAAAATAGAACATACTATTTTCATATTGTCTAATCTGTGCGTTCGAACGCTACAAGCGCTCGGCTGTCACTAAACTGAATTGGTTTCGTTTCATGTATTCCATATTTATAGCTTAAAAAATCAAGTTAATTTACAACGTTGCAAGTACATATAATCTGTGACGTTTTTTAACATTTATTGCAGCTAATACATTAAATTTCGTTAAGCCTCTGCTTTATTAAATATTGTAGGTAACGATTTTCGATATTTTTTGAAACTAACACTTTCACTTAACCCGACATATATTTTTAAGATGACAATTTTCAAACAGTCTTCCACAAGTATAAATAACTCATAATTCTCAAATTCGAACTTTCAAACACACATCATTTCTTCTAGCAAAGTTTATAGTATCTCTATACCATATCATTCTCTAGATATGCCTTTACAATTGAGCTGATACCCTGGGCACCCGCCTGGCGTCATGCGATATAATTGAACGTCATTGCAGCCAAAGCACTCCTCGCGATCTGCTGGCGAATTTTCTTCACATATTTACAGGAGCACCAGTCAAACTGCCTAAAATAGGTAAGTCATTAACAAGCAGACCGCAGACTATACAGAAAAACATAACGTTTAGCCTAACCAGCTAGCCAGAGGCTTCCAGAAACGTAGAAGAAAAGCTGGAATTAGAATAAGACGCCTGCAAAGCAATCTTTCCAGGGAACTAAACTTAAGTACATACTCACTGTAAACATTCACAGTCTGAATTGATAATGATTATTTTAGTAATTTTTGTTCATCTTAAAATTTGTCTGCATAAGCTTAGCTGTAAGAAAGCAGCAAAGAAACTATTGCACATAGCGCTAAAAATAATATTTAAATCAAACAACATATGTTCGAAGTTTTTACCCTATTGCGAACCACTCTTCAACAATAAATGTTGAATTGTTTACAATGTTTATAAAAAATATTTTATTTAAAAGTTCGACATGGAAGCAGAACAAAGTTCAAAAAAATTAACTTGCGACATTTGCAAATTCACAACAGATAACGGCTTAGATACGCTCGCCTACGGCGAACGGATGTTTAAGCAGACGCGCACAGTACACTATTATTGTCTGGTAGTTATTATAATTAAAATAAACAAATGTTATCTGTTGCTTATAAGAAATCTAAAGCTTTTTTAAAACTATTCACAGGAAATAATTCGTCCCACAACTTAAAACGTTCTTGATAGAAGCCACCAGATTTTAGAATAGATTTCGCGCCGATTTCTAGATATTCTTTATTTTGTGGCGTATAAAGTGGCCAATTCAGATCTTCTAAGTAGGGATCGCTTGCATTATTGGGATCACTGCAAGTAGTAAATAATAATTATTAGTAAAATTTACTTAAACATTTTCTATTAGCTATACAAACCTTTTTATGGCAAATTCTGTCCACATGCGTGTAATGCGTTCGATAAGCTCATTTTCAGGATCATTTTTCGAAAACAAAGGCGTTAGCACGGGCACATGCAACAAATAAAGCAGCTCATCATGGTGTACAGCACCTGTGTACAAAAGGAGTGTCTTAAAAGAGTAAAAATGTAGAGCTATGTATACAAAATTCGTTGCGCACCATAAGTCTGATTGCTTTCCGGCGGGTACATGAAATGACTGTAGCGCCCTTTGTAGGTGAAGAGGTAAGTGTAAACCGGTGTATGCTGCGCCATTAAAGTCAAAAAGCGATGATACTCAAAGCCAATTAGTGCGTCACTCAACAATTCGCCAAACGATTCCAATGAATCTGGCAAACTAAGATTTGTATTCTGCAAATATTTGCAACGGAATACTTTGCTTATCTCGTAAGAACGCGGCGTGTCCCGTTCATAGAGTAACGCGATGGGCGCATAGTGTTCGAAATCCTCATTAAAGCCTTGTGCAACAGTTTCATTTAAAAGCGTATCTGTAAATAAAATGTTTGACATTTTTTTGCAGTGCATAAATAGTCGTGTTTAGTGCTTACAGTATGCGCCAGAAATAAATTCGAACTCCGTGATGCCAGTTATGAGTGGTACTTTGTGAAAATCCCCACGTTCTACAGTTGCCATCGGATGTTCGATCAAATAGCGTTCCTGTCCGTTATCAGATTCAATTACAGGCAACCAATTCAGCACCGGATTCCAGCCGAAATCAAACATTTCGCGCTGCGTGTCCACAAAATCAAGCATTGGTGTCTGCAAACAGCATTATTCGACTTGTTTCATGTTTATTTCAATAAAAGCTGCAATACATACCTGTCGCAAGCAATCTTCCAAAGCCTTAACCGGTGTCTCTGGGCAATGCAGCAAACGCGCTTGACGTTTTGCCAAATGCATATCACTGCGTGCATAGTTCCATTGTCCCAGTGGTGAGGCGCTCATAGCAATGCCACGATGGAACAGGCCCTTCGCCATTGGCGAAAGCATGTGTAGACCAATACTTAAGCTGCCGGCACTATATCCCAGAAGTGTCACTGAATTCGCATTCCCGCCGAATTTTTCAATATGTTTTTGCACCCAACGCATGGCCTGTACCTGATCCTTGAGTCCGGCATTACCCGGCGCTGCCGCACTGTCGGTTGCCAGAAAGCCAAGCGTACCAAGTCGATAATTGATAGTCACCAAAACTACATCACGGTCCATAAGATGTTGTGGTCCAGCGAAATTTTTACTCTGCCCGGAAACAGAATAGAAACCGCCGGGATGTATATAAATAATAACCGGTTTCGAGGCGTTTAAGTCTTTTGTATAGACATTTAAACGTAGACAATCTTCCGATACATCAGTTAGATCATCCGTCGGCTGTGGACACATTGGACCGTCGACAGTAGCATTGTAGACATCGGGGTGCCAAGCATGCACGGGACGAGGATTGCGAAAACGCAGCTCACCGGTTGGTGATTCAGCGTAACGCAAACCGCGAAATGCATAGAATTTTGCACCAAGACGTGATGTAAGCGTTGTGCCTAGCACTCTACCCAAAGTTGTTTCGACTTCAATGTTATCAGCAGCTGCCGCAGTGGCGACGTCGGCAGCCGTGGAGCTGCTAAAGCTGACAGCGAACGCAAGAAGCGCAAAAATTGAATATACAGCTTGCATATTGTTTTATCTATGCATTCGAACGCTTCAAGCACGCGGACGGCACTAAACTGAATTCGTTTCATGTATTACATATTTATAGCAAAAATAAATCAAGTTTATTTACAACGTGGAAAGCACCATTAATATGTGACGTTTTTCAATGGAATACAACATTTATTGCGGTTAATACTTTCAATTTGGTTAATATAATTCTATACTTGTATTTTTATTTTTATATTTTTATAAAATATAATTACATATTCTACTCAAAATATATGTATGTATCTTCTTTATGTGTATCTGTTTTCTAACGAAAGTATATGTATCTGATTGGTGTAGTTTCAAAATACCACAAAGATCTATAAACATATACTATGCATTCCAAGAAGGCAACCCCAGTGCTCCAGACCATTAGCGAGGATTCTTCACCCATTATAATGCTTTTGATTATCAAGAGCAAAACTCAGAAAACAGTGTATATTTGCACGCGCAAACCCATTGTGGACAGAATATACCAAAGAGTATCCAACAGTGTCAAACCGTTACTATTCAGGCAAAAATAACAGGGCACTGACTGGTTCCTAGAGGGCACTTTCAACATGAACACGAACTATTCCTTCTGGTATCTTACGAAGCGATGTAAGAGGTATGGTATGAAGGCAAACATCACCAAAGCTGCCCATTCGCAAAGCAGTTGAAAACAGCCAGATTCCATCAGGAGTGTGCGAGAACTTGAGACGACGACTTAGAGGACAGGTTCTAAACTTCTGACTACTCCAATGAACAGGACTTTTTCGGTGATTTGGTATGGTGTGGAATCCAGCATGAAAAGAGCCACATAGCTGTTTGTTAGGGAAGCATACTAAGTCCCACCTTGTACACTCTTTTCACTTGGCGTACAACAAGGTGCACATCTACAAGGTACCGCACCAACCTGGCATTATTCTTCTAAAGTTAACTATATATTCACTTTAAGCATTCCTTTCATCCTCTCTGCAGTCAGTAGTAATAATATATACTTTAATAATGTTTTGTTTTTAAAAATTGTGTAGATAAGCTTAACTGACGAAAGAAAGAAGCAACTGCACAAACCGCTACAAATAAGATTTAAATCAAAAAAACATATGTGCGGAATATTTCAACAGGGCTGCAAAACATTTACCTGAAATCAGCTGCCCTATAATGCGAACCACTGCTCAACACTGTGTGTTGAATTAGGTGAATAAATGGACGCGTATTGTTTACAATGTTTATAAAATATAAAATTCATACAACCAACATTTAATTGAGAAGTTCGACATGGATGCAGAAAAAAGTGCAAAAAAATTAACTTGCGACATTTGCAAATTCACAACAGATACCGGCTTAGATACGCTCGCTTACGGTGAATGGATGGTGAAGCAGACGACCACAGTGCACTACTATTGTCTGGTAGGTATTCTAAGTACATATAAATATGTATTATTTACGTGCTGAAATGTATTTTTCTGTTCTGTCAGCTACTATCTACCGAATTGCCACAGCGTGGTAATGACTCTGGTGGCATACTCGGCTTTCTATTACGCGATATACGACATGAAGTGACCGCTGCTGCACGTCGCCAATGCAAATTTTGTACTCAGCCACATGCAAGCATACGCTGTACCAAGTGCAAAAAATTCTTTCATTTATCCTGCGCACGCGATTATAATTGTCTGTTGCACTTCATGGACGAGTTTCCCGCATGGTGCGATGAATGTGCACCAATTGATGACTATCAACGCGAGCTCGTTGCAAAGCCGCCGCCTAATCCCATCTGCGACATTTGCGTTGTTCCGCTGATTAGTGTTACTTCAAAAAGATCTGTAGTCTATGGTGATTGTTGTCGCAAAGGCTTTGCACATCGCGTCTGCATGCAGCGTTATGCCTTAGCTTCCGGTTATTATTTGCGTTGCATCTGGTGTCGCGGCGTACAGTTTCGTACACTAATAAAAAAGCAGGGCATCTTTGTACCCGATCGTGAAGCATCGTGGGAACGTGAAAAAAAGGCATTTTCGGAATTATATAGCAGACATAAACGCTGCGATTGGCTAAATTGTTTGTGCCCCAAAGGACGCAGTTACGAAACAACAAAAAATTGGAATCTCCTGCTGTGTAAGCTTTGTGCTTCATTTGGCGCACATAGTAAATGTATAGGCGTAGGAAAAACAGCTATCAATGATTTCAAATGTCCAACGTGTCAGGAGGTTGAAGATAAACTGGAGCAAAATCTAATTACCGAAAATGATGGTATCGACACCTCATTCTATGTGCTCAAACAGAAAAAAACGCCAAATGACACAATGTCGTTCATACGCGAAACGCCAAATTTCTCTGACGATGAGACTCTGTCGCAAGCAAGTTTTATTACAGTTGTGCCATCACAGCAAAATCAACTAACTCAAATAATACTCAAAGTACCACTGCAGCTAAAACGTTCATATCGCATTAGAGAGCAGCCGGAGTACTTCTATCTTGAAGTTTATGCATTTGCTGATCAGGATTCGTTGAATTGTGTTGGCACTTGGGTACTGCGTTTTACTAACGATGACCCACGTGTACAGGACAAGTCGGAAAATGCGTTGACACATATTACAGTCAACGATAAAGATATATATAGGCATAATTCAGATCGTGGCATATTTGATGAAGCGGATAATTTAATTGCGTTACACAGTTAAAAAATTAATGAAACTTTTTAAAATTGCCTTTTGGAAATTATGCAAAATGTATGGAAATCTGTAATAACACGATTTAAAATCAGGTAATGTTACTGAAAATTAAAATGTTAAATATTTTATATATCTCCTTTCTTCTTACAATTAGATATTTGCGCATTCGTACAAACCGACAGGACTATATAACTCAGGAGTATCATGAGTGTTAAAGAAACAAAAACCAAAAGTTATAAGTCTAGTTGTTGCTATAATTTGTCAAATAATTAATTACATAAAGATATAATGATAATATGATGGTGGAACGAATTTAATTATAATTTAATATGCCAAATAATGTTATTTGCTGCTATTTAACTTCACACTCAACTACGTACTCTCATCGTTGAACCAACGCAATATGCGTAACATTGTCTTCGCCGAGTACAAGCAAAAAGGATACTCATCATAGCAGCGCTCGGCGTCAGTTTTCAGCGCAAGTCCACGACTGAATGCACGCGCAATTTTCGCTGGCACTACATCCAGCGAATCTTTAAGAAAATTAATCAACATGTTTGCCTCCTCCGATTGCTTCTCAGCGCCTGACATAACCTGACAAATTAACGATTGCAGGCATTCGAAAGGATCGCGCGATAGTATGCGTTTCCAGTCAATTGATGTTGACCGTACAGCGCCATCCACGCCAGCGCCAATTTCATCTGAAGTATTTAAGGCCCAACTAAGTTCATGATGTTGCAAGTCGCGCTTACCGCGCTGTTGTTGTAAGGCTGCACTTGCACTCATTAGATATTTAGTTGCACGTTGTACCGGTTTGCGTATTTTATTCCAATCCTGTGCCAACAAATGCATCATGTACATAGCACCCAAACCCATGCCCATTAGCAAGAGCAATCTGAAAATATGTATGTTTAAGATTTCTACTCGGTTACCAATATTGGAGTGAAATACCTGAAACCCATTATTTTTTAAACAATTCAACGAACACTTCAAACAGACAACGTCACGCTCCTGCGTTTAATTCGCGAATGCGCGAAAATCAAGCACAAAACTAACATTTACCCAAAAGCCTGTTGCTTCATTAACCAAAATATCCCAATTGAAACCGGAAAATTTAGTTTCCGGCCTCTATATTGTTTGGTATCGGTGACATAATAGCCAAGTGCCTCCTCCTTCTACTCTACTCTGAAACAAATTGGAAGCTGGTTAGTTAAACCAGTTTTTGGAATTTTCCACATACACAGCCTTGTGTATGCCAATGTATAATAATTTTTCACTTTCAATGTTGCGGTCGAGCAGAAATGTTAGTCAAAATTGATTTATAAAACAATAATGGTACCAAAAAGCATTGATGCTCTTCACGCATGTATTGATAGTAATCCGATCTTGACTATTGAAATTATGCAATTCTGTATTGTGTATTTTGGGTTGCTTAAGTATCAAGGATCACGGTATATTATACGCTGGGTATACTCGTTGCTTCACTGTTCTATGAGTATTCGTAGACGTAGTGGTAGAAAACATGGTGAAAGAGTTTAGCCAAAATAAATAAATTTTGATGTCATTATCTGCAGAACTTGAACTCACGTTCAGAACGACTATCATTCATTCAAGCCAATTGAACTGACTTCGGTGGTCATTGAGCGAGCACATGCTCTTGCTTAAGTAAGCCATTGCTTCCAAAGTATTTTTATTGACACATATCAAACATTTATTGTTTGCTTGTTTGTGTTTCAGTAAATTAAATCGTTTTGCAAAGAAAAGAGAAACAGATGCTTGACCACTTTGCGCATATCCGCCAAAAGGTTCTTTCTATATATTTTTTTTTAAATATTCATTTATGCCGTATCAACATTTGCTCAAGTGTCTCGGGAGGTCCAAGCGTTGAGTCGTGCCAACGATGACCCAGTTTTCGGGGTTTATATATTTGCGCTACCTTACAATGCCATGCCTCCCTCTCTTAAGCTAAGAACCTGAAAAATAAAAGCAAATCACAGAACTCTGCTTTTCAATTGCGCTTCAAGTTTATTTTCGTTAATAAAAAATAAAAGTGGTCTCGTTTCGTTACACTTCATCGGTGGATGAGTCAATATGAAAGTTATTTCGCTCAGTTAGCTGCTGTCTGCCAAGTCATTTAAGCACATGTCTACAAACAGAGTTCTCACTTGGATGGTTCAGTTCCAATGTTCTTAAGTGCTCACCACAACCAGGTGTTAATGAACCTTATCAATGCGGTCTGTGACTTGTTTACGTACGTGCAGGATAACTGAAATAACTTCGACACCTTTGTACAATCGTTTGTTTTTGCTGTGCGATCTTAATGTGGATGATGTTGTTGTTGTTGTGGTTGGGCTCGTTAAGCCCAGCCATTCGAATGGCACGCGTCCAGCAATTTTTGCCCATTTATTTTTAGAACTCGCCATATGCGTCTGTACGGGAATTGAGTAAACCAGCCAACGAGTACAAACCATCCACCACTCTATTTCAATTCAATGCAACGCGTCACGTGCACAAGGACATTCCAAGGCTAATTACGCTGAGCCATGCAGTCAGCCCAACCATTTAAACAGCGCCTGTTCTGGCGCTGACAAACAAATAGACTGGAGTCGAGTGCAGTGCAGTCGAGTTGTATTGTACTCCATGTACTAATAGTAATTGCAGCTAGTACCTATCTAACTAACTATTGGCTCGATCAATAACTACACCACCTCCTCATCCTGCTTGTTGTTGTTGCTGTGCGCGAAGGCAATCTACATCGTGTATCTTTGCATCGCCAAATGAAGCTGGCGCGCATGCGTTGTCGTTCGTGTTGAGCGAACACTTCTGCAGACACTTACGCGCCCAAATAGATGCTTAATTAGTTGGGTAATTTATATTTATTATGGGCTTCCTAATCTCTTTGCATAATTTGCTTTGCATAAAAATCGCATAGAGACATCGTTTGAAGGTATGTTCCGATGGTGTACATCTTCGTTCGTTTGTTGGCATTTTTCAGCTTGGCGTGTCTTGGCTGCAGCACAGGATGTGCATCGTAAATGTCTTGCAGCCAAGTGAAATATAGTTTCGTATTTTTTAAGTTAAACATAAACAAATCATTTGATCTAATCAGTTAAAGCCAAATCAAGGAAGCAATCAAAATTGATTGAAATAGTTAAAATTCGTTCTGTGCTCCACGAATGAGTAAGAAGTGTTATTTGGAATTTACTCCCATAAACACTTTATTTATACGAATCAGTAATTAAATCATTTCGTTTTAAAAAAAAGGTTCATAATTTTAAGTATAAAGTAGCGTTCTTAGCGTGCGCCTTCGAAAGTTTTAAATCCGGAGTCACTTTCTGTAAGGATGAAAATGGAAATCTGCTTACGGATGAACAGGAATCACTGAGATTATGGAAAACTCAAATTTCTAACCAACTCGGAGGCGATGAAGCGCACAATTCCACCGATAGAGAAATGACACCGGAACCACCAGTTAATGATGGCACTATTGTAGAGCCACCGGACTATAACGAGGTCGATTCGGTTATTAAAAAGCTGAAAAATAACAAAGTGCAGGCTCTGTTGGGATTATGGAGCCTGGCGCGCCTTCCTAAATGCGGCCATTTAAGTAAGTAAACTTTAATCAAAATTTAAATTTAGTTAAAAAAAAACAAAGCATTTTTTTTTAATTATTCAACTGCAATTGGTATAATTTGGACCACCAAAAAGAGTAGATCCCATACAATCCACCTATCGCTTTCGCAATTTTTGTATAAAAAAATATTATTGTTCTTATTTTAGATACAAATTTCGAATTTGGTGCACATTGAATCTTAATAAAAAATGTTCCATATAGGTCCAGATCGGATCACTGAAAGTGGTAACCCCATATGAAAAACTTCTGTTGTTATTGGTTAACTATGCACTCAGACATATATGGCTAGACATGTCTAGATCGACTTGTCTCGTTATATTAAACAAGAATGCATGGGATCTTTGGACATCTCCACATTTTGACCTTTTAACTTGCTACAAATTTTTTTTATTGCAGGTCATAAAAACTTCAATATAGAAATTAATCAGCCGAGCAAAACCAGCTATTTTTCTATATAATATATTATTTATTATTCATCTCAGTAATTATTTGATAATACATAACTATTAAAGACATTAAAAACCAAAATGAATATACTTGACTTCTTCATTGCTGTTGATACAGAAAAGTTTGCCTCATTAGCTGAAGCTAAAGTATATCCATTACATAGGAATATAGAAGAAACATACTAGCAGTGATATGATATGAGATGATATACTTATGTTAGCCAACACATATAATTAGCGTCGAAATGCAGATGCAATCGCACAATTATGAACCATTATAGTACCTACTAGTTGCCGTTGCCACTGAGTATAATGAAGCCTGCGGGCCTCATTATTGTCGGTTGTTGCATGGCGTCTTCTTGGAGTTCGCGTTACTTCCACGCCCTCGTCTGGGATGCATGGTGCATGGTGCAGCAGGAGAAAGTGCTTAAGCGCACGCGCAAGCGCATAACACGCTGATATCATTAACTAATATGAGAAATTAAGCGATATGTTTGTTAAGCATTCGACGTTTATTTCATTCTAGGCTCATGACGGCTTATGATTCGCTGTCGTAAAAATTAAAATACAATGCATGGAGCTCCAATGCTGGGTGGTTGTATCTACACGTACAAAAGATATGATTTCATTCAGTGTGCACCATGTCTGAGCTATTGTTAGCTTAGTTTATGAGCTTGGCTTAAAAAAAAAAAATAGAAAAAAAACTGCAACAATTGCATGTCGAAAATCTTTGAATTTGCTTTGGTTCTGATGGTGAAAGGGCCATTGACATCCAACTGCATAGTTGTAATTAAATGTGTGCAGCATTTTATAGCGCCCCCGGATGCTAATTATCAAATTATATATATGTATATATAGAAATTTATCTTTCTAATGTATGTACATGTACGACGAGGGGTCTTGTAAAAGTATGAACGTATTTTGATATAAATCTCAGAATTAAATAACAGTAGCCTAAGGATAGTGAATTTCAGTAAAATGTGAGTTATGACCGAGGAAACCTAGTTACTGGATTTATTATTATACGTATCTCGAAATCAACATAACCCAAGGAAAAGCTTCTATCTCTTATAGTCTCCAACTTATCTTTGTTCATACAGACTGCTATACGGATTTGTCTTTATGGATTCAATTTTTGATGTTCATCTTTTATAGTGTCTGCCTCGTCTCCTTTTGCCTGCTATGAATATTTCTGCCTAACTAAATATATCCTTTTAGACTAAAGGACCTGGTTATAATAACACAAGTTCCATTAAATAAGATGTTTTAACTTTTTGTTAATTAAAATTCGATTCAAACATTAGCATATAGTTCACAAGCAGTTTATACTACTGCCTCATTGTTAAGAGACGATGAATCTTTTGTTTTATTTAAATTTTTTATTTGTTTCGATTTATTATTTGTTTCTTAGTTTAATGGACGGAATGTTATCCGTTTGGGTTTTCTAATATTTCGGGATAAATTGGGATGGTTGGGAATGGAAATGTAACGTGTGCTCAAATGTTTTCAATACTTAAAAATGTGTTCTACGGTATGGCTGCAAAAATATCCACAGAGTCGTACCTCGATGGTTGTAGAATAGTCTTGGATATTATTTTATACAAGTAAGAAAATTACAGTCGATCATAACCAGTACCAGTGCAGGTCGCCTAACAAACGCCTTAAATGTTTTCCTAGCTTATGGCCAAGCAGTGCTAAACAAAAAAGTAGGATATTAATAAGAAAAATTGGTACTAACGAAAAGTATTTTGCTCCTCCCACTTTTCACTGCACGAATAAGTGCTAATAAAACATTTTTATTATTATGTATGCAAAGAAAATGGAGGACGGCTATATCGGCTATATTCTGACAATAATTTTTATTTATCTTAACAAAGTTTTATTAAACCACTCGCATCTTATATTTTTTTTTTATGCCGTTTTAGCCAAATTACGATTACATATCTTTAAGACGTGGCGCTAGACAAACACGATTAAGTGAAATGCTGCTAATTATTGAAGATATGCACAACAGCTCAACACCCTCATTCTGTGGCACGGATGCGGATGTGTTAAAATTCTACTGCAACAACATAAAATGTATCTTTTACGTGTTTAAAACTGAAACAGCAGCTGCAGCAATCAACAGCAGATCCGATGATCGCAGAAGTTCCTTTTTTCTTTAATATCAATTCCATTTGCAATTCGTTTGCTTTGGGCTTATAACGCTTTTATGTGCTATTAATGATGCGAACTTCTTGTTTTAGCGCGCTGCTCGGTGCTGTTCTGTACTCTCGATACTCTTTTTTTTTCTTTCACATATGAAAAATCTAGAGCTGCAGCTTCTTCGCTGCTGCGGTTCGGTTTTAGTGTAGTTCTTCACAATATAAAGCCAAGCTTCACTGCTTACACATCGTCATTTTCGTTGCGACCGACAACTGCGCCGCTTGGAACAGAACGTATCTACAAGATACAAAGTTTTCAATTTAAGAACAAGGACTTTAATCCTTTTGTTAAGCGTGAATTATACATCAAAACGATTTCATTCAAAGTGAGCACTTAAAGTTTTTGTTATAAAGTTTTTTATATTATTCTATGCTAATGTGAAAATAATGCAGAAAATGTTCTAATAAGCCGTGAAGTAGTTGTGATTTGTTGCAGCAGAAAAAGCGCGAAATATAAAACTGAAAATGCCAATCATCAACTCGAATAATTCTTGTATTGTGCTCGTTCGCATGCTGATCGATAACTGCACGGTGTACAATGAGCATATTAGATAATCAGATCAGATCATTTGCAAATTACCAATTGCATCATGCATCAGTAGTAATATTATTCTTATTAGTTGCAGCTTATGCTGTTATGTAATTGAGCGCGAAGAGTTCGGAATAGGTGTAAAGTTTTGCAATTAGTACGAGAGTTATTAACTCTTTTTGTAGCTTGGTATGAAATTTATATGCTTCACATATAAATTGTATTGTTATCAGTTTTTAGGAAGTGTTTTAAATGTAATAATTGCTGGCTCGAATCGGTGTGTATAAAGTATCTCCATAGTGTATCTTCTTGAACTGGCTATAATTCTTCAATTAGAGATTATAATTTATTATTATTAAAAAATTAAAAAAGTTCAACTTTGAGATTAGATTGCAAATATCCTACCTACAACTCTCTAATTGGAAAATAATTTAATACCTTTTTTTTGATAAATTTACTAAAATTCAAAAACAATTAAAATTAAAATCGATCAAAGTTTAAGTTAATTTACGATTTGAAATATTTTGTTTACTCTAAATATAAAAGGACATAACGAGAAGTACATAATCATGCATTAGTTACTCTAATCCAAATATTAAATATTTAGTTTAATTTTAATAAGCCTATTAAAAAAAAAAAATTTTTATAAAAAAAAAAAACAAAAAACTTCAAGGTCACGTTTTAAGGACCAATAGTAATCAGCTTATATGTTCGTATTCCATCTTCCCTTATATCTTGTTTCCATTTTATTATAATACCCCAATAGAACCATTCCCTGGTACTTGGGAGAGTAATCTAATTTATTAAAACGAAAATGGAGTTTAAATTTTTATGTTCCAATGATTCGGCCAGTGATGAAATAACAGATGAAGATATTTTAGCCATATCAATTGGTTTTAGGCATGTCTGCTGTATATAGTTTAAATAAAGTTTGGCTCAGTACTCTTTTTTGTGCTACTCCAGCAGATACTAGTCGTATCGTCGAAAATTTGCCCCTTACTGACAAAATCAAGGATAATTTTCCATTCATTTAATAGTAAAAATACTCGATCAAGACATAATCAAGACATATAGGCAGTAAGCCTATTCATCTATAAGATTCAAAATGTCGTTCAGGTTTAAGTACCATTGTACACTTCCACTGAAAAGGGATGTGAATTATGCGAAATATGGCTTTAAGAAGTAGCACCAATGTTTTACAACCATTATTTGATGTTTTACTTCTTCATACATACATGTTTAATAATCTCTGTTGAAGGACAAGAGTTTTCCTTTTGATCTTGGGTTCTGTATTGCAAAGTAATACGTCGAAGAAGTTGCTTTTTTAGCGGCAGCCCATTTCCAATCGCTGTTGGCAATTTCATTACACATGAAGCTTTAGTTTACGCTGGAACCTTCTAAGGTCAAGAACATCATATGATAAAAATGTCCTATGCAAACTAAGACATTCTACCGGGTAATCAATATTATCACCCGTACTCAACTCCATATTAAGATTAACTAATTCACCTAGTTTAGCACCCACAAAATTGTGCTCTGGCTATAAAATCAACTATCAGCTAAGTTCATGATGACGTGAAACCCATGGTTGCTCTATTATTATAAGGATGATGTGTAGGTGTACCTTTGAATTTTAGACTAAGTCACAACATAGAATATGGTGTTGACATGCACGATTAGCTTTCCAGAGGCAATGCTACGCATTCCATTCTTCAGCAGAGAGTTTGGTAGTCAATAAACTCATGCCAATATAAAATCTCCATGATTACTGAATACTTTGTCATCAACGAAATTTCCGCACCACGCCGAGCCTGATATCATAATTCGCATAGTGCTAAAAGCACTCACCTTCATTAGCTACGAATCATATATCGTCCAAAAAAATTATTAGCGTACGGGGTCATCGCTTCTGGTGATTTGCTCCTATGAGCCTGGTCGCATATGATACTCTCTGAGATTAAGATATGATCGACGATAGTACACTATTTTAGTTTATCATGTTATCCGTCAAACATATTTTAAAGACAGTCAAATGTAAGGGCATATCCAGATTTCGTCGAAGGGGGAGCCTGACTTTTTTTATTTTTTTTTTTAGTAATCAAAAGCGCGAAATATGTAGTAAAATACATTTTGTAACGAACTTTTCAAAAATTAGGGGTGGGGGGGCTCTAGTTGCCTCCTGGATACGCCTTTGGTCAAATGTCTATGTATAACATCCAGTTTCTCTCGCAAATACCTCGGATGCTTAGATTAACTGTCCCCGGAGCCGTGGACATTTTTTTTTTTTTTATTATTATTTCTTAATTTGCAATCTGACAAATATCAATAAGCAAATTTTATAAAATTTTACAATAACAGGAATTCCTAGTCCTCAGTGCGACTAGTTATTATATACTAACTTTTATATAGCCACAAAAGTTTAATTAATTATATACAAATTTATTTTCTAATTAAACCTATCTGGGAGATCAAGAACATGAAATCTTTTAAGTCTTCGAAAAGTTTCACTGTTATCTGCTAGATTTATAGCAAGATTATTGCTATGGTTGAGCAGTCTATCAATATATCTTCTACTAAATAATGCTATTTCATCTTTAACAAAGGGAATTTTAATCCTTATGAATTTCCGCGTTTGAAACAAACCACGGAGCATTGACAATGGTTCGGAGAGTTTTCGATTGATAGCGGTGTAAAATTTCAATGTTTCAATTGCTCGCTGTACCCCATAGCTGTATGGCATAAGTCCAAACTGGTTTTAATATGGTCTTATACAGTCGAACCTTATTCTCTAAGCTGAGTTGAGAATTTCTTCCAAAAAGCCAATACATTTGCTTCGTTTTAAAATTAAGATGCGATAATTTAGCTTTGATATGCACCTTCCATGTCAGTCTGCGGTCAAGGTGACCTCCAAGGTACTTCACCAAGTCATGTTGCAGTATTTCTAAGCCATTCAACACAACTGGTGGGCAGTTTCCTTTTCTTAACGCAAAGTGTGAACCGATTTCTCCGAGTTAACATTAATTTTCCAATTATTTAGCCATTTCTCTATCATGCAGAGCTCAGTTTGTAGGTGTTGAGAAGCTTCTATGCAGGAGTTGCTGGTTGCAATAATTGCCGTGTCATCAGCATACGTTGCCACAAGAACTTCGCTTGATATAGGCATATCAGCTATAAATAATGTGTAAAGCACTGGACATGAATTTTGTTTCTGCACACCTTTAGCATTTGAAATTATTTTTAATTTAAAAATCTTTTTCACATAAACTTTATTTTTTTTTTTTTGCAGTTGCCATTAAATCCAGCGATCCAAAATGTTCACTTTCAATTGGAGAACGCTACTCTTCTTCGTGCTGTCATGCTTTTTGATAATGCAACAAATTTCTGCAGCAAATTTGTCGCATTTGGTTAAAAAGCCAACGCAGTCGAATCTACAACAACAACAAACACAGCAGCAAAACCAACAGCAGCAGCAACAACAACAACAACACACTGCAACAATACAGCAGAAACAACAACAAACAATGCAACAACAACAATTGCAGCAACAACAACAATCATATACACACGATAATATTGCCTCCGGCGATGAACTGAAGCACATCACTTCCGATGAAGAACTCAACGATCCATTTCAACTGCTCAACGAATTAAAACCAGAAGCACAACTACCTGCCACGCCTATAAACTATCCATGGAATCCGTTTAATATGCATATGCAAAATTCCATGCCAGCTGCTGCGCCTCCATACGCAAGCAGTAATCCTTATGAGAACTATGCAGCACCGCCGCCTTTGCCGACACCACCAATGCCCATGCCTATGCCAAAATTTCTACCCTACATCGGCTATGCACAACCGGTTTTCATACCATTTCCGCTGTACATCGCACCCGATATGTTCTATCCCACATATAGTAGCGGTAATACTAATGAACTAGATGACATGGTTATGTCGCGAGCAGCAAATGGACGTCGTCCTAGCGTTGGAAATTCTGCTTCAACATATCAACGTAACTCACCCATTTACTATGTACGACTGCCACCGACACCTTATATGTTTGTGCCCAATGTCAGCCCGAATCCTTTTGGCAGCGGTTTCTCGCCGCTGCTTACCTACCAGCCGATGCCCACATTTTCTGCTTTCGGTTCGGTCTTTAATTTACCGGTTAACTTTGTAGCCAACGGTAAGCCGTCGAGTATTTATCAAGTGAGCGGTGGTAATGGTGGTGCCACGCAAGATGTACAATCCACAGCGGCACAATTTCCACATTTCAATCCACGTCCTCCGACGCCAAGTAATCCTTATCGTCCGTCGTTGGCAACAAATAATCCCGTTACCGGTGCCTATATGCCACAGCAAAGTTTTGGACTGGCAGCTATACCACCACCGCAACAGGACTCAAAGATGACTTCGCTGAAGCGTCCGTTTGTGTTTAACGGTCGTCCGGAAGATATTTATATATTGCCGAATAACTTTAATCCAATGTATCCGGAAAACTATTACTGAACTAAGCGATATCGGCGGAGAGCTAAATATGAGAAAAAGTATTAAGTAGATTTTAGTTTTACAAATTTTTTGTAATGAAAATAAATGCGTAAAATATTATTTATGTTAATTGAATGTGTTCTTTTTTTCTAAATACATTAATTTACCACGAATCTTGTCAAACCCAAAAGATGGTGTCAGATACCCACAAAGTATTTATGATCAGCTTGACAATAAGAATCGGTCTAAACTATAACCTCTGAAGTTCAGACTCTCCAAGTGGAAACGCAGTACAAACTAGAGAAATGGGGCCTTAATACTGTACGAAATAAATATTAAACAAAATAAAATTTTTAATTTAGTCTTAATTCAGTGTGCGATATGCATTGCAATATATTTCTATTAATAATATTTAAATTTAACCGTTTTATTCAACGCGTTTGACAAATAACCACTTTAACGCCTGTGTATGCCATTCAAACTGCCAGCCCTGTTGCTTTGGTATTTTTAAGTATTTCATTTCGGTGCTTTTTTAGTGCGTTTCTATATTGTAAGCACATGTTAACACTGCGCAGCTGACGCAGCCGTCAGCTCCAAAAATATAGCTCCATTCAACTAAACGACAACGTATACGAGAAAATAAAACGCGGCGAAGACGACGTGAATCATTTGGGGCGTCGCGACCACGTCCAGCGGAGAGAAAGAGAAATAAACGTTGTACATACATACATACGCATAATACTTGCATATATTTTTTCGTCGATTTTATTGTCGCAATAGTGTAATTTAGTTCATCTTTTTTATATATACAATACATACATATATATAAAAAATACTTAGGAATCTTTTTGATACGAGTATACAATTTTTTGTTGTATTTCGAGTGTACGGTTTTGACTTGTTTTGCCCAGTGCTGTTGTTGTTGTGTTTGTAATTAAATTGTTGCTGTTGTTGTTGTAAACACCATGTTCAGTTTTCTGAAACGCGAAAAGAACACCCAGGAGGTGGTCGAGAATGTCATCGGCGAGCTGAAAAAAATTTATCGCAGCAAATTGTTGCCGCTGGAGGAGCATTATCAATTTCATGATTTTCATTCACCCAAATTGGAAGATCCGGATTTCGATGCGAAACCAATGATACTACTTGTTGGCCAGTATTCAACAGGCAAAACGACTTTCATACGTTATCTGTTGGAGCGCGATTTCCCAGGCATACGCATTGGCCCAGAGCCGACGACAGATCGCTTTATTGCGGTTATGTACGATGAAAAGGAGGGCGTTATACCCGGTAATGCGCTCGTAGTCGATCCGAAAAAACAGTTCCGTCCGCTGTCGAAATATGGCAATGCGTTTTTGAATCGCTTTCAGTGTTCGAGCGTTGGTTCACCAGTGCTGCAAGCCATTTCCATTGTTGATACGCCCGGTATTTTGTCGGGCGAAAAACAACGCATTGACCGAGGATATGACTTCACCGGTGTGTTAGAATGGTTCGCAGAGCGCGTAGATCGCATTATATTACTCTTTGACGCACACAAGCTGGACATATCCGATGAATTCCGGCGCTCAATTGAAGCACTGAAAGGACACGACGATAAAATACGCATTATACTCAACAAAGCAGACATGATCGATCATCAGCAACTGATGCGTGTCTACGGTGCGCTTATGTGGTCGCTAGGCAAAGTGCTACAGACGCCCGAAGTAGCGCGTGTCTATATCGGCTCATTCTGGGATCAACCACTGCGCTTCGACTCTAATCGACGTCTATTCGAGGATGAGGAGCAGGATTTGTTCCGCGATCTGCAATCACTGCCACGCAATGCTGCGTTGCGTAAACTCAACGATCTAATAAAACGTGCGCGTCTGGCAAAGGTGCATGCGTTCATTATTTCTGAACTGCGCAAAGATATGCCATCGGTATTCGGTAAGGACAGTAAAAAGAAGGATTTAATTAAGAACCTGGGTCAGGTCTACGATCGCATACAGCGTGAGCATTCAATCTCACCTGGTGATTTCCCGGACATTAAGAAAATGCAAGATGTGCTGCAGCATCAGGACTTTACGAAATTCCACTCACTGAAACCGCATCTGCTGGACATTGTCGACAATATGCTGGCTAAGGATATTGCGCGATTAATGGAAATGATACCGCAGGAAGAAATGTCGCTCGTTTCGGAGCCTGTTGTAAAGGGTAAGTCTAGTTGAAGTTATTTGTTTAGATTTATTTCTGTATATATTTTATATCTTTCTCTATTCCCCTACATATTGCGTTCATTAAATTTGACCTACAACACACGTTGTCCGTTGTGACCTTGCGCCTTCTTTAGAGATTGAAGGTAACTTCTCAGTGCAGTTCAAGTTTAACACACTTTTTATGCACTACACCGTTGCCATGCAATCAAATCAACGCAATTAAAGTATTAAAATCACTATGCAATTTGTATTTTGCACTGAACTCGACGCTGACCGTCTCAACAGAATGACTTAATGTATGAGATACGCTGTATCATGACTTCCTGCTTCCATGCTTTTCATTTATAAGAAGATTTATTTATTGTTTTCGTTTGACTCCAAACGAGTCTGTCGCAATCAATTTGATGAGTCGACTTGAATTTATTATGGTATTTCTTCACGCCAGTTTATTTTTATGCAGCGAATAATGTTTATTTTCGCTCATGAAAATTCGCTTTGAAGTTTCTTAGCGCGTTTATGATTTCTTAAAAGAAGTTTGTGGAATTATTTAGCTGAGAAATTTTTTCGCAACAATGCACAGAGCAAGTCATGAGCTGAGCTGAGCTAGTGCAGAGCTAAAATAAAATAAAAGCAACTGACCCAGTTAGCAAATATGCGATATTGTGAAAAACAAGTTTTCAGTCAACGAGACCGGCAAACAAACGGACAGCTAGACTCGGAGAAAGAGTCTCTATTACTCTAAATGTACTTGCAAAGCGCCACAAACAGGCAACAATTACATTGAAATCTGTATATTTTAATGGAATTAAATTCAATAAATGGCATACTCAAAATGGCGTTGAAAAATCAAAGTGAATTGCTGGAAAAACTACAAAACGAATGCTTGGTGAATTTCTCTCCCTCTCGCTGATCTTGCAGAAAGTGAAATCTTAGTTTTCATGTTTACTTTTATTTTGGTTATTGGAATTTTTTCAAAATGTTTAAAGTATATATTTAGCTTCCCGCTTTTTATATACAATTGCTGCTGCTCGACTTATCTGCCTGCCACGGTATTGCGTAATCGAAGACGCCTATTTTCGCTGTCTCTGATAAGCCGTTCCGTTCTAGGCTACAGCTTCGATAAGCAAGCTGCACCTACGTTTTTTGCACAGTACTAATATATTTTGACTTTTTTCAATTATTTAAATTCTACTTTGCTCTGGAGGGTTGTAGGTATTTGGCAAATGGAAAAATTAAACGAAAATATATGTGTATGGAACAAACACACCTTTCCAATTAGAAAAAAACGATAGAAATATGAGCGCTTCAATAAAGTTGTATCGAATTCGAAATACACTCTATTTAGTGCTGTTTATTTTCCTCTATTCTGAACTGAACCTTATAGCTATGGTGTATTTAGTATATATTGTTATTATTATACGTAATTTCTTTTTATTACCAAAAATCAAAGCATTCTCTATAAATAAATCAAAAAATGTAGGGTAAGATTTGTGTGTTTATGGCTGTAAATATTTAAACTTGACGGTTTTATAGACTCCAAGCTCTCATTGGTATACAACCGGACATAAAGGCATACCTTTACCTTATACGATGATGTCTTTGATTTAAAATACTGAAAATCTTCTACAGTTTGTACAGATGTTCATACAATACCTTGTGCGATTCTATACAAAATTGCATCGGGAAAGGAGTATGTACAATAGTCATAAGACTATAGCCTTGTGCAAGTCTTTCACAGTGAAATAGCTACAATAAGAGCTATAGAATGTTCTTCGCAAATGGTAGTAATCACTTGTTTGATGTATCCTAATTATTGTTGATGAACTTGGTACTTGATGAACTTAACAAGCGTTGGTAGACGTGTAGTACTTCTAGAATCAAAATGTATGAACAGAGAGAGACAAAACCCGTCATACCTGCACATTCTTGGGATGATTCAGATACTGTCAAATTATACACTAAGAAATCGTATACCATATTGGCATTATGTAGTGTATACAAAAATTTTATAAAAAACGAGTAAAAAAAAAACAGCACTGAAATAATTCGCGCCTTTAGTCATGAGCAATGAAATTTAAGTAAATAGCAACAGTCTGCTTGAAAAGTATTTCAGTTCGACTAGGCCACATTATAAAGCAGCATGAAGCAAGCAAGTAGCAAACATTGATAAGATATCAGAGTGTCTACTTGAAGGTACTCGGTCGATTCTATCAAAGCAATTCAATTCAAGCAAAATGCCGCTAAAAAGCTAAACTCATTCATGACGTGTTTGTATTTTATTTTTAACTTTTTTTTTACATATAAGCGATAAGATTTAGAACAATTTTGGCTCTAATTGAATATGATGTAAGGCGGCATTAAACGTCAATAATGTACTTGTATATACGTGTATGTATCTGATAGATACTTTATTTGTACAGATGTACTCATGGCTCAAACAAGTTGTTGTCGCCGCATTTATGGTATGAGTCATACACACAGACACTGAGGCACGCATTTTATGTGTGTACAGGCTGTCTCCCTGCCTGTAAATATTTCACACTTGAGAGCATTTTGATAATGAATTTCGGTGAAATAGTGGTAGGGGAGTGCAACGTGTCACTCGCTGTAAAGTGCATTGAGCATGACAAAATAATTTTTACAAAAAAACCTAAGCCAACTATCGGCTTTGCTTTAATTTTAAGCTAAATTCGCATTAGCGAAACTATCGATTAGCTTGGCTTTGTTTGCGCTTTAAACTGGAGCATGAAATCACGCGCAGATTTAGTAGTCTATTTTAGATAGACAACGCTTTCCGTTCAATTGTTTGATTTTATGTTGAACTTTGAACTTTAATGTAGCACAATTATTATTGTACTCAGCTGCTGACCTTTTTCTATGCGAGTTTAATAGTTATAATGTATACTACCTCACACAACAATATTTCCCCTTTGGCTTCCCAGTGGCGTTCCATATGTTACAAGACCTTGAGTTGTTGTATATGTCTAGAAGTTCTTTTCTTTTTAAGGCGACAGTCGACCAGCTGTTTGATTTTCTTTATGAATTGTTTATATGTAGTTTGATTACTTATGAAAAAGTATATTTTTTTTTGTTATGTACTTTGTTTTACACTTGTTAGGTGAAAAACCAGTCATTAACCTAAATTCTAAACGCAGTCATTTTTTCACCCTCTGTTTGTTTTGTCATTTTATAATTTTAGTTAAGTACAATAATTTTATTATTTTATAAAGCGAGTACACTTCGGTTTGATTACTCAACCTCATTTTCTTTGCTCAAGTTTGTACTCATAAGCACTTTTTGATAGCGAATTCTTATCGCTATGTTTGCTTCTAAAAACTAAATGAATAAAGCATACATGTATAGACATAGATAGTCTGAAAACGCATATACTCGTCTGTGTAGATAGATAGAGCATATGAGCAAAAGTTCGTTCGTGCTAAATGAAAAAATAAACATTATAATTAAATTCTAGGCAAAATGTTGAGTAAATAGTAAAATACATAAATCTAAAAGAGTTTTATAATAAAATAACAAATTCCAATGTCACGACTGTCTTTGATATTTTATGTAGTCTAATTTTTCTCTTTTATATGCTCTTTTTTTCTTTCTTTCTGTATTTTTATTACAACTATGCTGAACATTTGGAGACACCATGCGCGGTTTCTCAACTATGTCAAACGCGTGATGAAATTTTAAGCAAAAAGTTGAAATATGTAGTCACACACAGTCAGCAGCATATTTGATTTCATTAAAAAGCGTAACAAAATTTATTCAACTAGAGTACATTTTGCATTTTTACTAACATCACAAAATCCTTTAGGCCTTCAAAAATACCATCCAACTTATAGCGGACCATGCTAAACTTGGTTTACCAATTAAACTTCCTTACCGTTTAAACATACTTGTCTTCCATGGGTATTTAATCCATCTACAATCATCAATCGTCTGCATGATATATGATAATTCCTACGGATTCGTTCTTATACACCAATGGTTATTATCGTAAAATGGTAAATCCTTTAGCGTGACATCAAATTCCAGTATTTCACGACTACAGTTTTATCTTTTCCGCCGGAATAATTGCAATATTGCATGTAGTAAACTAGTTTTTGCACACATTGAGCCACTTTTGTATATGCATGGACTCTTTCTGCCGTACAAGCAATTTTAAGTACAACTTACAAAAATTGTAATTCTCGGCTTGTCTGGACACTGTCATATAATAGAATATAAAACCTTAAGCACACCTAGTCTGCTCCGACTTAACGAAAATAAATCAGCTTCGCCTTGGTCACACAGACATTTATTTGTGGGATCCTCATTGTTAAGCTGTGTCAATCTAGAACCTATATATGTCCAACATTTCATAAATATCTGTACTAACTTCACAAATGCAAGAAATACTGACGCCGACCCTCTTATTCCTCTCTCCAAGCCGTCTAAATAAAATATGCTATTATTAACGAAATTCCTTAAAAATTCAAAATAATATCCTAGAGTATAGTTTTCCAAATAAGTCGTCATCCATTAAATTAGTTATTCAATAGTAATTATTTATTTATTAAGATTCAGCGAGTGAGTCCACATAGTACGGCCGAGTGAAAACGCTCGCCAACCATATGCATCGCGAAGTTTCCAACTTTCTGCTTGTGAGTAAAAGAAACAAATCTAATTAGTAGTTGCTCACATAAAAAAGGAGAAAGGTCATCATGCTCTTTGGTGTCGAAAATTGACATACTGCAAATATTTTGGCTCTGACTAAGCGCATTGTGACATTGTTATGGCAACGACTTGTTTTCAGTTTTGTATAATGTATGGTACAGACAAATATTAACACTTTGGTTTGTATACTTTCTACTTAAATCCATAAATTCGGGTGTTTTCTTCGAATTGCTTTACACAAACAGCGCAAAACATATGACCTTCTGGTAAGAACTCACAACACACCACGCCATTGTAATCCAAGAAAACAGTAAGCAATGCCTTCATATTTGAACTAACATGGCTTGCTTTTTGCAATCTCAGAACAAACTTCGCTTCCACTGGCATGAGCTAACCGATATGTGGACGTCCCCAGCAAATTTTCTAATAATGATTTGACGTTTCTCCACAACAATTTTCTTCGATGCTTCAACGTTTTCAATGGTTGTTGCTTTGCTGAGGCTTCTTGGACGGTCATCGTCTTTTAAAAATCTTATAGGCCTTCTGTGAAGAACTTGTAACACTTAGAAAGCAATTTTTTTACACAAAGTAGATTTGCTTAATGCTACATTCAATGTTTTAAATGATTTGGAGCTCTAAATTTAATAAATATTCTTTGATTCGGAATTCAAAAAAATCATCAAGCACACCAAAATATGTCTAACCCTATATCTGTCAAAAACAAACTATTTTGGGATCATATGAAAACGAAAAAATTGAATAAAGAATGATTTTTTTAACAAACCTCGTAGTTATAAAAACAAGAAAGTTGTTCGGTTAAACTGTATCTGCATCAATGTGTATGCCTTCTACCATATCTTCCAGCACGGTTCAGATAATGTCATAAAAAGTAGAGATAAAATTAATTAATACCAAAATATTTCTTATCAGGATCATTAATTTTTATGATTTCTAGCATGTTCCAAAAAATAGTTATGGTAAATTAGTTTTCTAGTTCGAGGCATACAACATTTTCATTAAATTCAAATGTATTGCAGTTTTAGCACGGAGTTTGTTACCCCTAAAATAATTATTGGAGATCTTATAGAGCTTATAATTATATATATGGAGATGAATGGAGTTAGCGAGATCCGTCTGCCTTTTTCCTCTCTGTATGTGTTGTGAACTAAATTTAGTTCTCAGTTTTAAAAATATAGATCTGAAGTTATGTGTTACTATGTCATATGCCGTTGAAAGACATAGCCTTCACGCAAAACCTCCGCCTACTTTTGGAAGTAGTATCCAGACAACCCACCGCAGTTGAAACTTTTTTATTTTGGGAACTAACTAAATTGACATCGCTCACTATAATTGTATCGAATAAATCAAAATGAACTTCAAACTCTACCAATGCTCTGCATCATTTCACTTCATACGATTCTTAGTGGTGAAGTTTTTAGTTTTTATATGCTTCAATCTTGCTCACTCTCGCTTTATGCCATGACATACTTCAATCTGTTGTTTGCATTATCTATACTAAATTCTTTCATCTATTTTTACACTATTCTTCTTTAAACTGTAATCATTAACTCGAACTACTTAGCCACTTTCATCATGATTATACGTCTCGACTCGTGTCGGTCAACTTGGCGACTAAAAACAAAAAGTCACAACCAGTCTGAGTGTTCGTAACATTCAAATATTAAAAAGAGTTTAGTAATAATATGTTCAGTAATTTATATAAATGCTATCTTCCAGCAAGTTTTTATGTTTTATGGAGCTGTAAGAATAATTAATTGTAAGTACGTGCTCTGGCAATGCGATGCTTGGAGTTTAATAGAAAGGCAGAACAAAATTTATTTATATTTGTAAAATTGATATAAATGTTGAATTTATAAAATATTCTTTTAGGGTCTATATCAGACCACTAGAAGGGGTAACCCCATACAAATCTGTTCCCTCTACCAAGAAAATTTTGTTGTCGTAAAGTTTGAATAAAATACTGGTCTTCGACTTCAATATATACAAGTAATCACAGATAAAATTTTTATTTTATAATAATTATCTGATAATAATAATACATATTTGAAGGGAGCTTTTCTTTATAAAAAATATAGAAAGACAGATTATACACAATGCATATTTAAAATTTACATTTGAACAAATTAAACGCCTCAATCAATCTTATTGTCAATCAGTTGCAATTAGAAGAAGGTTAATGAACGCATTTCTCAGGCACTACTTCCCATGAATTTCGTTGAACTTGAAACAAAAGCTACAAACAAGAGAATAAAAACGAGATACAATTTCACTGTCGAATGGTTGAAAAGCAAAAACGCTGAGAATGCACTTGACAAAGCGCCAAAGACCAAGTAAATCCCTAAAGTGTACGGAAATAAATTAAGTGAAAATAAAATCGAAAATAAATGCCGACGACGAATTTGCCACGGAGTGAGTAGTGATGACGACGAAACAGAACAATGCTCTTCCACGTACTTGTTTTGTTTGTACAGATTTATTTGTAATTTGTCTTTATTTCTTTATTTAATTTCTCATTTTCGGTTACAAACTGATTTCAAATACATTCGGAAGTTCATTCACTCGTCCGGCATTGTTGAAAGTTTTATGCGGGTTAATTTACAGTGTAAGCGCGGATAAGCGCTTATCTGCCAAATAAATACAAAAACAAGCCACTCCGAAGGGTCAGTTTACTTATATGGTTTGCAGATAATGCTTTAAAAATGCAGCAAAGAAATGCCAAACCCAATGAGTAATGCGCTTTGACTTGAAAATATTGCTTTTTTACTAAGGAAATTCCTAATAAATGTATTTTTGAAGGCTAAGTTCGTGGCAAAAATAAAAAATATACAGTCAATTAAAATTCTTAATAATCTCTTAAACACTTGAAAACAATTTCCTTTTTTGTGTTTAATAAAAATATTTAAACATTAATTGGAGCATAAGTCACACGCAAAAATGGTTCTTCACTTCTACATACTTGAAGCGTGCAGAAGAAGGCCAGGGAGATCTCGAGAGATTCTAAGTAAATGCTTTCTTCCTGCGTTTAAAGCTAAACATGCACACACAGATATATCTAAATCATTGAGAAATTTGCTCTCGAAATACATATATAGTAGATGTGTTCATTTGAAATTCCACTCAGCAAAATTGAAACGAATCCGATGGCGACGATACTTAATGCCAACAGACAGACAGATTCAGAGGCGCCCGCTGAAATTTCTTTAGATACAAAGCACACAAATCTCGTGTGACGACAGCTGGCAATACATAAATAATAATAAAAAATCCAAAAAGAAAAAGAAATCCACTTTCCGCACATTAAATGTGACCGCACGCCCAAAGTCACACTCTCAATTCTCAATTTCGGATGCACATTTAACTGGTGCACAAATTGATACGCGGCGGCCTGCCGCAAATTTCGCGCCATTTTCGATTAGTTGCTGGCAGCAAACTGCTGAACGGGCTGTGTGGATTGTAGGTGGCAGTAATTGCAACAGAATAAACATTTGCATATCCATAGACTAGACTGATCATAGTATGCAGTAGTCAGAAGTCTGGATTTGCAATGCCAGTGGATTAACGTAGCAAGACAAATCGCACTTGAAGCATTGTAAAGACGCGGAAAAATGATCGCGAGTTGCAAATTATGCAAGTTTTGTTCTCAGTTTATTTAAATTAAATAATCTTATTTATGCATGCATGACTATGGGTACTAATTTTCATTTCAAACACGTCTCGTCAGTAATTAGGAAACCTAAAACGAAATTTTTAATGTTTCCGTTTTTGGAGGCGTTTTGTGCTGTGAAACAAACACATCAGTCAAAAGTTGTATGGGAGAAAAAAAGCAAAGCTAATAAAATATATAATTAGCTGGAAATGTGTTGGAAATAGAAATAATCATAATTTTGTGTCGAAAAACGAAAGCATACTCTTACTTTAGTTCCGGTTGTATAGAAGTTGTAATACTCTTCATGGGTACAAAAGGTTTTGTAAAATGGTATACAAAATTGTATACACTATTTTTGCAATTAATCACAGACATTAAATAGTTGCAACATATGTTTAAGAAGAATTGTCCTTAAAAATTTGCTAAAAGCTTAAACAGATATGTACATATATTTTTCCATACCGAAATTCAGCCAGATTTTTCGAAGATTTTTAACAAAAGAAATGGTCTATAACACGCAGAGAGTCTAACACATATGGCAGATGACAAAATCTACTCATCTCGTCGATCTGATCATGATTATATATACGATGTCTTTTGCAATGGAATACAAGCTTTCTGAAAAACTTCTAATTCCATTTCACACTATTTATGAATAGTATAAAGAAATATGGCTAACATATATTCCAAATATGTTCCTTCTATAAGATGGATCAACTTGAGCAGACCCAACGTATAAATCTATTAATTTATATGTGTATTCAGATCGCCATTATTGAAGTTTTAGGCACCTGAACGAAAATTCTAGGTTAACGACCATCCCCAATGAAATATCGAGGAACCACTACATATATAACGAAAGAAATATTGTCGAAGAAAAATATTGAATCATTTTTCGAGTTGGAGCGGAAAACACCACCGGAAACTTATATCGGGCGCATTTTTATGCAATTTTTATAATAATGAAATGAACAACTGCTTGTTCCAATTAAGAACCTTTTCGGCCAGATTTAAAAAAAATTGATTTTGACTGGCCACCGCATTGCCAGACTCCTAACTTTTTTTTGTCTGTCATTTATCCAACAATTTTAACATTTTGCAGGGTGTACTGTAATCCAAAAACCTACCTCTACTATGCTCCAATTTTCACTTTTGCGTCTCCCATTTTCTGGCAGGTGTTTATGGTGTTACTAGTTCAAATTTAAACAAATTACCATTGAAAATGAAAGCAAAATCAATGAAGTCTAAAGAAAACCTTTAGTCGAATCTTTAATACCTTTCACATGAAGTTTGAAATTGAGTACTCAGCAGCTATAGGAAAAGTTTGTTTTGAAGCTACTCCTAAAATTGCGCAGGGTGCGCTAAGATATTTTGAGTTTCAACCGGCGAACTTGACTGAAGGTCGTTATAGTAGGGCAAGTTGGGATGTCTTAAGTGAATACCCAGTATGCTCTATAACTTTCATATATACGAGGTTGGTTTGGATCATTTGAACACTAAACATATTTGTGCCAAAGAAATTTAATAATTGAACCGTTCCTATTCCATCATTATTACCATCACACCCTTTATAATAGACAGTTGTTCCACAAATGACAAGATTGCGTGTTGCTAATTTGTTGGAGTTTATGGTGCGTTTCTGGATGAACAAAGTGGAGAAAAAATATATTTTTTATTCTTTTAAATGTTTTATTCATTTTCTTTTTTAACAAAATGCAGTAACTATAGAATTTTTAGATTGACGGGTAGACAAAGTATTCTAACAATACAAATCAGCTGACTACCAGTTTCATTGTCATTGTACTACGAACAGCTGTCTAAATATATGTCAAGACTTAAGAGATGAACAAATATTGGACACCATCAATGTATTGCATATTTATTGACTGAACATCAGCTAAAAAGATGGAACATATTTAGCTAGATAAATGAGATTATTTAAGAGTATAGACGTGAATATCCCAACATTAAGGAGAGTGGTTTGCTTATCATCCATTATTTTAATCAAAATATTTTATCTTAGCTGAAATATCACGCTTTTAATAGTCATATAGTGCCTAGAATATAATGTGTTTATGGTTGATGCTCACTGAGATTTTTTGAGTATAGGAAATAGTAAAAGGAAGCCGAATATTTAAATATAAGGAAGAATAATACTTTCTATTTCTGTTATAACACAATTAAATGTTTAACCATTATGTGAACTTTATAATTAATTCTTTATGAACAATGGTTTTAAAATAGTGGAAACAAAAGAACATTGTTCTTAATTTACGGATATAACTTTCAAAATGCAATTACGGTTTGTCAGCGGTCATAACATTCACTTTGTCAAAATATTTTACTGTAGACAAAGTAATTAATACAAATAATAGTTGGAGTCATAGTACGAGCTTTTTAATAGATGCTATATTTACTAAAATGTTCAGTTAAATATTATAGTGTTCATCGTTAGCACTATAATAAGGGTGGAACACTTCTCCATCAAGTCATATCCATTATCAACAAGGTGGAAAATGATACGAACCGTATTAACAAATTATTTAGATTTTGGTTTGACTTTTAGTTTAAAGTTTAGAGTATCAGACATATTCGTCAGTCACAACAATGGATACGATAATAATTCATTGTGGAGTTGAAAATCTGATGTCAAAATTGAGTATAGGGCAACCCATACAGCTGAGAGAGAACGGGTGACTGGCATGCTAATGCGAACTTTGATTGAGAATTAGGGTCCCACTAGGAAGTAGAGCAACAATAGGTAGAGCGCCGAGAAGACCATTAAGCCAATCATGATCGAAGGCGTGTATTCATGGTTGAACGTCAATGAAGGCACTGTTGAAGTATTCATTGAAGTCGTAGATGCTGAGTATATAGTTGTTGATTCAGTGAAGTTGCTCTGTGGAAGCATGACCAGGCTTCCAAAAATCAACTATCCCAATTACAATTTTCTTTCCCAAACCTATGATATAGGCTGGTATCATTTTCCGGCTTGTGGATAATGGATATGACTTCCACTGTGAGGAAAAGTGCTCGACCCTTATTATAGTGCTAACGATGAACACTATAAAAAGTAATGCGTGCTCGGGTAAAAGCTTTATGATGTTATTGCAAATACCGTCTTTGATATTCAGGCAAGGTGAAAGCTTTGATGGACAAGCCCATTTGTAGATGAGAGTCCATAGAGCAATAAATATGACAAACTTGTTCAGGTGTCGCCAGGGAGAATCGCTTAAAGCCCTTTGACAAGTGAAAGTGCTTGCTTGTTCTGTATCAGATCGACAACATCTAACGTAAGCGTCTATAATGGGGACGTGGCGGATTAGTTGCCTTTTAATACCTCTAGTGACCTTCCAGAGTGTGTGCTGTCCATGCTTTCGAGCATACGGAACGCTTCTTCAAGAAATCTACAAGCACTGTGACACTCATATTTGTCCCATGGGTGCTGAGATCTAACATATATCTTGCGCAACTTTCAATGCTCCCTTGTAAGCGTATAGGCTCCAAAAAGCGAACATAGATATCAGAATTTATTCAAGGTGCAAAATGACTCCAAAGCAAAGTCAGTGTCTTAACCAGACTTAACCTCCATATCTAAATGGATGCAATTTGTAAGGCTTCTCTGGACGACATTGTACTACAGGTGATCAGAGCTTAGATCCAGTCGTTTATGAATACTGATTTTTACTTGGAGTATACCACGGTAAATTTGCAAAGTCAATGGATCGAGGCAAATTGTTCGTGCGTTAATAATATCTTGTCGTACCACTGCTTGACAGCACGTTGAGATTGGACGAGAAGATGTAGTTGTTCAAATCTTATCCTCTTTTGTTACATCTTCTAGCCTCCCATAGGCCGTGTTTCCAATCGCCGCCTACAAGATACAAAATATTCTAGCATACAAATGAAATACATTTTGTATGCATCATATTTTCTTTGTATTTTCAATATGTAAAATTCAAAATAATTCAGTAGTAATTGTTCTTGAAGTTCGCCTGAAGTTTCTTATCTATATTAAATGATGCTTTTATGCAATTTACTATTTTTTCTTCTAATTTTTCTAAATACTTAATTACACATAATAATTATTATTTACAACCAACTACATAAAAAATGTATACATATATAAATGTTCTGTTACTACGTGCTTATCAAAAACTGTTCCAACCGTATTTTTACTTAATACTTAGTACTAACCAGAAGCGTTTTTATCTGCAAATAGTAGAGTCCGCTCTGCTCTACTCGTATGTACACACATATCACATGTTTAGCATTATGTCGCTAAAAAATGTACTACTAATGCTGTTGCTGGTTAAATATTTTATACGAAGCACTGCTCTTCTTTTTTGGCATTGGCACACTAATTTCTATAGCTATAACTTTGTTCGATCGATGGATTGAATTTGATATTTTTTTAGTTTTGTATTGTATCACGTCATTATTTTAGCTAAAAGCAGCTAAAAATGTTTTATATGTGAATCTTCTGTTGCCTCCATTTGATGATCTACTCTTTTTCTCTCTTTACTACTCCATTGCTGCACTTACTTTCTTCAGTTGTTGTTGTTGAAGATGAGTTGCCAAAAATGACGTTGCGTCAGCAATTGTTGCAACGTTTAAATCTTTCAATGCTGCGCTTGCGGCAGCAATCTCGAAATTGTTGGTTGCCATGCCGGCGCGTTGCAAAAGTCGATAATGATAGCCGGACGATGATCGAAGTAAGCAAATATTTATAAAGAAAATATATATAACAAATATATTGCGCCGATGCCGCCGCCGTGACCGTTTCTATGTATGTCAAATCGCTATAAATAAGACATTGTAAAGTTCAAAGTGACAACTTCAGATACGAACATGCGACAGCGACAACAAAGCGCCTCAATTGTTATAAACTAGCAGCACAAAATGGGTGGGCACATCCATCTACATCTATCTATATTGCATACATTGCATAGAGGTAGACACAAGTGCTTAAGTAGTATCTTAAGTCAGACAGCAGGCACTTACTCGATTTATGAAAACGCGCACCGATCTGTTGAGGCCGCGCGGCAATTAGACTGCACACAAGCACGAACGCACAAACCCGTAGAGAGAGATACACTTGACTTGAGATGCAATTGCGAGAATTGACTTGGCTTGGCTTGGCGCAATGCAGTGTGCTGCTGCAAATACGAGTTGAAGGTTTTAATTGCGGCTAATTGAATGTACTTTGTATGGAGAGTCAGTCAGTCGCCCGATAGCGTTTAAATATATTATAAAGTATCCTATATAGCAATGCGTTTGCTTTCAGCAATGCGTTTAATTGGCACAAGTAATATTGCACTGAGTACTAATTGTGGTTTTGTTTTTTTCTTCTCCAAATTTATTTGTTATTTAACAGGTGGCGCCTTCGAGGGAGTTATCGACGACAACGTCTCACCATTCGGCTACATGAAGGGCGAGGGTATTGATGCCGGCTTTGGTGAACACGAATGGATTTGCAATAAAGATAAACCACGCACAGACACTATATTCAATGCACTGGGTCCTGTTGATGGCAAAATTTCGGGTGCAAGTAAGTAGCTAATAAATGGTTTTATATAAATTTTATACTAAATTTTATACTAAATTTTATACTATTTGCAGCTGCCAAACAAGAACTTATCAAATCGAAATTACCCAACTCAGTGCTGAGTAAAATCTGGAAACTATCCGACATCGACGGTGATGGTTTTCTGGATTCGGATGAATTTGCGCTTGCATTGCACTTAATAAATGTCAAAGTAGAAGGCTGTGAGCTGCCGAATGTGCTGCCGGAACACTTAATACCACCGTCAAAGCGCATGTAAAAATGCAAAATAAAAAAAATTACACACAAGTTTGAACCGTAGCAATTTCCTGCATAGACAACACAGATTAGACACCAACGAAAGATAGATATGAAAGCTCTGCTTAATCCTGTTTATTTAATAACACCACCAACACGACTGCTCCACGGCATGGCCACACACACAGTTTCCTATGCGCCGCCGTTGTCATTTGTTCGTACGTTCTTTTTTTTTTTTTTGTTATTTTATTTTTAAATAAAAGCAGAAAGAAATCAACTATTATTCTTTATAAAATTTTCGTATGCAATTGTTGTGCAGCTTTCATAAAAGTGAGATTTAAATAAAACGCGTAGAGCTATTCCAAAAATCATGGAATCGAAAAATACAATTTAGACTAAGTAAAGTAAATGTAATAATGAGGTAAATACATATTTTTTGAATTTTGTATATTTTCTTAGTCTACGAAATTTATACAAATTTTTGTAAAAAGTTAAATTGAAAAATTAAAACAAAGAAGAAATTTGTTTATGTAAAAAGTGTTTTAAAGAATATATAACTACATATGCAAAAAAAAAAAAAAAAAAACAAATCACACAAAAGCCTTGTTGAATGCTTACGAGTACATATATCGTAGGATATATATCCTAAATATGCATTATATAGCCAGCTGTCATCATTTTCTTGTTGTCATTCTAATTACTTTTCTTTTGCTTTAATTAAATTTGTATTTTCTTCTAATATTCTAAAACTTTCTTTTTACTAAAAATCATAAAAACACCGCTTATAAATTTTGCTTTCTGTACGTTTATATTTTTGTGGATTATTATTATTATTTAAATGTGCAATTTAATTTTGTTGGTTTATGCATATGATTGCCTTAAATTAATACTTTAAATTATTTAGTAAATGCGTGAATAAATATTATTTAATGAAGTTTATTTTGTGTAGATATTTAATAAAATTATATTTGAAAAACAAAATGGAAACTTTGCAGTTTTATTTAATAATTTAAAATTCAATTCAAGTGTTAACTAGTAGAGAAGTACTTAAAAATTTATAAAATAATAAATCGTGTTCAAAGCTACTCAAAATGTATAATGTAGTTTAAGTAAATGCTTTTTAAACAGATACATATACACCCAGCATAATGGTTATCCCCCAAGCATTGTCAATTTCAGTAACACGCTTTATAATTGCTTTTAATGAAATTGGTGATTGTTCACTCAATGCAATTATAAAGCAGTGTATCACTGATGAGAATGCTTGGGGGATTCTATACTGCGGGTAACAGATTTTTGAGCATCACTTCGGATGCTTCCGAATTCCTATTTATGGACACAGTTATTAGTGGATCATTTAGAACAAATCAACCATCTTAGCTGACTGCAAAATGTTGCGAACAAATATAAATGTTTCTTCTTTGTTGACAAAACCTATTGCAGGGTATTACTGCTCCAGTTGCTGAGGTGATAAACATTATCACTCCCTTCAACATGCTGCTTTCAACATTGTCCGATGTAAGCGTCTTTTATATCTTAAAGTGCGAGGAGTATGAAGCAGCGAAGAATCTCTAATCTAACATGATGACACAATGAGATACTTGCCGAAGAACTCAGAACTCCTGCGTAGCAGCCTGACTTTCAGTAACTACAAAACTATGCTAGTGGTTAACTGTCGTCATGAATGAAGCTTTCCTGGCTCCTCGGTTGGAGGACATTTGCTGAATCGAAAAAACATCAAAATTTGTGCGACAAAGAAATTTTACACATATTTTAATTTGCAACAACAAAAAACTTAGTATAGATCCTTAAACTTGACTTGTACATTTCTGTTTGCATTATATTATGTTTGATTATGTAAGTGTATAGGTATGTGTATGTATGAGATCACTAGTCGTCTTTTTTAATGTTGCGCTCACGCCGCTTGAAAGTCAGATTATGGACGACGGTTATGATAAACTCCTTATCGGGGGCCACCATAATTTCACGTTCATTCGAGCGCATACGTATGAATATGAGATCGTTAGCCGGGTCCAGATCACGCACCACATTGCGTGCCATGTGAGTGAGTGGAGCAACGGCATCGGATAGGACGCTTGCCTTGCGTCTGGGCAACGTGGTACGTGTAATTTGTCCATCGCCGCGTGTAATTACAATCTCACGTGCGCCACGACTAGCGAAATGTTTCATGAAGCTATCGCGTTCGTAGGACATGTTTAATACGTCTTAGTAAGTGTAGCGATAAGTCGAATAAATTATTATTTTTTATTAGATTTACGACTAACGCTTTAAAAAAGTGTTTTTGTAAGTAGTTCCAAAAAACGTTGTTGTCAATAAACTCAATGAAAATGATTTTATTTGATTATTTGTTTTTATAACTGTTTCCACGATGCTCGACAGTGTAAGCACCAGTGTTCGTGTTTGACGATGGTGCCGGCACCATCGTCGAACGAAATAAATCGTGTATATGTCTAATTCAATATTTTACCTTTTGCAGCACTGCTCTCATTTCTCGGCGCATAGTAGTTGCTGGTTGCATTCATTTAAATTGTTTAATAATTTATACTATAAACTCATTAAAAAAATAAAATGGCTACATACGAAGAAGTCAAGGACATTCCAAATCATCCGGAAAAATATTTAATCGATGTACGCAATAAGGATGAGATTGAAGAGACAGGCACACTACCCGCCAGTATTAACATTCCATGTAAGCAAATTAATAAATCATTCATAAGCCTTTAATTAAACTTTAATACCACACGTCATGTTTAGTGCCACAACTGGAAGCGGCCTTTAAACTGCCGGCCGATGAGTTTCAAAAACAGTACGGACGCGCTAAGCCAGATAAGAACGCCGAAATTATATTCAGCTGCAAGGCTGGCGGGCGCGCCCAAAGAGCGGCAAACACAGCCAAAGAACAAGCCTTTATCAAGTAAATACATTTGTCTATTTTCTTTAAAGTTTATACAGCATAGTTACTAAATTTTATTAACAATTGTTGCAGCGCAAAAGCATATGCCGGCTCTTGGACAGAATGGGCAAAAAAGGAGGGTTTGTAAAGGAATTACATATAACGAATTTGTAAATGTAAATGAAGCAAAGTATAAGTGCCATATTTATGCACAATAAAAATAAAATAATCAAAAAAATAAAGCTACAGTTTTACTTCACTCAGCTCGCCCCAACTTTTGCCAATCTTCAGTTTCACCTTGAGCGGTACATTCAGCTTGACACAGTTCTCCATTGTTAGACTGAGCACTTTGGCAATCTTCTTTGCCTTGTCACTGGGCACCTCAAAGATTAATTCGTCATGCAGATGTAACACCAAACGTACGGCATGCTCATCTATGCCTAATTTCTCGCGATACTTAGCAATGTTCTTCTCCATGCGCAGTATGGCGCTTTTAGCTATATCGGCAGCAGAGCCTTGTATAGTGGAATTGACCGCCTGACGCTCCGCTTGACCTGTATAAAAGAAACAAATTTTAATAACTATATATTGAAAAAAATTGATGTTTAATTACTTTTCATTTGCTGCTCGCCACTGTTTATGCTCTCCAAATAGCGTCGGCGTCCTGTAATGGTTTCAATATAACCATTATTGCGCGCAAATTTAACAACTTTCTCAATGTAGGCCCTGCAAATTTTATAAAGATTTATATAGTTTTTTTTTGTATTTGGGTAAACAATTGCTACATACTTTATGCCCGGATACACTGCATGAAACTGCTGCGTTACCAAGTTTGCCTCCTGTTCATTGCATTTTAGCGCCTCAGCCAAACTACGCATGCCCATGCCGTAAACAATGCCATAGCATATCTGCTTTGTACCGTTGCGCAACTGCTCGGAGACAGCATTTTCGCTAATTTTATTCCAACGCGCTGCAATAGCCACAAATATATCACGTTCTGATTTTATAACCTCAAGCAGCGCTGCATCCTGCGACAGATGCGCTAAAATGCGCATTTCCAACTGACAAAAATCGGATGATATCAAACAGCGCTTCTCATCTGCTGGCGCGAATGCACTGCGACAGGATATTGTCAGCTTCTCTTGTCCAATTCCCACTTCAAAATCCTTTGCAACATTTTGTAAATTCGGCTCAATCATTGAAATGCGGCCAGTCGCTGTGTATGTGATGCTCTGCCCATGTATACGATTTGCTTGTACACTTTTCAGCAGCGGCTGTATATTCTTTGTCATTGTAACACTCAATTTACGATACGTTATAATCATTTGTGAGATTGGCGAATCAATTTTCTCTAGTATCTGCCGTGAAGTGCTTATGCGTCCATTTGGCTTGCGATGCAGTCCAACAACTTTTGCTACGGCTGCTGAAGAGCCCAGATTAAAACGTGAGCCATGCAACTCGTAGATTTTATGTTCGAGTTTTTTCATTGTTGAGACCATTTGTTGAAAGAGTTGTTGCAGTTTGGTTTCGAGTACGGGAAAACCAACAATTTCCATATTGCAAAGTGAATGCTGTATAGGCATTTCGAGTTCTAATTTGAATGATTAAATTATGATTAATAGATGGAAAATAGGATGATTGAAAACATTTTTATTACCGTTGAAGAACTTATGCAGCTGTCCAGTGCCAATGCGTTCCAAATTCTCAATTTGCCCTTTCAGTATGTGCACCGTAACGCATGCTTCAATGGAGCATCTGTATACAGGAAATTAATTAGATTTTTTGTTGAATTACACAAATTTGGTTTGTATGTGAAGCTGTAGCAAGAAGCACTGCTCAAACGATAAGTAAACACTCCGCTAGGAAGCGCGGACAAAATTGCTACATACTAAGAGAACAAAGAAATATTCAGAATATTTCCAACCAATACCTTACCTAAGTTTTGCCTGTATTGTACTGCTCGAGTCCAAACCGTAACTGCCATAAGAACGACGCGCACTGCCGCAAAGATTAACCAGAGCAGTACACTCCGGCGCAAATTGTTGGCACTGAAGTAAAAAAATAAAAAAAAATATCTAAATTTAACTGCTTTAGCCATATGCCACCTCAAACTTACCATATTATGAAAACTCAGTGTTTTATCAGGCTGAAGCAACCAGTTGCTGACTTTTGGATCCTCTAACTGGCACTGCATTTTATTTAGATCTGGTAAAGCGCGGCGTAGCACTTTTAACTGTTCCTTTGCTTCATGCATTAGCAGTTTTATATCCGCCGTGCCAAGCAGCATGCGCAGATATTTTAATTTCATTCCGGTATTGATTTGCTTACAATTTTGTCCGAAATCTTCGTCCTGCTGCAGATTCATATAGTAGACAAAATTTTCCGCAATGCTAAATGCTACACCGGCGACAAAATTACAATCATCCAGATGAAATAGAAGTTGGCGATAAGGCTGTTCTGCGGCGCCAACTTGATTGAGCAGCAGATTAGCACCTATAATTGGTTTACGCTTTGCAGCTTGTTGCTGTAGACCAACACTAAAGCCGAATCGTTTTGCTGCTAATAATTCTTTTATGGCGCCTCTGAAGAGCTGCTGATCACCGCAAATATCAATAATTTCAATACTTTTGAAACTTGATGCATCGGTATCCACTTTGGAGCAACTGAGTATGTGTGAGGCGTTTAATTGCATTGGATTCTTCATGAATGAATTCTCCATGGACATATCGGAAAGTTCGATGGTTGAGCTGGTTGGTTCAGTTGTTGTATTTGTTGGCGCTTTCTTGGGAGTAGGTGGCTTTGGTGCCGCTAGTGGCTTAGGACTGGTTAAACGCTGTGTACGCTGTTGATGATAGGAGCGCAGAAAACGTGACGTATACGGAGTTTGTGCGTTTGCTGTACTAGTGCTGTTGCTTGCTAAAGATTGGTCCTGCTCAATAATATGCTGTGAGCTTGGTATTTCATCATCATCTGTTGCTGCTCCGTTTGGTGTTACTATTTTCGGCGAATTCGTTTTCTTTTCAGCTGCTTTTATTGCAGCGTTGACACCCGTATTCAACATAAATGAATCATCATCCATAAAGAGATCTTCCTCAACACTTTTTGTACTATTTATAGTGGCACGCACAGCAGAGGAGACATGATTACGTGGACTGCGTCGTGGCATTACTGGTGTACTCAACTCATTTTTAGATTTCGGTGTATTGCTGTTTGGTTTTGTCGAGGGTGTTGTACGTTTCGCTGGATTAGAACGGTGGGTTGCAGTTTTTGGTTTGTCAACAGGCGACTTGAATTGTGTCGGCGTATTATTGCATATATTCTCTTTGTTGTGCACTAACGCTTTGGGTACTGTGGTGTCTTTAGGTGTTTCTGGTGTTACATTCTTTTCATTATCCACGCGTTTTTGTTGCATTCTCTTAAGCGCCTCCAAGCGACGCAACTCAATTTGTTGCTTCATAAGTTCTTTACGTGCAGCGGCGCTAGTAGTTGGTTTTTCTTCAGCTAATGCTGGAGATTTCGTGGCAAGCTTTTGGTCAATTAATTTATTAGTTTGCTTTAAATTTTCGTTTGGTTTTGGAACGTCTGATGTGCGCTTTACGCTTGGAACATTTTTGAGCTGCTTTTGAACGGATGTTGGTGAACTTTCTTTTGCTTGTTGGCGTCCATCTTGCATGCTGTCTAAATCCTTGCACTTGGCTGCGTTTATAGGTTTATTATCTACTGGCTTACTATCTTTTTTGCAGACACTATTTTCTCTTCGTGGTATTAAACTTTCTTGCCTTTCGTGCATTTTATTATTTTTAGAATCTTCAATACTGTTCACTTTTAATGCTGTACTTTCTTTTGTTTCTTTTTGTAAATCCATTTTCAAAAGAGTATTTCGGTTGTCAAGACTTACTTTAGATTGCTCTGTGTTTGCTTTATTTTTTAAGTCAGTATCTTTCTTTGCAACAAGCTTATCACTTAAATTTTGTTCTGGTTTATTATTTACGTCTTGAACTTTTAAACCAAGAAGTATATTGCTTGGTTTCATTTTTAAACCAGCACCTCTCTCCTCAACAACTTTATTACTTATACTTCCCTTTCTGCACTCTGCTGTTATTTCAAGCTTTTGTATTTTTGGTGGTGATTCTTTACGTTGTATATTTCTCTTCTCATCTTCCAGAGACTTTCGCTTGCTATTAGTTGTTCCAAGCTGCGCTTCTTCAATTGACATATGCAGTTCCTGCGTCAATTTAGCATATGTTGTGCTATCACTGCTCTCTTCTTTTGTTTCCTGTGTCCATTTAATGTTATCCACACCGATTTCATATTGCACAAACTGTCGCGCTTCCTGTACCAGCAATTTAGCAGCTTCAGCCACAGTCATGCCTGCTTTGCCAGTTATAAAGAAATTTCGTTCTGCATTACGCTGTTCTGCCTCGTAGGCGTTTTCATGTTCGTGCTGCTTCGCTGAATCGAAACTTAACGAATTGAATAGTATCTTCTCAATACTAAAACTATCCGAATTAGCTAGCTCAACAAGATTGCTAACGCCTGCATCGAAAAGCGCACGCGCACGTTTATGTGAAATGTCAGGCAAGCGCATCAGATCGATGAGATCACGATGTATTCCGAAATATAAACGCTCCTTGAATTGCGATACAATCAACGTAAGCGTTGACCATTGTAAAGATGTGCAGAAAGCGGTGACAATGCCAGCGAATGTGGAGGCCATCTGCTGCAGACTCTGTAGCATGCCACGTGTGCATTTAAATTTCTGTGCCACCACATTGATCGGTGTTTCGTTGACAAGCTCTTGCAGTGCAAGTGCAGTATAGAATCTAGAAAAAAAATTTTTTTAATAGATTCGAGATATAAAAGTCGCGTTGTACCTACCGCTTATGTATTTGCATGAGTTTATAGTCCAATTTACTCTGTCCACGCATTGCGCGCACCAAGAACGATTCTTTAACGCCAACCAGCTCGCCAACTTTGCGCATGGCTGGCGTCAGTTTTTCCCAAAAATCAAGAAATAACAGCCAGTCTAAGTTCTGCAGTTGATAGCAAACGGAGTAGGGTGTCACCAAATAGACTGCATGCAACTCAGATTCAATAACAAAACAGCGGCGCGATTTTTGTAATTCGGCAAACAATATGAGACCATCGGTGGGCGGCATAGAGGATGCTATACGAAAATATGTGTATAAGTTTCGTCTTTCTAAGAAAATATTTTAATAAATACCTAAACAAGCTAAGCCCAAACGCGTTGCAACATAATTCTCCTCTTCGGTCTCCTCGTGCTTTTGCAAACGCACAAATTCGTATTCGATAAGAAATTCAACTGCTTCATTTATGTAATCTATGTCATCTGCGCTATTATCTTGCTGCTCCTGACTCAACAACTGCTTTTGTGCGCTCAGTAAAGTGCAATTAACAAAGTTTTCAATATCAGTTTTGCTAGCAGCTACGCCGGACGCTATAATCTCGAGTAGTGCTCGTTTCAGATGTGTCTGTAAAAAACTTATTATTTTAGTTTTTTAATGTTTCCATTATTCTATCAGACACTCACGCTGCTATCCATCTCTAAACAGGAACTGATAGGCTGTAAAGCTGCTGTAAATAATTCACGTCCTATGCGTGCATTGGATTCTGTACAAATTAGTATCGATTCGCCCAGTGTATCCTTGCCAGTACGACCTGCGCGCCCTATCATCTGACGGTATGTAAGGGAACTCATTTGTTTACCGCCAAACAGTGGTGAGCGTATGAGCACACGTCGTGCAGGTAAATTTACGCCTAAACCAAATAAAGACTTAATTAAATTTAATTTTCAAATATTTTTAAACTATTTACCAGAACTTAGTGTACTCGTTGCCACAATCACTTTCAGTGCACACGATTTGAAGCTGGCCTCCACTATGTCGCGTTCATCGGTAGTCAGACCAGCATGATGAAAGGCACATCCAAATGTTATAGTTTTCTCCAGCACCGAATCGAGTCCTGATAAAATGTGCCTTTGTAAAAAAATCTTTGTTCTTCATAATATTCTAAAACTACTTGCACCATAAAACAAAGACAAACCTGTTGGTATATCACGTAGTTGTTGCTTTACCTCGTCGATAGCAGCACGATTGATCTGTGTACGCAGTCGGTTGCCCAAGTCCGTGCCAGATTTGCCCAGCGCATGTATAGCGCTGGCTAACTGCAACGACAGATTTTCACACCAGTCCTTCGATGGACAAAAAACAATGACGGAACAGCCCTCAAGCAGTGTTTCAATGCACAATTGAGCAATATTATCAGAATCATTGCCGAGCACCGGGAATGCATACTGCTCGCCATGTAGTGGCTGTGTAACGTCACGCAAAAGTTCCATTTTATTATTGTACACTTTATTGCCGATTTTAATCATTTCCTGCAGTGCCACTGGTCGGAAATCTGTAATATAAAGCTCAGCATTAAGCCAGCGTTTTAATAATTCTACATTGGCTAGTGTTGCTGACATGGTGATCACTTGTATCTGCAGTCCGTATTTACGTGACATATAGAGTATTTTTGCCAGTAACAATTCGAGTATGTAACCGCGTCCAGGATCTGATATAAGATGCACTTCATCGACCACCACGGTGCCAATCTCATCAAGTTTGTTCTGTTCCAGCAGTTTATTTACTATCGAATTGGCTTTTTCAATTGTACAAATTGCCACATGTATACTATCAAAACCACCTGGTGGTGTATAACCACCAAAGAAGCCTTCAACACGATAGCCAGCTGTAGTCAGTAAATCCTGCAAGTAAAACATTTTCTCGCGTACAACTGATATGAAGGGCAGAATGAGTAGCACTTTTTTGCCGCGCTCCAAAACAGTTTTCAAAAGCAATATCTCGCTGACGAGCGTTTTTCCTGCCGATGTTGGTGCCGAGTAAACTAGATTGGCGTGTTCGAAGAGCACTTTTGGATTACTCAGGCACTCGATCTGCCAATCGAACATTTTCCGCACACCTTTTTTATCGTATTCACGTAACACGCTCTGTGGCAGATTCCAGGCGGATATAAGCTTTGAGCATTGCTTCTCCTCATCTATGTTCTGCGGCTCTTCATTCAGTTTAGTGCTCTCCACTTTTGGTTCAGATTGTGCTTCGCTAAGCTGAACCGGAGACCATCTTAGTTGCTCGGGCGACATGCAGCTCAAACTTTTATGTAAAGTGGTGGTGATATTATGTCTACTTGTGTTCAGTTGTTGTTCCTTGGCCAGTTCCAGTTCGCAACGGCTCTCTGCCAAATCTCTAGCCAATTGCTGTGATGCTTCTGCATTAGATGCGGCATATACAAAGCAACTTGTATCGAGATTTTGTACTTCATTTTCAATATCAGACGTTTCTAAGCACTCCTCTCCTTCGGTGCCAAGTAAACCACGCACATCTTCAGAGCAGACCGGCGCCTCAAAAACGGACACTGCGTTTTGTTCCTCATGCTCAAAACTATTGTCATTAAAGGCAGCTTCTATTTGTGAAACACGCAGCACAGACTGTGATCCAAATCCTTTGGTGTCAGTGTGCTTTTTTTCCTGTAATGAAAAAGAAAATTCGCTGCGAAAGAATTCAGAGTAGTTCTCCACCAGCTCTGCCGTGTGTTGTTTGACTGTCTTTGTGGTTGCCTGATTGGACGGCAGAGTAGAGTCTGATCTGCTACGTCGAAATTGACGTCTCGAGTTGTCCGATCTCCGCTTATAAAAAGAACTTGTATTTGAATGCTTTGTTTGGCTAAGGCGCGCGCGGGAATTGCTTAGTTTTGAATTTGCATTCACAAGTGTCGGTGATTCTTGTATAACATCCAAATTACCCTCATTTGGATTGTGATGTATTGCACGTTTGGCTTCACTCTCTAAATTTAGAAAAGTGCTATTCCCGAATTCAAAAGATTGCGAAAAAGCCATCACATCTCTCAGATTTGTGGTCAAATTTGAGTAATACAATGCAGCGGGCTGATAGCGCGCAGGCAGTGTTGTAAAGAGCTGAACTCAATAATATTGTGACTGGCAATCTGGCTTGTTCTGGATTTCACTTTCAAGCAGATATCACGCAACTGTTTCTCTGTCAGATTTTTAGAATTCATTTAACATGTTTACGATAAACTGATTATTTTTGTTAATTTAAAAGAATGATGAAATATTGGCAATGCAACATTACGCAACACGTGCTAATTGTTTATTCTGTAAAGTATAAAAAACTATTTTGTAAAAGCAGTCGTAAAAATCACATATTTTTCACCGATTTTCAACCCATTGCGGAGGCGTTTAACAAAACCGTGAAACACGTAATTTATTTGTTGTTATTCAAAAATTCTTTTGTTTAGTTTGTTAACGTTTTTCAATGATGTGCGGAACGCAGTAGTGAATGACGGCAGCTGCTTCTTGCGACGTCTGTATACAGAAAAATATTCGGTTGCAGGTAACTGGCAATTCGAAGACGAAGAAGCAGATAAACAAACATTTCACTTTTTAATAAAAGTTTAAACCGTTTATTTTGGCGCAATATGGACGAGTTTAAAGTGCCGGATTTGCCGGGAACAAACACTACAACTGCTGTTAAAACTGAGATTACTAAAAGTGAGCCAATAGCTATAAAACCAGCAACAAGTAAAGAAGCAACAACTGAAAAGCCAAAGAAATCGGACCCAGCGGCTGCTGTTTGTCCATATAAAATTCCATTGTGGTCAGCGCAACCGCCGTCCAATGTTAATTACAAGTTTGAAGTGCTCAAATCTGGGCAGATAATTGAAGAAGTGAATGAGCTGCAGCAACAGGCACACTGGACATTTGGGCGATTAAAAGAGAACGACATAGAAATGGCGCATCCTACAATTTCCAGATTTCATGCTGTGCTGCAGTACAAATCCAAACCAGACGCCGCTAACGAGGAAGATGGTGACGAAAGACGTTATGAACAACCGGAAGGTTGGTATATATACGATTTGAATAGCACACACGGTACCTTTCTGAACAAACAGCGTATACCGGCGCGCGTCTATATACGCATACGTGTGGGACACATACTAAAGCTGGGCGCCAGCACGCGTTGTTTTATATTGCAAGGACCGACAGAGGATGAAGAAACCGAATCGGAATTGTCAGTAACAGAATTACGCGCACAACGTGAACAAAAAGAAGTAGAAGCAGCAGCTGCAGCATTGCGTAAAACGCTGGAGGAGGAGGAGCGCGAACGCAATGAGGGCATCAGTTGGGGCATGCGTGAAGATGCCGATGAGGAAACAGATCTCACGCATAATCCTTTTGCGAGCACAAATAATGAAGAACTTTTTCTTGACGATCCGAAACGCACATTGCGTGGTTATTTTGAACGTGAAGGACTACAGTTGGAATACAAATGCGATGAGATGTCTGCGGGTTCATTTGTCTGTCGCGTAGAATTGCCAGTGTATGATTCAAATGGGCGTCCTATAGTATCGGAGGTTGTGCACAAAGGACGCAAGAAAGATTGTGTTGTACAGTGCGCACTAGAAGCTTGTCGCATACTCGATCGGCATGGTGTACTACGCCAAGCAAATCAAGAGCCACTGAAGCGTAAGCAGCATGCTAAAGACGCTGATTCGGACGACGATGATTTCTGGGATCGCACAGGCGATTTGGCACGCAAGAAGCAACGCTTAGCAAAAGCAGGCGATAGTGTAACGCTAACCTATGATGATTTGGTAAGCAAACAAAGTGCTGAAGTTTATGCATTATTACTAATTGTTATTTATTTATTAATTAAGCTTAAACAAGAATCAGAAGTAGGCGCACAGTTGGCACAAGTTGAAGCGAATATTAGCGATTATCAGACGAAACAGCAGCGATTAAAGGCAGCTGCGCAACAACAAGAGATGGAAGGCGACGATCTTGATAGTTTCATGCATACATTAAGCGACAATGTAACACAGCTGGATAAAACGGAGATCAAGAAACTACGTGTGAGTAAAATCAAAGTTATATGATTATAACATAGTTAAGTAATTCATTTTATTTTTTAATACATTTCAGCTTGAAGAGCAACGCCTAAAAACGGAACAACAAAAAGTTCAGCGTCTTATCAAGCTAGCGAAACCAACGGAAATACCTTTGGTCAGCGTAGCAGCAGCGGATAATGCTAAATCAAATAATGCGTCAACAACTAAAAAACAATTGCCAATTATAGGCAAACGCAATCAATTTAGTAAATTTAAAGTAGTCAAAACTGCAGCAACAAGTGCAGCAAATATAAGCACGACAGTGAGTAGAGCATTTGCCTCCGATGAGGAGGAAGTCGAAGAAGATGAGACGACGGATGAGAAGCCTAATGAAAGTGCAAAATCTAACGAGAAAATAGATGACGTTTCTACAGATAACGAAATTTCCCTGAAAGCGCTTACCGAAAAGACAACAATTGCGGAAAAAAATACACAGCAAACAAAACTAAAACTAAATGATGCAGTCGAGGTAAAAGAAGTAGAAGAAGTAGAAGCAGAAACAAGCCAACAAATTGAACCAACTAAAGTGGAAGATAAAAATGGTGTAGCAAGTAACAGTAAAGTCGAAAATATTGTTGCAGAATCGGTCACAACAAATGCTTCCAGCGATGATGCTGCTAATCGCAAACGTCGCCAACGTGCACGGCAGCGCAATAAACAACGTCATGATATCGATGACGAGGAGTTGGCAGCGCATGAGGATAGCGAAAAGTATGCGAAATGGGTGCCACCGGAAAACCAAACTGGCGATGGCATGACAGCGTTAAATGATAAGTTTGGCTATTAAAGCTTTTAAACAACTTTTACGTTACTCCTTTAAGCTGCACATAATTTCTGCTTTGCTGTAAATTGGAATGAACACTTCCCCTACAGCTGATAACTTTTTACCCCTGCGTTCATTGTGTATATTGTTTTCATTTTGGCTTGGCTTCCAGTCGGCTTCGTTACACTGGAATGTGTGTGTCTATGTATAAAATTCCTGTACGCACGCATACAAGCAAAAGGAAACATTGTAAAGCATGTACGAAGGCTAGCTCTGCCACTCGATATTCCAAGCGCTGATAGTCAGTAACGTTTTTGACATTGCGACTGTTACAACCATTAGACGGCAGCGTTAATGCTTAACCGGTTTATGTTTGATTTGTATAGAAATTATTATTGAAATAAAAACGTAATTTAATGGTTTAATAAATTTTGTGCTTCATTTAATTTAATTTAATGCTAAAAAGGCAAAAAAGCAATTAACTGAAATAACTGCAACGACGCCATTTGCAAAGTTAATATAAATAATACAGCCTAACTGTAAACGCAGCCATTGAGTATTGTTTGTGCAGCTGTGTGTGTGTGTTCACGCGCTCTTTCGCTCACTACAAACCCACACGTATACCACGAAGCAGTTGTTTGGTTTGTCGCTGTTGCCGCTTGGAAGCTAACGTGTAGCATAATTTCAGGCGCTATTCGTGAACTTGCCTTTCAGTTCATTTTTGACGCTTTGCGTGTCTAAAACGCAACGCCGTGCTTATATAAAAATAAAAAAGATTAATTTAAAAATTTATAAATAAACTAAAAGTTTAACAAATTTACGCGCGCATTTTATTTTGTTAATTCGACGGCAAATAAATTTATAAATTTATTTGTCTAACAAATATTAAATAATACAACTAAAACACACTAAATACATGTTTTAAATGCAGCGTCTACAGTTTATTGCGTTTATTGGAGCACATGTGCGGGTTACGTTTTAAAACACGAAACAGTCCGTCTCAGAAGACGTCCTTGCGCTGGGGTGACTGCTGTGCTATACAACAAAACTAAATAACTTAATAGAATAAATAAGCTGAAATTTTGCATTCCTAAATGAAATTAATTATTTCCTATTTATTAAAATAAACTGTATCGAACTATTAAATTATTAAGTACATGTGTGTGGCATAAGAAAAGTTATTTGTTATTATTAAAGCCATATATATACTTCTTCGTTCTGTTATTGTTGCTGCTGCTATTTGCAAAATGTCTGTGATTGTGTTTAATGGATTGGAATGGAAATTGTAAGCGTTAATTGTTAGAAATAAATAAATAAATAAATAAATAAAATAGCAAAGAAATAATAGCAAATAATGTTGCATAAGTTAAGGCTGCACTTGAATTTGATTGGCGCCCAACGACGTCGTCTACATTAACTGCTGCGGCGAAAGGAAGCGTTGCGTTTGAACTTGCAAAGTAAGCAGGTAAGCATTGTATTTTGTTAGCTTTATACATTATATATATATAGTTTATATATGTATATAGTATGGTATTTTAGTATAGTATGGGTGTTGCTGAGTATATGGCACCTAAAGTATAGAAACTTGCGCAGCTCCTACGTTGACTGTTTTATATAAATACATATGTATGTGTGTTTGTATGTTGCGCGCGCTTATGCACTCTCCCGCTCTTTCGCATCATGCTAATATATATTATTGTCTTTATCACACAAACACTCACTATCTCCCTTGTGCACAATCTTCTGCTCGATTGCGTAGAATTTTCCAATAGCTTGCCTAAAAGTTGGCTATATATGTACATATAGACGCAGACATTTTGGCCAAAATTAATTGCGGATTTTTGTGAATGAGCCACAAATACACAAACAGCTGCAAACAAATACAATTGCTCTTTTATATATACATTGAATTGCTATTACATTATTTATTTCGTATTTTTTGCCAGTAATTTCTGCTTTCGGCCAACGTGTGCGTAGAGTTTCGCTATATACTTATTGTACATACATCGATTTTCAGATTTCTAACATAGTTTTTTAGATTTGGTTTGGGTTATATAATCGTATTTGTGGCCAGCCACTTCGCACTTTACGCATGTCGCTATTAATTAGAGAAAACACAGCATAAATTAATTAAAAACAATGCTGCCGGAGCAGAAACTGACATTCTATAATTAAAAATGCTTAAGCCTTGCACAAAAGGCTACGCTGTTGTGCGTGGTATACGTTTGTATTTGTTTAACAGCTGTGTGGGTGTACTGCTGGGTATACTTCATTGTAAGTCCATGATATACTGTATTGAAAGCATTTTATTTACTGTTATGCTGCAATTTAAATTGCTCGCTATTAACTAACAAGGACATTTTTACCCTCATTAAAACAACAATGACTCTATCGCATACTGTGTGCTCGACGGACGCCTTTATCCTTGTACATAGAAAGGTCAGTAAATTTCTATATGCAGTTTGTAGCTTTTAAAATGAAAACTGAGGCGACTAATAGCGATACGCTTTAGTGATTTATGCTAATTGCGCAATAATTTTATAATTTTCGCTTGGAGTGTGAAAAATTGGTGGGAAAATTTAAAATGCATCAAAGATCATACACCTTGTTACTTATGTATAATAGTTGAGCTCGTTAAGTCTTTTTAATCAACACTGAATAGTTTGTTGCTATTAGAAACCAACACGATCATAATGGATCATAAATGCCACACATTCAACAATTAAAATATTTCTTTCTCTTCAATTTGATCAGCTCAAGAGACGATACGATCGGATCTTTCAGATTGTTTGTTATTATAGTTTAATATGATTTTTTTTTTTATGAATATACTCATTGTACAAGTATTCATTCATATTAAATTTTTGAATACCTCATATTCTAATATGAAAATTTTCATTTCATCACAATTAATTTTAAAATAAATACAAGAATATTGTTTGAACTGATTTCGCTATGAATGCATTTAATATATTCATGAATTCAGTCGATTCATACTCATAGCTTGCTCCATAAACTGCCATCTATGAATAGACTAATATTTTGAGCAAGCTGCACCAGTCAGTTTGTGTTTCAAAGTCTATGACAAGAAGCCAAGAAAAATTCATGACTGTGTCTTTTTTGGTTGAATTTGGACCAAAGAATGCCAAAGTATGCAACAGGATTATGGAATGTACGTGGTGTCTTTCACCTTGAAAAGAGTAACATGATTACCGGCCAAAAATAGTCACTGCTCTTGGACTAACTCGATATAGATTTGACGAAGAAACAACTACTGTTTAGTCAAGTCAATGCACGGGTGAATACGTATATAGACACTAGAGCTACGAAATGTTATTCAATCCAGCATATTCTACAGATTTTGCACAAAGTGACTAATTCCTGTTTCCAGACCTGCACAAATGGCTGGGAGGTAAGAGATGTGGGTCGAATGGAGAAGTAATCACTGAAACAAATGCTTATTTTGAGGGCCTTGTGAAAACTTATTATATGAAAGGAATAAGAATTAGCTGAAGGGAGACGATGTTAGCACAAGACATGCTTATTTACCGGAAAAAGTTTCGAACTTATTAAACCACAGTCGTATATTCCTCCTATTTAACTTTCGCCAAAACTTTGACGTTCTCATTGCCATCGATTATACTCTCCGTCGTGGTACTTTTATGACAAATTGGCATTCTGTATGAAGGGCGCGATGACGGTTCGAAAAATGCCAATTTTAATGGTATAACTTGGCAGTTTCCTTAAAATAAGTTCGCCGACAGGAACACCATATGTCGAAGTATTTGTTTTTGATTTAAAATCCTTTGGTGGAACATGTTTTTTTAAACAAATTAAAATAAAGGGACAAAAATTGGTTGGCATTCATTATATTCCTTTAATGTCGCCAGGAAAGCTAAAGTTTAGAACCGATTATCAAAAGCGACCTAAAGGAGTCAGTGGATTAGTAAATCCGGAAGTCACCAATGTGCATTTCAAGCGAATAAAATTTAATGAAGAAATCTTTGGTACTAAAACTGCAAAATTGATTTTATTGCATTTATTGAATTGTATGGGATCTATCCTTCAAAGTGGGTGTGTACAATTGTAAGAAAACTGTAGGACTACATCACGTAGATCAAATAATCATACAGAAAGACAGAAGGACATGACTAGATCGAATTGTCGTGAAGAGCTGATCAACTTTATATGGTCTCTGATGGTTTTTTTGAAATTAAAAATCCAACCGGTGCAAATCGTCGAATTTTCACCAATTAGAATAACTTACTTCTAATTTTGTTTATGGTGTAGTTCGAAAACCTGTTTGCATTACAGATAAAAAGAAAAACGAAGTAATTAATTAAAAGGCGAGTTTCCTGAAAATATTTTAAATGAAAACAAGTAAGGAAATACAGTCGGGCGTAACCGACTGTAAGAGGCCCTGTACCAGTTCAGGTCGCCTAACAAACATATTAAATGTTTCCCGAGCTTATGACCAAACACATGACCACTTCTCACTGCGCGAATATGAATGAAAAGAAAAGGGGGGTTGTTCAAATTCAATTGCTTATAAAATCGCCATTTATTATCCGACTTTGATGAACTTTTTGGATTTTTGCTTAGAGAGACGTTATCTCTATATTGGTACACTCAATTTTTTTTGTGCCGAAGAAATTTTCACCCTAAGGGGTGATTTTATGGGGAAGGGGGGGGAGGGGCAAAATTTCAAAATAAACTTGTGAAATTCCGGAGCAATCCTAGTCGAATGCAAAAAACACGAAGTCTCTATCTATTACCGTTTCCGAGATCCTTTCGTTCATACAGACGGACGGACGGACAGACGGACAGACGGACAGACGGACATGGGTATATCGACTCCTCTTTCATTCCTGACCATAATGGTGGTAACTTTGGGGGGTCTCCGACCATTATTTCTACCTGTTACATACATTTGCACAAACCCAATAGGCTCTTGTACCTTCGGTACAGGGCCTAAAAATAGGCTGCTAGAATGACGGTCCCAACCGCATTTGGACATATGGTTACAGCTCTAAACAAATTTTGAGATACTGCAAATTTTTTAGAGCAATGTGCTTCGCACTGTGTTACATCCGCATATACGCTGGACACCTAAGCAGACTGTCTGATCACCATAATATCCTGGCCATTAATATTCTGGGTACTAGTGCTTCCACGTGAAACGTGTAACGCATTTTAAATGCATATATTGCTTACTGTTCCTTAGGGATGAAAGAATGGTGAAACAATTCGATGAAGATGGCTGCAGTTCTCCATGCACTCATAGAGTTTCGGAAGTCTTTTGGGAGCTCATACGCCTCCGTCTTTGAACGCCCAATTATTAATGGTTTGACTTTATGCTGTCTCGTTACACTTGTTCATGCTTTTCTCCCTGGAGATGTTTTTTCAATTTGGGTGACATACATTCTTTCAGGAAGCATCTTTCTGTGTTGTGAATTTGGTCTTTGCAAAACTTTAATTCATAAATAATGCTGCTGAGCTTATGTTTTATTGGTTTAATTACTTAGACTTGACACTTTTCATAGTGCAGATAATGCAGATAATCACCAGGAGCTGACATGAATTCTACTTTCATCTTAGCTTAATAATAGCATAAAAATTTATTGCCTTTCCTTCAGCATTTCCCTACTCACTGAATAGATTTTTGGTTTGCTCTAAAAACTAGTTGTACAATATAATGCGTTCTCCATGTGGGGATACTTGCTTTTTCTAGGACTCTTCATCTTACTACTTCTGGTAAGAGATAATATTACGTTTGCAGATTTTATTTTAATATTCAAAATTTTCCTTCTATTAAGTTTGCTGATAAATTCTTTTAGTTATTATTATTATTCCCTCTTTGCGTTGAGCCACATAACCCCCAATTTATGGCCAAAATAATTGTTTTTATTTATTTTTCTACAATTAGCGCAATTAGTAATTAATATTTATGAACAAAATAAAATAAATCTCTTTTACATTTCAGAGTTCAATCATTCTCCTAACGAAGAAGTAATCAACTAAAAGTATTAACTCGACATTAATTTTAATTACCCAAAAACAAAAGGAAACACTAAAGAACTACTATATACAAAACACCACAAGGGAACTCAACAAACAAAACTGCTAATTACCAAAGATAAAAAAATAGAAAAATAAAGAAAAACTACTCAAGTTGAAGTACTCAATTGACTGTTGACCAACTATTCAAGGTCAAGCGCCTGCAAGAAGGCAACACTGACAGCCAATACAAATTAGAAACCGAAGCCGAAAAAGTCAAAATGATTAATATTGCTGGCGTTGTGAGCATTGTGCTCTTCTATCTGCTCATTCTGATCGTTGGCATCTGGGCGGGACGTAAAAAACAGTCTGGCAATGATTCCGAGGAGGAGGTCATGTTGGCGGGACGTTCGATTGGCCTATTCGTGGGCATATTCACAATGACTGGTAAGACATGAAACATTATACTGTCTATTATTTGAACAATCATTGCGCATTTACGATATATAATTAAATTGTTTTGCTTACAGCTACTTGGGTCGGTGGTGGTTATATAAATGGCACAGCGGAGGCAATTTACACATCAGGTTTGGTTTGGTGTCAAGCGCCGTTTGGTTATGCACTCAGTTTGGTATTTGGTAAGTTAAACGGTGTCTCAAAAAAAAAAAAAAAAATTATATAAATAAAGAATATTGATTTAAAAATAGATGTACGAAACTCAAGTACGAATTATATATATTTGTTATTTCCTTACAGGTGGCATCTTTTTTGCCAATCCCATGCGTAAGCAGGGCTATATTACCATGTTAGATCCGCTGCAGGATGCATTTGGTGAACGCATGGGTGGTCTACTGTTTTTGCCTGCGCTTTGCGGTGAAGTCTTCTGGGCTGCAGGCATTTTGGCTGCACTTGGCGCTACGCTGTCTGTCATCATTGACATGGATCATCGCACCTCGGTGATACTCTCATCGTGTATTGCCATATTTTATACACTTTTCGGCGGTCTCTATTCGGTCGCCTACACCGATGTCATACAGCTATTCTGTATCTTTATCGGTTTGTGGATGTGCATACCATTCGCATGGGCCAACGATCATGTAAAGAGCCTGTCCTCCATGGAAGTCGATTGGATTGGACATGTAGAGCCGAAAATGCGTTGGTTTTATATGGACTATGGCTTACTGTTGGTATTCGGTGGCATACCGTGGCAAGTGTACTTTCAACGCGTACTCTCAAGTAAGACTGCAGGACGTGCACAATTGTTATCCTACGTAGCAGCCGCTGGTTGCATACTGATGGCTATACCACCGGTTTTAATTGGTGCCATTGCAAAAGCGACACGTAAGTGAATTGTTTGTAAATAAAATAGGAAGCTTTTATGCTAATCATTATCCTTACGCACACACACACACACACACAGCATGGAATGAAACAGACTACAAGGGTCCGTATCCACTTACACAAGATGAGACAAGCATGATATTGCCCATGGTGCTGCAGTATTTGACACCTGACTTTGTCTCCTTCTTTGGACTGGGCGCCGTTTCGGCTGCGGTTATGTCCTCTGCTGATTCTTCAGTGCTCTCGGCTGCTTCGATGTTTGCACGCAATGTTTATAAATTGATTTTCCGTCAGAAGGCTTCCGAAATGGAAATCATTTGGGTAATGCGCGGTGGGATAATTGTTGTTGGCATAATGGCCACCATTATGGCGCTGACTATACCATCGATCTATGGACTCTGGTGAGTGTTTAATGATGCAAAGCACACATTTGATTGACGGCACACACTAAATGATTTTGTACACCACTTACTTAGGTCGATGTGTTCGGATCTGGTGTATGTTATACTCTTCCCGCAGCTGCTGATGGTGGTGCACTTTAAGAAATACTGCAACACCTACGGCAGCTTGGCTGCCTACATTGTGGCGCTCTTCATACGCTTATCCGGTGGTGAAGCAATGCTTGGTTTACCCGCGCTTATACACTTTCCTGGCTACGAAGAAGAAACCAAAACACAACTGTTTCCATTCCGCACAATGGCCATGCTCTTGAGTCTGATAACGCTGGTCGGTGTTTCATGGTGGTCAAAGTAAGTATTAGAATCAATAAGTTTGTGAGTAAGTAAGTAGCGCAACTAACTTTGACTAACTTTTATAGAATGATGTTCGAATCTGGCAAACTTCCGCCAAGCTACGATTATTTCCGTTGTGTGGTCAATATACCTGAAGATGTACAAAGAGTGGGCGAGCCCTCCGAATCCGGCGAACAGCTTTCCGTTATGGCTGGTCCACTGCAGCGTTCCTATGGTGCTGCTACAATGGCAGGCAAAGATGAACGTAATGGACGCATTAATCCGGCGCTTGAATCGGATGATGATCTTCCTGTTGCAGAAGCACGTCGCATGAATCAGGAAACTGCGCAAGCGCAAGTACAGAAAATGATTAACAGTGCTACGGGCGTTAAGAGTGATGGAGGCGGCGGTGGTGGTGGCGGTAATTATCAGTCAGGACAAGGTATGGTGGCTGTGCCAACTGCTGAGCAAGACAATACTGCCTTCTAAATGAACTAAAAATACTAAAATATTCATAAAAAAAAAAAGATATTAAAACTTCTTGTGAGAAGTAGAGAACTGCGGCATAACAGAAAATCGCGTTTCAAACAAAAAAAAAAAAAAGATTGAATTTCTTAGCAGTGGTATTGTTTACTCGGCATTTAGCCTAAATGTATGCTTTGGTTTTGAGTTTAAGGCATTGAAAGTTTGAAAGAAAGACAGTAAAAAATACAAAGAACTATTTTCAAAAGATATATTAAAAAAAAGGAATATGTATACTAAGTGCTCAGGTAAAATGCGAACAAGTTATTTGCTTATATTTATTTAGCTTAAAGCATTTTAATTTTTTTCTTTTTTGAAAGTTGGTTAAAATTTTGTTGCATATTTTAGGGCGTAGCAGCGCAAGTAGCAAAGAAAAGAAAAACATATAAAACAAAAAAAGCCACTAAACTAAAGGCTAAAATCGAAAACATATATAAATGTATAAATGTGTTATATATATATATATATATATATATAAATATAAATAATTACATACATCTCTACATACATATGTACTGCATATATACTAAGTCAATGATCATTATTAAGTGTTAATCAAGCAAACAAACGAATACATATCAAATGCATTTCAAGTAATCCCCCACATAAACAAAAACCAAAACAAACAAACAAACAAACACACACGCATACTTAGAGTTGCTATATATAAGAAATAACATTTACATACAAAGTTACAGAAAAACGACTTTGGAAATAGCAAGCTGAGTAATGTTTGGCTTTTTGCATATTAGTTGCTAAAATAAATCAACTGCTTATGCCCGCTTGGTCTATAGGTACACGCAATGAGCGCGCATATGTTGTGTGTAGTGTGTATACACAAAAAGGAACGCTCGTATATTTATTAATACTTGCACTACTTGAGTTTATGCTTGTCAGCATTTTGTGGTACGCCGCTACTCAACTTGCTACTTCAATTGTTTTTCTTTTAACTAATAGCAATACACTGATAAAAATTATTAAGTACATAAATATATAATTTTAACTATAGCTACGTGCACACATCCATAGTAATACATAGTGCTTGTATGTATGTACTTGCAAATTTTAAGTATGACAACTAAGCGCTTTAGTTGCGATTTATTTATATCCTGCACAGCATTGAAGTTTATATTGGAGTAAGGGAAAGGGTTAGAACATAATGAAGAAAAAAGATTAAACAAATTTTTGTACAGTTTTGTTGCTCAGATTTTTTTAGAACCTTGAAATTCTTTAAGTCTAATTAAAGACTTCAATGAATTCAATGAAAAATTTGATATACTTAAGAACAAGAAGTTTAATGCTTTAAATAGGACTTAATCAATCGCCGAAGCGAAATTTTCGGCGTGTAGCTGATATCTAAATTAACTCGCACGCAAGGCCTGTTTAAATATCTGTATTATATAGGTTTTTTAAGATAAACTTGATTTAATACGGTGCCTATACGGTCTATTGTTTAAGCTTGTTGTCTATAATTCTTTTAGGAGGCTCGCAAAGTCAACGAATAAACTGTGACGTATCACGGATCAGTGTGGTCACAATCAAAAGGTTTTTGGTTCGCTGTATTCGAAACTGTAGTCGGAGTTCCACCATAACCTCTAAAACATTTGAATACACCAGCTATCAATCACTTTCCTACAACTTACTCCTTATCGCTTTCGGGTGACTGGGGAAGCTAGTGTTGAAGCCAAATCGCATCATTCACATAAAATAAATCATGAGAATTATAAATATTTATATAAATATCTATAAAAAAAAAAAAAAAAATGTTACAGAACACCCAGTAATATCGTAGCTATTTTTTAGGTATTGAATGACTATTTTTGTCCGTGCGAAGGCATATCTGTCTATGAGGAAGTAATAGCGAGGAATACTTAAACAATTAAAAATATAAATTTCGAATTTCAATAGTGAGACCAGTTCGACCAAGCCTTACTAAACTGCACAGAGCATGAGAAGTAAAATTCATTTTAAGCCGAAAGCTATGGCTTACAATTAGATGCATTCTTTGGAGCTTGAAATTTTAATTATAAGGTGGTAACTTCTGAATAAATAAATAAATAAATAGTTCGTGAAATTTTTAACAGAAACTGTGTTTGAGGTCCGTCATTAAACCCAATTTTTGTAAGTCCAAATTTGATTTCACCCGGGGAGAAGTACATTTTTAATGTACAGAAACGGAAAGTCCTCCTCAAATTTGATATAATGTTATATTTCTGAGATTTCGTCATTATATTGACTAAATGTAAGTGACACAACCAACCGTCCTACATCCAAAAAGCTAATATATTTTAAAAATATTGTTTATTTATTTTGAGTAGCAATATTTGTTTTATTTAAGTTTCTGGTGATAGAATTTTTGGGCAGATAATGCTTTCTTCAACTTAATATAGTCGAGTATGAGTAAAATTGTTGCCTTCCGAATGCTTCATTAAGAAGACCAATTGGCTTAGGAGAGTATCCGTTGATTTCTGTAATCACAAACTTTAGTTCAGTTTCAGAGTCCACTTTAAAATATAACTCTATGGATTTGTACTCTTAAAATGGGAAATCAAATGACGACGATGATCCTAAACTAAAGTGGGTGTTTACAGAAATCAATGAATACTCTCCTAAGCCAATTTGACTTCAGAAAATTTCTAGCCTAAGAGCACTAAAAATGCATTTCGCCATGTTTATATAATTGCTCGAGCACTGTCAACCATGCTTTTCCGTCTAGCATGCTTTAAAAAGATTGAATGAATTCATACACCCTTCAAAGTATTGTCTTAAACGAAATCTTTACTAGAAGAAGTATCAGGATTATTGTTCAGATTCATTTCATTTGCTTTTAAAACATTTTTCCATTTTATGATGTGACTGTATATATTTGCTTCATGGAAACTGAAAGCTCTTGCAATATATTTAAAATATCCACGTTTGAATTGAGTCCAGCAGGTTTTTTATGCAGCTCAATTGCGCTAATGGTTTTTATCTGAATGTATTGAGCTCGATAATATTGAACATTTATTTCCAATATACCCTTGTTGTGACTCAACACATAAACGATTTTTACTTTCTTTTAATAATTTTGAAAGATTTTTCTTCACTAAATCGTATTTCCCGCATACATGGTCCATAAAATTGCATAATGTTTTGTTTTGTATCTGCTCAGAAAACTTTTTGAAAGAAACCGAGTCTAGTAAGGTGAATGATATCTTCTCAATTGTGCCCATTTGCACACAGGCTTCTTCTTTGGATGAAGAAAGAGCAATCGACTTTTATTTTCTTGATGCTTCCTCGTTTGCTTCACATTGATCAAGTTCAGGTCTATAAGCATCTGCATAATTTCGTTTATAAATATTGGAAACAAAAGTTAGGGTATGATGTTTATATAATAAATAAATTTAATAATTATTTCATAATTTAATAATTAATGATGAAGTTGAAGCTAAATTTGTCATTCAAAACACGTTTAGAGAGACTTACAGATACGGCTAGGCACACATTATGGTAACGCCGACAGCTATATTAGCTCATTTATATGTTTTATATTACAACAAACACATTAAATACTTCATACATATTTATGTGTGCAGGGTATAAAAATAAATTAATATATATATACTAAGCAGCATATAGTGGCTATAGTCAAATGCATATTCTTGTATACAATATGTATATTGTCTAACTTTAGATGGAAAACTGCGTATATATGTAGCTGCAATATAGTGTCTGCTTGTGTGTGTGTGTGTAGTTGTTAAATAATTCTTAACAGAAATGCAAAATATATAAACATTATGTGTACACTACTATTTGTACTTGTATAATTTTTTTCAAACTTTATGTTTCTCTTGCATGAATTGAAAGTTCTTTGAGAACAATAATAAACTTATATATCAAAATAAAAACTACAGCATTTGTGTTGCAGTAAAACAGTATACATATGTAAAAAACTAAAATATTATGTATAGCTGTAGCAGTGTTAATCAATCATAATTCCTTCCATAATGAACTACAAATTACATACAAAAAAAAGAACACATAAATACATAAAAGCAATTACTCCATATATAGACAGACAGACAAACTTATTTTTATTTTATGTTAAAAAAAAAGTATTGATTGATTGAAGCTAATGTTAACAATACATATCAAATGCTAACTGATTCTACAAATAGTATATAATAAAAAGAGTATTAACTCTTAAATGCAATTAATACAAAACGAATACATATCATTTTAAACTTAATATTAAGTGAAAAAATAAATCTATAAAAGAAACGAAATATATATATACTAAAAGAATAAAATATATATATATATACTATGTAAAATATATGTATTGTATGTTAATATTAGTACTGTAAGGCATAGTTGCTCTCAAAGAGCGTACTAAAATAATATAAATATAAAATATATAAACACTGAATATGTAGAAAAATCTATAGAAAATATATAAATGTTAGAAAAAAATATATATATACATATATACATGCATATCAGCCGAAAGTATAAGTACCTAAAGCAAAAGAAAAAAAAGTAATAATATATAAAATAAATAGTAATAAGAGTTAAAAAAACTAATAAGTAAAGTACTACTTATAGGTGGAACCGTTCTGAAATGAACGCTTATAAGTGGAACTTATACTAAACGACGAGTATATAAAATTAATACTAGTTTACAAAAAAAAAAAAAAAGGAAAAAAACAAGAATGTTACTATTTTTAGTACATATACAAGTTTCAGCCAAGTTTCTCATGTAGACATATTCGCAAACATACTATCTTGCAGTATTTAAAAATTATAAGAAAACATTTGCTGGAGTTGGTGTTACAGCAGCTAAACTCTTCATGGTCGCTAATGCAGTGTTTGATAATGCAGACATTATTGCTGCATATTAACATTTATTACTGGCATTTGAAAAATGTTCATATTAGTGACATGTAAGCGTGTGCATTTCACCTGCAAATCAAATCCAAACATTTTTTATAAATTTAGTTTTATTAATTTTAGATATTCGAAGTGCTGAAAAGTTGATCTTAAACCTAATCTCTTCAATGTTTATATAACGTGTGGGACGAAATATAGAAAAATTTAAGGAGAAATTTGCATTGTAAACAGAAAGAGAGAGAGAGAGACTACTTAAATTCCAAGCTTATCTAATACTACTGGCTAGGTCTGAAATACTACAAACTTTGAATAAAATGTAGCAGACTGTTAGAACACCCCAGAGTTACTTTACATCTTAATTCGGGAGGCTTGTTACGTTTTAAAGTGCGTTTTTGCTATATTATACCAGACTGGAGCAGCAATTATTGATTAAAAAAGGGGGCTGCTCTTTAATGTAAATTTATACAAAATTGTCTCTCTTGAATGAAGAGCTTGCTTTAGATGCCGTCAAAGATGCTAGCAGTAATCTACCATCATGTAAATGTCCCATCTTTCTTGGTGCAGTTCTTCCATTATTCGTATTTCCAGGTAAAATTTTTTATCCTGCTCCTCACTATAATATCTAATATTTTTGGAAATTCGATTCGAAATTCGATTTTAAATAATGAAGTTCAAGGCTCACGTTACACCAAAGCTCTCTGTAAATATTTTTCCGATTAATTTCTTGAAAGTTTGAGGATTTGGTTCAAACTAAGTTGATTATGTTGAAAGTAGTGGCACAGATGGTTCATCAGAGTGTGTAAGAGGTCGCAGAAAGCGGTGTCGGATATGAGCTCATGCTCCAGTTTAACGAGTTTATACCGTTAACGTTCACCGCACGAAAATAACAATCTCCATGATGTTTACAATGTTCCCGTCAAATCATTGGTGCCCTGAATTTAAGTGCGGAGCTTTTCCCACTTGATCAATGTTGTAGAGATAAAACACAATTTTGGTAATTCATGGTTTGTCTTGATTACAAATACATAATCATCACAAAATAGTTGAAATATGCAGTTTTTACGATGTCCATGATACATTCACCACAAATAATACAAAAACTAGTAGGATCGTTTGAGCAATTTCTTAGAATAATGACATTGTGGTTTCTAACGTAGTTTTCGGGTTTTTAACCACATTTTTCCATCTTGACGTGATGGCCAATTTTGAGACCCATTCCATTCCATTATCAAAAATAAAAAAAAATCGAATTTCGCAGTCCTTTGTTATCTATATTTTGTTCTATTTGTTTCCGTGCGCATCATATAAAAGCCAATCATTGGATTCAAAATGGAATTACTAAAATATAAAAAGCTTTGTTCCATTTTGTACCATTTAGCGTTTATTTAATCAAAATTGACCAGCAGAGTCAAAATATTAAGTTAACAATTGTTAAAAACTAACGCTATTCAAACTGTTTGCCAGCGCGTTTCAAACCGATGACACCATATGTGCTACTCTAACTGCACGAAATTCAATTGCTTTAAACTATATTCATATATATAGCATTTTTCGTTCTCAGCGATGCCTCAGCTATTAAAAAAGAAGACAAAAATGGGACGTAGCAGTGCAAGCCAGGGCCGCTAGTATTTAATAGACTAATTGGTCTATACGAATTAGCGCTGCTATGGTCTTAGCTTGGTTTGTGAAAGACTTTTACAGCATCAAACATTTTCTAAGAGTTTAACTTCTGAAGGAGTCAACTTTTCTATACATATGCCGGGAAGTCTTTTAACTTCATTGTTTTCGTAGCTATGCTAATTAGTTTTCGGGTATAGTAAAGACTTGGGGCTTAAACTGTTTAATGAACGCTCTACATTATGTTCTGATCTCCTAAGTTGTTTCCGATTTCTTGGTTTAAATTAAATTTTTGAGCCAGAATCTCAGACTTTTACAGCGGATACTCGTATCAGGGCCATCTAGAGTCACTGGATAAGTAAAGACTTGGTTTCACGCTAGGTTAGTCTAAAATCGTAGCATACCAGATCGCCAATATTCTGGGTTTTTGTATGAAAAAACTTTTATTGAAAATTGAGCTAACAAAGCTAAATTTGGTGGTATTTTACAATAATACAAATTTTTAAAAAGGTGCAAACAAACCCCTCAAGGGTATAGCTTCCCCACATAAAGTCGAATCGATGTAGACATGTCCGTCTGTCTGGCTGTGCGTACGAACATTGAGTACTTGAAAATTATAATAAAATATTGACCCTTATTATTCGCTCTTCAGAAAGCTAATAGCCTCCACTAAGGTGTAGTAGCCATAAAAGCTCCGAATTTCTGAATTTTTGTATGTGTACAAAGGGTTTTCTTGCCATATTTGGTTTATCTTAATTCAATTGTAATAAAATATTTCATATAGATTCATATTGGACAACAAGTTAGCTTCCATACAAAGCAGTCGCCTTTTCTGGGAAGTTTGCATTTTTGGCATACCCTACAATTAGAAAGATCAAGTGTTTTAAGAGAGTATATATTTAATAAGTTTTTCATATATCGAACTATTGCGCTCAATTTTCGAACTGTTTTTTTTTTGTAAACTAGTAAATATTAAATACTACGAAAAAACAGAGTACTTACCTGAAAAATAAACGCCTAAACGACTACATACTGACTACATACCCTGAATTCGAATATTTTGCTAATTAAAACGAATTATTATATTATTATATAATGTTATTTATAAATCTTTGATGATTGTTACTGTTTGTTATGTGTATTAAAATGCTGTATTAACTAAAAAGAAAACATTGCAACTAAATGAATTTTAAACTAAATAGTTAAAGTCTTATTCTAAAGTATAAAAAAATAAACAAATGTTGACTGCTTTTTCGATTGAGCCTCGTATGTGGTTGCATTGGGGTTTTAATTTCTTATTTTTAAATTATATACAAATACTAAATAAAAATAAATGAAAAGTGACCGCATAAATGGTATAACTAAACTAAACTAAACTTTAAAGTTGTAAATGGTTCCATTGAATTTCAATTGAATTTTGTCATTTGAATGTCAAAAATATCTAAATGTGTTTTAATAAAATCATGTTTTTTAATTATTATTTTCTAACTCAATTTAATGCGTTGATGTTTCAATTAAGCTAACATAAATATACATACATACTACATATATTAAAAAAATAAATAAATAAATAAAAAAATAAAATATAAACTAAGACATTGCAGCAAGTATTGTTTAAATATTGTAAAACAAGTCAAACAACAAAAACCACCAAATAGTTTTATTTTTTTAAATATAAATAATAAAACTGACTAAATACTTATTATTAGTAAAAATGTTTATAATAATTTTTGTTATGCTTCAACTAAAAGTGAGAGAAAGTTATATTAAATTAAATGCTGAATTTATTTGTAAACAAATATTTTTAATTAATTAAAATAATTGTTTTATGGTTTAATATTTGCATATATTATATTATATACATTTAATTGTATTAATTTTAGTGGCTTTATGTTAAACAATTATGTAGAAAAACAAAAACAACAAACAACAAATATACATATCAATGTTTAATTATAGTGGACAAACAAAAGTATTTAATAAACTAAAAATAAATATATATTAAAATGGTTTCTTGGTTGATGAAATTCTGTCTCGCATTCTTATTTCAAATAATTCGCATATAAATCTATTTAAATCACTTTTAAAATCTACAGCAAAAGCAGAAAAATAGTCAATTATGTATTTCAAAATTTTCAAAATAGATTTATTAGTTACTAAACTAAAATAAAAGTCAACTTGTGTAAGAGTTCGTAGCGCATCAATTAGATTTCCAATAGCAAACAAAGCTGCTGTTGCTGCCTAATGACAACCGTTGACAAGACAAAGTTGTTTGGCTTGGCTGAAACAATGGATCTGGAGTTACTATCGCAAGCGGAAATTTCTCATAATAAAAATTTAGGTTACTCACCGTCGAGAAGAGCGTCTAACAAGTAAAAATACTTAGATTTAGTAGTTGTAATACTGCAAGCGAAGATGCGCTGTGCATGAATGTAAGCAGCAGACAGTTGTCACCGCAGAATTTAACAGTGTCGTGCGGCTCAATTGGTGATATGGTAAATGTGGTGTGGCACTACGAAGCTGGGGCGCAAAATATTTATGCATTCTTTTATTTTTTATTCAGATAAATAATATTTGAAACTTAAAACATATTTTATTTATATAAATAAGTCTTGTTAAGAAGCAAAAAAAAATTAACTGTGACATTTGGCGAGTCTAAGTTAAGCAAAATATATATTTATAAGTGTTACAAGCTCGTCACAGAAGGTCTATAACCGATGAAAAATATGGAAGCAGCGAAAAATATTTTTATGGAGAAGCACTGAATCACTAATAGGGAAGTTACTGTCGGTTGGCTCATGTAATAATTTTATTTCGTGAAACGTGGTTTGTTCCGAAATTCACAAAAAATTCAGACTCAAAGCAGAAATGGATTGTTGAAAAATAAAGAAGCACTTTTTATTTTGTTTTTGTAGTCTGTAGGAAATGGATAAGTTTTTTTTTAAGAGATAAGATGTGGTGCCGTGATAATATTCAGTTTCAGTTCGACTGGCCTTTAAGTGATTCTTCCTCTTCACAGAATTCAAACATTAGATCTCTGGAGGTTAATTACTTTCTTGTACTTTCCATATTCTGTCTATATTGTCAATAATAAAATCCATTGTGATGAACAGGCAAAGCAGTATTAAGAGCCTCAGAAATATTTGAAGTACCACATGAACTTATAATTTTTAAAACTATCTCGTGGAAAGCACATTTGAAAAACCGCAAACAGGGTCAGAGAATAATTTTTGATTACTCAGACAGCCAAGTCCTCCTCGTCGTAATGAAAATGGAGCTTCCGACAAGTGTGGCTACGAATTTAATCAGTGTCAAAACTATTTTCCAATAATATTGTTAAGAACTGAAGTCTTATCAAGTATGGGCTTTAGACCAAGATAAAATGAATACCTAGATTTTTTCTGAAGTGCTTAAAAGCTAGACAGGATTGATATTAATATATCAAATGCTTTGAGAGAAGCTTGGCTCTGCAAGTATACGTGGCCAATCTTCACAGTAACTGTACATTAGAGCTCTGCATGAGTTCACTGTAAAGGTGTGTGCAATAGAACACCATAGAGTTGAAATGAATTGAGTGAGTATGAGTATTCATTCATTCACTATCAATTCATGCAATGTCAAATTTAAAAATTCATTTAATGCAATGGAAAAATGTAACACTTCTCCAGTATTTACTTTGAATGAATAAATAAATTGCACTTTGATTGCTTGATCATCCGAAACATTGATGCATTCATACATTCACTTGCCATATTTACCTGTCCCAAATCTCCGGGGTTTTAGATATATGAAAACAATTTTGTTGTTGTTGTTAATTCAGCTGGAATCGACGATTTTTGTGTTGTTTGTGTAATTTCTAATAAAATAATCCATTAGAATCCATATCGGAACGCTAAAATAGGTGGCTCTGCTACAAATGGTAGTGCGTATGGATACATTACAATAATAGATAGAGCCTTCAAGTTTGGATATTTGAGGCCTCCTATTCCTTCTTCAGATAGGTAGTATTTAATGTGCGTGCCCACAACTCTTAAATTTAAGATTCAATATGTTCGAGTGTATCTCGAAGTCAACTACACTTGACTGTAGCATTCTTTCTTATTTTTGTTTAAGCTATTTTGTGAAGCTTATTTCCAATTCGATGTTGTATTATCCACACCGTCAGCGTTGATAATTTATGCCGGAATCAGAAACAATTGCTATCGTTTCGAAATTCACCTTTTTTACTATTTCGCGCCCTCTATATGTTCATTTCCAATCCGCATCTGTAAACACCTAAAAACAACACTCAATGCAGGCAGTTCCTCCAATTGCACTTAGCACACAATGACTTTGATGACAAAATTGTTCACACAGGCGACGAAGTCTACCTGTTCATCATGATGATGAACCTAAAAGTATATGCTCCACTTAGCCACGCAATTTGCTCCCAAAATGATGTGCAATAATATCAAAGGCCTGTATGCATTATTAAAGTATACAACTTTAAAGAACTTTAAGCTAAACCCGCAGCAATTCAGCTTAAGCTGATTTTTTTTCTGTAATTCAGACAAACCATCTAAATTTCAGTTTCACACCGCAACCACAAAAGCAGATGAGCAGACATTAAAGCTTTATACTCTTGTGTGCTTCTGTATTGCAGATACTTTTTTTTTTTGTTCGGCCGAAGATCTTCTTGTGGCGATTTAAACACAAACGAGGTCATTATCGTTTAATTAAGTTGTAAGTAATTTTAATTAGTTGCAGCTTAAGTAGTCATCAGCATAAAACGAGTTTTATTTTCTGAAATATTTCGGATTGATTTGATGAGCTGTGATGCGATGTGTAACTTCTGCGGGGCGCTTGTCATAAACGCATAACTCTTGTCATGAGAGCATGCTACGCGGTTTGTTCTTGTACTTTTTCATGTAGTTGTAGTTGTAGCTGTACCTACTATATCCGGTATTTTTCTGCTCATATATACAGCATACAGCAATTTGCATACTCGGTATTAGCAAAAATTTCAATGTTCAAAACCTTCAAATGTCATGCCAATTGTTGTTGTTGTTGTTGTTTTAGTGCCATTCCAATTAGAAAAAATATCATACATGTCATGGCAGATGAATGCATTGGTACAAGAAGACATACAAGTTCCATATAGCTCGTATGTAGATACAAGATACAATATCTTTTTTTTTAATATTTTTTATTTATTGTTTTTTTTTTTTGTTTTTTGTATAACAAACATTTTAAGCCTAACAAAAATAATAGCTAGGCATTCGAATTTAATATTCGTTTTGAGAGTAATTTATGTAGTGAATGGAAGTTCGCATAATGGAATAATTTACATTTAAACTAATTTCGCGTTAGAGATGATGCTGCATAGTGAATGGCTTTATGCATGATACTGAAATATGAAGAAAGAGTGGACAATTACTCTAAGGCACTTAAGATGCATGGGAATGCCGTGGTTTCTATCGAGCCGCGTTTAGATGTTACTTCTTTTTGTAATTGTAGCCACCATCGGGTGTGTAACTTTGTTGTATGGTATCGGGCACGCTGTTTGGTGCTGGATACGAGTAGCCGGAATCTTGATTGCCCGTGGGTGCATTGTATGAAGTTGAGGGACTGGTGGGTGCGCTGTAAGAGGTGGCTGGCCCGGAAGCATAGCCACCGCTTGAAGATCCGGCATTACCAGCAGGTGCATCATAAGAGCTGGAAGAGCCGCCAGCTGAAGCGGGAGCACCATAACTGGAGGATGGCTGAGATGGTGCACTATAAGAAGTTGCTGGGCCGGATGAATAGCCTCCGCTGTTGGAACTAGGTGCACCGTATGACGAAGAGGGAGTCTGTGCGGGTGCATTATATGAGGACGAGGGAGCCTGTGCGGGCGCATCATATGACGAAGAGGGTTTCTGTGCGGGTGCATCATATGACGAAGACGGTGTCTGTGCGGGCGCACCATATGAAGAAGAGGGTGGCTGTGCGGGTGTACCATATGACGAGGAAGGAGTCTGTGCGGGAGCACCATATGACGAAGAGGGTGTCTGTGCGGGTGCACCATATGACGAAGAGGGTGTCTGTGCGGGCGCACCATATGAAGAAGAGGGTGGCTGTGCGGGTGCACCATATGACGAGGAAGGAGTCTGTGCGGGCGCACCATATGACGTAGAAGGTGTCTGTGCGGGTGCACCATATGACGAAGAAGGAGGCTTTGCGGGCGCACCATATGAAGAAGAGGGTGGCTGTGCGGGTGCACCATATGACGAAGAAGGAGGCTTTGCGGGCGCACCATACGATGAAGAGGGTGGCTGTGCGGGTGCACCATATGACGAAGAGGGTGTCTGTGCGGGTGCACCATATGACGAAGAGGGTGCCTGTGCGGGGGCACCATATGATGAAGAGGGTGTCTGTGCGGGTGCACCATATGACGAGGAAGGAGTCTGTGCGGGTGCACCATATGAGGAAGAGGGTGTCTGTGCGGGTGCACCATATGACGAAGAAGGAGTCTGCGCGGGTGCACCATAGCTGCCAGATGGAGTTTGTGCGGGTGCATTGTTCGATGGGCCTGATGGATAACCTCCACCACTGCCAGTACTTCCGCCACTAGTTGGCGCAGAGTACGAAGATGAGGGAGCTGTTGGCGCATCATATGTTGAAGATGGTTGTGATGCTGGACCTGAGGCATAACCACTGCTGCTGCCACCACTTGGTGCACCATAATTGATGGCTGGACCTTGCGAGGGTACAAATGATGAAGAGCTACCACCACCTGGTGCACCGTAAGAAGTTGATGGAGTTTGTGCAGGGGCGCCATATGTACCACTCGGTGGTGCTGGTTTGGATGGTGCACCGTAATTTGTCGAAGGCGCCGATGGCAAAGGCACAAAACTATTTAAGCTTGGTGCGCCATAAGTGCTGGATGGACGTGGTGCAGATGAAATTGGTGGCAAGTAAGAACCAGTTGGTGGCGAAGATTTGGGCGGACCATAGCTCGATGACGGTGTCTTTGGTGGCGGACCGTAGCTTGAGGTAGGTGTTTTTGGTGGTGCACCATAGCTGGAAGATGGAGGTGGTCCATAGCTAGACGATGGTGGGGATTTCGGTGGTCCATAACTTGAAGAAGGTGCAGATTTCGGTGGTCCATAGCTGGAAGAAGGTGGCGATGCACGTGGTGGACCATAGCTTGAGCTGGGCGACTTTGATGGTGCACCATAGCTAGAAGAAGGCGGTGGTCCATAGCTAGACGAGGGTGCGGATTTTGGTGGTCCATAGCTGGAAGATGGTGGCGATGTGCGTGGAGGTCCATAGCTGGATGAAGGTGGTGAAGCGCGTGGTGGGCCATAGCTGGAAGCAGGTGCAGTGGCGGGTACACCGTAGCTAGATGATGGAGGCGGTCCAGATTTTGGTGGTCCATAGCTAGATGAAGGTGGTGAAGGTGGTCCATAGCTAGAACTTGGACGACGTGGTTGTGGGTGACGTTTTGGTGGACCGTAGCTGGAGCTTGGACGACTTGGTGGAGGGCCATAGCTAGCTGGTGGTGGTGGTGCACCATATGTGGGCGATGGGCGGCTTGGCGGAGCACCGTAAGAGCTCGAAGGACGCTGTGCGCTTGGATATGGTCCACCAGAAGGTGCGCTTGGCGCATAGCCAGTTGGCGGCGCTGGATGTGAATTGTAAGATGGCGCGGGACCCGAAGCAGGTGGCAGATACGACGAAGCAGGTGGTCCATGCTTTGATCCGCCTACTGGTGGCTCCGCAGTGCTAAAGCTCAGCATGGCAGCGCAGACGCAAAATAGCTATGAAATAGAAGTGAAGTGCATGCAGAAATGATAAAATCAAGGAAATCACATGAGAAATTTTCCACTTACCGCTTTAGTTGTGGCTCCGTATAATCTCATCTTTCTGTAGCTTAAGCAGACACTATTAAACTAGAGAAACGAATGGGTGAAAAATAAAACAGAAAATGTTAGTAAAACCGTGGCGTATAAAGCTTGTCTGTCCGTCCGTCTGTAAGTCTGTCTCAAAATTTCGCTACGATTGCGCAATGCGCTGCCCCTGGCTATGACCGAGAAAATGTAGCATAGCCATCGACACTTCAGCAGCAGCAGCCTTCAGTGCATCAATCTTTCGCTTTCAATTGATGCAGCTGACATCAATGCCAAGAACCAGCTTCAGCAGCAAATACAAAACTCTACATGCAACATTGCTGGTCACTGTGCCACGAGCCGTGTCGCTGGCACGGTCAATCAGTCAGTTTGTCAGTCAGTCATTAAGTCAGATTTTAAAACAGAAACGTTCATTTAGGTACGAAGTTCAAGTTGCTGCTGTTTTATGATGTTGAAATATTTAATTGATTTCTCTAAATTTTGAATTTAATCACCGCGCAACGCGCTTGCAACAGTTGCCGATGCGTGATGTGGCAGCTCATAAAAATTATAAGCGCCAATGCATGCCAATCAGTTCAATCTTTTCGAGTGTTTGCCAAAAGCCATCAAGTAGCGCAAACTGCAGCAACTTTTGGCAAAGCTTCAAAAATCTATTGAAAATGTTTTGGATTTTAACTTCTTTAGCTGTCAGCGCTATAAAATTGAATTTGCTGCAAGATATCGGCTAAAGTTTAAATCTTTTTAAGTCTTTGTATAAAATGAGCCTCAATTTGTGCACGGATTGCCTTGAATTGCATAAGTAGCTGCTGCTGGCTGGTGAAAAATTGACAAATTGTTTGCTGCTGTGCGACCCTTCAGACCGCAACTATCTCCAACCAAATTGCCTACATTTCTCGCTCAAATGTTTTCCCAACTCAAAAGCATTTCTTGTTGTAGGAAATTGTGCATTGAATGACAAAAATTGTTTCTATGTCTGCAGTATGTGTTGGTGGCAATTGTTTTGGGTTTTTATGTTGGTTGGTCTTCCCAAATTCAGACCATGTTGCATGGCTCTATGTAGCTGCCGCATTCAAATGTCTGAATTTTGACTGAAAATTGTAAGAAAAGAAAAAAAAAACAACACAAAATGTTTTTCTCTTTTCTTTTGAAATGTTTTTCTTATTTCATGGTTTTATGTGGTTTTTCTTTATTTTTTTTTTATTTTGATTGCTTTATGACCGTAGTTTAATTATTTTTCTGCCATGTGGGTCCGCATATTGACCTGCTCTGGCCGCTTCAGTGTGAATAATTTTGAAGCTTTTGTTATGCAAATTTTGTGCAACGAGTAAAATTGAGTTTAGCTTGTGGCAAGCAGCATGTGAAATTTATTTCATTGGAGCACAGCAGAAAAGAAATTGAAGATCTAATAAAAAAAATCTTACGATTTGGCGTCGGTTAAAAAGTTAAGTGCGAGCTTTTAAAGTATTAGTTTAATGCCCGTTTTTTTCAGCTGACTAAATAAAATTAAATTAGAAATCGTCTTGAAATTTGAACACTTAAGTTGCAACGGATATGCCTTTTGTATTATATCGAACGAAATATGACCAAACGATAGTCATTTGCTGGTAATTCGCTGTATCCATCACAATTTCAGTATTGCTTAGCTCGATTTATCACTGATTTGGTAACTATGACATAAGAATGGAGAGTTACTCAAAGTTCTAGTTTGCAATACACAAGGATCCCTCAAGAAGTTTTGCATCTGTTGTGTTGCCCAGTCGTAAAATTTCTGTATGTGTATGTTCTTTTCTCCACATATCTATGTCTACACTTGCGAATAAGTCAGATTTCGATGTAACGAGACACTCGTAAAAGTTTGTTGAATAATTTCCGTCCTTTTGACCTTCTTGCGTTAGCAACCTAGTTTTGATGACTGATGTTTAAAATGTGGTTAAAAAAAGTATAAATGCTTTTATATCCCTATGCTGTTTATAGCGCTATATACTTTGTAGAACATGTCGTTCGTGCAGCGAATTTGCTATTGGCTACACAACATGTTGCATGTTGTATTGCATTGCATATTGCAACATGAATGACTGATTGATGCTCAAATTACATATATACATTAGAGTACTGTAGCATATGCGAATGTCTATATAAAAAAACTTGTTAGCGTATTTCGAAGATATCTACTTGTTTGATATCAACTGGCAACTAGGTAAGGAAGCTGCGTTTGTTACAGTTACTACAAAATCATTAAATCATAAAATGATGTCTTTGTATTTGTGTGCGCAACAGTTAAAAGCCACTCGTTGGACTCGAAATTGAATTACTAAAAGATATAAAACTTGATCGTGAGTCACATTTAGCGCTAATTTCATCAAAATCGACCAGAAGAGTCGAAAAGGTTTTAATTTTAAAATATAAATAAAATTTTTGAGTTAAACAATAAAGCTATTCAAACTGTTCATAGTCTCAGTGTGCTACTCAAACTGTACGTAATTTGAATGGCTCAATTTGTAGAGATTAAATGGAATCTATATACCGTCCAACCGATTGACCTCAAACTCACAGAGGAACTTCAGTTAGGCCAGGAAATAAATCTTGTTAAGATTCGTATAGATCAAAGAGGGTGGTGCCTCACTTCATATAAGCAATATTCAAAATTCGTCATAACTTTGCATCCATTTGAAGTACAAAGATTTTATTTAGTACACATGTTAGTGGAATTGGATAAATAACACATATAGGTACATAGACACAATATACATCATGACAAAAGTTGGGCGTAGCAAAGCGTACCGGGAACAGCTTGTAAAACAATAAACTTGTAACCCGGCATGGAGGCAATAGATAATAGATAGTCTTAGAGTTTTGTTGTTTGTCGAGTCCATATGGATAAGTCCGTCGGTCCATCTATATGCTGACCTTATAAACAATGAGAACATGAAGACTATAAGTAAAAGAGCCTTTGAATTTAGATATTTAGATCCTCTTATTCCTTTTTCAGTTTATTGGTATTTAATGAACGTACTAACGCTTCCTCCCTCATGCATAATCGAACAATTAAATGTTATGTCGATATAGGCATATCCGTCTGCCGGGCTTTAAATAGTGATTGAACAATGAAGAACAGTGAACATTAGAGCCTTAAAGTTTGGATATTTACATTCTTCTATTACTTCTTAAAAGCACTTGTATTCAATGTAGTAGACATCTCACCAAGCCTTCTCCAATAAGGGGAGTTGGCACTTGCCATACAAAGCTAACTCATACTCGTGTGTCTTGCGTCAATCTTAATAAAATATTCCATAAGAGTACACATCGGACCACTAAAAGGGGTAATAGCACTACAAAGAGTTGAGTCGTTTTAGATATGTCCGTCTGTCTGATTACAAAGAACAAGTCGGGGACTATAGGAGATAGTGTATTGGTAGACTAGAAAGGATGGCCTCCAGGCAAATTTGTCCTCCTTCCTAGGTTTTTGTAAGAAGATTATTTTGGTGTGGTTTAGTTTAGATTGAAACGACAAATTTTATCTTTCACTAATTCTAATGAAATATACCACAGGATCTTATACAAATTTCAATTGCAATGGTGCTGGAAACCCTGGAATCTTGAAGTCGGGCACACTCGATTGCATCACTTTTTTATTTTCTTTTGCAGAAGCGCTGCTTTAGTTTTACTTTTGAACGGAACTGCCACTGAAGTAATTAATTTGTAGTGCGACAATTAAAAATCAGCACTTGTTATTGTACTTGTTCGAAGTTTCACATCGGAATAAATTGTTGGAAAGGATTTTCCTTAAAATAGTACATTCAACACCTTCGAGAGGATTCACTTGGAATTGACACTATGAAACTCATATGACTTCAGAGTGTGAGTTACTCGTGCTTCTGTAAGTGAAGAACAGAACATGTTAGCGAATGCACTCTGCCGAACCTTTTATGTCGAAGTGAAGTTTGTAATAAATATTCATTATTTAATCCTTTAAATATTTAAAAAAAATATTTTGTATTATTTTTGTATTTGTAACCAAGTCACTTTAAGTCACTGCAAACATTAAACTTTTTCAAGAATATCCTTTCACAAAGTAACAAACAATCTGTTGAGATACTTTTGAACACTAACCACAAACTTCCAATTCACTAAGCGTAAATCTCAAGCAAAATGTATAAATGAAGTATGTACTCGGCGCTGCGCTATGCGATATATGCAGTTGTACCGATAGTCAAATGTAAACTACGATGAACTTGGTGCGCTGCATGCACTTTTATACACAAAAAGTATCTCGAGTAACATCTGCCGTGGCTATGTTTTTTTTTTGGGAGCTTTGCTACGGTTTCAAGTCAAAATCTACTACAATTTTGTATTATTTTTTTGTTGTTGTTATTTTTTTTTTTTTTTATGTAATAATTTCAAATGCACTCTCAGCAGCAAACTTCAAAAGACGCGTAGCGCCACGCGCTCCAAGCTCGAGTTGAGGTTGAGAGTTGAGCGCGCATCTTCAACGGTGTTACTCTGAGATACATAATTTTTGCTGCTTTATGTTTTTTTTTCGACTCAATGTAGCTCAAGTATCTGACTTGAGCTTTTTCGTAGCAGCAAGTACATCTTCGTTACGCTGCTCATTAAAAACAATCTTTCGGTTTTTTTTTTGTATCTGACTTTGCTGCATTGATAAAGCCACCTACATATGGACCAATACTAAGTATGAATGTGCAGATCTTTTGGCCAGCTGCTGCTTCAGCTGTTCGTGCGTCTAGTTAAATCTAATTGTAGGTTTTTAGGTTTTTAGTTGTCTGTTTGTCTTGTAGATACTTTGCTGCGTTCGGAAATATTTCATATTTCGTTCGATTATTATAGGTGCTGCACGAGCACATTATAAGCGTTGACTGATTGATGATTAGAGCATTTATAATATTTTTTATTTTATGTCATTTATTATACAACGTTATTTCGATGCGTATTTAATAGTGAAATATTTGCTCGAAGCGCGAACATTTTTTTTATTGAGTAGCAACATAAAATTTATATGGCTGCAAATTTTGTGGTTTTATGATGCTTAAGTGTTGACGAGAAGTAAAAGAATTTTGTTTTTTTTTGTTTTTTCGGTTGTTGAGCATGCAGAACACTGTCTGTCGTATACTTAATATTTTTATGTGGCATTGTAATATGTGGACTAAACATGACGTTGAGTGCGTTCATGACCAATTTTGCGACTGTAATTATGAGCGACTTTTATGGCTACTAAAATTATGTCTAATAAAATTGACAATGACAACATTTGTATAATTTAAGCAAAGGAAATCTGCCACGACTTTGGTTTAAAATTATGAATTCAACCAAAATATTGATATAAATCTAGAAAGAACTCCTGTGTGAAAATAAGCATGCAACAATACAATCAGCTTTTTTTTGAGCAAAATCTAAATTTTGTGGCAAAAGACAAAACCGCCAAATAAATACATAAAGTGTAAACACATACTTTTCATGAGTTCAGTGAATACATGTCAAACGAAAAATGTGTTCAAAAAAATTCCCACCCACAGTCAGACAGAAAGACAGACAGACGGACTTAACATGATTAGATCGAATCGTTTCGTTGAAGAGATCAAGAACATATGCATGCGATATACTATTTCATACTATTTTTGAATCTTATAAAAATAAAGAACGGAAAACACAAAACGTAATAAAAAATATATTTGCTAACTCTTTTCCTCTAGCGAAGAGCTAAGTCAGTCGTCGCCACCTTTTCCCTGACGAATGAAGGAAGATAATTATTGCCCTCCATTTACTTTAATAGGACCAAAAATCCTGCTGAGCATCTTCCTCTCGAACACTTCCGATGCCGTTTCATCTGACACAATTACGGTCCATGGCTCTTCGCCATACAGTAGGACCGGGAGTATCAGCAACCTGTTTAGTCTTTCGAGAGACGATTTCACTTCTAATTTGCTTGTTCAGCTCAAAATCTCAATATCTATTTAAGGCGTGATCCTTCGCCTGATCTCCAGGCTGACGTTCTTATTGCTGGTTATTTCTGATCCAAGGCAGTAATTAAAGGGAAAATTCTCCATCGTCACAGAAGGTACAAGATGCTTTGACGGAGTGCGAAGACACCGTTAGACCCATGTTTTCCAATCTGTTCTTGTATACCGATGATAGCTGTATCATCTGCGTAAGCGAGCATGACATGTTCTGTCATGTTCTGTATGTACGGGCACTTCCAGTAGGTTTACTTCTGCTCTGACAACGCTTTGTCTGTATGATATCGTCATCGAGACGAATGATCTTTGCCGGAACACCTAGTGTGTCTTTGTTAAGCTCATACCACTTTGCTTTGTTATAATGTGAATATTTGATTAATGGTCGACATTTTTGGTCTGAAGCCTCAATGAATCCGTATATGGTTGCAGCCTATTACGTAAAGCGCTCGACAGAACATTATATCCGTTAGAATATAAACTTATTCCGCGAATCCAAGAATTAGTCACAGGTTTTGTATAAACAATGACCTCCTTCGCAGCCCTATCCATGGAGTGGGTGATATGTCTTCATTGCTCGCATATATCTTAAGACGGAGAGGTATCCCGTAGCAGTGGGGAGAGTGTGTCTGAGAAGACTTCCGCGGTCTGTTGTGATTGCTGCTTGTCGACGTCTGGCCTTGATTGCGTGATCGGACGCGCGGCGTGCACAACGCACGCCCGATGAGTGCTTTCAGTCAATCAGAATAGGATCAATTTGGTTGCGGGACTTAGCCATGCAACCTTATGTATGTTGAGGTGTTGAAGTCTGGTGCTAACTACCATGTTCCGACCTGCGGATTAGCCTCTCTCCATTATTGGATGTAGTGTTGTTGAAGGCCACATTTTCGACGGTTGGGCCAAAGATATTTATTTACAATTTTGGAGTTGAAATCGGCAATCACCGTTTTGACGTCGAGTTTGGGTCAGCGCTCGTACAGACGTTCCAAGCGCTGATAGAACTCATCTTTAGTATAGTTATCTTTCTTTTTCGTCGGGGAGTGCGCACAATTCAGGCTTATATTTAAATGTTTAAAATGTTTTGCGTATCGCGGCTAGACGCTCGTCAACAAGTGTGAACCTGGAGACAAGGCTAAGTTGTTTCCTAATTACCAAGAAACCGCATCTAAATTCGTGCTTACTCTCATGGCAACTATAGTAGATGCCACAGAATGCTTTTTTAGAGCTCCCCTGTAATATTCAATATTATTAGCCTTGTTTTTTTGAAGGACATCAACCAGCTGGGTATTTGCAACATCCCTATTAGGTGTGCGAACGTTCCAGGTGCAGTCAACCACTTTTCTCACAATGTGGACTTTTGTAAATGTACATTTTCGTGATCGAATCTTCTTTTAACGTTGCGAATTGACAAAAATTAATTGAAAACGAAATGTGGCCAGTGAAAGCGTCTACCGGAATTTTTCCATTACCAATTATTAGGAAGAAGATTCTCCCAGGTCGCGGAAGAAGATTGCTCCGTAGACGTCGTTCATTCCTATCATCAATCTGTTGTCCGCGTTTTCAGGTGACAAAAGGCGGTAAGGCGCTGGTGCACAGCTAAGCGAAATTATAAAGCATCCAAAAATCTTCCAAATCCGTTGAGCCTTTCAGTCATACATGTTGCAATTGATTTGTATATAGAAAATTTCAAAATATGATATCATTGATATTGAATGATATCAACGATGAGATCCAGAATTGCTCAAAAGATTCATTACTGATGACGGAACATGTATTTTGGTTATGGCGTCGAAACCACACCACACCATCTCAATAAAGGTGTTCAGAAAAGCCAATACCCAAAAAAATATGCCAAGTTCAATCAAATGTGGAGATGTGGGTTTTTTTTTTTTTCAATTACAATAGCGTTGGTGAAGCATTATGCGTTCGTAAGAAATACTTCGATGGTAAGAAAAATCTCTGGCATAGGTATATTATACCTGAGGGGGATTACTTTGAAGGGGAAAAATAATAAATAAATATATTTTTCGAGAAAAATAATAAATCTCATATTTTTTAACAAACCTCGAAATAATTGTATGTAAATGAGGTAAATTCTGACTGGAGAAAGAGCAGTACCCTAATGTGAACCAGATAAACTTTCTCTGAATTTCTATTGAATACTAGGTTAGATAGTGTTGTATCATTAAAGCTTTATATATGCATATATGCTATATGCTATTTAAAGTCTTCATTCTGAAACTTGGATAAGTCTTGTTAACTGAGATTGCTTAAGAATCTTTCTGTAAATTTTCCATATTGGGTAATAATATATTAATCGGAAATGCATATATATCATATCATTGCAGAAATATCATATCATTGTTGCGCTCTTTTGAAATGTTCGAGATTAATTTCAAATTATCCTTTAAAATAAATATTTTCCTCTTTTTTTTATTCCGCTTTTTATTTCAACATAGAAATTATTAATTTATGCCAAAGTAGGTGGATTTTCGGGTTTCTTCCAAATCCAGCTGCTCCATGGTATGCACTCCTTCAGCAGATGCATATAAGCCATATCCTTGGGGCAATCCATTTCAGTTGCTGCTATGCCAAATGTCTCGCAATACCAATACTTAGCCGGATCGAAATGATGGGGATAAGTTTTTCCCAACTCGATTTCATCTTGACAGGCAGAACGTCCTGCATCGGCAGCAACCGAGACAAAAATGGTGGCCAGCAGCGCTAAGCCAGCCAAAGCTGCAAATATTTAATTGAAATAAAAATTTGAAGAAAATTTAAAAGCAATTACCGAAGTTCATGTTTTTTTTTTATTATATTTGTCAATGCACAAAATCGAACACAATTTCAAAGTTCTGTGCGCATTGTCAGAAGGTGTAGATGCCTTTTATAGCTTTAAATTGAATTGTTTCTGCGAATAAATAAAATTTAAAATAAAAAAAAATCAAACAACAGCCACGCGTAGCATTTTGCTGATATGAATCATTTTTGATATGTCGCACGTTTTTTGATTGTTTGATAAGCAAAACGGAAAAGGAAAGGCCATATTAGCGCGATAAAAAATAGTTAAATAATTAGAAGATGTTTGACATATCACATAAACTAAAGCAATATAAAAGCAAAACCAATAACAAAATTTCAGCAGTTTTTTATAAGAGAAAAAATAATTTCACATTAAAATTAAAATTTTTTTTATATTTCGATCAACACCGTTCGAAGATAGACTGTCTCATGCCATTAAGTTGTTGCCAACATGTTTCACGGCCTTCTTTCTGAGACAGATAAGAAGGATCTAACAGTGGAAAGTCTTATATTCCGTCCACAGCCGTTTTTATATTAAATCAATAATTCCTCGTTCTTCTTTCAGTTTAGAGCATTGCTGATATGTGTCAATGACCATCAATTCTAGACTTCTGTATAATTTTTTTAAATTGTTCTTAAGTTCACTTTCGAATGTTGTTGCTTTTTACTCTTTCTTTTTCTTATGAAATAGTTTATTTTTATTCACATAGCTCCGAGCACTCTTGGCTTTATGCCAAAAATAAAAAACAAAAATAAAATTGACAAAATATGCAAATACATTTGACGAAACGCGAATATTTAACAGCGGTTAAAAGACATTCAGAAATCGGTTACAAAATGTTTAAAAAATAATTACAACTTCCGCATAAAAAAGAAAAAAAATTGTACGATAGAAAGCTGTGCGCGGGCTGCTTAAGAGTGGGGCGCAGACGTGCTGATCAACAAGTGTTGCAAATCGACTCCAACAGCGGTTTCGATTTGCGGCTTTTACTGCGTCGTTAATGATGCATGCGTCTTTTGTTGTTGTTGTTGTTGTTGCTACCGCCGAACTGGCGGCAATGATAATCGCTGACAACATCGATGATGTCTAAAAGATTTGACGATTACATTAGGCAGCGCAAAGCGATGACGCAGCCAAACTGAATGCTGGTCAAGATGGACAATGGTGACGTTGTCTACCAGCAAATTTTCTATTTGATTTTATTTTAGTACACTGCACAGATAAGTATTACTGGTTTGACGGACAGTTTGTAATGTATTAAGGGCGGATCGGCGGTTTCACAAAGATAAGCTCGAAGAGTTAATCTAGCATTTTCTTGGCCATACGTTGCTTGAAGTTTAATACACTTAAAAATTGCTTAAGAGTCATGCAGCTACTATATGACTTAAATTTTTAGTGTGAAGTGTATTCATGTTTCGTTTTGAACGAAGTAAACGTTTTACTTGTTTGTAATTATTGTCTGGTCACAATCTTATCTCCCGCTGCCTCATTCTTCATCTCTATTACTTTCTTGCGGTCTTATTAAAAATTATGGCAGCAATTTCGATTTCGATGACGATACGCTTTAAGTAAATAAACTTATTAGGGCTATTATCAAAAATGAAAAAAAACCTAATTGTAACGCAATTTCTGAGGTTACACAAATCGAATGTGGCACAACAACAAATTTAAAAACCAAATATAGTACAAAAAAGTGTACATTAAACATGCGTATCTCTTAGATTTCTATCTATTTATTTTACTATATATTAATTTCAAAAAGTGTTTTTACTTGTTTCATTGATAAATGCAGTTCTTAAAATCTCATAATATTTCAGAAATTGCTATAAATATGGCACATTTAATGTTAGATTTTGCAGTAATATAAAAAAATGCATAAGGGTAAAGCATGAAAGTCAAGTAGATTTGCTAGTAAATTACTGGATTGTTAATATCGCTTACAGTTGCACTAATTGCTTTGCTGCTGTTTGGCTTTTTGGCGCTTGCGCTGGCCTATAATGGACAGGATATCTATGCGGAACCCAATTGTGCTATTGTGACCGATCACGAACATAGATTCCGCGATATCAATGATCCCACACACTATTGGATTTGTGCTGAGGGTAAGGAGCGTGCCGACTATATTCAATGTCCGGATAATTATGCATTCATGGATACTCTGCAGCGGTGCGTTGTTTGGGAGGAGTGGAAATGGATTGAGCCATATACAAAATAAATAATAAAAAATGTAAAAAAAATAAATAAAGAAAAAATAATGCATACTTAAAAAAAGACGGAGGTCGTTAAATTTACGATCGCCCATAAAAAAGCACATACATGTGTTTGGCGACGATGAGAGTATGGCCAAACAAATTTCGTACACTTAACAGTATTTCAACTTAATATAGACTATAACAAAATAGTTTTTTATACAAAAGTCGAAAAGTGGGTGATGAGTTTGCATGGGAGCTACTCTTTAAAGTAGACAAAACACAGCCATTGTTCCAAACGAGAAGCTTCCATTTATAGAAAATCATCAAATCGAGTATTGAGATTATAGCACTACGCCTTGTCCAGAAAAAGAAAGTCAGGCCGGTAAATTGTTTTTTCGCAACACAGAATTTAATACAAATACGTTGATCAATATTTTCACTCATATAAAAAAGTCGACCAGCACTATTCGGGTCGACTGACTTAAAAAGTTGTAATGTGTTTGTACTGGTTGGCAGTTAAAATTGACATCATAATTAAGAACAGTGTTACCAGCCTACAAAAAAATTTACCTGCCTACTACCCGGTAGATATTAGTTAGGCAGGTACCGATACTGTCTTGGCAGGGTGTAGATAAGTTGTTAAACAAAAGTTTTAAGTCTCGCCGTCAGCAAGGGTATGACGGTATGCCATCAAAATATGTTACTAATTTCGTCAGCGAGTGAGTGTTATAATATGATATTTAATCTTGAATCTCTATTAGTTACAGATCCCTGTAATGCACTGAATTCCGGACTTCAGGAATGCATCCCGTCATTCGCTTCATGCAAAATTTGCTCCTTTTGCGTTTGGAATATGAGTCCATACCCCCCATAGCGGAATGCCGTATACCCACATGTGGGGCTAACTCATGCGCGTATCGCTCTTTTGTAATACATATAGTTAAAGCTTACTGTGGCTGTTTATAATCCAATCAAGGCGCCTCATCCTTGCTTTACAGCAGAATACTTTTTTCTTCATATGGCTGACGAGAGTAAGTTTTATATCTAGGATTATTATGGTGACTTAATTGGATTCAGTTTAGTTTCGTTTGCATCTGGAGTTGGTATATCGTCAGTAAAGAGTGCAAAGAACAACGATGCAAGCACGCTACCTTTTGGTATTCCAGTTCGAACCGAATGGAGAAGAGATAGCTCTGTCTTTATTCTGAGCCTTAAAGTACGACTCACCACGTAGGATCGGAACAAGGCAAAGTATGGCGATGGTAGACCATTTTTAGCTTTAGCAGTATGGCTGTGACCAAATGAAGTCCCGGAAAAGTCTCGTAAGTTCAACACAGACACACACCACTTATTTATCGACTATAAAGCCACTTTCGACATACCGATACAAATCTAATTTTTCGTCATTCTGGCATCACTAGGTATCCCGGCAAAGATCGTCTTTGCATGATGACTCTATCAGACAAATAATGCGTTGTTAGGGTAAGAAAGAGCTTCTCCGAACCCTTTCATACCAAGAGGTGTTTTAGGCAAGTTGATGCTATTGGTGCGATTCTTCTAATGGAAAACATCTTATGTCAGATTGAAAAATAGTACGGCTAATGGGTCTAGCGGTGAATGATGCCAAGACCAAGTATTTAGTGTCTTCTCGTACGCCGTCATCGCGTCTTGGATGGTCTGTGATGATGGAGAATTTAAACTTTAATGTTGTAGAAAACGCGCATGTTGTAGAAAACTTCGTCTATCTTGGATCCGAAATGACCAGCAACAACAACATCAGCCTGAAGATCAGGCGAAGAATATCGCGTGCAAGTAAAGGCTGATCAAGCAAATTAGAAGTAAAGCCCTCTCTCGAAAGATGAAAATTAAGATCTAAAGACGCTGACGTATGGCGCAGGGGCAAGGACCGTAATTGAGTCAGATGAAACGGCGATGAAAATCTTTGGGAGGAAGATTCTCCGCTGGATTTTTGGTCCTTTTTGAGTCAGCGATGAGTTCAGGTCTCGTATGAACCGCGAGCTGTGTGAGCTATTCGATGAGGTTGACATAGTCCAGCGCATAAACTGCCAGCGATTGCACTGGGCTGGTTGCCTCATTTGAATGGATAAAAGAGCTCCAGACGCATGGTTTACATGGGGCTCAAACTTGATTGGTGGACGATGAAATAGAGGACGACCGGGTATGCGTTGGAATGACGAGGTATGCAGAAATGTCAGAGTATGTGGCATTCAAAACAACTGGCGTCACAAGACTACAGGCGTGAAATCCCAATTGATAATCTGGGATGACGTTGCGGGACCTAACGATGCTTATTATTCTGAGGACGATTATTCTTTCCCATACTTTCAATAGCGAGTGCAGGAGTATGATGGGCCGGTAGGATTCGGAATCATTATCGGGCTTGCCGGGTATTTCACTCAAAAGTATTTCACTCGTCCACTAGAGTCTTGCATACGTTGTAGTGACCCGGAGATTTCCTGATTTTTAGGGTTTTTCTCCATAAGGAAATGTGTGGGAAGTGGTGACGTCAATATCGCCAAGTTATCAGCAGTATTATGCACCGTTTTAATCAATGCTGCTTGTCGTAAAGTTTGGCGTTTTGTACTACGTCCAGAGGCAGAAAGTCGCTTCTTTGTAAGCATGCTAATTAAGCTAATCAGCGGCTCGAGTGGATGAATGTAGCGCGGGTACATGTTGGCAACGCTTGTCTCTTACAAAATTACGAGGCTCAAATGTGAGTCTGTGCATGCCGTCGATTGATTTGCGGAGTTGGGCTCTTGAGCAACGAGCTTCGGTTTGTATGTGGTTGACAAACCAGATAAAGCATCATCTGTAGCAGCTTCAGTGACTAATTCGGGATCAACTTCTATCCGTAATCTCTGGCCCGTTAGTGGCCTGCATACCGCGAAAAGAGTATCTTAATCGGCTGCTGTTGCCAAAAACTCAGCGCGCACTAAACTCGAGTTCCCCTATTGCAACTTATAGATCGACCTGTGAGCTTATGGAGTAAAACTGATGGATATATTGTGTGATTTAATACAATGGCTGAATCTCTAGTAGTCTAAAGAACTTTTTGCGCATACATGCAGCCAGTCTACGCCTGCTTTTGGCTGTTACAAACATTTGTACAAACTTTTTATACACCTTAAATACCATATATTGTAGTTTCAGTTTATAAATAAATAAATATTATTAGGCTTTAGTTACAAACTTTTGTGGTATTCATATACCAAATAAATATATATGTACGATGTATGTGAAAAGGCTTGCAAACTGTAAGCAAAGCGCATAACTCTTAGCCAAACTTTTCGCTCAAACTAAATTCATTGGCCATCTGTTTGCACATTTTGCTGTGGTTTCTTGCTACTTTTCCAACATGCCTTGACAGTTCAATGTGTTTCCGGTGGATGTGAGCAGGATACAGAACAGGAAGGAATTAAGGAAGCGCACAAGTTCATGTCCAAACTTATCAAATTGGAAATAGAATAACGAAATAACTTTTCTTTTATAAGAAAGTAAACAGTAGGGAGGGGTGAACTGTCAAACTTATGTAGAGAACAAAAAATTGGATTGTACAAATATGTCAAAAAATTGCTATATAACGAGAAATTACTATTTTGTCAAATGTTGTAATGGCGCAACAGTGTATACAGGTTGATTAGCTGGTTTGTAGGCATTGATTCAAAACAAACTTAAACAAAGGAATTCATAAAAACATTTTTTTCTTTACTTATTTAGCTAATTTAAAAACAGGGTATGTGTAGGGCATAAATACCAAAAATTCTATTTTAAAATCTTGTTTTTTTTTTTTCAAATTGCATTTGTTTTTTTAAAGGGCTGAAATATCAATCAGAAAAAATTGCAATTAACGCAAATGTTGCTACATATTTTTTTAATTAAGGCAAACTGTCAACTACAGCAGTCAATTTCCCGTGCCATTGCTCGATGCTGTTTTTCTGTAATCAATACATGCTTAGCAACGCACACATACCAGCACATATGCCTAAAGCTGACATTGAAATTTTTACCAGCATATAGATACACTGGCAGACAGACAGATAGACGTGCGGACGGACGGACGGACACATACACGCGCATAACTTGATATACGACATGGCTCTGATAACTGAAAATTAGGCAGTTTCCCGTGTCGTTATCTAACACCTTCGGCAATCGAATCGAACGACCTCAATGGCAGCCAGCCCCCTTGTAACTGAAGCAATGTCATTTGGCGCCCAGACAGTTCAGAGTTGGTTGTTGCCAGACGACTACCAGCTACTCTGATTACCTCACAAGCAAGCACTTGCTGCAAGTGTATCTGTTATATTACGAATTTATTGTATTGGCTGAAAAACAGAAATGTACGCTTCTTATAGCTCGAAAACATAAAAACAAAATAAATAAACAAAATTTATTTTTATTTCACTTTCAAGTGCAATCGAACTAAAAGTCATAAAAACGTACAGACAGACGCAAGAAATATTTAGTTAAATAAATATTTTAGAAAATATTGCGCGTGTATTTTATTATTTTTATTATTTTTCATTCGACTCACATCTGTGTGCAGCTCTGATACGCGCTTTGGGATCGTTTGAGTACCATGGATGAACAGCAATCCAAGCACCAGCAGCAGCCACATTGAAAGTGAAAAGTACTTCAATAAATTTCATTATGTTGTGTTGATGTTGTACGTAGTTACGTGTTGCGTTCGTTTCAAGGTACTTGATATACATTTTGCTGTACTTGTATCTCTTATTTTTTTGTTCATATCTCGTATGATTTGGTCGCATTTGACACGCATCTAGAGTGGACAATAGAAAAATGAAAAAAGCGAAATTTCTGAGCGCTTCACAGTGGTCTCAAATTCCAAAAACATGCCCAAAACTCAACAAAGTTTTGTTGCTTTATAAATATTTTTATTAAGGCAGTTTGTAGGTCACTGATTTCGCATATCATATTGCTATTATTGTCTTTTGATAGTTTTAATTGTAAATCTAATATGAAGGACTTTAAATGATCTAGCTATTATATGGAGCTTATATCTTTGATTGTGGTTTGACAGTGTTTTTTGCAAATGCTTTGCTTCTTGTTACAAACAACCTTCATAAAAAGATATAAGCTGAAATATTTAGCGGTCTATGCAAAAGACAGTCTAACAGACAGATGGCTAAAACCACATTATTCTCATACTTTTTTTTTAATACGTTCCAATTTACTGTTAAAATTATAATGCTACACAATTATTTACTCAATTATTTGTCGAAAGAAACAATGGATTTTGCCCACATAACAGTTTGCCTGAAAAGTAGGCTGACACATAGGTGGCACTACTTGTATTATATCCATATGATTTTTAGTTAGTCCTAACCTTCAAAAGATATGTGTATACATTTGACAGCTGTCGTTTGTGATTTCGAGTGAAGCAACTTTTTTTAGTTTGCAAAAAATAAATAAAAAGACGATTACCTTTTTATCGGCGCTAAATTTCTTTACAGCGAGCATTCTCTTAATGTCTAAGAACAGAAAAAAGTCGCTAGGGGCCAGATCTGGAGAATACGGTGGATGCGGAAGCAATTCGAAGCCCAATTCAAGCAATTTAGCTTTATTAACACACGAAATTCCTTGAATTCTTTGAAGTTCCAAATTGTAACAGATATAAAAACTAAAAATAAATCATGAAATCCCGGAATTAGCATAGAAATTTAGTCATAGCGCCACTCACTTTTCAGTGGATCTTACTTCTCCGTTGCCATTTACTTATAAATTTGGTTATTTCTTAATATAAGGCGTGGCAATGTTAATTTTTGTACCCTTGACACAGAGTATGGATAGCATTAAATCTGAAACATAATGTTTGCAATGCCTTGAAAGATACTTCCAACATCCCATTAAGTATATATTTTTGTGCTAAATCGAACCTTTTTAGCCAATTCCGTCTGTATGTATGCAATTGGTATGCCTCCTATTGCCATAATATTTGGATAGAAACTTGTTATGTAGAAAAATAGTTTATGCTATTCCTATACATTGATTCATCCAACGGAAAGTAGAATCGAATAATGTTTAATATAAAGTTTCATTATTCAAAATTGATATTGTATAAATTGTACGTTTATATCAATATAGAAGACTTAAAGTTTAGATAGTTTAATGGCATGCTTGCTAAATAAGCAATATACAGAGTGGTACCGAAGGCAATTCTGACGGGTTTTTAGGTGCCCTTTCTTACTAATTCCAGATTTTATAAGCCCGAAGCTATCTGCTAGTCGTTAGTAAAATACTATATAAATTTCTCTATTTGTCGGTCAAATAGTTAGCATATAGAATTTGGTTTTACTCATTTTTTCACACTTATGCTCTTCTCCTTATTCTCTGGAATATTCATCTTGGCTGCTATAAACGACGTACATATGTATATATGCAGCTCGTAAATGCCTTAGACAGTAGCAGCGGACAACTCTGTTAAATTTATTAATATTTCTTTCTCTGCATTTGTGGTTATTTGCTTTATTTGTCATGTATAAAGCAACCAACAACAACAAATGCAGAGAAAGAAATATTAATAAAACTAACAGAGTTCCCCATGCTGCTACTGTTTCTCAGTTCCATATATATTGACACTGATTCGGCGTGATAAATGTGTAACAAGGAGAGAGAAAGAGAGAGATAGAACGAACAACATGTAAAGAACATTAAAAACCGTTTCCATTATAACTAATTAATGTTACTCATAGCAACTATGACATAATATATCGATACTTTCCAAAAATTTTTTTGCTAACTTTATTTTTTATCAAGAATCGATTTATCCCGTTAACGTCAGATCAAAGGATGTGTTAATACTTCAATTAATTCATCAGTTTACTGTTGAAATTACTGAAAAAAAGCTACGTTAGTATGAAAAGAAAAGAGGGGACGGAAGTATGTATGATGGGTCGTTAAAATTCAATTGCTTATAAAATCGTCATTTATTTTCCGATTTTGATGAACTTTTTGGATTTTGGCTTAGAGGGACGTTATCTCTATACTGGCATACTTTTTTTTGTGCCGAAGAATTTTTTAGCCTTGGCGGTGATTTTATGGGGAAGTTTTATGATTTAAAATAAACTTGTAAACTTCCGGAGAAGTCCTAGTCGAATGCAAAAAGCACGAAGTCTCTATCTATTACCGTTTCAGAGATCCTTTCGTTCATATAGACGGACATGGCTATATCGACTCCTCTATCACTCCTGACCATAATGGGGGTAACTTTGAGGGTCTCCGACCATTATTTCTACCTGTTACATACATTTGCACAAAACCAATAGGCTCTTGTACCTTCGGAACAGGGCCTAAAAATAATAGTTTTGTCATTCAAAAACTTATTGGTTTTATGGATTATATACGCTCATTAAATACTACCTATCTGCTAGGCCAATAGAAGAAATTAAATTTACAAACTTTATGGCTCTATCTTTTATAGTCTCTTTATATCATATCGAGACAGACGGACAAGTCTATATAACCTTGATATGATTTGGATCCTAATGAAGTATTTATTTGTACAATTTATCTGAAGAGAAAATAGGAAAGTCTAAATATGCAAATATTAATCGATTACCGTTTTCAGGATATTGTTGTTTATATAAACAGCCAAACGGAAAGGCAGACATGTGTATATCTTAATTGTACGGACTCAATATTCTCTTTCATTTTTTGAATATACAGTCCGGCTTTTTTTGACAAGAGTCGTTCTCAGGCTTATCAAGGCAGCCGAGTGGATTGCCTATTAAACTAATCATATTGGGCTTGGGCACAAAAGACAAGTTACCATATCTGGTTTACTGTTTAGGTCTAAGGTGATACGTAAAAATTGTTTCACATTTTTTTCTTTCATTTGAATGGTTTCACCCTGGGATAGCTAGCTGCTCTATTTAATACAGAAAAAGTATTGGCTATTGGAGTTTAAACAAGTCCATTGGTCAACCAATTGAGATGAGTGAATCAAAAATGATGAAGAAAATCCGCATAATCCTCATCCCAACCTGTGATGAAGGAACAGTCCAAGCAATGTACTGAATGGGGTTAATCGGCTCTGTGTAAAGCGGTGCCCATTCCATCTGCCGGTGAGGTTATAACGTTAGTTTTTTCGCATGGTATAATTTTTATTTATAATCTAGAGAATAGAAGCAAAAGTAATCTGCAATCTAATCGAAGTAATTTTATTTTATAAGAATCAAATTAATTTTTTCTGCATTTAAGAAGTTTGCAGCTCCTCTAAAATAATTTGCGGCTTTAAACATATTAGTTGTCATATTGTCCAAACTTGTTAAAAAAAAAATTAGACGGATTTGAGAAAACGAGCTTGAATGAAGACTTAATTTTTATTACTTTCCAAAAAAACATTACAAAAGAGTCAAATGCCATATTACGAGATGAGTCGCGTGGTTCGATTATTGAGTTATAGCCTTAAGCTCAGACAAAAATCCCTAAAAATGTTTTCATTCTTTCACTGATTTTAATCTTTACTGGCTTTCTCAAGATATGCGATGGGGTTCGCATGCAGTTGCATAAAAATATTTAAATCATTTTACAAAGATATTTCGTCAACAACTCTCACAAATCAAAGCAAGCAGACAGTGCCAATACCTTAAGTACCAGTTATGCTTTGGTGTACAATTTTTGTTTTTCTCTTGACCCATTTCATTTACGTGTGTAACAAATCTCATCCATCGGCGTTAAAATGTGGTTAAGATGGGACATCAGCGTCACATACTGGCTCCAATAGTGAATAAGCATGAAGCTGAGGAGGAGTTAAGTGACATCCACAAGTAAGTATACCTTGGCTCTATGGGCAGGGTATAAAAATAAAATAAGACAACATCATTTTGCTTTCCAATTATGTCACACAAGACTGTGAAAACAGAAATTTAAAGCATTTGCCTAAACCAATGAGTTAAAGTTTGTCAAATTGCTACCTCATACCATTTATACGCGAGATTTCGGCCTCTTAGATTATAATAGTAATGCGGCAAACGATTTGGGAATAATGAAAAAGTAGAGTCTGAAGTCAATGGCAGCTTCGACGATTCTCAACAGAATATTAAATCTATTGAACATCGCTGGTAATAGTGACTATACAGAGAAATACCGACATCTTACTTGAAACTTGTTGTCTTTTCTTTACTACGTTTGTTTCTTCTTACTATCGTACATAAGTAATATATTATTTTTAATAAATTGATTTATTTATACGAAACATCATAAACACTTATCAGCGGAAAACGCAGCATCGATAAGCAAACTCTTTACACAACAACTTGAATGGCAATGACATTGAAACACGGTAAAATAGAAAGAAATAATTGAGGTTTTTCTGTAATAGTTTTTTCCCGCTCTTTACTTTCATAATAACAGATCTCATAGCCTGTAATTTCGCTTTTATGTGCAGCGCATTTTTTTTTCGCCTCCCAACAGCAAAATTGTGCGTGGGTTTTGCGCATTTTTCATCTTTTTCTGCGAATCTCATTTGAAAAGGTTTTTAATTTCATTTTCTGGGTTAAGTTGAGTTGGAAATCTCTTCAGTTGAAGCACTTCACTTCAACTTTTGCCTCGATATATTTTTATTTTCTTTTAAGTTGAGCGTAATCACAATTTTGTTATTTCATATTTACAAATTGCTCAAACATTAAACATTTCAAATTATTGCAATACATAATTTGACATTGAACTAATTTTTTTTTATTTTTTTAATGCGAAATAAATGCTTTACATTAAAATAATTTTGCAATAAACATTTTGCTTTACTCAAATCACAAATCAAAACTGCCAACTGTCGATATTCGTTTTTCAAAATCAATGAGTTTGCATTAATAAATAGTCGTACTACATGATTTCGGCTTGAATATGCGCAAAAATAATTATTAATAATTGTTATTGTTTTTTTTAAAGATGCGCGTTTTAATGTCAATGGCTGCAATTGGCTGCAATTTTTAATGGTAAATGAAATCGTTTGGCATATTTTTACATAAATTAAAAAAGGAAAAAAGTTTGCTAAATTGAAAAATCTTTGCATTATTTATAAAATAAAAAAAGTATTCAATTTGAACATGTATCTATAAAATGTAAATGTATCTGTGCAAATTGATTGATTGGCAGTCAGTCGAAAGACTGATAAGCTGAATGAATGTAGGCTAAATTGAATATTATCAATACGGGCTAAGATGAATTGACAAAGGTATTTATAAAGGTTTTCTGTTTAGGTGCTATAGAACTTTTTTCTTTAAATTAAGAACAATAGAAATTGAGTTGGAGAAAAATTTATTTTTATTTTCAAGAACTAGTTTTTGAGCGTTATCAAGATTTTGGACTTTAAATAAATGCAAAATGTGTCTAGTTACAAGAGAGCAGCAGAATTTGAAAGTTACTTTTGAAACTGAAGCTCTGTGGCAAAACTGCAAGGCAAAACTGGGTTAAATATGTATATTTTCGCCGTATGTCAGAATAATGGCACCAATTAAATCTTGCCGGGCATAGCTAATTTTAATTTGACATTGTGTGAGCTCACTCTTGGGACAGCTCAAAAGAATTCTGGAGTAGCACAGTCATACTTCTGTATGCAAAGCTTTATTAACTTATTTTTTGTGTCACATGCATAAGAGGCTAGTTTAAAAAGTATTGTCTACTTTGACAAGTTGTGGAAGATCTCGTGCCATATTTTATCTAGTGTTGGTTAACTAATCTTTTGCTATAATATATAAATAAATAAACTGAAATTCCTTTGGATGAGTTCACTTCGATTAAATAGGGATTCTAGTAATATAAATGATTTCCAAGAAGGCTTTAAGTATTTTGAAATCCATTAAACAGTAAAATATTTCCAAAAATATTCAAATTCGAAGTGAAACCGAGTACAGCAGATCACTTTACAAAATTCGGAATTGATTCGCAATCATTTCTCCTGTCAATTCACAAAAGTTCTGCAACTTTTCTTTTTATCCACCACTTCTTTTCATACTAGTCCTCGACGGGGTCCTAAAGCTCACAAACGCGGAGGTGCCAGAAGGCCTACAGTGGAGACTTAATAATTAACTTAGCGACTTACACTATGCTGATGACATCTGCTTCATGACGCACACGCATAGTGGTGCTGCAGCGAAGCTTCGGAGTGTGGAAGCTAATGCTCATGCAATAGGTCTGAAAATCCAATTTTTAAGAAACAAAGTTGATGCGTCTGCAAACAACTTCAGCAGCGCCACTGACGGTCGAACTCAGCGACAGCACCACGGATACCAACAAAAATTTTGAGAAGTTCCACTATCTTGGCAGTTATATAACAGCGGATGGGGGTGCAGCGATAGACTCAGTTTGAATCTTTTGTTAACAAATGCCGATCTCAAACGCTGACCTATGGCAAGTAACTAACACCGAACCTATCAACATCGAAATAAAAAGACGCAAATGAAATTGGATAAGTCACACCTTGCGCAGAGAAGACGACAACATTGCAAATATGGCCTTCCAGTGTGAGTCCAAGGCAAACATGGATTCGCACTGTCCATTCTGAAATCGGGTGGAGTGAACTAAGGGCCCTAGCAGATGATGGGATTCGTTGGAGGGAATTTGTTTTCGCCCTATGCTTCAACGAGGAGTAATACTTTAAGTTATAAGAATTTAAGTATTAAGAAATAAAAAAAATAAAATTCTCTTAAAGTTGACGTTGTGCATTGATATTGTTCCTGAGTTCCTCTAATGATGATGGCTTGTTGGCAATAAATTGCATACTTTTTTAAGCTTGCCTAAGGCCAGGGTTGTTTCGTCATTAGTAGGCGGATCGGAGGAAATGCTACTGGTGGAGCTTCGACGCTGCTTTTTTTTGGGAATGACCGGAGTTTCTGAGTCAGTGTTATCGACATCGAAAAACTCCAACCAGCGTGCCGGTTGGTCTTCGACAAATGCTAAACTAGACCCGTCGCTAGCCTTGATACACGAAATAATTGGTTTGTATGTAAAAACTCAACGTAAGTTATTGAAGTTTCCATCCGTACTGGCTATGATTTGCATATGAGCCCTCCACACTGAGTGATTTCTTAATATGCCATATTGCAGTTGCATTTAGTTGTGCTTCCAATTACCTGCGCTCCTCAATCAAAGTTCGGTTGGTGTTACTAATCCATGGCTGCCTTTCGAAGTGCTGCAAGCGAACCATTCTATCCGCAGCTTAATAGGAAGCTGAAGTAAAATGGCGACGCCTAAGGGCAGAGAACAGTTCTTCCTGGTACATTTACATTGATGTTGACCTCTGTGTTCTGTTGCTAGTTTCACCACTTTTTCTCACTTTCAAATGTCTAAATAATTTACTACAAAATCAAACAGTTCAAAATAATCACCTTCTGAATGTGTTATACGAAAAGAAATGATAAATCTTACAAACATGAAATGAAAATACGATACTAATCAGAAGACACAGCAGCCTTGAAACAAATCACATCTGCCTCACATTTGTAGCAACTACTAATGTATTTTTCATGAGCGTAATCTGTTTTCTAATAAAAAATAAAATAAAACTCAGCAGGTGAGTGCTGCAAACTCCCACAAGCAATCATTTTTGTACTGTATGCGCTGAACATTTTTTGATTTGTGCATAGGTCAGAGTTCATTAACAAAAATATGTTGCGCAGCATTTTAGCAAGCAAATAATAAAGGAATTGATGCTATGCGATACTCTGATGTTCATTTGCTTCGCTCTAACTTTAACATGGCCAACGTCAGCATTTCGCTGACTGACGTCATTGCCAAAAGAAGACCTTCATCGCTTTTCACATTTTCACTTTTTGTTTTACTTTATTTTGCGATTTCCACAAATGCCACCCATATCACTTTCAGTTGGAAATTAAACTTGAAAACCGTCATCAGTGACACTTTGTAAAAAAAAAAAAAAAAATATGCAAGTAGCGAGAAAAATTGTATTTACTTTAGCTTGGTCTCTTTTTTTTTGCACTTTTATAAAAAAAATTAAATCACAGTCAGTTTCGCACAAACCTTTGGAAATATATGGGGTAAAAAAATATCAGCGCAGCCTTTGATGTGATTTAATTTCCATGCATAATTTAAAAATGAAATAAAATTGTGAAACAGTCTGTGTGTGTAATTTATTTTCATTAAATATTTATGTGTGCTATGCTGTCGACTAGCTGACAGACTGACTGAGCAACTGATGAACTGACTAACAGACGGACAGACAGACTACGCGCAGTATACCTGGTGTCCATAGTTTAAGGCAGCTGTTCTAAATTTGTTTGGCAAAAGGTTCAAAGTTCACAGCTTGTGTTCGCGGTTTTGCTCATTTGCATAAAGTTTGTATAAAGTTTTTGTTTCGTCCTTTTTAAATTGAATCTATAATATGTACAAAAGACACTAATTATTAAATGACGAGCAAACGAGCTAAGTGAAACTGTATTACATACGGTTAGCATATATCGGTTAGCATGATATTTAATTATCATTGAAACTATTTAAAAAAATGGAAATGCAACATCAACATAACGTCTTGGCAATGGCAATTGGCACTACTTCAAGTTGGGTTTGAGATCAACTTACAAGACGATACAATGTAACTACTACAGATTTCCTTCTCTTGGAGAAAAGCAGCTAAAAACTAACTGAAGAAGCAAAATATTTTGTTGTAATTGTTGTTGTTCTTTAGTTACTTCACCCATTTAATACTTTTCCTATGGAAGTAGCTTTCCACAACTTATTAGCGAAGATACTAATCAATTTATTTTATTTATTATTTATCATTTTTCTAAATTGTGAAGGCCTTCCAGTGAAAATGTCCATATTTTGCAATGAAAGTGATTCGTTTTTATAAAAATGGATCGCTTAGACGTTGAGAAACTTTTATTATATGCAATTCTGAAACATATTGCATTAAGTGACAAAAGTATATCGTAAATTTTCCAACATCTTTGTCCGATGTTCATATTCTACACTTTCTATAAATTGCTTATAGATAACTGGCAAGAAAATATTAGAGATTTAGAAGGCTTAAGAGGAGCTTAAGAGGAGCACCAAAGTAACCAACAAGAGCTACTTAAGCATTCGTGTGACTCATACGCGAATCCAACAATCATAATACAGCTTGAAATAAAAACATTTATGGCTTTAAATGTGTTTTTTTCCCTGCAAAATGTTTCGTAAAAGGCAGAAAAATGCGAGGCAGATTTTTTGCGTATATATTGTTGATCAGTAGCAGAAGTCAAGTCGACATAGACCTAATATATGGTCAATTAGTCAACTTCCATCACTCTCGGAAATTTATGAGATGCTGCTTATTTTCAGGTTAGTTTGTTTTGTAGACTCTAAAGTACAGTTTTCGTCCGGAATACATAAGAATTGAACACCGAGCCGTAAAAAATATTTTTAAACCATGAAAAAGACATGTTTTTGTGTCCATATTTTCCAGCATATTGTTGAAGAAATTTGAACTTTTGTTTCTGAAGAGATTATCTAAGTTCAGAGGCAGTCCTTAGCCATTCAATCTTATCGACGATTCCTACTTAAGTGAACATATAGTTCAGAGGTTATCGAGTACATACCACGATCATGTTTTGAAGGTTTGGTTCTATACCGATGAGATTTAGCTGCTGCTTCATATACTTTTTTGGTATCGTCAGTAGAGTTTAGCTCTAAATCCGAATAAATTTCATTATTTATATACTTCTGAGAAAACTTATGTTTGAGCTGAGAGCAATAAGTCTCATCGTTGACGGGTAAGTTATGACTGCAACATAAATCGTGATGATGAGAGGTAAGAGGTCCAAGGTAAGATCCATGTGGTCTTCAGTATTTAGTTTCCAGTACATTCCAAAGTCAAGACATTTGGTGGGAGCCTACGTAGACTAATCCGGCGTGCGCATAAAGCTGAGATTCATGCCTATCTAACGACCAGTAGGTCGTTACACATAAAATATTGAGCTGCAACTTTTAAATAACAACTGTGCTGAATTGATAAAAAGGATATTTGGCGAGAAATTTAAATATATATAAAAGCAGGTTCACACGCTATCACTTTTATTTGAAACCTGAACCGACCTTTATAATACAATATATTCAGCAAAAATTGGTTTATTAAATCGCCTAAGAAATAATTTAATATTAAAAGTTATATGTGTTTTTAATTAATTTATTTGTTAAATTTTTAATTTTTCTTTTTTTTGGCATCTCAACTTGCAATCAACTATAAAGCACTTCGGTGTGAGCAAAGTAAATATTTGGATTCCCATAGCATTTACAGAACATAATCGAAACATTGCATTTATTTGATTTATTTATAGCCCCGCCGCAAAGCTTTCAAACCCAAAGCGGGGAAATTGAGCAGAAATGAATGTTCCAGCTGAACACATGTTAACAGCTGATGAACAGCATTGGAAGCGGCTGTTGTGGCGCGCATGCTTCCAGCGAAAGAGCGTCTGGAAATTGGCAGCACCAATACATGCGCAGCAGTTAAGCTATTAACAGCAGGAGCAGCAGGAAAAGCATACACATTGCTTTATATGAAAAAAGTTTTTCTCGCGCTGATTAGAAACGACAGCTCCGCCTACTGAGTGTAATTATTGTATCTGTGTATGTGTTTGTTTATGTTGTGCATGTATTGGTAGGCGAGGCCACACCCACGCAGCCATGTTGAATGAATTGATAAAGTAGCAGCTGAAAGTTGCTGACTAAAATATATACATGTGTATGCATGTGAGTATCCTTTTTTCCTTCTTTCTTTTTAATGTCGGAAACATTTTGGCAAGCAATTGAAACATGTTTCATTTTAATGTCAAAACGTTTCGCAGTAACACATAAATCTAGGTTACCTCAGCGCGGGTGACGGAAACGGAAAAAAACTAAAAGAAACAAAAAAATGGCTGACAGTTTCGTGCACCTAAAAGAATGCTTTACTTTTTTTTCATGCGTGGTTTTTGTTATATATAGGTATATATAGATACAGATATGTATATATATATCTATATATGCATGTAGAATAGTGTGAAATGTTTGGTGACGTTATAAATATACACGTACATAGTCAGTCAGTGTTATCGTGCGCTGTCGTCGTCGTTCATTTTTGTTGCTTTTTGTGTAGTTTTTGTTGTTGGTGGCTTAAGTAAGGTCATCAAAATGTCAAAAGTTGCATTTTCGATTTAACATAGTACAAAGTACTATGAGCATATAAAGAATGTGAGAGATACAGACATACAGACTTGTACATATATATATATATATATATATATATACGTACATATGTACTTCAATTTATACGGGATTGGTTAACAAATGTTGGCTAATTTTGGTAGAAACAAGGATTTAGAGACCAGCGATGACATTGATGACGCTGTTGAACTGAGCGCGCAGCCACGTGGAGTTTTACTAACAAGTGCAACCCACCAATTCAAATGGATAATAATTGGTTCCGTTCTATTGAGAAGAAAGCTGAAATCAGGGTTCGCCTACCTTGCTCCTGCTTGTTAGTCCTAGCAATACCTTAGATACTATCAGTTTCCCTGACGTTCCTTGACACATAGATCTGTTCTTAAAGCATGTAATGCTTTGTGCAGGGTAAGATCAAATTAGGGCACTCAAACTCACAAAATCTCCTGGATATGCAGGAATAGAAGACAAAGAAATAAAAGCATTGTCGAAGAAGTGAGTTACTATTTCAGCAGTGATGATTTACAATTCATCACTGCTAAAATAGTAATGATAGCTAAGCCTGGGAAAACAGAGAATCCTGTTACATTCAATCGTCCTGGCATTCATTCTGTCGGTACTGGAAATATTCTCCAACAAGCTGCTTTCGATACGCTTTCGACGTTCTGTCTTTGCATGATGACGTTATCACACACACAAAGCGTTGTCAGGTTTGGAAAGAATCTCTCCGAAACCTTTGATACCAAGAGAGGTTTCAGGCGTGGTGAGGCGCTGTCGTGCGAATTTTTAAATCTGCTGATGGACTGCATCCTTCGCCAGTGCCCGTACATTCAGATACAGATATCCGGATGATATTGATGTCATCAGTTAGCAAGAACGGCGAGTCATCAAGGCGTTCTCGGAGATTTAAAAACAGTCTCGGCTCATGGGTCAAACAGTAAATGAGGAGAAGACGAATTACTTAGTATCTACTCGCACGTCGTCATCGCATCTTGTACGGTTTGTGACGAAGGAGAATTTCAATAACAGTCTTGGATCTGAAATGAGCAGCAACAACAATTTCAGTCTGGAGATCCAGCGAAGATTCACGCTTGCAAATAGATAGTATTTTGTGCTGAGCATGCAAATTAGAAGTAAAGTCTACTCTCGAAAGTTTAAAATCAAGATCTGCAAGACGCTGATACGCCCGGACGAGTTTATGTTCCTTATGAACCATGAGCTGTAAAATCCATTCAAAGAGGTTGACATAGTCAAGCGCATAATATTTTAGCGGCTGTACTGGACTGTTTAACTCATTTGAATGGACATGGGGCGCCCAAAGTGGTTTGGTGAAGCACGTAATAGAGGGGTTTAGATCGGAGTACTGAAAAATTTTTTTTTTTTTTTTATTAATAATTCAGGTAGAAATAGTCAATTCGATGTAGAATTGTCAGTCTACTTGGCAGATTAAATCTTGAATTTTAAAAGAGTATTCCATGTATGTCCTTAACAACAATCCTTAATCCTTAACACTAATTCGAATAAAACATTCCACTCGTATACACATAGAAGTATAAGTGCTATATAAGTTGAAAGTTCAATAGGGATACAGTGTCCTTTCGTGTTGAATATGAGAATACGTTTTATTAATAATCTTGCCAACATATTAAACTTCTGTTAGCCACTCGTGTACATACATACACATATTATATACGCCCACATAGTATATACACGTAGTTATTGTTGTTGTTTTTGTTGCATTTGTTCTTGTTTTTCACACTTTATAACAGCGTGCGTTTTTTTGTTGTTGGCCCCATTGACATTGTTGTTGTTGTCGTTCATCGGCGACGTCGTGGTTTTTGTATTTTTGTTGTTGTTGTTTTTACTCTTGACAACAACAAGTTCTGACAGTTGCAATTAATTTTCACATTGAATATAAGCTTAAGCACCTCCATGTATTTATACATACACATATACATAAAAGTGTATTTGTATTTGTAAAAAAAAATAGAAAAACAACGTCACTAAATATTTATATTGATCGCTTGACATGCTTCAAGTCACATAACTCATACGTCACGTTGCCTCATAACACACACACACACACATACACACCGTCTGCTTCTGCTTTTTCTACTTTGGCTGCTCTTTTTCTAATTCACTATTTTTGTTTCATGTGGTTTTACTTCTTTTCGCCTTACACACTCTTTTACCCGCCAACTCCATTCATTCGATATCGCTTTGACGTCTGCCATTTTTGTTTTTGTCGCATTTCAACACTTTCGGCAGCCATTTTGCTTTTTCAGTGATTTCGGCTGCTGCTGAGTTTCCTATGAAAAAAATTATAAATTCCACCACTCAAGCAAATGTTTGTCGGTGCCGTACACTATAACTGTATTTGTGGTTTCCTTTTAGCGTATATGATTGTGTATGTGTGTGTCACTTTTTCTTTGGTGTTGTGTTTGCATGTGTGTGTGTGTGTGAATGTATAACGTTTTACTGCTGTTTCTCAATCGAAATTAATTTTCTTTTATTTGGTTTTGTTTGTTTTTTCTTTTTATATGTATGTCTGTCTTAGATATGTATGATATGTGTTTGTGAGTGTGTGTGTGTGTCTGTTTGCTATCCTTAATTCTATATACAACTTGCTTTTATTTGCTCCTACTAAATTTTGTATGCTATTTTGTTCGTTCGTTTGAGCTTTTCTTAATTTTAATTTTATTGATATTATTTAGTTTGCAAAATTTGATTATTTTTTATTGCTCTCCTTGGCTGTTTTTGCTCCATTGGCTTCATTGTTCTTTCATGCTTTATTAAGCTATTGTTTTATGGATTATACGTATGCCCTGCTTAAGCTTCAGCTTTATGTTTCAATTAGGCAAATATTTATGTAATCTTGTAAATGTCAGAGTTTTTGCCATTTTGAACTTTTATAATTGGCCTCAAGTATTCATAGTTTTCTAAGCAGTGAATTAAATTGTTATAAATTGTTTGAGCCTTGCAGTGAAGCGCACAGCATTTTGTACTGAATTATTAATCAAGAGATTGAACTGACCGCAAATAATGCTCAAGTAAATCAATCAACTTCTTCTGAAGCATTGTCTGCACCATCAAGCAATTACTCATAATTTATTAGCAGCAAAGTCATTTATTGAAATATTTATTAGTTTCAAGTTAAAGTTTATATTGATAGATCAGTCATAGGATGCTGTATAAAGTGTAGCCTTAGAACATATTAATACACTGTGCACTTGCGGTAAAGGGTATATTAAGTTTGTGCAAAGGTATGTAACAGGCAGAATTAAGTAAGGCAGACCACATAAAGTATATATATTCATGTTCAGCATTAAAATGTGAATCTATTTAGATATGTCCGTCTGACTGTCTCTCCGTATGAGTATCGAGAACTTAGAGCTTTTAAATTTGGATATTTACGCTCTTCTATTCATTCTTCAGAACACTTGTATTTCAAAAAAGTGCTTACCTTCCTCTCTAAAGGTTGGGTTGGCCTTCTACCCTGAAAAAATACTTGTACTGTTTCTTTATGAAAACATTTTATTGTTGTTCTTATTATTGCTATAAATATATAACTATATTGGGTCTATCCCTCATTAATCGTTACAAAATAATTCATAAAGGTTCAAATCGGACCACTAAAAGAGGTAGTCCCTATACAAATCTGTCCCATATACAAGTATAAGGGTTCGTATGAAAAAAACTTTGTTTTCGTTAATTCAGCTACAAATGCCGATTTTAGTGTATTTTGTGTCAAACCTAATAAAATATTACATTAGGATCCAAATCGGATCACTAATTGTAGAGGCCTCCTTACAAAAAGTCAATTTAATATAGATATGTCCGTCTGTCTGGCTATGAAGAACAAAAGACATTAAATGATGGAACCTTTAAGTTTAAATATTTAATGTCCTCGATTCCCTCTTCAGATAGGTTATATTTAGTGAACGAACCAACCCTTTTGAATGCGATCATAGTAGCTGCTGGGAAAGAAGCTAACTTACCGAACCGGTGCCAAGTTAAGGATCCTGTGGAGCGTGAAGTTGCGTCGTAACCATCTGCTGCATCTCTTTGTTATGCAGCCTCTGCAACTTTAGTCTCATCGACATTGAAGCAGTGTCCCAGACTTGCCTACCGTAACGCCGGATTTGAGTTACTAACTTGGCAATTAAGGAGAACTTGCTTCTGCTGCAGAGGAACACAGGCACGGCTTACTTCATCTGCATATGAGGCCAAGAGCAGAGTTGTTTCTGGCATAGAAGCTTATCCACATCAATACCAGCTATATCAGCTGCAAATAAACTGAAGTAAAAATGACCGAGAATGCATCATTGTGGCATTTCTGTTGAGGAGAGAACCTACTCGCCTTCAGTTAAACCCTGAAGGAACAACTCTCCATGTACGATCTATCAGGATAAAGTGGTGTGAGAAAGTCTTCCTTTGATCTTTTGTAGGAGTCCTGGGTGCCAAACTTGATCGAATGCCTTCTCGATGTCGACGAAGATTGAATTGCAATACTGCCGCTGGTCGAATGCTCGAAATATGCGGTGACTCTGTAGAATTGCTTTAACATACCATGGCCTGAGCGGAAGAAGAACTTATTGTCCGGAGCTCCGCTGTGATCGCACGCCTAGAAATAACAACTGTTTCCAAATTTTCAAGATAGTCTTGGATCGGTCGGTTGGATCCAGGGTCCATTCAGGGTTTGCCAGGGTTGCGATGACAGCTAACTTCTAAATCGTCGAAAAATACTGCAACCGCACTACGGCATTGAAAATCGACCACATAATGAGAACATCACTCTAAGACAGTGCCCTCAACGCGCAGTTACAAATGTTCTCGTGTCTCGAGGCTTCATCAGGCTTCAGATGCTTGATAGATAAAGCCTCGATGGGTCCATGCAGCGGTCCTTATGCAGGCCGAGCTGGAATGATGCGGACAAGGAATGTCTCGTAGTAGTTGCCTCTTTCTTTAATGGTAGCTCAAAGGCCAAGAATCGCTCTTCGAGGTATGCTGCAAAAGCATCCAATTGCTCTTGCTCAGTTGCCGAGAGCGTTTTTGAGGAGAGCAAGAAGTTGGCATCTGATGCAGGTCTCATGTTCTCCAGCATATTGTTGAACACCAGTCTACTGAGTGTTGCTTTCGCATAAATGTTCATCGGAATCTACGTATTTTCTGAAGAAGATTATGAAACTCACGAGACAGAATAAATTGTATAGCTTGCCGCTTGGCGGGGAATGAGCTTGATCTTTGGGTTTCAGCGGAGGCTGCATAGATCTGCCCTGTGTAATGCATCGTCAATATCTTGGTCAGGGTTGAAGCTCAATGTGTGGATAAATTGGTTCGATGAGGTGTATTTTAATGAGCTTCATGTTCGTATTCCGGTTGATTAGCCTGTCTAAAGATAATTAATTTGTGGAGAGGAATTGCTATATTCCAGTTATCTTTAATATTTTTTCCGCTGTTATAGATTTATTTATATTATTGCTTGTCTTTAATTTCTTTATAATAACCGAAGTTTACAAGTATTTTTTTAAAATTTTTCAGGCAAGTTTCCTAAGACGTTCTCTCGCTCGTCTCACTTTACACTAGAGTCGAACTTTTCTACACTTTAACACGCATCCAAACGCATTAACCTTCAACAGCAAAACACAATACTCAAAGGATTACAACTTTCTGTTGCGGAAAAAAGCATTTTAGTTGGAAGAAATTTAAAACTTCTTACTTTGAACTATCAAACACTCCAGCAACGTTGTCCTTCAAAAAACTTTTAATCCTTGTTCAAGTTTTCTTTGTCTGCATTCAAGTTTTTTTTTTTTTTTTTTTTTTCAGCTTACAATTTTTCTTATTAATATTTATCCACACAATTTCCATATAAAATTCGATTTACGTAGTAAATTGCTAACGAATCGTTTTGAATGTATAGCAGTGAAAGGAGCTAACGAGCGCATCGAGTATTTTATTTGTAGTTAGTTGTAGTTCCATGCACAGCAAGAAGTGTAGAGGCGGTGGAGCGTTCCGAGCTGCAACTGACAGCCTCAACAGTGAAGGGCCAGTGGTAAGTGTAGCAGTTGGTGGCAGCACTAACCCGCTGCGCTCAGCAGCCGTTGTCAGCCGGAAAGGTGAAAAGCATCAAATGTACGACGGGATTACGGCAAAGGTTTCGGCTATAAATAATGCAAGAAGTACTGACATGAAAAACAATTTCATATTCATTATTATGCAAATGTTGATAATTTAATAAGCACAAATACGCATATTCAAATGCAGACAATATATATTTTAGTATAATATATATAGCTGCACTCTGCACACATTTTGTGTATAGTATTTGCATGTCGTCACTTTGTTTGTGAGGCTTTAAAGGAAGTTTTGAAATCTCTTGAAGACTATAAAGGGTGAAGCTAACACCATCTGAATATTTTACAATTCCAAACAGCTTGTTAATGAAATATAAAGTTCTTCCGGAGTATCCACAAAAATATCATTTTTCAAGTCTATGTTCCTCGACTTCGCGGTATAAACTTAAAATTGTGAACAAATGCCAAATATAAAGGGTATATGGAGAATTTTTTATTTATTGCGTGACCATCTTCAAGCTCATATTAGAGGCTTCTATTCTTCATTATAATATTATATAATTTGGTGCATATGAAGTGCATTTAAATATCGAATCTACCGAAATTAATATTTTCTCCCAATATTTTTTACTCATACACAACTAAATTTTAAGCCATGCGTTTGTGAACTTGCCACCCCTTCTGCTGTTACCTTACTGCTTGCTCATTTTGGGCTTATTTCGAATATTCAAAATTATTTTTTGTAGTACAACAAAAATCGATAGAGCTCCGTGCAATGAGCGCTCACAAACGTGCGGGTGGAGCAGGCAGATAGCTCGTTTTTCCTGCGTTATTTTTACCTTTGTAAATAATAACAAGTAAAAAACATTTTCATACACAAACATTCAGTCGAACACCAAAAGATATTTTCCTTACACATTTTTCGGGGATGAACAGTTTTGAGGGTTTGTATTATATGCTACAGCTGTATGGCTATGTGTATGTGTGTGGTTGTGCTGCTTGTTGGCGTTGTTTTAGCTGAATGCGTCATTGTATGTGTTTGTGTATAATTTTCTATGCATTAATTGCCAAAAGGCTTACTTACACGTTTGTTATCGTTATTAATTATTAATCTGGTTGTTGTAATTGTAGAAAATCTTCTTCTTCTTGTCTACGTCAAATAAACTTATAATTGAAAATAAACAACAATGGTGGTGAGGCTTGCAAATTGCTTAAAATAATACATTTTGAGAGAAATCGCATTTTGTACTGCTTGGTCTCTGATGAGTTGCATTGGATTCGTGTTACATCCACAATCATGAAATGGCTCAAAAACATGACTGAGTTGCGGTTAATCATTGCCAAATACTACTTTGAAGAAGTTTTCACATTTTTAAGTTTGAGGTTAATATTAATAAATATGAAGCTGAATATGAATGAAGCTTAATATTGCATTGCTTTGAAAAATGAAAAGAAAATTATTTTTGGAGTTTCTAGTCAGTTGACCATTTATGTGTATATTATAATCAAAACCAATATAATTAAATGTGGAATCTTCAGATTTGTCTTAGGTATCGGAGCTACACCTAATCGGCAAAGAAACTCCATTGGCAAACTTTTTCAGAAATTCAGACATTTATGAAAAAATAAGCGGAGCGACCGACGCACTAAGATCGGAAAAAGTTAAATTGGACGCTTAGCCGATCAGAACAACATGTCCTGCAAAGAGATTAAAGCTCAACTACAGCTAGACATATCCAGAAGACGGGGGGTAATCCAATTTTAAAAGAGGATAAAACTGTTACATACACTTCTCACGAGGCTATACCGATGCTAATAAAATGTCATGTAAATGTCTGAGCAAAAAGGTTTTAACTGGACGGGCATGATTGCTACCAAAGTATTGGGAAATAAGATACCCACGGTGAACTGGCTCAAGCAAATCCATGTTGTAGGATCGGTAATGATTTAGGCTGCGTATGAGTATGTTGAAAAATTGTTTCTGACATATCTCGGATTTCCAAAAAAAAATTTCTTTTATTCCACCAAATTAAAATTGCAGACCCAACCAAACCAAACCCAACGACCACAACTTTGGATTCAATGACCCAAAATCAACCTAAGTTATCTATTTCGGTTGTAGAACATCTTAGTTAAGGCGAAATTTTGAACAGTATCAACGTCTTCAGAAGGCGACTAGACGACGCGATGTATCCTGAAATGGATTTAATTTCGACTTATAATATTGCGTTCACACTTCTTCTTTTAATCAGATAGTGTTATATAGAAACTCTATAATGAACTGCGCGCTCTTCTTTCAAGAAAATGACACCTACGAAAGATGTATATTCTCACCCATAATTCGGAGGACAAAGCTGAATGATACAAGTGCTTCAGAAGAAACCAGTTTTTGAAGGATATGCTTGAAAATACCAATACCAACAAGAATCTAACATTTTCACTCAGGATGGCAAAAAGAGGTGATAAATGAGAGCCAATACGTCAATCTTCCCCGTGTGACCAAAAGCGATACGGAGATTCACCATTGCAGATGGACAAGTCCATTGAAAACATTACTTTGGTGTAGGTCATCACAGTCGAAAAATGTCTCAAAAAGAAAAAAAGCAGCAGACCACAAAAAGGAGTGCAACTGCACACTCAGAACCCTACCTACGAATGCACTTCTCTTCTTAGTATTGATCTTCAAGATAAAACGAGGGTGCAACACTTTCCAACATCTTGAAAGATTGCTATCATCACGATGATCCAAAAACCTTATAAGCTGCAAAGTGACTCTGACTCCGGCTCGCGGACATCGTGAAATCCAAGAAGTGGATCACCAATTTGGATTTCTTACAAGTCACAGCACTACAGAGCATCACCACAGAGTGGTAAACAATATCCTTGAATTATATGACGAAGAGGAAATCTGCAATGTAGTATTCATAGATGTGCTGCAAGTCTTCGACCGAGCTACATACTGGATTGCTGGCTAAATTCAAACGTGTTAAGCTACGCTCAAGCAACTCTTGGTATCCCTCAGGTTGGTATCTCTCAAGGCAACGTGCTTGGCCCCTTCTTTTAAAACATGTACATGGGCTACAGCATGGCGGGCTTTTTATCCCTGATGCTGTAGACACAAACGTAATGCTATCGAATATGCTAATCTTAATCCAAGCAGCAGCTGCGTCTTCTACAGATCAAGATGCGAGCAAGAAGCAGCAGACGGTATACATGAGTACCTCCACCGTAGAGGAGTCGTCTACAAGGTCGTAACTGTAATGTGCAAAAATTTGTCTCTTATACTAATTGTAAGAAGGGCCTAAAAAAACACCACCACTGAATTCCAATAATAAACCTCGTTTTTATGCTGATAAGCCGGAGTACTAGGGACTTTAACTTTAACAAAGGCACACTTTTAAAGAACACAGTGGAACCATGGTTCAAACATGCTGATCCAAAATAAAATACAGCGGCTATCTCTGTTATGTACGCCACTCTACATTTACATTAGCCGCTACAACGCACGACTGTTAACACAAATATATCGCCTGGCTAGACCTCTGGTCCAAGTCAACCCTATCAGGCGGTTCAAACGTAGGCTTTTTGGCCACATTAAAGAAATAAGTTGTTTCTCTATCATGTCGGCTATTGAACAAGCAAAACTTCCAGCTAGATTATAGAGAAGTAAATCTTCCATCCTCAGCAAGTATTAGTTTGGTGTAACTTGTGGATTAAAGCCCTTGAATTTGACATTTTTTGGAAAATTATGCGGCAACGCATTTTCAGAGCTATGATTTAATATTTTTTTGAGATCAGAAATTCGACTTGGACCTTTTTTTTATTCAGTATAATGGTGAGTCAATCCACACAAACTAGAGCCAAGAGACAGCTTCATAAGAGAAATTGTATTCCATCATTATTCTAAAAGATTGTGTTTGCCAATAAAAACTTTGTTGGAAAAATATTTATTTCTGTACATTTTATTGCATTATTAAAAGAAACTATTAGATGGCACACCCCTTATAAATTATATAGTAACAACAACAAAACAATAAAACTGGAGAATTTCTAAATAAATACAAAATTTAATTCGGTAATAAGTTCTCAATATATCCATCAAATTTATTGCTGCGCGCCAAAATAGAACGTACATCTTTGGTAAACCTCAAACTATCCAAGAACGGCAATAGATCTAGCAAGGCACTATCGTTCGTATCATCTCTTTGAAATTTCTTGATTTGTATAGAATTTTGGCTATTGAAACCGCACACTGCATCCGAATCGTCCACAATCAAAACATTCGCCAAATCATCGTTTATCATGCTAACAAACTTGGTCCGTACGTCGCGTATATGGATGCAATGCTGACGATAGTAGCGTTCGCTAATGAGATCACGTCTAGCATCCAGTCGATCGAGTACCTCATCTGCATAACGCTCTGTAGCTGCTGTGAATATGACTAAATTGTACCATTTGGCGACCGTTTCCAGAAAAAAGTCCACATGAGGCCGCTTATAGACAAAGTACTTAGCTCTCACATGCGGCAACGTGAATGAGAAATCAAACGGAGCGCATAAAACGGATCTTGGTGCTTGACCGTCACGTACAACAATCGAATTAATCAGTGTCTCATCCACATCTAGAATTAGTGTCTTTCGTTTCAATTGTGCCAGACGACGCCGATCAGTTGCAGTTAGTGGTGTTTCTTTATAGATGACGAAAGGTCTCTTGTATTTTTTTATATAAATAAATAATAAAATTACGCAAAATAGGAGCACTGCAATAAGAATGCTGAAGAGAAATGATGAAGTACTAAATATTGAAGCAGAAACTTAGTTAAATGGCATATCTCCGCGAACATATATTCTCCGACATATCTCCACGAACATATCTCTGCCCGGTACACTTTTCGAGCGGAGTTTTGTCGCTTTTAAATGGCGGAGTTATGTCGTTTTGAAAATTTCATACCTCTACACGGACATGTCGTTGGAAAACTACATAACTTCGCGCAGAGATATGTTGTTCTTAGTTCGATGGGGATATGTCGCGCGGACTTATGTCGCTACCCTAGTTAAATTTAAGTAATTTACCGCAAAGTATTGAATAGATTCATTTTCTTAAAAAATTAACGATTTTTTAGCTTCGCTATGCTGAAATTTTCAGTGACGTTTCTGACTTGTTTAAATTGCCTACTTTGCTTTGTTGTTGTGTTCAATAAACTGCTTAAAAGCACTTATAATTCGCTATTAGTTTTAACCTGTACATATGAACAACGAGAACTTTGAGACTATAGAAGATAGCGCCTTCAGATTTAAAAGATTAAATTCTGCTTTGCATGCTTCAGATTACTTGTATTCAATGAACAAGCTAACCCTTCTCCCTAAGGAGTAGTTGCCACTTACCATGTCATTCTACTCCTCATTCTGAGCTTTTGTATGATTTAAAGACTGAAATATATTTGTATCTACTTTATGTAATTAATCGCATACTTTCGGAAAGTTTTCATATACTTAAAATCCGCAGCTCATTCATTTGTTTTACAAATTTCGACGTCGTGCTTGACATTTTTATTGGTCTGGTGTACTATAATGAAATTTCGTTGCTGTCATGGTTTCTATATTAGATATTATATCTGCTTCTGTGCATCTATAACCGACGACCGACCGAGCGAGCGATTGTCTAACCAGAGCGTCGACGTCATTTTTCGTTGACTTCAGTTCACCTTTAGTGTCAAATTTCAATTCTCTTCGAGCACAGGACAATTAATTACCCTCAATTTACTGCCGCAAGGCGTCGCAAGTGGCTCATAAATAATTTTTGATAAAAGTATAAATTACAATTTGTAGCATCGATTAAAGTTATTTGCTTGAATTTAAATTTTATTGTGTGCTGAATATAATTTTTATACTTTTCTTGATCTTTTATTTTTGGTGCATGCTGCTCAGCCATTTACGTCGATTTGCGTGCATTGTAGACATATTTTTGTGCTGTTCCGAATCCGTATCCGGTATATACGAGTTCGACGTTGCGCTTTATTTCGTTATAAAAGCGTCTTTCGCTTCGCAACATTCCTTGGAAGCCGCATATTCGAGGTATAACCTTGTTTTCAACCACTTTGGGCAATAAGGTGCATTAGCCTCGCCTGCGTACGCCTACCACACCCACCGCCCACACACGCCCTATTTCAGCGACGATGTCGTCGTCGTCGTAGTTGTTCTTGCGGTGTAGAATGTTCCTAAGGTATAATGGTTTAGTATATACTTAAACTACAAGTCGAATGTATTCTTTTGGGCACGCACGCCCGCCTCTCTATGCATACAGTACGAGTATATACGGACACACACCTTGATTTCCAAGTAGCCAACATTTAGCAAAACACTTATCGATCGCCTATTGAGGCAGCTACAATGGCGTGGTAAAAATAGTTTTAGTTTCCTTTGCAAACATCTAGATAAGGTATAGCTAGCACGGCAGGCAGATACAAGGCTGATGTGTTATATATTCGAATGCAAAAGCAAATCTAGATCTATGGCATTATTTAAAGTATAAATCTTTAATTAAGATATCATGCGATATAGCCTTTAAATACTTTAAAAATTATATTTTCAATTTAATTTACTAGAGTGAGGTCAGCACATGTTGTGTTTCTTGAAAGGATAGAAAGAAAAGAGCTTTAGTCGCAGTACTCTGGTTTATAGGCATCCATCGTGGATCGACTTGAATCAGAAGCTGCTGATATCAGAGGCTGCACATACACAGCTGTCCCTGACCAGGATAGTTGTGTCGTCTACAAAAGTTGCGATGAGCTAATCTGGTGCATTTTTAATTGGTATTCCATTGCCAGAGGGCTTGTCCAGCGTGAACAGTGTATTTAGTAGTGGATACAGCACGCTGCTCTGTGGAACTGCCGCACGTATGGCCTTCACGCCATCCAATACCACAAAAAAGACCTGCTGAGGCGGCAGCAGACTCTTAAGCTTACTTAGCAAACCAACATGCCAAAATGGGTCAAATGCGTTCATCCTTAATTTAGCTTTGATACTATAAACTTGAAAACCGTACCGCCAAGCTGGAGCATTAATTGTATTCTATTTAAAATTTTTTTTTTGTGTTTCAGAGCTTTAATGTGAAATGAGACTTCTTTCTATGTTATGGGAGCGACAAGAAGGAAAGTTGGGCGGGTCTATCAAACACCGACTGGACCTCGCGTGCTCTGGTCGTTGAGGTAAAATCAAATGGTTGAAAGCGATTTTGTAAGTCGTCAGCAAATTCATCTGCTCGTTTTGCTCGCTTGGAATTTAGGGGTCACCAGCTGTTTGTATCTCCGCTACAGCTTCCATAAAGATCGTTTCGACGAGTCATACGGGGAGACATTCGCCATGTTATTATGTTTGTTCACCCGATTTACCATTTTGCAGTAAACTCTATCCAAATTCTTCTCTTGGTCAGCAAAAGTGTCTCTAGTGCAAGTGAAAGTCTGTGTCTTAAGCATCTTGATTAATTATTATCTGAAGCAAAGAGGACAGCAGAGTGAACATTATTACGAAAGATTGCATGCGCATCGGCAATGGCATCTCGCAAGGGTATTTCAAGATTTAGGTCGAATGTTTTTCCAGATCTCCAGATGAAGTCCATTTGAAACGAAAAAGTCAATTGCACTAGCCGTACGGCTTTGAGCAAAAGGCAAATGAGATGCATGACCTGTCGCTAGCTCATATTGAAAATATGGAATCTCATGTTTAATAATCACAGCTGCACCACCTCTTGACCAGTTACTGGGGTGATCAGCTTCTTGGAGATTATATGCCGGAAGCAAATCACAAGCTCCCGTCTCCCGTTCAGTGAGAAATTGCTTTAAGTTCTCAATGTGTGCAGCAATCCCACGGGCATAGTCTGCAGCTACCTGCTTTCTATACATTTTTTGAAGAAAATTTAGCTCTATTAATTAATTTAAGAATTCCCGATGATGTATTTCCTATTTACTCGTATATAATATATTATTTTGTTTTGTAAATAATTCCAAATGTCAAAATTTTTATTTTGTAGTAAGCCCTCTAAGATATGTCATTTGATAAATTAATTTGTACATTAAAAGTTTACAGAAGAGTTACAAAACTTTGTTAAAAGAAAAAAATAATTAAATTCCTTTAAAATGAAGAAGGGAGTCACCGAATATATTGTTGCAGCTATTGCACCCGAACAGTCGTCTGAATCGTCGTCCAGTTCTAGTATGGACGAACCGAAACCGCCGCGAATGCTGAATCGTTTGGAACTTGATGAGATCGACCTTATACATCGTACACTGAAGTGTCAAGATATAACACCACCCAAGACCGATTCGATCGACGTAGACGAAGAGGAACCGAATGTTGAAGAAGAGGAGCAGCCGGATTTCGACGAGCCAACTTCAGACTACACGCGATCACAACGCTTATGGGACGAACTGGAATGTATCAAGAAACAAATACAGCTGTTACAGCTGGAGGTCAAACGGCGACGTGATGAAGCTAATACCACCTTGTCCGAGAACGAGACACAGGACACAGGTGAGGAAGAAGAGACAGATGCAGCTAGTTGCAGTAAACCGCTGCAGCCCGATGCCGATGAATTGGCTATCAATCAGCTTAAAAAACGACAAGCTTTGTTGCAGCAACAGCTCAATGTGCTGCTTGATGATCTACGCGCTACATTATATGAGTTCCGTGCATTGCGTATGGCTGCGTGCCGGCGTAGTAAGCTTAGACGCCGTCTGGAGCTAAAAATCGAGGAGCTAATGGCCTGGAAAGAGGATGTCGCCACAGAGACGCATGTATGTCGTGAACGACATAAGTATCTGGAACGGGTCAAGGGTATGGCTGTCGATTGCATTAAAATGGTTAAATATCAATTCGAGTCCGTCGCGAAAAATGCTCGCAAATTTTTGAACCTCTGCCCTTATAACAACGACAAAAAAGATTTCAACTGTGAGTATGAACAGATAGTACAGTTCGTGGATGATATACGTGTTGATTTGGACGCACGCCTATTTGATCTTGAAGCCTACATGGATAGCATATCGGTTGACTGTGATAGTTTGAATATCTCAGATGAAGCATTTCCGCGCAGTGTTTCTGAAGCATACACTCAGCTATCCGAATGCGGTGAAGCTTTGGTAGAGGAGGAACAACTACAACATTCATCGAGCACTGAAGTATTCATGGACACAGCGGCGACTTCAATTTTTACCTTGAATACGGATGATTCAGCAGTGATTTTCGATTTACTCATTAAGAAGGATGAGTAGTACTTAGTTGCGAGCAGTTATTCTGGTCTAGAAAATGGTTAGGAAAAATTGTTGGTGTTTTTTAATTTGTACTTCAAATAATTATTAAAAATATTTCTTTCTAAGTATTTCTCGGAAGAATTATTAAATCATGACTTGTAACATATAAACGTGCATCTATTTAACTTTAATTCGTATAGGTGAAAGCCACTAAAACTTCACCCTTGTCTCACACAACTCCATTGACCACACAGTTTAATCTTGATAAATTACGGAAATGTCCGTCAAATGACAAACGACAGAAAAGAAAAAAAAATTGGCAAATTGTTCGACATTTCTGGTACAATTTGCAAATTGGGGTAGCAAAAAAAGAAAAAAAAAATAAAATCCAAAAAGAATACTGAAAGAGAACAACAGACGCCCACGCTAGAAGGTAGCATATGACTACATTTGCGATTTGTATCTTACAATATGTATCTGCAATATGTCAGCAGATATTAATCAGAATGATTGTGCCTTAAAGAAATAAAAATAAATAAGAGCAATAATCGAGATGCTTAACTATTTTACTTTTCCTTTTCTATAAAATAAAATAGGCGCACATGCTGGACAATCTTATACCCTGCACTTGAGAGTGACGTGAAATGTGCAAAAATGTGTTTTTTAAAGAGCTTTGTTGAAACATGAAACGCATTTATTATATAACAATGTCAAAACTATGAAAAAAGTTTTTCTGGAATCTTCAAATTTTCGATACTTTAAATGATACTCCGAAAATGGATCCCAAATGAAATAATCGAGTATTACAATGTGAGCCGGGTCACTTGTTGGATTTGATTTGGAAGCTGAGAATCTACATTCGATTATGACTGCATATGAAACCTGATTGGCTAGTAATACTCCTGACTTAAAAAGAGAGTCATTAAGTAACGGCACACCAGTTCTACATCTGCCGAAAAATGTCGGAAGAGGGAATATGATGACTGCTCACATCTGGCGTTTGAAGTGGTTCTTTTAGCGTATCAACGGAACGAGGGCTGCAAGTGCGGCTTGTGTTTAGAAGAAGAACCTATAAACTTTATAACTCAATGTTGTCAACCTTGGAAAAAATGTTTTATATGGCAATAGAAATCTTACTTTCTGGAAATCTATCGTATTTATACTTTATACGATATATGGGTATGCACCTGAAACTCTTAATAGGGACGATGATAAAGATGAGAGAAATCCTACTTGGCGATTTCAACGCCAAAATTGGGAAGGAAGGAAAAATTTACCCAACCACCGGAAAATTTAGCCGGCGAGAGGCTGATCGATTTCTCCGTAGGTTGGGATTTGGTATCAGCAGCTTCAGATTTCAACACCTCAGCATTCACAATGCTGCATGGCTAATTCCCGCTCAAACTAGACGCAACCAAATTGATCATTTTACGTGATCACGAACGTGCAAACACGCCACGAAAGCTAGACGTCGGCATGCTGCAATCACAACATACTTCCGAAGCCTTCTCAGACACATTCAACCGACTGCTCTGGGAAACCTCTCCGTCTTCTCAAGATATTTGTGAGCAGTTGAGACCAATCACCCGCTCCATTAATGGGGTTGCTAAGGAGGTCAGGAGTGTCTTAATATTACTGCAGAGAAGAACGCCACATATCGGCGGCTAAGAGTTGGTTAGAAGTAAGGATCAACTTTTATGTAAGAAATGGTCCGATGAACGCATATCCAATGACTGGAATCTAAGTGTTCTTTGTCCTATCTTTAAGAAAGGAGTTCCCGCTGTTTGCGCCAACTATCTGGATAAAGTCTCGGATTTTTCGACTATAAAGCAGCTTTCGTTCGTCATGATGACGCTATCTCACAAACAATGCGTTGTCTCGGTAGGAAAGAACTTCTCCGAACCCCTTTCATTCCAAGAGAGGTTTCATGCAGGGTGATGGAATACAGCGTACTCTAGTAATCGTACATACACAGATACGTTGAGTCAGAAAGGTGTTCCCGAAGTTTGAAAAACGGTCTCGGCTCATGGGTCTAGCGGTGAATGAGGACAAGACGAAGTGCTTGGTGTCTTCTCGCACACCGTCATTGTGTCTTGGACTCTCAGTGACGATGGGTAATATCAACTTCAATGTTGTAGAAATCTTCGTCTATCTTGGATCCGAAATGACCAACAGCAACAGGCGAAATAAAGTTGATTTTGGGCTTAGCAAACAAAGCTCTCTCTCGAAAGACGAAAATGAAGATCTATAAGTTGGTGATACTCCCGGTCCTAGCGTACGCGCCGTAAAAGCATAATCTTCAAGTCTTCGAGAGAAAAATTCTTCGTAGGATATTTGATCTGATGGTTGAAGGCCACGACGTCTTTTACAAGAACAGCATACAGAACTCTACGGAAAAGATTATAGGTATATGTTCCGTCCGGTATGTAGAGCAGATCGCGATCCAGACTATGACTATGTAAATTTGTTTTGCTGTGTGATAATTGGTGATTGTGTCTAATGGATGAGTCAGGGGAGGGTGAGTGCATTGGGAGAGAGAATGTGATGAGAGGGTGAGAGTGAGAGTGATACAGTGATAAAAGCTAAAAATATGTATCAGGAAGTAAAGTTACAAGGTACATGTTGTGACACTGTCTCATAAAGGAGAAACACAATGGGTTGCGGGGTCAACTACGCTTGAAATATTTCATTCTCAGCGGTACCTCTTATCTTTACAGAAGGATGACAATGAGTGGGCGTAGCAACGCAAGCCGGGTCCACTAGTTAACTAAATACATATTTTATACTTATTAATTATTCAGACGACTTGAATTGGGTGAAATTATTTTGATAGGTAAGTGGGTGATGGAACAAGTCCATTTGTGTCTTTGAAGCGACCGTCTATAAGAAAGCATTACATTTTAAGTTTTTCATATTAAATCACATAAGCAATACCCAAAAATCGGATTAATTTAACCATGACCAACTTTGCAATTCTTTGACTTATTTTCAATGAATCTCAATAAATGTGTTCTTGCAATAGTCAAAAAATTAATGTGATGTAATGGGGTTATCCCTGGCAGGGGTTAAAATCTGGCTTAGCAAAAATTTTGTCATTCTTTTTGAAATTATCCAATTTCCCATACTGGTGTTGTGACACGCACAACATTTGCATTATACGCCTGTCGTCAAATGATAAAACGACATTACTCTACTTGATTGTTATTCCAATAGATTTTGACACGTGAAGACGATATCTTTCATTAGATCATCCAATTTTTATAAACAAAGAACGGAATTATATATCATTAACTTGTGAAAATTGTTGCAAAATTTTAATAAAGTATAAAAAATATAAATTTCAACTAGCTTCGTTTATTTTTCAATCTTTATTCAAAGTTAAAGCTTTTCTCATAGATATATAAATTTAATAAAAATGTATGCTCATGATTGTTCCTGAAGTAAGTGCTGGAAATTTGCATTTCTATACTGATGCACTGCATCCCCAACACCTTATAGTAAATATTTTATATAATCGTGAGAGGATCTGACTGTAGAATATATTCAAATTTATGAGCGAAAAAACTTCAAAGTGTCATGCTACATAATGCAAGCCGCTGTAATTAGTTTAAAACTAATTTTTGCAAAACAATCGAAAGACAAACATTTAAGCTGTAACTCGATAAACTTTTATCCTACATTAAGTTATGTAAATGAAGTTTTTTAAGAAAAGATTTCAAAAACCGCAGGCGTAAGACAAGTGACAAAGATTTGCTTTTAATGTAGAGTATCTATAACCGACAATGTAAAAGTATCTGATGTACACATTGTTTGTGCATTAGTGTTATATAAAAGCCAAAATGTATTCAAAGCTAAATCAAAGTGTCGTACATACTACATAGCTACAGGGAAATCACTTAGCCAGGTAAAGAAAATTGATTTTCTTTTTGCTTACAGTGCGCTTTTCTACTTCAACAACTGAGTACGAATACGAAACAAAAAGATGGAATAAAAAAATATATAGTTCAAAGTGAAATATTCAAATGTGTTCAACTATGCGAAAATAATGTGCATGGGAAAAAAGAGCCAGAACAGACCGGAGAACACCAGGCCAATTGGATGGATGGCTGCATAGACTGGCTGTATAAGTGTATCAAAATGGCGTCAGGCGCATGCGCCAGCAAAAGAGTCCTGAAACGAATGTCAGCTGCCACACACGCACACAGCGACATGGCCGCAAATATGCACACAGATGCTCGTCTACACCGCACCTTGCGCCGTGGAAAATGTTCGGTTCGAAACAAACAGACTCGCTCGAGTGGGTGGTAATGGGCGCGTGGCGCTCGTGGCGACAACGTCGTCGAATTCCAGGCGCTGAATACCGAAACGAAAAGCGTACCCTATACAAAGGCATGTGCGAAAGTTTGCTGCCAGACAGAAGTTACCTTTGCTCCTGCCTGGTCGACGACGACGCACGGTGCTCTCGTCTCAATTCGACAACGACGACAATTTTTTTGTTTAAAATTAACAAAAAATTGACATAGCCTGAGTTTAGTACGCTTCGCTTGACTCGGTGCCTGAGCGTCTTTGTGTGTGTGTGCGTGTCTGTGCATGGTTTAGTGTGTTCAGGATTTTTTCTCGAATTTAAAATATCAAAAAATTTGCAAAAAAAATAAACGCAAAATAGCATCCTTTCGAATAAAAGTTTAACGCGTTTGTGTCTCGAACTGCAGTGGAAAGTGTAAACGCTTTGGTGTGGAAACTATTTCGTTGGGCGCAAAAATAAAAAGAATCGAAAAAATATAAATTATATACATACAAATTATAAAATTTAACATTTCGAGTGTTTATATATAACTGTTATTTTTTTTTTTTTTTGCGCGCCGCTGCCAAATTGTGCCCTATATACTATATAGTGGTCCATAGCGAAAACTTGACTAGACTAGCATAACAGTGGCGTCCAACGAGAGCAATAACAGCAGCAGCGCCGCAGGCAGTGGCACTGGTGGCGCCGGAATAGGAAGCAGCAGCAGTGGTGCAGAATCCGCCGCACTGTTCTCCAAATTTCGCAGCTTCTCCATTGGCAGCGGTCCGAATTCGCCACAGCGCGTTGTTTCCAATTTACGCGGGTTTCTAACACATCGTCTCAGTAATATCACACCAAGCGATACAGGTGAGTGTTGTTGTTGTTGGTGATATGTATTGAAAAATGTGTACATATAAATTATGAAAAAAAAGAACAATAAAAAAAAAGCTTATATATCTCCAAAGATCGTTTATAGCATCTAAAATGAAATTCAATAAATTTTAATAGTTTGAAAATTCTCGCAGTGTAGAGACATTTTAATATGCGCGCGTTGTATGTGTGCGTGTGTGCCATTGTATTTGAGTGTGTATGCATGTGTATTGTTGGCCTATTCAGCCATTGCTGTTTTCAGCCCCTATGGAACGTTATGGAATGAAACATTTTAGGTTCAGTTGTGCTTGAAGCAACCTCAAACGCACTTATGTAATATATACATATATATATATTATAGCTATTTGTTGTAGATATTTTTCGATTCGAAAAATTATGTCATTGCCAAAAACTATTAAAGCAATTTGAGCTACTCTTATCAAAGATATAGAACAACTTCTTTTGAAATATTTATGTATTATCCATTTCTAAGTTGTGTAATACAAAACAAAATCAGGTTTAGATTTTCTTTTCTATTTTAAAAATTTCGATATTTTTTTTAAACGATTAGATAGAACGCATTTTTTAAATATGTAGATTCGAACTACTATTTTATACCCAGGACTTTAGTTTATTATTTCAGAATTCGTTCATTAACTAAATTGTACCTAAAAATATTTTAATAATGCCTAACCAAACAAAATTGTTATGCAATAAAATAATTTCATGCATTCAGAACGCATAGAAAATTTATGGAAAATCTATTTTTCTTTTCTAACCTCAAAGTATTTAAAAATATATGACAAAATTATGAACAGCAAATTTTAATGATTGAGTTTTTAATGATTGCTACTGATATGGTTTGACATAGATATTATCTCAAATCTTCACAAACTTTTGTTTCTGAAGTATGCAAAACAAATCAAAGTCGAGTGAGCTTCTCTTCGAGATATGGTGCATCTACTTGATCAATTAACTCGTGTGAGACTACATTCTGATTTGGATACGCCATATTTGAAGATTCCAGTTATCTTAACAATCGTTTTTTTCATACATAAACACAAAAAGCGAGTGCAGCCTTGAATGGTTGCAGCACGTTGAGTATCTTATTAGGATTGATTTACATTTGGCATCAATTATTAAATTGGCCAAAACGACAAATGTTTTGTCATACAAAAAGTGAGAAAGGAGATTTAAATTTGGATAGGGCTACCCATTACAGAGGCGTTGATATATTATAATTATAATTATAATACTAGTTGATAGGAGAGTCTATATATTCAAACTGAAGGCTCTTATAATAAACACGACTTTGGATACTGATCAAGTATATATACATATATGATTTTTGGAGTCTACCTCGTATCTTTCTACCAGTAAAATACATTTGTACAAATTTTATTTAGACTTCTAACCTTTGGATTCAAGGTATAATAAGTACAAACCTTAACCGAAGCATATGTACACTTCACAATTAAGTTATGCGCGGCAATGCTAGAACTTAGTATTGCTTACTTTGCAAGTATGCTACACTGTTGAGCTATATAGGCTTCAACTCTTCATATACAATACAAGTTTTTTTATTAATGAGTGTTAACAACAAACTTAATTGGATTAAAATATGCATATATTGTGGCCCAATTTAAAAAAAAAAAAAGTGTTTATTATTAAAAATAAAAAATAAAAAATTAATTGCTTCAATACAATTGCTACAACATACAATTTGATAATGTTTTTTTTTGGGAGCAGTACCCTCTTGTGACCATATCACTGTCATTGTAAAAAATCAATTTCAAACCAATATCTCAAAAAAGTGAGCTTATGGCGTATACGTACACATACAGATGGACAAACGGACAGAGAGAAAGAGAACAGGACAGGACTTTGGGATATCCTATGATACCTTTAAAGCGTTGCAAACGTTGTGCCGACATTAGAATACCTTACACGGTTTTTTGAAATTTCAAAATTTTTGTAACAAAGCCAAGGAAGCAACGAAGACTCCATTCGAGATCAATGCGACGAGTTTAGTCGAAATTTTCTTTTCAATTACTGAAAAAGGCGCTATATGTGCCGCACAATTACTTGACTATTTTCAAATTTTATATTATGTCATACCTTGGTTCGCCGCAAAAATAGTTTTCGTTTTATAGTTTGTAGAAAGTAAAATTTGCGTTTAATCTAGTAAAGAATGTGGTATGTGCAGGCTAGAAATTACCGGAGCACACCGACTACAGCTCATATTTGTTAATAAAAAAAAACAATTCAGTTTCATTCATGGTTTTCCCACCGTTTCTCACAGTCGGTAAATAATTTTAGGAATGTTGATGACTGTTTCGTTTATGTATTCTTCCAAACTTTGTCAGCTTGTCTCGTAGCATTGAAAAGCAATTGCAGTACTCGTCATTCATGCATGCTCGATGCATAAAATATTCATTTTTAAATATACATTCATAAATTTAGTCTTAATATTTCTCCGTACAACATTTCTCAAAGTGTAAACAAATAAAAAAAGTATGCGTAATGTTTATGCCGCGAATGTCCATAATGGGTTAAGTTTTAGTTATTTTTCTGAACTTGTAAAATAGCAAATAGAATAGAAAAAGAGCAAGCGAGAGAGAAGAAACCGTTAATTATCTTCTCTCTATTAATATTTGTTATTGCAATAACCCACCACCTTTTGCATAGATTTTGTTTGTTTTGTTTCTTTTTAATCGCTTGCATTAAAAAGTTCAGTTGCAATCTCGACTCCGCGCCGTTAAATCGATCGTGCTAGGTCTCTGCCGCGGTGGGCAGAGCTAGTATTTTGGTTATTGTGTTTTTATGCTCCAACGTTTTGTTGTTGGGCGCATTTTTATATACTTTAAGTTTATATTATTTATTATTAGTGTAAATAATAATAAATAAATATAATTGGTGCGTGGTGTTACGCGGCACCATATAATGAACTACATACAGTGAATATTACTTAATTATAAATAAACCCGATTAAGATTAAACCCAAGAAAAAAGGCGAGTGTTTTGATTTAACACGGCGAGCTGCGCTTTATCTAGTGCATAGAATAATTCGTGGCCTTTTAAGGATTATTGTTGTGGCTTACTGGATCGCTTGCAGGACTTTAAGTTGGTGGGTATATAAAGCATCTTATATGCATCAATGCTGTGCGAGATATTTTCTCTTACAGGGAGTGAACGCAGCACCGCTAGCGACTAGGTCGCTAGTTCAGCGGAAGTGACAACGTCGCCGAAGCTGGAGTTTTGGTTGACTGGCCACGCCGGTGAACAAACATTTTGGTCCTTCGAGCCGGATGGTCCTCAAGTGGTCACGTGAGTCCTTGTATGTCAAAATAATTACTAAGTGCTAAAATTTTATACTTGGAGACACTTGTAGTTCTTTTGAAATTTGGTAAAATTCTTTCCAACCCCAAAGTTGACGGATTTCCGCCAAATTCTGTCATATATACATACATATATACGTCGAAGTACAAAGCGCGTTATATAGTAATTCGTTAGATGGTATTTGTATGCGTTCTAATTTTCTGGTGTATATAATGCGCTATTGGTTTGGAGTTGTTTTAGTTTTATCGCTGCAATGAAAATCTCTGAGCGACAAAGAACATATTTCAACAATATTAAATTTCTACACATTGTGAAATATAAAAAACAACTCCTTAATTAGAATACAGTCCACATATATGTAGTTAACTTATCAAGACAAATTTAAAATTAACTCCAAATTCTAAATTGCGCCTTTTGCGGTTATATGTTTGGAAATTTGGGAAAACTATATACTTAGTTCGCGCGGTTTTTAAGTATATAGACGCGCATTTTCCATTGCTTGCGCTTTTTTTAATTGTTTGTGCGTGTGTCACTCAGCTGTTTGCAATCAACAACTGTGTTTGTTGTTGTTTTGTGCAATTTGATAGGTTCCCGTTCTTTTCGTTAGAACACAGCTGCAGTAGTGACAGGTCAACGCACTATGTATTAAAATTGTTGTTGCTTATAACGTAATTTAAATAAAAATTTCGTTTAGTTATTTACGGTGCGACCAAAAATTATTGTGCAAATTTAATATTTGAAACTTTAAGAATTTTTCTCTTTAAAGAAAAATATTAGTTAAAGTGAATAAATGGTTTTTATTTTTTGCGCAAATTAAAAGAAATCGTTCGTTTATTAAGTTTTATTCTCTTTGTTTGTTTGGAAGACCAAATAAAATTAATAAAATTTAATAAATAAATTTTTGGTTGCTGTGTGTGTCCGCATAATTTGTAGCAGCGCGATTATGTGCAAGCGTTTGCGAATAAGCCTTCAGAATAATAGTACAAAATTATAGCTGACAGAAAATAAGGAAAAGGAACTAGCAACAACAACACTAGGCAGTTAAAACAGTGCGTTGATCTTTCTCAGGTGCACGCACACTGAGAGAAATGCTCGATCAAAATTAAAATTTCAATTCTATTTTGGGGTTAAATTCATGTGCCATATTTTCGTGCACAAATTTGATTTACGAACAAATTCTATATGTGGGTTTCCGTGCACGAAAAATTATATAGTAATTTGTAACAATGGCTTCTATGAATACGTTTAATAGTTGCGTAGAGCATCTATTAGAATTTGAATTAGATTTTGATAGAATACCAACTTGTGAATTTTCTTTGGAAGATAAAGAAAACGAGCTAAAGAAACGCTGGAAAGCTGTTAAATCAGCATACAATGATAGTGTGGGTACAGTTCCCAGTGATGAGGATGGGGACCGACAGTTCAGAGACATGATGACGCGATACAATTTGTGCTTTCGAACCTTTGTACGTGGTTGTAGCCAAATTCGTGAGACTTTGCAAAATTTTGATAGTAAGCCGCCGGGACATACTATTGAGCCAAAAAATAGTATGTCACCTGTGCCTTCTGAAGATGCAGTCAAAGCAAAAAGCGATGAGATTCGGTGCAAGTTGTGCATTGGGTATCGACATCTTTTTAGACAATGTCCAAAGTTTTTAATTATGGATGTCGATGAGCGAATCGAGTTAGTAAATAGATTGGGACTATGCTTTAAGTGTTTTTCTGCTTCTCATGTGCTAAGAGAGTGTAGCAAGAAAAATTGTGTATTTTGCAGAGAAGAGCACAACATATTGTTGCATAAACATTCGGATAAGCCTTCCGATTTGTTAGCAACAAATGTTTTTGAGCCAGTTGCTGTTACGCAGCAACTTCCCATATCTAGTCAGTCATGTCTCTCTTTATCTGAGCGAAGTAAAGATCTTGAAAATGATAGTCTAACAGGTTTTGATGCGATAGTTTTTGAAGAGACTATGCAGGCCTGTTTAGATATCGATATTGCAAATGATAGAAGCGAGTGTGGGTCGCAAAAGTGTATTGCAGACCCAGCACCCTTAGTTCGTCCAATAAAGTCAGTCAGTTTGGACAAACTAGAGCCTAAGAGTGAGAGACACAGTATAGCTGTTGATTGTCTAAATATAGGTTTTGATGCGATAGTTTGCGAAAAAACTACGCAGGCCTGTTTAGACATGGATATCGATATTGCTAAGGTTGAAATTAAGCATGGGTCGCAAAAGTGTATTGCAGATCCAGCACCTTTAAGCAATTCGAAAAATAGTTTCGTCAGGATGGAGAAAAAAGTGCCCAAAATTGAGAAAAGTTATATAGGTGTTGAAGATAGACGACTTAGGAAGGAACAAGTCGATCTTGAAAAACATGGAGCTAGTTTGCCGATTTTAAAAAATAGGCAGAATAAGGTAAATAGTGAGAACGAATTTCCGGGTTCCGCTATAATGGAAAAACCAAGTAAATGGGGACACAGGGTTCCAAAAGTCGATGTACACAAAAAAGTATTTGTTGATCGACTTGTGAAAGAGAATCAAGTTGAGAGATTTGCCTTAGGTTTTGATGAGATAGTTTGTGGGAAAACTTCTCAGGCCTATTGCAATATTAGTCATGAGCAGGAAATTGACTATTTTGTTACAGGTTTTGATGAGGCAGTGTATGAAGAAACTACTCAGGCCTGTTTAGAATTGAGGTATGTGCAGCCTAAGTTAAAAACGCACACAGATCAAAGTTTTACTTATGGTTACAGAGTGATTGCAGAAAAGGGAATGTCTCC